>CM021766.1:135366041-135442299 GCA_011076525.1 Nettapus auritus | reverse complement strand
CCTTCCTTCCTTCCTTCCTTCCTTCCTTCCTTCCTTCCTTCCTTCCTCAAAGTAAAGTCCTTGGAAGGATGGCTGGGAAGATATTTGAATACTGACTCAAGAGACCTGTACATTACTTGGATTCCAAATTCCCAGTGGTCTGAAACAAAGAGCTGTATTTGTCTGCCTGACAATGAAGGGGATAGTTCAGTGCTCAACCCTGTGAAAATTGGATTAACATGTTTGCATTTGCTGTAAATGTGATTATTGTCAGAGAACACGGTCTGTCACTTTTAATAGCCCTGACAAGTGCAAAAAGAGAAAATAATGGATGCAGGTGTTCACACAAAGTTGTTACATAATTGTGAGGAGAATTTAATGGGACTGAAGTGTAAGAAAGGATTATGTTTTTGTATATGTTGCATTTTTATTGTATACATTTTTATGAAATTATATATTGCATCCTATCAAAATAGTATGTGTTGGTCATATTGGTAAAATAAAGGTGTGGGCCTAGCTTTTCAAATGGTCAATCTTTTCTTAATTGAATCTTGTCTTTCAGGGCTAGAATGTGACTTCTGGCACTTGAAGGACAGCTGAAGATATACAGCCTCAGCCTTGTAGGTTTAGGAGAGGTTATGAATTGAAAGCCCACCCCTGAATCACATCACACAAAATTTCCTGATTCTTTGCTGGTAAAAGGTCGATTCCATCAGTCACCCAGCAGCTCTGACAAGCAGCAAGTTGTGAGCTCTACCTATTCCCTGCTCAAGTGCAGGGAACGGGGGCAAGCAGGGATACAGCTTCAGTCCTTCCTCTGTGCTGAATGTCTGCAGAGGCCACGCGAGTCCCAGGCTCTCAGGGAGATACACGCTTTCTCTAAAGGTCAGCCATGCTGCTGTTTCAGCTTTATAAGAAACAGTTCAGAGAATTTAACAGAATGATCCATCCCAGGCTATGCCAAATAGTATCCATGTACCACTTGTTTTTCAGACTTCAGTATTTATGTTTCTTCATTCAGCAGAGTTCTTTCCATTACTTCCTCCCACTTGATCATATATCGTCTACAATAGCATACATCATTAGTGCACTTTTCTTTTTCTCTTACTGCTTCATTTTGCTGTCATAGGATTACATGTAATTTTTAGATGATCAGGGAGGGAGACTCCTCTGTTAGTAAGTGAACTATGGTGTTACTACCGTTGCATTTGAGGGGGCAACGTCTAAAGTTCTACAATGTGGGGAGAAAGTTGCTTTGGGATTTCTCTGCAGAAATGCATGTGCCTTTGCAAAGCACGGTCAGTACTTACTGCTTGCAGCTGAACTTGCAAGAGACCACATCCACGAACCTAGCCAGCCTCTGCTGTGAAGTAAAACCTGTTAACTTGCCTGGCTTTCCTCAAGCCTGTACACAATCTGCTTGTGCCATAGTTTTGGCCGTCGATGATGCAGCCTCAGGAGCTTCCTGCCTTGCCCTTTGCCTCTCCGCTCCCCAGGTCCCAGCTCATGTCAGTACAGCGGAGATGGCATTATGAAATGAATCACTGGCTTCAATTAAAAACAACTCTGAAAAAAAAAAAAAAAAAAAAAAAAAAAGGCTCAGGGTGGGAACTCCTTTAGCTGCCATCTCTACTGAAGTTGATGTATCATGAAATTATGATCCCAGCTAAAGCAGGACAATTAGACTGTTAATCCAGCCATGATTCAGTAATTTGTGATCACGTGTCCAGACTCAAAGGAAATAAGGCTTCTTTACGATCTTGCACATTTTTCATCTTCTAGATCACTTAGGATTTCTCAAGTACTGGGTTTGTTGCATTTTCCTCCAGGTCCCGAATGATGAAGCTCCTCTTCAGTTTTTTAGCTATGTCAATGTTCCACCAGTGACTTGTCTCCTGTCTTTCATGCTCCTAGTTTATGCCTCCAAATACCTTTAAATGGTGTCTTCTTACAGAACCTGAATACATACACACAAGAGGAAGGTGGTGAGAGACCTCACGGAATCACAGAATCACAGAGTATTAGGGATTGGAAGGGACCTTGAAAGATCATCTTGTCCAATACCCCTGCTGGAGCAGGAACATCTAGATCAGGTCACACAGGAACACGTCCAGGCGGGCTTTGAAAGTCTCCAGAGGAGGCTCCAAACACCCCCCCCTCCCCCACCCCCCAGGCAGCCTGTTCCAGTGCTCTGTCTCCCTCATCATAAAAAAAGACCAGCCTCACCCCTCAAGAAGTTGATCTTCCTGGCCCAGCTTGGCCACTGGGGCAGGCAGGAGGGTTGGATGTGTCTGCGATGGCTCCTTCAGGGCAGGAAGACCGTGACGGGAGAAGTAATGTTTTTCCTGATGTTGGCAGCTGCTCCCTGGCTCTCTTCACCCTGATATTTTTGCTGCAGTTGTTGTTAGAAAGGGTGGCATCTGCCACTTCTGTCACCTTCTTTTATTTCTGCTGTAACATGGCCTAATCATGGAGGGAAGCACAGCAACGCTTGCAGAGAGAACAGCACTTGACCTGTGTGCCAAATGCTGCTTCAGTGCCTTCCCCAAGTTTAATTCTGGAACAGCGCATTGTAAATGCACATGCACTCGAGCTGCTGACTGATTTTAGTGGCCATATAATATTGTTTAAGGAATTTTCAAGGAGCCAAAGCCTTTCCTTACTAATAGTGTTGACTTCATCTGACTTGTAACAGCCCTTTGCCTTTATGAGGGACATTTTATGAACCACAGGAGATGCCTGCATGACCACATAAAGGAGATCTGGGGTGTGAGGGACAAGTGCAACTGTCTATTTCTGCATCTATTCCCCCACATATCCAGACTTAGGGTCACAATTTGGGTCCCAGTGACTGGTCTCTGACAGAAAGTTCTTTCAGAAAGGCAGTTCTTTGTTTTCCTTAAAAACACATCACTGGAAAGAATTAGTTCTATAAGCTGTTATGGGAAGTACTACATTTTCTCCCAATTTCAGCTGAGGTTGCAAAGAGTAGCCTTACAAACAGCTCCCTCTTCAGGAGCTGTGCAGGACTCCCAAATTTTGGAAGATAACATAAAACATGGCATAGTCAAACAGAACTGCACTGAGAAATTCACTAGTCGCACTGAGCTTTACACTCTCTTGTTAGTAATTTCAAAAAACAAGAACAATATTTGAGATGACCACAAACAGCTAGGTAAAAATTTAAAGAATTAAAAGAATTAAAAGAAAAGGCACAACTTGGCTGTAGGAATAACAGCAGTGCACCTGAGTGTTGGGACACAAAGAGGAAGAGGAACAAGAAAAGAATGAGACACAGAAGGGAGTTTACTTTTCTGCTGCCAAAAAAAAAAAAAATAATAATAATAATAATAATAAAAAAATCAATATATTTCTAGAAATTATTTCCCTTCCTTAATCAAAATAAACTATATTCACATAAGCATACTACTGTAACTAATTCCAGTATGTTTGGGCTTTGCTTTTCAGTTTGTTGCTACATAACCCACACTGACAAAGGCATCAAACTTCCGAAAGCCAAGAAATACAATGTTTTCCCATGCTTATGCCAACCTCGGCAAATCTATAAATGTTTTTGTGCTAGTTTTGTAATTTCATCATAAAACATATATGTTGGGATGAACATGGTCCAGTGTGTCCTAAGATCACAAAGTCATACCAGCAGAAGACCTACTGTACTGCAGGCAAACTTCCCTGTCCTGATGTTCCTATCAGGGAATGGTATAATTTTGAAAAGAGTTGAATGTGGACGAGGCACGATTCAGCTGATCTGTAGATTTAGAGGTAGCATAGCCAGTATCACCTCTGCAGCAGTGATGGGTTGGGCTGACTGACTCTATGGAGAGATACCAAAGATCCATAGGAGACAATGGAGGCCTTGTCCCTTATACCATCAGTCCCTAGGGTGCTGTTGAAATGCAGTGAACACTGGTATGGAAGGTGTCTGACCGTGGACAGAGAAAGCAAGCATCTGCTCCTAGACAAAGCGTTGTGGGGAGTATAGAGACTTACGCTCATCCCTAAGCATCCTGGTCCAGCCCTTCAGGCCAGGCTGCTGCAGGGTTCCATAGGGAAACACCCCAAAATAACAACCCAGCTCCCAACTTCACCTCAGTCCCTGCAATGTTTGGGCAGGCATCACCTGAACCCATCCTGCCTGCTCCTCCCCAATACCTACACTGCTCTGGGATGTCTTCCTCTGCCGGGCAGCGCCACGGGACCTACTGTAACCTCAAAGAATTTAATTAAAAGATCTTTGTGTGGATTCTGATTGTGTGTGCTTATTGGCAGGTTGTACTGGGCATGAACCTACAGACAAAACTGTGATAGTTGTAACTTTCTCACATCCTAACTTTATTCTCCAGTAGCGTGTGCTCAGAAAGGTATTTTCAAAGACGGTCGTTTCCAATGCCCACAGCGTCCCTTCCCCTTCCTCACAGAGGAAGGCAGGCCAGCTGGACCATTCCTCTGCACTGGGCCTCCTTGAGCGGCGCCTGAAGCCTCCTGGAGGCTGCGAGGGGAAAAAACACACGTTTAAAACCGCTCCGTGAGACACGGGGCACCGAAAGGAGCAGGGGATGCGGGATACGACGAGGACAGCGACGAGCACAACCACCCTCTCGGGCCGCTGAAGCGCGACCGCCATTTCGCAGACCATACTCCTCACGTCGCCCCGCCTCGCCCCGCCCCCTCCCCGCGCTAAACCAATGGGAGCCGTGTGCGGGGCGGATTGACAGTCGGAGGGCGGGTCGGGGCGGGGCCGTGGCGCCTTCGCGCCTCTCGCGAGAGCTGGCGCGGCGGGGAGAGGCGGCGCGTGCCGGGCCTCCTTCCTTTGGCAAGGAGGCGCCATCTTGGCGGCGGCTCTGCGGTGAGTGGGGCCGGGGACGGGCAGCGCGGGGGTGCTCGGGGGGTCGCTGACGGGCGCTAACCCGACCCCCGGTCGTCCTCTGTGTGTTCCAGTTCCCGCCCCAGCCAACGCCAGCCAGCGACATGGTGGCCGCCAAGAAAACGGTAAGTGGCGGCCGGCCGCCGCGTGGCCGCGTGGGGTGGCGGCCGGGCCTCTGAGGGGAGCCGGGGCGGCCTCTGATGGGGCCCGGGGGGGGGGGCTGAGGGGGCTTTTGGGGGGCCACAGGGGGGCCCGGGGGGGGCTCTGAGGGGGCCCGGGCACGGCCTGAGGTCTTTCTGTCACAATTTTAAGGCTGTTCCAGCAAGTATGGGTTTCTTATTAGGTGGTGGCGCTTGTTGTTTGTTGCATGTGCGCTTAGTTGTCGTGAGCACCACGTTCTCGTGTTGAGGGGCTGCTTGTTTTGCGTGCGATTATTTGGCATTGCCTACCTGTTTAATGCTGTCAGCATGTGTCCTGGGAAGTGCCGTACGCCAAACCCGGGTCAACTTTGCGAGGTGGAGGTGGTACGGATTTCGACTTGGTTTAGCTGAGCTTAGCTAAGGCAGGTTGCTTACAGCATGATGCTGTTGATTAACATATGTAGCACCGATAATGCTTTTTTCCTGGGTAATTGGGAAGACGTACTTTGATAAAGTTGGGCAAACGTAGCATCAGCATCCTTAGCCCCAGTCATGGTGTGCTGGCTCTTCATTCTGCATTACAAATAATAAATCATTAAAAGATTGCTTGTAGTTGAAATTCTCCTTATGTTTTCTGCCATTTTGTGAAAGGCAAAGTAGCATATAAAAAAACTTCCTTTTTTTTTTTTTTTTTTTTCTTCAGAAAAAGTCCCTGGAGTCCATAAACTCTAGGCTTCAGCTGGTTATGAAAAGTGGTAAATATGTGCTAGGCTACAAACAGACTCTGAAAATGATTCGGCAGGGCAAAGCCAAGCTGGTCATCCTCGCCAACAACTGCCCGGCTTTGAGGTAAGTAGATGTATGAATTAGTAGTTTTTGAAACTAAGGCAAATGCTTTGTATAAATGCAGCATGTACTTCATGTGAATTGTTAATGCAGAGTAGCTTGTTGGCCTGCTCCTTACTGCTATGAATTAAACGCGGTGGGTTGGTTGGTGTACTCAAATTTCAGGTCTGGATGTAATAAAATGATTCCCAGATGTTTTTTATCTTCCTAATACCAAGAGTTCACATTAGAGAATATACTCTCAGTGAATGCTATCACAGTGTGAAAAAACTCAAAGGGACTCAATTCCTGTTTTTTCAAAGTAGTATATCAGAAAATAACTTTATAGGTAGGAAAAACTGGTAGTTGATACTGACTTGAAATATGTTTGAAGCATAAAAAAATTGCTGTCAAGTTAGAACTTCAAGCTCCTGACCATAGAAATAATTTTTTTGAGAACAAAGTCCTTAGTGGTTTCCATCTCCTGACGTGTTCCTTGTTGAATTTTTGGGGCCCTTTTTCTCATCAAGGAGTATCTGACGGATTAAAGAAAGTGTAGATGCAGAAATAACATAAGGCACTGTTTTCTTGCAAGAAGTAGATATATTTTTCTGGGAGGGAAGGAAAACTGTAGGGTTTAAGTGTGGTTGGAGTTAGTGCTGCTTCTGATGTATTATGGTCGATGAGAATTGTGTGTCAGTGCTTTAATACCCAGCTTTTGAATCTCAGAAAATCAGAGATCGAGTACTACGCTATGCTCGCAAAGACCGGTGTCCACCATTACAGCGGCAACAACATTGAGCTGGGTACAGCCTGTGGCAAATACTACAGAGTGTGCACGCTGGCCATCATTGACCCAGGTATGTGTCTGCTGCTGTATAATGACCGAGCTGGGTGTGTATCAGCGGTTCCTTCATTCTCCAAGCACTGCTACTCACCAGCATGTAACGTGCAGGCATGATGTTGTAGTTTTGTTGTACCTTCCTTTGGACTTCATTCTTAATTTTCTCTGTCCAAGATTCTGTTCTTTTGTGAGTCCTAGGTTTTTAGAACTTAGCAACTCTTCCTTAAGTTTGCATATAGCTCCTTTTACTGTTAAACGTTATGAGCTTGCCATCTATCTACCTGTCTGTAATGAGCTTTCTTTCAGTGGCTGGGAAGCAACGTAACGGTACTTGTGTTTGAGCCCTCTGCTAGAACATGAGCTTGTGTCATGTGCCGTAGGTGTCAATTGGATTTGAATTTTGTTAATCCAAGACAAAGGATCTCAGCAAAACACATTTTTGGACTGTGATTTGTCTTGCTTCCTGGGGTGATCTATACAAGAATAAGTTACTGGACTAGTATCCACTTGCATGTACCAGAGCTGAATATCATATTAAGTGATAAAACTGTAAATTCATGTGTAATTGCTGTGGCTTGGTAGCACTCTGTTCCAGAGTTGTTCAGGTTCCTTGTAGAGTCTGCTTAGTGGGGACTTCCCATCTTCTTCCCATAGTCTTGTAGGAGAAAAATCAAATTATCTCCCATTGCTCTGTTTGACCAAGGGTCAGCTTAATTAAATGCATACGTGCGGATTTAATGATTTTTAACTTTCATTAAATGTTCCCCAAGTGATGTCAGTTTGAGTTCACTGTTTCTTTAGAAACCTTTATTTAGCTTGTTTGTATTCAAGTGGTAGGTAAAGCTTTGCTTTCAAAACACTGCTCCTAGGTTTGTTTTATTTTTTGGCTGCCACGTTAAGAGCTTTATGTTAAGCTACCTGTAAGATAAAGAACTACAACTGAAACTTCGTGCTGTGTCGTGCAATGCGAATATTCTCGCTGTCCTGATATTCTCGTGATCAGGGGAGGCTAGACATTCGCTATATTAAAGCTGTGCATTGTGTCCTCCAGGACTAGATGGTCGCTCTAGTACTGGCTTTGTAAATGCTAGTGACAAGTACGTAATTATCGTAAACACACTGAGTGTCAAGTAGCAAAAATGCAGTTAAAAATAATTTTATCAAGCCATCAACATATTTACAAATAGTCTCCACATTGTTTTTACATTTTGTTTGTAGAATCTTTCCTTTTTTTTGCTTATTTCTGGAAATGGATCTTTTTCTAGGTCTTCTTGTAACGATGTCTTTTTGTTTTACAGGTGACTCCGACATCATTAGAAGCATGCCAGAACAAACCAGTGAGAAGTAAATGCTGTAATGGTGTTCTTTCTACAATAAAACTGGTTACAGATCTGTTTTAAAAAACTTGTATTGTATTATACATACTTTGCTGGTTTTAGGGAACAAACTATATAAAAGAAGATTCTTTATCACCGCTGTGTTTTCTGTTCTGTTAGAAGTAACACTGGCGGGACAAAACTTGCCTGTTGTTTTCTGTATGAGCTGGGGCCCTTGAGAAGGTAAGTGGAGTAGGAGTCGACCACAGTAAGCACGGTGTCAAATCCCAACAGTCTGTGTTTTGTTTTTTGGGGTGCTAATGGGAAAACAAGTCATGTGAGGCACAGCAGCAAATTTGGGATGTTGGTGGGGGATCCCAATGGCTTTACTTAAGTAAAGTGTGAATAAATTTTAGTGTTTTTTCACTTATCAGTCACAAACTACTAATGCAAATAACTGTGTATTCATTCCAAGAGAAAATATGTACACGAGTTGCTGTTGAGGACGTTGGCATTTTTTGGATTTCTTTTTTTTGTGTGCGTGAGACCACAGTTGCAGGATGTTCCTTGGTATTAGTGACTGCTGAATGGGATGGTGGCACTCTGCTGACATGCAGTGAAAGGAACATTTAACAGCAATCAGGATGTACCAGCAGTCTCACAAAGTTTGTGTTCTGTTTGCCAAAGCATGCTAAAAGACAGAGTGCCTGTTAAACCTTGTTGCTTTGTACATGTGCACACTCCTTATTTTATCTGTGATGATTTGATTTTGCTGCAGCGACTTTGGTTTCTAGAGCAGAATAGCTAGTTGTGTCCTTCAAGTTGGAGACAGTAAAGAGGCAAAACGACGTGTCAAAGCAAACAAGGAATTACTGGTGTCTGTACCTATTAAACTCCAGATTTAGGTCAGTTTAATAAATAGTTCTGGTGCTGCTGTCAGTGTGAAAGTAGAGCTAGCAGGAGAGTGCTTTTGCCGCTAAGGAGAGGGAGTAAAACTTGAAAGCACTTCAGAAAGCCAGAATAACTGGGAGCAATTTGCTGTTTCATTTTCATCTTAGTGTTTGACAGACAAGTGTCCGGCTAGTTGTATTGCCCAAAGAATGTCTTCATAATGAAAATGGTTGCATTCAGGAAAATGAAAGCATCACTGGATGCTGACCAAGAGGAGGGTGAGGTAACCTGGTCTTGTGGCAAGAGAAACTTGGAACTTCAGACTGCAGTACTGGGGTAAGCCAGCAAACTCCCTGCTTTGCTCATTTACGTTCATCACATTTTCAACACTGACAATATAAATTCAGTATTTCCAACTGATTTCAGTAGTCTGCACTTGTTGGAAAGAATGTATGAAATCTAACTGCTGTGAATGCCACCCCGCTGTTCTGTTCTTACACATGCACATACAGCTACACTCAGGCACGCAGTCAGTGTGCTCGAAATAGGAGCAGAGTGAGTGGAGGAGGGAAGTACAGAAAAGCAACCCAAATATTTTCATACCTTAAAAATACTTCAAGACGTGGAGGTTTCACATCAAAAATAACAGCATTTTAATGTTTTGCATAGCTTATTTCAGTTTAGTTCTACTGAATTAGAATTTTTGCTAGTTGCTAAATTGTTTATATATAAAACTTCCGAAAAATTTCTTATCTGCAATCAATGCAAGACAGAACACAGTATTACAGATGCAGGAGTCCAAAATACTCTTAACTTGAGACAAGGATTTGTTATTTTACTTTAAACTGATTTAACAAAATAGCTCTCACAACTTTGTATGTATAAATATACAGTGTAGTGTACACATGATGCTTTGGTCAGTATTTTAGCCTGTTTTCCAAGTCTTCCATCCTCTTCGTCATTTCTTCCAGTAGGCAAAAGTTAAGGAAAGAGCTACTGATGGTATTGAAAAATAAGAGAGAAATAAAGACCTGAGCTGGTAGGGATACTCTTGAGAAGCTACTAAGTCAGGCCTCGTGGACAACCATACTGTACAGCACTCCAGGGTTTGCTTGTCTATCAGTTGCTGAAATCTGTGTATTTTGGTGTATCTGACAGACGTGCAAAGAATGCTAGTGATGGAAGTCAGGGGACACAGGACAAAGAGTTCTGTGGTTGATGGTTGAGCTGGCTTAAGGGCACCACTCATCTCTCACCTGATAGCAGAGCTCTTGAGCGGGCAAGTTAGGCAGTTTCGGGTTAGCATGTATGGCATTGTGACTTCATAGTGAAGCTTAATTTGGGGAATTTGAATCTATCAATCTTTGCTTTTTCTGTGTGCGTATTTGTTCATGCAAAAATAATCAGACCTTATGTCCTCTGCTTCAGCCTCACTGGGAATCTTACCTTAAGCACTTCCCGCCTCTGGTGCTTCGCCTAGCAGCTCAGAAGGGAAATACCTCATGATTCCGGTTGCTAATAAATGCTGTTTTGTTAACATCTCAAGAAGAAAACCAAAGCAGAGAGTATTGGTCTTGAATTTAACCACTGATTTGTATGCTGATCCTGAAGGTGTTAATTGTTACAGATTATTAAAAGATCCATATTAATATTTTGATCCCTTCTACGAAGGAGAAACAGATTTCAAGTCTTAGGAGCCTTGCTTCTTGGAGACTGACGGTATCTACTAAGTAGTTCAGCTTTTTGTTACAGTAGATTGATCTGTGCCATGAAGGCAGCTTATGCTTGCTATGTTATAATTTCTTTTAACCCATCCCTCTTGTTGTATGTATAAGAAACATTCCGAAAGGATATATCGCTGTGTGAGTTTTCTTACTTCACTGGTTGCGTAGTTCTGGAATGTCACAAGGTTTTCACATTTGCACTGGTCTTTATCTTTTGCTGAAAGAACAGAAACAGGCAATAGACTTAAATGCCAAATAAATCCAGTGGGGTGAGGGAGAGAAAGACAAAGATTTTTAAATGCAGAGCAGGTTTAAAACAGCTCCCTGTTGTCAAAACAGGTCAACATCCAAAGGAATGCTATGGAACAGATACTGTGTACTGGGAAATAGTACACAGCACTTCTTAGCCTAGATAATGAAAGAGCAGTCTGGATTATCTAAACAAAGGTAACCTAATTACCTGTTGTTCTTGTGGAGTGAGTGTGACTGTCTTCAAAATGATACTTATGGTGTATTGCAAGATTGGGACAGGCAAGGACATCTGTGATGCTTATTGTGGTTGATTCAGGTCCTGCAGGAAACCCCCCAAAAGTCTAAAAATGAAACCCACTTCACGTAATTATGCATTATTTTTTGCTACTCACATGCACAGAGTTCTCCTTAATTAGTGAGTAATCTCACTGACTGCAGTGAGGATCATTGATGGAGAGGACTAGTGATACAAAGATGTGAAGGGACCAAGCTGTTAGGCTGTATTTACTGTATACATGATTTAAGTTGTGGGTTGCAGAACTGAAAGGGAGTTGTGAAAGTTCCTGTGAGAAACAAGTGATTGAAAGCTGAACATGCTTTAAAAATCAAGCAGTGTTGAAATACAAGCTTCCCCTTGAAGAAATTCATTTGGATGGTGTAAAAAGGGAGCATGCAGCCATGTGTCTTTACGGTGGGTCTCGAATTTTCTGTACTAAAAGCAGATGTGATTTGCAGAACAGAGGTTAGCTCTTAAGGGGGTTAGGGTGGGGAATGGGGCGAACAATTCTGTAGGTGAACTGTTAGGGTTCTCTACAGAAGCAGCCAGGAGATGGCAACTAAGCAGAGATTCGGGGAGACAGCAGGACACGAGTTAAAACAGCCAACCTGAGGACTGTGGACCAGTCTTACGAAGCCTTCCAGATGACGGATCTTGCTGGTGAGCTGATTCTTTCAAGGCTGGTAAAAAGAAAAGAGGTCACAAAAGAAGTAATAAAAGTTCCCCAGAAATGGAGATGTTTTTTACCTCTCTCTCTCACCATGCATTGAGAACACATCATATTTGTGCAGGTTGGAAGAAGTCCAGTGTGATGGACTCAGCCTTCAGCTACATACCAGGACTGACCCTTCAACCTGACTATCAAAACTCCCCCCAAACTGGAAGTGCTTTACAAATACTTCGTGGTGGTGAAGCACTGAAATCACAGCAACCTGTGTGGTGTCCTTTAGTGAAAATTCTTGTGTGTTTCGCTGTCATCCATTGGCACTTTTGGGGTGGACTGAGTAAGAATAAAAACTGCTCGCAGAACGAAGACGTGTCTTGTTCTTCAGTTTTCTCCTTCGTAAATGTGGATCAGGGAGTTGGGAGTGTTTGGTGAGAAGGGTGCAGTTGAATTTCTTTAATACACTACTGTTATTAGCAAAAGTTTATAGCTCATCAAGCACAGACTCTAGACTGTAGGAATTTGTTTCGGACTCCCAGTACCCAATTTTTAGTCAAAGGGTGTCTTTAGAGAAATGGAAACTTATTTCATACTTAGGAAACCCCCTATTTTACACCTACAGGTGAAACCATCTCAAGGGTTGTTCTGCGCACTACCTGCTTCCTGCCACTAGAGGGTAATGGAGAGACAGCTTTTGCTTCTTAGGAGTGAATTCTAGAAAAGTAATGCTTCGCTTTCAATTAATTGTGAATTTTGACGGATACACAATAATAAGCAGATGTACTAAGTTGCTGGGAAGCAGATCACACAGTTGGGGTGGGGGCTGAATGTCTGGTCACAAGGAACAGGGAATGAACAGAGATGAGCGGTGGAGTAAGACCAGAGTTCAGCGGGCAAAACTACAGCACTTAGGTACATCAGAAAGCATGGCTGGGAGCCTGTAGGTGGAGGAACCACTCAGAGCTTAGACCTGAGAGCTGTGGGATGAGATCACGAGGTGAGGAGGAAACAAAGTAGGTGAGGCGTCTAGTATAAGAATAAGCACCTAGGAACAAGGATGGTGAAATTCCCAGTGTAAGTGGAACGAAACAGGTAAGGTGAGCCTTGAGTAATTGACGCTAAGTAGTAAATTGTGTGTAGTCGTGGCCGAGTGGTTAAGGCGATGGACTAGAAATCCATTGGGGTCTCCCCGCGCAGGTTCGAATCCTGCCGACTACGGCCGGAGCCGAAGAGGCTCTGTGCAATTTTATGGATCACAGGAAGTTTGGCACCAATATGCGAAAGAATATTCACAGTGAGGATGATGGAACTCTGGAACAGGCTGCCCAGGAGGTTGTGGAGTCTCCTTCTCTGGAGATATTCAAGGTCCGTCTGGATGCCTACCTGGGGAACCTGCTATGGGAGTGGGGTTGGACCCGATGATCTCTGGAGGTCCCTTCCAACCCCTACAATTCTGTGATTCTGTGAAATTGCTCTAGAAATAGTTGAAGATCTAACGAGACTGGCTAGGAAGGCTAACAAGACAGTCTAGGAAGGGTAGAAGGACTGACGTGAAAAGTTTGAGATCTCGACAATGGGCTGACGTAGATAGGCAAGGAGTTGAGAATTCACATATAAGGGATAGAAAAGAAACAAGAGTGACAGATAAAGTGGTAGAGGTGGGGCAAGAGGCTCTCAGTTTGGGAGGGTAGTTGAGCACTTTAGAAACTCCGGGTCAGGCTTCAGAGACTGGTTTGGACCCAAACGTTTCTGATCTCATCACCTCGTTCAAATCAGACGAGTACAGGCAGAAGCTGCTAACCTTAACTAAGTTCTTTGATAAAGTCAGTGCAGTCAGCATAAATATTCAAATTTGTTGGGGAAGCCACAGTAAAGTTAGGTGTTTGTTTTTAATGTTCTGTTTTGGAACAAAATCTAAATATTACATTAGGAAAAAAGCCTGCGAGAAAGTATCTTCAAAGGCAGTGTCTGACTATTTGCAGCAGCGATAACGATCTGCAATTTGGAAGAACAGAATGTTAACCAACAGGCGTCATCACATCGGGGCTGGGGGGGGCTTGTGACAAAAATACATGTAGCTGTGTAATTAAAGGCTCCCGTAATGCACGTGCTCTGAACAAGGGTGGAGGCCATCATGATGAGTGCCTATTAAATATGACATCGCTGTAGCTTGGTAGTGCTTGAGAAATTCATATTAACCAAGGCAATGAATGGGAACCCTCCAAGTGAGTTCCTCTTACTAGGAAGCATAAGAGAAAAGCACTTTTTTTGTTTGTTTAAATTACTAGTCATCAAGGATAATTAATAGTAATCAGCAACTGTTCCACAGAGCTGATGGTTTCTTGCAGAATAAAAGGAAAAAGCCTTACCCCTAAACAGCTTTGGAGGACTTCTCTTTTACCCGTACACAGGCAGCCCATCCGCAGCTGGGAGAGGGGATAAGAGGCTTTGTCAGTGGAGTCCAAGTCTGAGCTGCACGAAGTTCAGAGAGCTCATCCCTGCCCTCACAGGCTGGTGCCTTAGAAGTCCTCAGCTGAGGACCAAGGCTAGAGTCAAAATGAAATTACTGCTGTTGGAAAGGAGGGGAAAAAATAGGCCGAGAGGAAAAACTGAAAGGAAAAATAAACTTTCAGCTTGTGTAACAGGCATGAAGGCAGAATTTCTGGTGGTAGGAGTTGATGAGCAATAGTTGATGAGCAAATTCCTGGAAGTGTCCAGGAAAACAAACAAACAAACAAACAGCTGAGGCACTGCCTAGGGGTAAGAGAGGAGGAGGACAGAAGCTGTGAGGCACCACCTCTAACCAGTTACTAGAGGTGCAGTTTAGAAACTGCCACAGAGGGGCAGAATTTACTTATTTTTCATACGATGGCAAATACATTTTTAAGAAATGGCTGCTGAACACTGCTGTGGGTACCTGAAGGATGATGCATTTCCATCACTGAGCTCTGGGGTTTGCTAATGAGTGAGAATTATTATACCAGTTGCCAGCTAATTTTGGCTTTGGCATCTCCCCAAGCTTTTAAGATGACACACTGTCATCAGTAGATTATCTGCCTGGTAAGAAGGTTAATGAACAGACTTGGGTTTATGCTATCACAGTACTTTGAATTTCAGAAAGATGGAGCTAGAAGATTCACATGACTATGAGAAGCACAAAATACACAAACTAGGAAACATTCTCACATTCCTTTTTTTCAGATTCTTCCCTGACTTCTGTATGAGGAGGAAATGCACAGCTGCTTGCCAGTGAATTTTACACAATAAAGCTAAAGAACCAAGTAAAACCTGTTTGCATTTAATTTCAAGAAAAACCAAACAGAAGTATTGAAAATTAAACCATCCTGTACAATTCCTAGTGCTGTGCTCAATATTATTCACGGTGATGCTTCTGGATTTTGCTTCAGGTATAAATCTGAACGTTCTAAGTAATGCTGAGTCCTGGGAACGTGTGAGTGGGAGAAACATAATGTCCTTCCTCTGGCTGAACAGCTTCCATCCCAGCTCACATTCCCCCTGTACCTTGCAAAATGTCAGCTGGGAATGTTTAGATTGAGGCTGTTTGCGCCAGAAGGAGGAAGGGTGCTTTCTGCAGCAAACCTTCCACAGTTGTGAAGCAAAACTTGGAGCTTACGTGCAACTGAGGTCTACTCTTTGAATATAGCTTTGAATATATATTCAACAAACTGTTTTTAATGTTCTATAAATATGCACACCAGATCTTGGTAATTTGTTTTGCTGAGTTTGTTTTCTTGCTATTGATCTTAGGAGCAATTTACAAGTCTCATTAGGCTTTATAAATCCATTATTATTTTCCCACATTCCTAATGAAATAGATCATGCTGCTTCGGCAGGGTGGGGTTCAGTGCACGGCTGACTTCAGTGCAGCAAAAAGAAAGCAATTGATCCTTCTAAGCACAGAAGTGTACATTTTATACAAGGATTTTGAAAATAAAGAAAATGAAATTATTCTATACCTTTACCTGGTGGTAAATTAGGTGTATATATTCCTCACATATATAAAAAGCAGAAAAATTACGGTGAGCCTTGCAGTGTCTGACACCAATGACCTACTATGACAGAGGTCACCATGAATAAAACCACTTGTTACTGTAGGCCTGCAAAATAAATCTATAAGCATTCACTCTTCTTTTAGCTCGAAGTGGAATACTGTTACCTTCACAGATTTGGACTTTTAGCTCTTCACTTATGTCCTCCAAAGCTGTGAAATCCTCAGCATAGAAGAGATGCTTATATGATGGTTGAGAAGCAATTTCCAGAAGTTCTTCCTCAATTGCTTTTCCTATTCCAATGGCATAGATAATTATACCTAGATTCAAAAGAAAGTGCATATAATTATTACATCGGCATTTCTAAACCCTTGCTCCTCCATGAAAGGAAAATGTGAGTATTAGTCATTTTAGAGAGAGAGCAGGAGAGTGCAAGAAATATATATAAATGCTGTATATCTTCTAAAATGTGTTTGAACAGGCTTAATATGCTTCAGTTATTTAAAAGATGTGCAGAAACTGCTTTGCTGTCATTTAACAGATAGATGGTTTTTAAGATAAAGAGATGAGGGTTGGTTGGCCACTGCTAATGGTAAATGAACCCATAAAGAGCACTGGAAAACATCCAAGAGAATTAGTTGGAAGCCACTAACTAGTGGTATACCTCAGGGGTCAACACTGGGCCCTATTCAGCATCTTCATTAAGGAGATAAGGCAGACAACACAAAACTGGCAGGGCTGGCTGATTCACCCAAGGGTCATGCTGCTATCCAGAGGGACCTCAAAAGGCTGAAGAAATGGGCTGACAGGAATTTCATGAAGTTCAGCAATGGAAGATGCAGAGTCCTGCACCTGGGGAGGAACAATCCCAAGCACCAGCACATGGTGGGGGCCACCCAGCTGGGAAGCAGCTCTGCAGGAAGGAGCTGGGGGTCCTGGTGGGCACTAAGCTGAGTATGAGTCAGCAATGTGCCCTGGGTGCAAAGAAGGCAAATGAGATCCTGGGCTGCATTAGGCAGTGTTGCCAACAGGTCAAAGGATGTGATCCTACCTCTGTTGGGCCCTGGTGAGGCCACACCTGGAGCACTGTGTCCAGTTCTGGGCTCCCCAGTACTGGGCATACTGGAGAGAGTCCAACAAAGGGCCAAGAAGATGATGAGGAAAGCACTGGCGCATCTCTTTTATAGGGAAATGCTGAGCACGCTGGGACTGCTCAGCCTAGAGAAGACAAGGCTGGGGGAGATCTCATCAATGCCTCTAAATACCCAAAGGGAGGATGCAAAGAAGATGGGGCGAGTCTTTTTCAGTGGTTCCAGTGACAAGAGAAGAGGGCATGTGCACAAACTTAAACACAGGAGCTTCCCTCTGAACATCAGGAAGCAGTTTTTCACTCTGCAGCTGATGGAGAACTGGTACAGGTTGTCCACAGAGACTGTGGGATCTCCCTCCTAGGAGATTTTCAAAAGCCATCTGGACGTGGTCCTGGGCAACTGGCTCTGGGGTTGGACCGGATGCCCTCCAGAAGTCCTTTCCAACCTCAACCACTCTGTGGTTCTGTGAATCATACAAGTCAGCCTCCCAGCTGTACTGAGAGTTCCTGGTCTGTGTGTCTGTGCATGCAGGGTGCGTGCGATAAAGGTAATTAGTGGGTTGGTGGGGAGACCCGTTCTGTGTCAGCAAATGGGTCAAACTCTTGAAAGATGCCAGTAATTTTTAAAAATATATATATAAATAATTAGTTTTTCACTGGAATCCTCAGAGCAAATCGATACTAGATGCTTTCATTCTAAGGGATGGGTTGGGAGGCACAGCAAAGGCACCCAAACCTGTGAGGGTAAGAACATGGGAAAGGCATCCTGGGAGTATAGGAGAGAAAGGCCCTCACAGCAGGGATGCTCTGTACAGGGATCTCCCCTGCAGATGTGCTAGGGAGAAAAGAAAAGAGGCTTTATAGTCTTCTTCACTCTGATAGCTGGGCAGGAGGAAGTGGTTCACAGCCCTCTAATTGGAAAGACTGTAAACAAGCAACGAGTTGAAAACACGGTGATCTTCAATATCCCCTTTTTCAGCAACTAACCATGGATTTCTTTATTCTTGCAAACCTATCACTTGACACAACATTTCTCTACATCATTTCTGGCATAGAAAATGTCCACAGCTAGTATTGATTTTTTGACTGGTGATACAGCAATTAGCTTCACAGTACTTCGAGCTCTTTTGCAAGATTCAAGA
This sequence comes from Nettapus auritus, assembly GCA_011076525.1. NCBI lineage: Eukaryota > Metazoa > Chordata > Aves > Anseriformes > Anatidae > Nettapus > Nettapus auritus. The sequence continues at coordinate 135,424,260 of CM021766.1, read as the reverse complement.
GCAAAAAGTGACTTATCAGCTGTTTGGTTTCAGATAAAACTTACGATAAGAAGGTTTGGTGTCTCTCTATTATCACTGAATAGTAACAGCTACACACTCACTGAACTGCAACTTTATCCTTCCTGATGAAGAATGCTGAGCCTGAGAACACCATAAAACATGCATCTTCCAATTCTTCACCATTTTGCTCGAGCATCTTTTTACTTTTTGTCATGAATCTGCCTACAATTGCACTTCAGCCAGGAAAGCAAAACATTCACCAGAAGCTTATTCAGTTTAATGAATGAACCAGTCATGCTGAAGTCTGTTGCTTTTTAAAGACTTGGAGATATCAGTGATAAAGCATTCAAGGCCAATTTTATGTTCAACATTACTACATTGCCTACACTGCAATTACACAAGGGATGGATTTGGCTTGTAGCTCTACAAATATCAGTGTAAACAGTCTGGAGCTGGGGTTTCATTCAGTAAGTAAGCAAGGTTGGCTTAGTACTGTTTTCCTTCAATCCTGTAAATTCTCCACGTACTTTCCCAGACCTCACTATTTAGTGTATAAATCTTTCATTATAATTTTTTAAAAGCCCTTGGTTTATATTTCATTGTAACAGCAACCTTGCTAGCGCATACTCTTCTCATATCCCTTTCTTCACACAAAGAAGTCGCAGTCCTGACCAGGGCTACACTAGTCATACATCACCATGATTGTCACATCCAGTCAATAAAACAAAACCGGAAAAAATATGTGCAGCATCCTCGTCGTGGTTTACCCCAGCAGGCAGCTAAGTACCACACAGCCGTTAGGCACACGGAGGAGAGGATTGGGAGGAAAAAAAGTAAAAGTTTGTGGGTTGAGATAAGATAGGACAGAAAAGGAAGAGAAATAATAACAATAACAACAATAATAGAATATACAAAGCAAGTGATGCTCAGTGCAATTGCTCACCACCTGCTGACTGATGCCCAGCCCCTCCCCAAGCAGTGGTCCCTCCCCAACCCCAGCCAGCCACCCCATATGCATTGTGCAACATGCTGCCACATAGTATGGGACATCCCTTTGGCCAGTCCAGGTCAGCTGTCCTCGTTCCGTCCCCTCCCAGCTTCTTGTACACCCCCAGCCTACTCACGGACAGGGTGGTGGGAGTAGCTGAAAAGTCCTTGGCTTAGTGTAAGCACTGCTCTGCAATAACTAAACTATCAGTGTGTTACCAGCATTTTTCTCATCCTAAACCCAAAACACAGCACAATGCCAGCTATTAGGAGAAAATTACCCCTATCCCTGCTGAAACCAAGACTAAATCATCTAAAATCCGGCTATTTTATCCGTGTCGTGGGCCATCAGGCCTGGTTCTTAATGCAGTTTCTCAGAACATAGAAAATGTATTTCAATGTTTTACTGTAGCGCACCTACACTGTCACTGCTCTAAGATTCTCTATGATTCTACATCCTCTTTATCACAATATTTGCCTTTAAGAAAGAATCAAAGACACTTCCACTCACCAGTTTGCTTTGCTCTAGCAGCCCACCCAGAGACTTCATCTTGGGCCCTTCCATCCGTAAATACAATGGCAATTCGAGGGACATTTGCTGAAAATGGTCTGGCTCCTTCTGTTTCTGTGAAGCTTCTCTCAAACATTTGCTTCAGAGCCAGTCCTGTCATGGAACCTCGCCCCATATATTTCATTTGTGATACAGCTTTCTTCATGTCCTTGGCTGAGCTGAACTGCTTTAATGTAAACTCTGTGCGGACTTCACTGGAATACTGAAGCAAACCAACTCGAGCCGCTTTGGGTGAAATCTCAAGCGTATCCAATATCCCTGAGACAAATTGTTTCACAGTTTCAAAATTATCCTCTCCAAGACTTTTCGATCCATCGATCACAAACACCAGGTCAACTGGGCCTTCGGTGCATCCTATGAAATAAGCAGCAGTGTTCAGATCATGAAAAAGACCACAAAGCTGAAAATAGGACCTAGATACTTAGTGATTATATGAACTCAGGTGTCATCTCTAGTACCTTGATCGTGGCTCAGACAACCTTGCCAGTGTGTCTAGAGATGTTGTGTACAGTCTATATCAAACGGTAAGAGTGTGCCCATGACTGGAGTTTATAATAAAAATATAATCACAATGAATATTTATCAATATGTGCTGCTTTGTAGAATACTACAACTCTTAAAAATACTTCAAAATTTTAAAATTTTGCAGTAAATTAGATTTTTAAGCAAATTTTAAGTATAACTGTTAAGTGGGGAAAACTGTAACTGAAGAACATAGCTAGGATATAGAAACAGTTTCGACCATTTTCTTCTAGGGATAGGCCTGTATGCTAACTTTACCTTTGTGCAGATGACCAACACTGAAATAAATGGAAGAGAATCAGTGAAGCCGTATTTGTACTGCAGAAGTAGCAAAACATAAAGGTGGTACAAAGAAATGAATTGCTGAAGCTATACTTGTATATAAGATGAAAACCCAGAAGTCATGTTTGGAGTTGCAGGAAAGAACAAGGCAAGAGCCAAAGAGCTCGGAAAGGCTGAGAGAGAAGGGTTAGGTACAGCCTGGGATGAGGTTCATGTCTAGGGACAAAATACAGACTATACTTGTGTTTTTATAGCACAAATTTAAACCTCTACTGGCAAACAGCTAAAAAATTATAGGGGAGACAGTAAATGCTAGAAGGGTGCCTAGCTGATAATGTTGGATCAGAATGGTTTATATACATTGTTTTGTTTTTATCTCTCTTACAATCTTGTAATTAGAAGGCTTATTCATTGCTGAAATTAACGTTTTCTGTTTTACCCACTGGAGCTGCGAGACAATCCAGGAAATACTGACAAATTTGGAGTTCTCATACTTGGTTAAGTGCACTTGCAAAAATCAAAGCAGCCTGTAAGGACTCTGCTTTGACTGCAGAAATTACTGAAGCTGTCTATTAGCAAGTCTGTAGGGATATGGAATTTTCAGTTTTAAAGTTTGGACATTTCTTCATAGACAATAGCTCCTTTTTAGAACTGCTGACCAAGAATTCCTTTCTGCAGTCATCCGAGGAAAAGATGTATCATGTACTAAAGTAATGAAAATGCACTGAGGATCAGAACCACCTCCATATCACTGCATATGTCAAGACAGGGCAACAGTTCATGGTGAAGTGTTTTAATTATGATTGAGATCAGCCATGAACATATTACCATTCTTTTGGTAATAACACTCTCCTCAAGTAAGGCATCCATTTTTGCAGAATAAATATTTTTACTGAGCTTCAGTAGATGAGTTTCTCCTCCAGAAATTAAAAGGGTGATGAGATAAATGCATATCATGTTCCAAGGATGTCATGTTAGAAGATAAGAAAATAGAATTAATGATATTTTAAAATTTAGTATGTAAAGAAAAAGCTCCACAGTATATGAATCTGTTTAAAGTACACATTCCTTGATAATAAGATTTTGTTCTTTTTTCCTGATGTTTGGAAAGGATTATTATTGTATTTGATACTGTACCAAACCAACCGTTCATTTTGTTATTTTTTTGCTTACAAGAGCGTCAAGCTAAATTGTTCAAGACATTTTCCATCATGTTCACACATGCTTTGGGCTTTCAAACAATACATCAGTTTTGAAGTGAGGCATTTGAAGTGAGGTCAAGTAATTTTAAAAATCAAAGAAACAAATTATTTCCAAATAAAATGTACCTACTTCTGCATGTTTTCTGATCTTCTTTTAATACATATCCATCCTGACATTTGCAGATGTATGAATCATCATTATTAACACAAATATGTTCACAACCATGGGCAACTGATTTGCAGACATCTTTGCCTATGAAAAATTGAAATATTTATATGTATTCTATTTAACATATTTATAAATTCAAACATTTCAAATGTCATTTGAAGAACATATGACAAAGAAGTAGAGCATCTTTCAGTTTTTTATGTAGTAATGCTGGAGAAGAGTGTCTGATAGACTTATTCAGTTACTTACTTCGACATGTTTTTCCATCTTGTCGCAGGACAAACCCCTCATGGCACTGACAGCTGTATGAATTGTTGTTATTAACGCACACATGTTCACAACCATGGTCAATGGACTTACACAGGTCTTTATCTGAGAATTGTTAAGAGAATTTCCTTATTAGATCTGTTCTCAAATGCAAAACTGGCATAAGACACTTTTGAGAAAAAATTAGTCTGTTATTGCTTTTATGACTGAAAGAACATATTCCCCATAAAAGTTCCAGCTACTCACTCCTGCATGTTTTCCTGTCTCTTCTCAGTACAAACCCTTTGTGGCACTGACACACATATGAATCACTAGTTGGAACACAAACATGTTCACAACCATGGCTGACTGTTTTGCAGATATTTTTACCTGGGAATAATGAAAATAATATTTAGCACAGTTATTCAGGTAAATAACTTCCACAAAACATAAAAATTAGAGCAATAATCTTCCATGAAGAAGCTCATTTCCATGAAGTTAATTGCATGTTAAAGACACAAAGAACACACTACATGGTAAGTTTCATGAACAGATCAGAAAGTACGTAATGAAGATTAAACAACTCACTTTTACAAGTTTTCCCATCTTCCCTCAGTACAAAGTCCTCATGGCACTCACAGATATAGGAATCATCAGTATTAACACAAATATGCTCACAGCCATGGTCAACTGATTTGCAAACATCTTTATCTGAGAAGAATGGATGGAGCTTGTTAGATGAGATTCTTTAGGGAGAGATAATATCTTTAATAAGTAGCTCCAGTAGTTAGAAATCACAAATAAACATACACATGTGGAAACACTCAAAGGTACAACATTTAAATGCCTCAAAAAAAAAAAAAAAAACATACTCTTATGGCTCAGGCTACTCACATCGACATGTCCTTCCATCTTCCTTCAGGATGAAATTTTCATGACATTTGCAGATGTAGGAATCTTCAGTATTCACACAAACTTGTTCACAGCCGTGGTTGATTGAATTACAAACATCCTTGTCTGCAAACAAAAGAGTTAGTAGTTACATATCAGCAGAGGTCTTGATTATATGTGTAACTCATCAAATTAAGTTATCATGCTACTTACTTTTGCAGGTTTTCCCATCTTCTCTAAGCAGAAACCCATCATGGCATTTGCAGATATAGGAATCATCAGTATTAACACAAACATGTTCACAGCCATGGTCAACTGCTTTGCAAAGATCTTCATCTGAGAACAGATGACAGTTACTGCTAGTTAATACGTTTCCACACAAGCATGAACTGCAGATAAAAAGTATGCTGATAAATATTGGACTACTTACTTCTGCATGTTTTTCCATCTTCTCGTAGCAGGAATCCCTCCCGACACTTACAAATAAATGTATCACCAGCATTAACACAGGCATGTTCACAGCCATGGTTGACTGATTTGCAAATATCCTTGCCTAGCAATAGTCAGATAATATTTAATGTGATTTCCTAGTTAAAATTATATATATATATATATATATATATACACACACATAAAAATATAAAGACTGTAGGGGTAATCCCATGAGCAAAGAAATATGGAAGCATGCAGGCTGAAAGCAAATTTCTGGCTAGCTGAATGACTGGCAGTTTAACTCACATGGGGCACGAGTTCTTTACTATCTGAGCAGAAAGAACTGCATGGTTTGGATGGTCTCCCACTGGCAGTAAATCATTTTAGGATTAATCTGACTAGATTAAGGAGGAGGACACTACACTGACAGCAGTAAGAGAAAAAGGAAGGAGTAATTTAGCATAGTCATTTAGCATAAATTCATGCTGGTGAAAGCAAAATTAAGCAAAACACCACAGGACACAAAGCAAAACAATTCTTTAGGACTCTTACATCAGTGCCAAGAATCTGCATAAGCAAAATCCAGGAGAATAGGAACTACTCATTTAAGAGGATAAATAAATTGCTGAAAACTGATGGGGGAATTTGTATGAGTGCAATGTTAAAACCAGTTGGTCATAACCTCTTCAAGAAGGATAGAGGAGGAGAAAGTACAGGAGGAAGTCAAGCCATCTATCAGCATTCCCTGTTGCTTTTTCACTGCAACAACAAAAAAATAAAAATAAAAATAATAATAAAAAATATATATTCCAGTTGCTAATGCAGAACTACCTGTACATAGGAAATATAACAGTGGATACCTCTGAGAGCAAAGTTCAGATTGGTCAGTATCACAGAAGCATAGAATGTCCTAAGTTGGAACGGAACCACAACGATTGCTGAGTCCAGCTCCTGGCTCCACACAGGACAACCCAAAAATCAGACCCTATGTCTCAGAGCATTGTCCAAACGCTTCTTGAACTCCGTCAGGCTCGGTGCTGTGACCGCTGCCCTGGGGAGCCTGTCCCAGTGCCCGACCACCCTCTGGGTGCAGAACCTTTCCCTAACCCCCAGCCTGACCCTCCCCTGCCCCAGCTCCATGCCGTTCCCTCGGGTCCTGTCGCTGTCCCCAGAGAGCAGAGCTCAGCGCCTGCCCCTCCGCTCCCCTCGTGAGGGAGCTGCAGGCCGCCATGAGGCCTCCCCTCAGCCTGCTCTGCTCTGGGCTGAGCAAACCAAGGGACCCCTGCTGCTCCTCATACATCTTGCCCTTTAGATCCTTCACCATCTTAATTGTCCTCCTTTGGCCACTCTCTAATAGTTTTATGTCCTTCTTACATTGTGGCACTCAAGTAATTGAGGTGAGGCCACACCAGTGCAGATCAAAGGGAGACAATCCCTTTCCTCGACTGGCTAGCAATGCCATGCTTGATGCACCCCAAGGTATGGTTGTCTGTTTTTGCTGCCAGGGCAGCAAAATTAGTAGATAGAAATAATAGATTCTTCAATCTTAATGCAGAAAAGGTTAAAAAAAAAATGGTATATTCAGATTGGAACTTATGTAATAGGCTACTGATGATATTGTTGGAATGATGTTTTCTCAGCTGAGTGGTAGGTCACGCAGCACCTACTGAAGAAACAGTAACTCCAGATCACTTGCAGCCAAGAGGTGTAACAGAGCTGGCTGAATAACACTTTGGGTGCTTAGTGTTATTTTTTTTTTTACCTCCCAGAACTCCAGGGAAGCTGTAAAACACTGAGGAGTTTCCATCCCCTGTGCATACACACACAGTGTTTGAAGAGGATAACTAATTCACTGTAAGCCTGTCAGCTTGACACTAATCTGCATTAAAACAATGGAACAGATAATGTTGACCTTGATTTAGAGAAAATCAAAGAAAGAAAATTAATCAAGTTGTTATTATGGAAAAATAGATCTGGGAAAAGAAAATAAGTATCTTTTTTAATCGACTATGAGGCTGTTTTGTAAATCACAGAAGCTCAGGTTATTCATACAATGGAGAAACCAGTAAGGTAACAGCCTTAGTATTTATTTTGATTAATAAAACAACAACAATAACAACAAAAAACTACAAAATCAACATTATATGGATTAACAGTGGCTAGAGAGGTCTTCAGGGTAAATTGTAAATGGGGAATCGTCAAGCGGCTTGTTTTCTAAGAATTTGCCCTCCTCTCTACTATTTAACATTTTAATGAACAGTCTTAAAGAAAATATAAAATAATCACTGACAGTTTGTAGGTTATTCCAAAGTTGAAGGAATGGCAAATAAAAATAGAGCAGCTGCTGATATAAAAAGATGGGAATCTTTTTGCAGGCTGAGTAACAACAAGCCATATATATTTTTAAATAGACAGAATTTGACTTACATATTTAGAAAAAAAAGAATGAAGGCTATACTTTCTACAGGATGTGGGACACTCCTGTGTGACTGAGAGTCTTAACTGGTAGAAAACCAGCTACACATGAGCTTTAGCAGAGTTGTACGGTCAGAGACTAACACTATCTTTGGTCATTAAAAAAAAGGGGTAGATTCAAAAAAGAATTAGGGATACAGTTCTTATACCCTAGTCCCTACTGTACCTTGTATTGTAAGACTTTATACCACTGTGGTGTCCCCGCAAGGATGCTGATAAATACAAAAGGCTTTAGGAGAGCAAGAAGAGATTTATGAAAAGATCAGAAAACATATAAAGAGCTTGAAGGAGTTTCATCTGCTTATCATGTACTAAAGACCATGATAAGAGGTTAAGCTAGGGAACAGTTAAATTATGGCCCACTTGAGTATACACAGAACAACACAGTGGCCGGCAATTAGAAGTTCAACTCATCAAAGTAAAATGTAGCAACATCCTATGCTCAAGATTAAATTTTGGCATTGTCCAGAAATGAGGTTCACATTTTAAAAGCCACAATCCGAATTAAAACTGGCTGATTTTCTGAAATATAGCTTTAGTTCAAACAATAATTAATTCATAGAAATCTTATGATCTATAGAGGACAATATTCCACTCTGATCACTATGAATCACTGAATAATTTCCAAGTAAAAGGGAAATGAAATTTCTCCTTTTATTCATAAGCTACTTACTTCGGCATGTTTTCCCATCTTGCCTCAGTACAAATCCGTCATGGCACTGGCAAGTGTATGAGTCGTCATTATTAACACAAAGATGTTCACAGCCATGATTGACTGATTTGCAGATGTCCTTACCTAGGAATAATTTAGATTTTATTTACTACAGTTTAATAAATGATTACATTTCCAAAAAATATAAATGGTAGAAGTAATAACCTCCTAGTAAAATAATGAATGTATCCTCCTTTTTGTCAGGTAAAATCATAAATAAGACCTACCTCTTAACATGCTTCTCCAGTAGACCCCTGAGTGTAAAAACTACATTAACATCAAGTAACTTACTTTTACATGTTTTCTCGTCTTGCCTCAATACAAAACCCTCATAGCACTGGCAAATGTATGAATTATCAGTGTTCACACAAACATGCTCACAGCCATGGTCAACAGAATTGCAAACATCTTTATCTGGAAAAAAAATAATAGTGCCAGACTTTAAAATACATATACAAATGCACAGATTATAAGGAAAATTTCTATTAAAGATAAGGATACTTACTTCTGCATGTTTTTCCATCTTCCCTTAAAGCAAATCCCTCATAACACTGGCAGATGTATGACTCATCAGCATTAACACAAACATGTTCACAGCCATGGGCAACTGAGCTGCAAATGTCTTTATCTGAGAATAGTTGACGGTTTTTGGTTAAAGCACATCTACAGTGAATATATTATGCAGGGAAAAGTAATAGCTTTTATTAGGTCTACTGAGATCAATGGAAGAAATGGACAAAAAATTAGGCAGCTAACACTTCTAACTCTTGGTACCTGAAAAATTGTGGGTCTTTTTTGTCTACAGTCATATCAGTTTAGCTACTAAAATACACTGTTTCTGTCTACTGAGTCTCTTATGAGTTTCTGGCAAGTATAACAATAGTACATCATCAATAAACTACAAAAGTGCTCTTAGTTAAAACTTCCACAGATCTACGTACTGTAGATAAAAGTCTACCAGTAATTACCAGAGTACTTACTTCTGCATGTTTTCCCATCTTCTCTCAGTAGGAAACCCTCATGACACTCACAAGCGTAAGAGTCGTCTTTGTTAACACAAATATGCTCACAGCCATGGCTGACTGATTTGCAGATGTCCTGTCCTGGGAAGGATTGAGATATAAATACAGTTTTGAATAAAAACATGTTAAAAAATGTAGGTATCAAAATGATGTTTCCTAGTAAAAAGTGATAAACACCTTTCTTTCCTTGCCCAATGCACATGCAAAAATGTTCAATATATACTGGTTACTCACTTCTGCATGTCTTCCCATCTTCTCTCAGTATGTATCCCTCACGACACTTGCAGATGTAGGAATTGTCAGCACTAACACAAACATGTTCGCAGCCATGGTTGACTGATTTGCAGACATTTTTACCTGAGAGTAATTTAACAGATTAAGAATTGTGTTAGTTTAGGACAGGATGTTCAGTTACTGAATATTCTTGTCCTTGCTGCTATTCTGGACTCAATTCTGCAAATCATTCTGTTGTAACAAAAAGGTACATCTTTGTTGTACAAATTTTATAACCTTATTACTAAGGAAAAGTGCAATGTTTTGGTTCCAGAGTTTGTATAATTTCGTGTGTCCCCAGCATGAAGATTAGTAACCCACAGAGATTTCCAAAGGCACCTAAAATCCACATCCACATTTCAAGTAGACTTTCTGGTGAGAAACCTATCTTTCAATCACCCTCTTTTTATCTTTAATAATAAACCTGCTCAGACCTGAAGTAGTTATGCTTTCTTTCCCTGTGGTCAAGTTCAGATGGTGTTTGTCATATTTCTGTACACTAGAATTGCAAAAGCTCAGTTTTTGTAGCGTTTAAATGTAACGAGAAAGACCAACCGTATGATCCTACTGTGGCATTCTGGAAAATTGCCAGCTATAGCTGGGAAAGCCAATGTTTGGTGGGCTTTCCTGATAAGTGATTTAGTTATGAATTATATTTCAAAATAAAATGAAATGGTCTGTTTATTAATATTGGGTAAACTAACAGCTTTCCTACTTACACTTTCTTCTCCCCACCCTTTATTTTCTTGCCACGACTGTTGCATGGACACAAATTTTCACTTGCTTTTAGCTTTTTGCAGTGTTGAGGTGTCAGTACTTTTTGAGACAGGCAAAATTTGTCTTTGTTTGCATGGACTAACAAAGTAGGTTGTTTATGTGGTATGTGTAATACAAACTGATAATATGGAGATTTTCATTTCTCATGTTAGTGTCTGGATGACTTAAAAAAAATTTTTTTGTAGATGTTTTTTAACAGCAGATGTTGATGAGATCTTTGGATATGATTTGGTTTATAGTTATAAAGTATTTCATTCCTCTCAGTTTTCCAAAGACTTATCCACAGTTCTTCACAAATCACTTAGTGTGTGCTCTAATACTGGAGAGAAATTTTCAATTCCTTTTTATATCTGTCACTCTTCAGAACTGCGTAACGTAGCCAAATGTATAATGCAATTATGATATCTCTTTTGCAATAACCCTTATACCACGTTGGGGAAAAATGAACATTCCATTAGTATTGCAGGCTTCTTTGTGCTGTATAAATCTTTTGAAATGCTATATAGTTTTGCCTCGATTTGAGAAGAAAATTACAGTTGTAATTTTCTTTTGGATGTAAGTTGGAGTAAAATAATTTTGGATCCACAACAGACCAGCATCAGAGCTACTTTTTGTATGTCCCAGACATTCAGGGAGTCAATCCAGTTGCCTAAAAGTTTGCACCCCTTTAGATGCCCTAGAGTATCTAAGACATTGACATACTGCTGGCAAATAGAACACTAAAAGGGAAAATGAACTGAAATCCAAAGCTTTTAAAATGACACAAATTAAAGCTGTGTTTAGACAATCAAATCCTACCCTATGGATTTTTTCTGTGTGTGAAATAAAAATCTAGAACTGACTTGCTGAATAATAACTTACGTTTACAAGTTTTCCCATCATTCCGAAGCCTGTATCCTTCAAAACATTGACAAGTATAAGATCTGTCACCATTTATACACAAATGTTCACAGCCGTGATCACTCAGAGCACAATAGTCAACTCCTGCAGGAGCAATGAGAGTTATTTAAAAAAAAATACATTAATAATTAATTAAACAATTATTTTCATCCCTAGTATTTGCCTTGCATATAAGCAAGTAAATATAAACACATTGAATTACTTAAACAACAATCCTGTTCCTTATCTGATAATACACATACACCTTCAATAACATTTAAGAAGGCTTTGCGGTACACTTTGCATTGACTGCTGTAAGCAGAGTTGAGAATTGTTTAGAATAACTCAAGAGAGTCCATGCCTCAGTACTCACAAACCGAATTATAATAAAAACAGCACTTCAACAATGATTTTATAAAAGACAGTGGCAAAGACAGAAAAGCTACCTTGTGAACACTCTTCCAAAATGGTTTCTAAATGATCCGATGTAAATGTGGCATTCCCCAGAACTTGCTTGTGTGCCTGACCTAGCTGCTGTGGCAGCAAGAAGAAAATCTCTCTGGGACCTCAGTGGTCTTTGGCTTAGACTATCCAAGCTTTTGCAAAGAATTGAAAATGACAAGAACAATCAAGTATGGTCCATTTTTTTCATCTCAAATTTCCTAAGTGTTTCTTCTGTGTAGTTCAAAGACATAGTACCCCCAGGAATGCGCAGGCAGCACTCACTGCTCTTTATAGGCTATACACACAGTGCCACTCATTGTTTTGTACTAAGCTGTCAAAGCAGAAATCTATTTACCACTCAGGTGTTCTCCCAGCTGTCTTAAGATAACTGTGCCTCTATATATGACGCCAGTGTTGTCATGTCCACGATGTCTTCCCATTAGGAGTGGTATATGTTAAATGCTAATCCCACTCAGACACTCATTCAAGACATCCCAAGTGCCAAAACTATTTTCATGGTAGTCTAAAAAACCCACAATGTCTCAGCAACTCATCTGCAGCTCAGGGATAGGACAAATCTTATTCCTAAATAAATATGAGGGGAGGGATACACTGGCAAGAAGAACCACCATTCAAACTCTCTCAGTTTTATTGCATGGAGGGATTCCAGAAGCCTGTTTTAATGTTGCTGATGGGTCTCCAACTACAGCCTGGAGGAAAATGACTGAGTGAAAAAAAACACCTCTTTACTACAAAGGAAAAGGGTTTTTCCATTCGCAAGTTGATAAACTATTAAAAACAGGTCAGCTGTTTCTGAATTTCCACTGGTTCTTTTAGATGAATTTTCAGTTAATTTTCTTCTAGCACACCCCAATCCCTATTGTATATACAACAGTACTAATTTTGCATTACTGTCCCTTTTTTGATTCTTGCAGTGACAGAAGCAAAATCTGCCAAGATATTGAGTGGGGCTAAAAAGGGTAGTACAGAGACAAAGATAAGGTTAAAGACAAAGGCAAATTGCCTTTGCAGATTTGCCTCACTTTTCCCAAGATTATCTTTGTATCCAAGATTATTTTTGTATCATTTTGATTTCTGTTAAAACCTTGTGGCCTGAGTGCAAGTAAAGGAGCTAAGTCTGGAGCTACTCCAACACTCAACAAGCTTGAAAAACAATGTACATCTTGTACCTCTGCAATCTGCAGAAAAGGTGGCCAAAACTCTCTCATCAAAGACAACAGGTCCAGGAAAAGTAACCAGGCAAAATATAATCACATACCTCTCTTCCTGGACTTTTTTTTCTTTTTTTTTTTTTCTTTTTATTTTTTCCCGTGAAGAAGGCAATGTGGCCATTTGTGAAACTGCAATGATTCTCTATGATCATTAGATTTATAAAGGGTGGAGAGCTGTCAGGACAACTTTTGTTCACTTATTAAGGGCTCCCATGGGAGTGGTAAAGCTGTATGGGACTCGCACTTCTGCCCCAGATCAGATGATGTAGTTTGCCTGGGGAACACAAATCTTAAAATGTCAGTCAGACACATGTGTCATGTGACTGGAAAACTGTCCTCAACAACTGGGGCTGTATCTTCCAAGACTTGCTGCAAACACTACAATTTACAGTCATCTTGACAAGTGCCTTTTCCCAAGTCCTTCTTCTCTCTGTCTGCTTTCAAAACATTATTAAGGTGTTTTTGAAATTCAGTCTGTGAGAATAAATTGAATCATAGAATCACAGAATGGTTTGAGTTGGAAGGGACCTTAAAGCCCATCTAATTCCAACACCCCCACCATGGGCAGGGACACCTCCCACCAGACCAGGTTGCCCAAAGCACCATCCAGCCTGGCCTTGAGCACCTCCAGGGATGGGGCATCCACAGCTTCTTTGGGCAACCCGTACCAGTGCCTCACCACCCTCTGAAGAATTTCTTGCTAAGGTCTAATCCTCCGGATGTGATACCTCTGAATGGTATCACTTCCCTCCCCTGAAGGTGTGTTCTCTTCCCTGTATGAAAACAGAAACCTTTCCCAGGTGAGCTGAGATCAAGTATGTTCTCAGATGACTTACGTGTACAGGTTTTTAGGTCCTCATTAATGACAAATCCTTCAAAGCACTGACAGACATAGGAATCATCGGTATTTAGGCACAGATGTTCACAGCCATGATTACTTTCAGCACAGTGGTCCACTCCTGTTGATTTGTGTTAATAATAGAAGAAACACATTGGAGTTTTAGGTACAAACACTACGACATTGTAGTTTATGCACAATGCCTTGGTGGAGCAAGGGAAAAAGATCAGTACAGATTTTTTTATGCAGCATTCCCACCTATTTGAACACAGTTAATTAACAACAACTAAGTGAAATTAATAAAACAACCCCACACAGCAGACATCAAACTCGATAAAGTGCTTTCTAAATGTCACCAAGGGAAACTAAGGCAAAGTGTCCTGCCTCGTATTACCCACAGGATCATGCTTTCTTTCTTTAAAAGGCAAGACTCTCTCTTTCATTCACCATAAAACTTTCTCAGAGAGAAGTAGGAATATTAGTAACTCTTGTAAAAGAAATTATAGCTTCCAGATTATTTCATAAACAGTAAAATCTTTTTCAACAAATGAGCAATCACAAATTAAAACTATCCTGCCAACAGGTTACCGCAGTTCAAGTCTAGTGGAGAAAAGATACAAATTATGAGTACAGGAGTGTCTTAACTTGTTCCATTTACTTTGTTTTCCTATTTCTACTCCGATTCCAAGTCAGATAAAATGGAATATTTATTGAATCTTGTATGAAACCGGTCCACAGAATAGACAGCAAAGCTTTAGAGTAAGATACGTGCACTTGCAAATGTACTATGTAATCTGCTGACTCTGTAAGAATAGAAAAAGCACATTTTAGGAAAAAAGCTTTATACTGAACTTTCTCATAACATTTTATTCACATCTTGCTAATGGCTATTTTTAGTTATATAGGCCCAAATCACTTTAGCTTAACTTGATCAAAAGTAGTGGAGTTCCCTCAGACACAAACAGAGTCTCATGTCTCTATTTGCAAATCATTTACAGATGTGAACAGACACGTCTGTAGCTGTCTACATTAAAAAAAAATCCTATACTTAACATAAAATTACTTAGTTTTAAATATTGCTGTTTATTAGTTTATTTAACTAGGGAATGAGTTTGCAGGAGTCAGTCCAGATTTACCATTATACATAAGGAGAGGTAACATTGGCTTGAAGAAGCGAAGCTGAGGTGTAAGTTTTTACTAGCTGAAGCAAGTTCCAGCTGGAACAGTCTCCTTATTCCAAGGGTTTACATCACCATGAAGAGGCTTGTGTAACTTCTCAGAGCACACAAAAACGTGGAAAAAAGGAGAAAATAATAATAATAAAAAAGAGTGTGTGAAAAAATGCATCTGTAGTTTGGCACCATTTTTTACAATACAAATATCCACACTAATGTAAATTTTAACATTTGCATACTATGCAGAATTTTTTTAACACATGATTTCAAGGAGTGGGGTACTCACAAAGCAGCTAATTTCCAGGTTTTAAGAAAAAGCGTAACTGTAAATTTGTTCATCATATTTGCTTCATTACTATTTTTTAAAAAGGAACAGAAGGGTAGGGAAAAGGGGAAAGGTCTGTTTTTTTAAAAAATAGTGTCTTGGGAAATATTTATTTTTAGATATTCAACTTGTGATAGTCTAAAAACATAATTTTTAAAAAGTTCTTGCAACACATCCAAGTATCTTTAAATACAGCTTAATCACACATAGTTTATTTAAAAATAATTACTCCCTAGCCTATAAACTATTTTTAATTTCAGTGACAGAGTGTTCCTTTGGCAAAATTTATCATAAGTACATCAGGCAAAAATGCTACCAAGATTTTAGATGATGCGCAAAATGGTTCTCTGGAAAAAATACATGATAATAATAATAATAATATAAAAAAAACAACAGTCTCTTCTGAAAACTAGGTGACAGCAAGCGGGCAATGGTGTTGGTGTCTTCTGGTGTAACACTGCTCCCTCCTTTAGTAGCATTCTTATTAAGAGAGGACACTTTACCAAACAGATTGATGAAAGTGCAAACATATGGCAGGGGGAGATTTCTAAACAGGTCCACATATCAGCATACATTAGTTTTAAGCATGCTGCAGTTAAATAGCCCATAGAAATGATACAGATGTTCCAGAGTAAGCTCTGCCACTGTGTTTGACACTATGGATGAAAACCTTTTCCCAGTTATTTGTATTAGAGAACATGATGCTTTAGTTCCATATTGAATCTGGGATCTTACTACAGCATGACTTCACTAGGGCTGGCTTGGCGTTGACTTTACAGAAACATAGGTTTGCATAGCTCATAAAGATCTCAAAAGGGACTCATGAGCATTTTCTCATTCTGTTCACACCTCACCCCACTGCACTAACTAGTTGCTGCAGTTCATGAGACACTCATTTCTGCACATATTGCCATCATATTGTAGGGTGTATCCAGGATGACATTTGCACACAAGTGACTCTTCCACTCTTCCGTATTAACGCATTCATGTTCACAGTCATGCTGACCAAAATCACAGAAGTTTACTTCTGTAGAGAGAAAAGCACTAAATAATTCAAGCCAGTCATGAAGGTTTCTGAAGTAAAGCAGCTTAGAAAAACTCACTTTTGTTAAATGGTACCAGATTCTATGCTTTGGACAGCTTTTAAAACTGCACATCTGATAGTGAGCTGTGGATCTGTGAGTTGACTGCAAATACTTGGCTAGGCAAGACTGCACGTTGACTCCATACCCCTGCTCCTATAGTAATTACAATTTATGGGCCATGGTGCATGGTGAAGGAAGAATGCCAGGTGCTGGTCACCAGTGATATATTCTTCCTGGTTTATAAAGAGGGCATATACACAAATGTTCTACTTTATTTTACAAGTTTATCTAACATGAGCTTTGTTATAAGAAGTTTTGTAATGGGAGCTCAATCCTGAAAATATCACCAGATTTACAGCCAAATCCAGAGTCCCTTAAAGTTAAAGAAAAGTACCCCAAATGAGAGTTATGATTTGTCTTTAATTCCTAATTAAATCCTTGGCAATAAGTACTCCAGTCAATATAGTTCTTTTACTCCTATACTCACCAAGGTACATCCATTCTATAAAAACCTGAATGTATTAAAATACCATACAGATAATAAAAGCCAGAGTAGTGTGGATTGCTCTAAAAACAGCACTGTGTAGATAATGATTCTTCATGAGAAAACATCTTTAAGACTGAAAGGAGACATAGTTGTAAAAACAGATAAATTTTATGAGGGTCTAGAAATATAATTATGTTGCTCTAATCAAGATTCCTACTCATAAAGTATCAGAACAATTCCCTCCCCTAGAACTGAGTCACCGGGTTAAGATAGTTCTTTATTAACTGCATTATACTTTAGTATAATGCTTGCTGAGTTTCTGGACCCCAGCTCAGGACGAGCTCTAACACAAAAGGCTTTGTGAAGTAAATAATATGTACAATTGGTTTGGAACCCTAACAATGCTGAGGCTGTTAATACAGTTTGAAGGAAACTGTACGGGGTTTCATTTGTGATTTTAAGTTGCTTCTCATAACTACATTACCAATCCATTACTTTCTCAAAGCTAATGAAATACATCTGTCCTTGGCTAATGCAACTCAGCAGCAAAGCAAGGTAAAATTAAAAAAATAAAAAATAAATTTAAAAAAAAAAAAAAAAAAAAGCTGTTTGTGTAACTACAGGACAATGTCAGAAAGTCAGAAAATAAGAAACAAACTTTTTGGTTAAGCCATTATGGTTTCTATATTATGCTTTAAGTTTTCCTGAGTCTCATTAAAAAATGTGTAATATACAACCTATACTATGAAACAGCAAACTATGTATTTTTCCAGCATGACTGGTTCAGTTAAAATTCAAGTTTATAAAGAAAGATTTGCTTCAACCTTTATAATAGAGAAAACTTTCATCCTTTCAGAAAGAAAACCATTCACAGCTGGTTTAAGAAATAAAAGCAGATGAACTTCATTATGTCCAAAGGATTACTCACTTTTGCATGTTTTCTTATCTGGATTAAGTCTAAACCCTTCTTGGCATCGACAAAAATAGGAATCATCTGTATTAACACATTCCTGTTCACAGCCATGGTCCTGAAGAGCACAATAGTCTGGTCCTAAATGGAAAAAATTGTGTCAGTGAGAAATATAATTCCTCAGATATAAGCTAGGCAAAAAACATTTACTTTTTTTTTTTTTTTTTTTTGTGCACCATTTAGAACTTTTACCATATTGTTTCAAACTGTGAAAACAAAATGTTCCTTTTTGACAAATAACCTGTTATACTAAGGTAGACCTGATATGTATTCTTAAATGAATTCTTGGAGAAAACATGTACTACGTGCAGTACAGAAGTTAGAATCTTTAATATTTCTCAACATTTCACAGCTCAGCCCTATACACTGCCACATCAAAACTGCCTATTTATTTTACTCAGAGCAAGTTTGATATGGTCTGTAATAAATACACAACCAAGCTTCTGAATGCTATTAATTAGATCAAAGCAGGACAACCAGGTCATCAAGAGCATCAGTGTTTTTAAAAGCCTTAAGCGCTTGCTACATGGCTCTTCCATTTAAAATGTTCATCAAAGGAAAGATGAGCAAACTCTAGAAACAGCTACTACTTTTGTAAAAAGTACCTTAGAAGGGAAAATAATTCTGCAGTAAGCACTGGGATATTTACCCTGTAGTGCTAACCATTATTATTTAAGTCAAAGAACCTGACATTCACTTAGATGTGATATGTGGCCATCTCTTAGCTTTATATAAGTGGAGTTAACAAATTTATTGTAGGGAAAGAATGGTTTTAATCCTTCATCACTCCTAAAAATAGATAAATGAGTCAGAAATCAAATAAGTTACATTTTTTAATAACATCCGGCACTTTTGAACACTTTATTAAACAACCTGAAAACTGAAATTCAGTGGTTAATTATTATTCCCAGAGATAATTAGCTTCCTGAAGCAGGAACTGTTCTTTTCTAGTATATGCAGTAGCCTAATGCAATCAAGCCTTTATATGTGATGAAAGCCTTCACTAATAATAGACCAAGCAGCAATAGTGGCAAAAGTCCTCTTAACAGTTAACTCAGCAGCTGGGAATTACCTCTACCTTCCTCACTGACAATCTGAATTTACTGCCCTCTTCTCTTTCTGCCACACATAGAGTACTCTGCTGGTGTTGGCAGGATTCCCCTAATGAGCCGTGTTCCTTTTATTTCATTCTGAGAAATTTGGAGTAATTCCCAGAGAAAATTTGTAAGACATGCATGACTGTACTGATAACATTTACATTTTCGAGCCCCCCCCCCTCCTTTCTTTTTTTTTTTTTTTTGTAGTCTTGAGCATTGAAGCTTACTTTCTATTTTTGAGCAGAAAGCCACGGTTCTTTGCTAATCACAAGATCTTGGAAACTGGAGCCCTTGGCCCAGGCCTGCTTACTGATACAGTGATCTGGTCTGGCATGGGTGTGAGTCTTGGCTAGCTGGCAACTGTCATTGAGATTCAGTACATAAGCCAAACATGTAGAAATTTATGCTAAAAGTTTTAATTTACAAACACTTTAAGTCCAGTGTTCTGAAGTTTGTTCCTTCATGCTGTTTATGTGAACTCAAAGGCAGTGTGATTCATAACATATGGGAACTAGAACACACTTTTGCTCTGAAGAGCTCTCATGTTGTCTCAACTTCGTTAGCATCAAAATCTACCTTGTTCTTTTCTTCTGCTGTATTTTATTAGCAAGGCTCAGAAGACATCAAGTGTAAGGTGAAGTGGCTTAGCAAGTGTTTGAGCCGTAGAAAATGGTATCAAAAGCCTTACTGAAATCTAGCCAGACCATATCCACAGTCTTTCCCTTGTCCACTGAGCTTGTCACATTGCTGTAGAAGGAGATGAGGTTCATCAATCAGGACCTGCCTTTGATAGACCTATGCTGACTGGCCCTGATCACCTGGTTGCCCTGTTAGTGCTGTGTGATGGCACTCAAGATAGTCTGCTCCAGGAGCTTCCCCACCACCAGGGGTAGACTGACAGACTTGTATTTTCCTGGATCCTCCTTCTGGCCCTCCCTGTAGATGGGTCTGCTATCCACCAGTTGACTGGGACTTCCCCGATAGCCAGGACTGCTGATAAATGATGGAAAGCAGCTTGGCAAGCACTTCCACCAGCTCCCTCGGGTGGATCCCATCTGGCCCCATAGACTTGTCTACATCTACATGGTTCAGCAGGATGCTAACCATTTCATTGTGGATGATGAGGACTTCATTCTGCTCCCTGTTCCTACCTACCAGCTCAGGGGACTGGGTACCCAGAGAACAACTGGTCTTTCTGCTACTGACTGAGGCAAAGAAGGCATTAAGTACCTCAGCCTTTTCCACATCTCTTGTCATTATGTTTCCCTCCCCACATCCAATAAAGGATCTCCTTAGTCCTCCCTTTTCTTTTTTGTGTATTTATAAAAAGCTTTTTTAATGTCTTTAACAGCAGTAGCCAGACTGAGCTCAAACTGGGCTTTGGCCCTTCTAGTTTTCTCCCTGCACAGCCTCATGACATCTTTGTAGTCCTCCTGAGTGGCCCGCCCCTTCTTCCAAAGGTCATAAACCCTCTTTTCCTTCCTGAGCTCTAGCCACAGCTCTGTTCAGCCAGGCCAATCTTCTTCCGTACCAGCTCATTTTTCAGCATGTGGTGACAGCCTGCTCCTGCCCCTTCAACATTGCGTTCTTGAAGAGTGTCCAGCCTTCCTGGACTCCTTTGCCCTTCAGGACTGCCTTAACAGGACAAAGTCTGCTTTCTGGAAGCCCAGAGTGGCAGTTCTGCTAACTTTCCTCCTTATTTTTGCAAGAATTGAAAACTCTACTAATTCATGATCATCTTTGATATAGGCCCAAGATGGCCTCCAACCTTCACATCACCAACAAGTCCTTCCTGGTTAACAAGGAAAAGATCCAGAGGGGTGCTGTTCCTTGTTGGCTCACTTACCAGCTGTGTCAGGAAGTTATCTTCCACACACTCTTATACTGCTTCCTCTTTGCTGCATTGTATTTCCAACAGACATCTGATGAGTTGAAGCCCCCCACAATAACAAGCACTAGCAACTGTGAGAATCCTCCCAGTTGCTTATTGAATACTGTGTCTGCCTCTTCAGCGTGGTTGGGCGATTTACAGCAGACTCCCACTATGACATCTGCCTCATTGGCCTTCCCCTTGATTCTTACCCATAAACACTCAACCCAACAGTGTCATCACCGTTTTTCAGCTCTAGACAATCTAGACAATCAAAACACTCCCTTAAAAAGAGGGCTAGCCCCCTGCCTCTCCTTATTAGCATATCCCTTCTGAAAAGTTTGTAGCCATCGATCACAATACTCCATCTGTATACCTTCAGCAAATCTGTGGGTGACATTAAATTAGGGACATTGTCTGAAAGCAAATGGCAGTACAGAGGAACCTTGATAAACTTCACAACTGGACAAACAGAAGTCTTCGGAAGTTCAGCAAGAAGAATTGCTTGGGGGTATATCTCTTTCCCTGGATCCTAAGGTCAGATGTGCAGTCTGAATTAGATGCTTTCTTTCTAAATGCTAAAATTAAGTGACATAACAAGCATAATATGCACTGTAGTCAATAGGTTAACTTCATCTCTTTCAATAAATGTTGAAATGTCCCCAAGCCTTTAAAAAAAACCCACAGAAATACAGTGCTACAGAAATAATGTTTGTCACTTTATTAGACAATATGGGCTATATTCACCAATGGTATCAGCAGTTTCACTCACCTAAAAACTAAAGGGTTTTGTCTGCTTACAGCTGCAACACTAAAGTTTCATTACCAAGGTCTGCATTTATGAAAAAAAGGAAACCAGGAGTATACATTAAAGTTTTCCCTTCACATTTCCTGAAGTGAGTTATGACATTGCATACTACAGAGGTTTTAGCTTATTTTCCCAATTAAGGGAAGCTTTAGCAAGAGTATTTTCTGGTCTGTTAGTTCTCTTCCGCTTTATATCCCCCCCAGGTCTGGTAACTTTTGAACTTGTTAGTCCAGTGTCAATCAAGTTTGACAAACAAGCAAACCTCTGAAGTTATTATAAGCTGGTGGAAACATGGAAGCTTTATAGAGGCTACTGATTTTCCCAGAGCTTTGGCACAAGTATCAAAGAACTCTCTATTGAGGAAAATCCATAGTAAAATAGGCTGCAATGTTTCCTCTGATTGTGGAACTACTCACTCTGTTTAATTTTAGCTTGTATTACAAACCAAGATGATTATAAATCATCTTGTACAGACCTGTTTGTTTATCCAGCTAGGGATGATATTCTAAATGAAATATCTGCATAATCAAAGAGAATATGCAAGACAAAGCTTTTGACTTTTACTGTTGAAAAAAGAGCCTGGTCTCATGTTAAATGCTTCCTGTTCATAGAAGGGGCCCCTCCACCTACTCTCTCTCCCTAAAATCCAAACTACCTCCAAAAACAACTTTTATTGCTTTTATGACCTTTGGATTCGAGGGCACTCCAACATTTGCTATACCTAACATATTATTCAGTGTTCCCAGGAACAGTGGGAGAATTATTGCTGAGAACTGGACAGAAGGAGTACATACTGTGCATAATTAAAGCTTATTGCTACTTACTTCTGCAAGTTCTTTTGTCTGGATTTAAAATGAACCCTGGGTAGCATCTACAGTAATAGGAGTCCTCAGTGTTAACACATTCATGTTGGCAACCCTGGTTATCCACAGCACAGTAGTCTACAACTGAAAAAGAACAAGAGTAACATATATAATCAGAAAAAAAAAAAAAATAGAACTATTACACATAGAGATTATGGCACTAGTCATACACAGTAGCTACAAGAAAAAAAAAAAAAAAAAAAGAAAAGCTGATATCATTTTTCTCCTGAAGAACCTTTCTGCAAAAAGCAGTGTACTTTAATTACCAGTTGGTACATCAGATTCGTGTGAGTCCCAGATTGTTTCTCCTATCCTTTGAACATTTATCAACTCCCTTATTGTCAGGAATCTTCTCAATGTGTTTTCTCCAATCTGGAAACCGTGATTCAGCCAGCAACTCTGTTCAGAGACCAGGGCAAAACAAAGTTTGTTTGATTCAGTTTTGTCTTCTGTCTCTCCAAATCCAGTCCTGGAAATGTTCAGCTTTTCCTTAATTCCCTCAAGTGTATTAGTTATCAAGACTTGTTCCAGTAGCCCAAATACATAGGAGACCTATGGCAATACCTTCTACACTGAAGACGGTCACAGTACATTTATCCTCTCTACCTTGCTCCAGAATCATCCTGCACAAATCAGGTGCAGTTACGAAGTCTGACAGCTTCAGCTGATTTTCACCACTGATATTTTGCTTATATAATGCCTTTTGTTTGAGAGAAATCAAACATCATTGTCAGTTCAGTCACGTATTTCGTAAGTCTGGTCACCTATCACACAAACCCGTATTTGCAAGATAGATTGCCAAAAAGGTAATAATATAACACTTTAGAGTTTACTCAGATGAGCCCATTTAAAAGTGCTGAAGGAGTGAAATAAATTTTATTATTTCTTTGCTGTTTCTTTACACTGAAAGCTCTAGAAGAAATCAAAGTCAAGTCACAAGGCAGGTGTTCTGACCCCCAAAAGCTTCCAGGCCCATGTTAGGCAGGTTTAACGAATTCTGCAGAAGACAGCAATGTGCCCAGCTTCACAGACATTTAATGAGACAGTTTCCCCCTCTTTGCCAACTGACTAATTTTTTTTATTGCTCTACACTGTGGATACTCCCAAACTGTTTTTAAGAGGCTGTAAATTTGTTTTAATAAAAACAGTTTTTTTCTTTAATAGCTTTCCCTTTGCAAATAACGCACACTCAGGTGTGCTAAGATAGTTAGTCAAAGTCTGGTTGGGAAAGCAGATAATCCATCTAGTGACCTTGAAAGAGCTTCTTTAGGAAGATTTGTTCTTAGGAATAAATGTGTTGAATGAAGTCAAATTAGATTACTTACTGTCTACCATGTGAAACCATTTTCCTGGCAAGTACATTCCTGTTTCCACGCTGAATAGCTTCATATAAAAATGTATTTGCTGAATATATATTTCAAGGATATAATGTGTCATGTAATTAGTCAGCTTTCCCCTTAAATTAATTCTAACCACATGTACATTTTCAAGTGTTTTAAAAGACGCAGTAATAAATAAGTCAAAGAATATATAATTTCTTTCTATGCATCATACCCAGGAAGAAGCCCATTTAAATCTCTCCATAAAGTCACCTCCTCCTGTGCATTTAAACCCTAATGAATATGCACTTCTACCACAACATCTGTAACTGCCCAACTAATTATTATGAAGTTGAGAGACAACTGAATGGTTCAACAGGTCTTAGAATGCTTTATTATCAACATCTGAGTTAACTATCACCCCAAGCACTTTCAGATGACAATCTCTTCCAGGGAAGGACTGTGCCTTCTTAGGTCTATGCAGCTGCTAATGTACTGTGGGCTCAAAAGGAAAAAAAAAGAAATACCTCAAAATAAATAATTCATACAAGACACTGATTTTACCAGGCTTGCTTTGCTTCACATATATTAATTCTGGGAACATCTTACTTATAGAAGTAGGACTGTTGGCCTCTACCAATAATGAGCATATCAATTTAAATAAAGCCTTTCCACTGACGGGAAGTCAGAATATTCTCTTGACAGTTGCTTTTGGAGATATGTATTATTTATTTCCACTCCCTCCCCCAGTCCCTTATTCCATGCAGGCTTATCCTTGCAGACTGGCATTAGTAATCTACCTAGAATTTAATTTCACTTTCAGCTTCATGTTTCATTTTGGTGGTACTTGCTTAGATGGGAAAGTTGTCAACAGCATGTCAATCAGCAACTACGTTGCTGGAGGACTTAAATCTTCCTGAAAAGACTGAAAAGAATTATAAATCTACATTTCTTATACTGAAGCACTGCAATCTTGCAGAAAATACATAACATCTGTATAAGACCAAAGCAAAATAATCTTTTCCTCATTTTTGTTAAGTTTTATTATTTTTATAATTCCTTATTGTCAGACGAGTTGCAGGATAGACACCAGAATATGAACTTTTAATTTTAGACCGTGCCTATTTCAATATGAAAGTTTTCTAATTAATTCTGAATTAATGATATTTTTAAGCAAGCAAGCAATGAATTCAGTTGTCATCTCCCTGTTTGTTCCACCATGTTTTTCTTGCTTGGAATTAGTTGCTAAGTGATGAGAGCTATCTTACATCCAGTTAACAGTTTCACACTCCGGGTGCTCATGTTGCACTCTCCGATCTGTGGGCAGCACAGGTTACCTTTCTCAAATATTTCTGTTTTGCTACTATGATGTTTATATAGTGTTTTTTGTTTGTTTGTTTAAATTTATTTTTTTGCTTTGTTTTGTTTTATAGGAGAATGGATTAAATTAAGGAAAAATGCAGAAGAAAGCCTAGGAAGAAAATGCAATGGAATAAGTAAAGGCATAAGCAGAATGAAAAACAATGTGGGGCAGGAGGAGAGAAGACTCGTGGAAGACTTGTTAAAACCTTAAAAAGAGCCAAAAAATGCAGCAGTGCCAGGACTGCAGACAGGTGCCAGCAGCCAAATCACTGCCAGGAGAAAAGAGCCCACGCCCAACAGCTGCAGCAGTATGGAGACAGCTCAGCACCAGTGCCAGGGAAGAGAAGACACCAGCAACTCCAAGAAGATGGGGAGAGTGGAACCAAGATTGAGAGATCTGTGTGTTCAGCAGCATAATGTAGAAAGAAGGGCTCATTGCCACCAAACTTATAACTGGCAGGATTTTGTTTATATGAAAGGCAGACAGCTAACATGAAAAGCTGCTTAAAAAGGCAAAATGGTAGTGCTCTGCTATCCATAATTATCACTGAATAGATAGCTTCAAATATTGTTTAATCTGTAAACTTTTTCATAAACAGTGTGTTGCAAACACTCAGACTACTTCACCATTCAACAGTCACTTTAAATGAATACATTGTAAGCTGCTGGTTGTGAGCTTTTATTTAATTATTGCCATCCAGGTAACTGGCTGACAGGTGTGTTAATAAAGCAATTAGCATTGCCTTCAATTCTTAACTAGACAAATTAGCCCTTCAGAAATGAAGAAGAGAATGTAACAAAATAGTAATAACACTTGCTGACAATAAATATGAATATCTCATATTAAATGTATGGTAAAAAATAAGTAAGGATGCAAAAATCTTCTAAGAGAAGTCATGGATTTTCTCTTTCAGGATACAGTCATATCAATAGCAGAGAAAAGTCTGACTGTGACACAGGTGAAGGTCACGAGGATTAGGTTAAGGTTACTGGATGAAATTCTGTGGAGTGTTAGATGTAGAAATTTGGCCTATAACGTCTGAAAGGCCTTCTTGCCTAAGCAACTATTATTAGCTGCATTTTCAAAACAATACAACTTCAGAAAGCAGGTTCTTAAAGTGATGTGCTAGCGCCCAAATTATGCTGATGCTAAATTATGTTTAGAAATGTAAACACTCCTATGAGGCTCATGAGGCCACATGTGCAGTAAATATTTATGGAGACAAGTACAGAGTCATTTTTCTTTAAAATTGCAATTATTATCCTAAGTTAAAAAACCTCAAAACTTCATTTGTGTGTCCTATGTGAAACTATAAGCAGAATGTTCAGTTTCATAAACTGTCATCTATTTTGCACCTCAAAATAGAATTATTCTGCAACATAATAACTGTGAAGGTGATAAGAGACAGGTTATGTTTGTGGTGAATTCCAGAAGACAGTATTTTTTTGAAATGTAGTACAGGATGAAAAATTTATGAGAAGGGCAATAGACTAATGTACCAGAATTATCTTTAAAATATTTACTGTGTATAAATGGAGAAGTAAAAAGTGAGATACTTATATGCTAATAGAAAGGGAACTATGTTTTTTGTCCAAAAATTGTTCTACTATATTTCCATGCTTGCTGTTTTGAGATGTCTTAGGCTTGATCTTTGCTTCTTCACTACCCATAGTGAAAATTAAAGGCACGTATTGGATGGGTTTTTAATGGCGATCAACCATTCCTTAAAGCCATCCTTTCAAAAGGAATTTGAAACCAAGTGAGAAACGGTAATAAATTGTCCACTTTCACATTTTCTTTGTTTAATTTCTGTCTGAAGAGGAGATACCAAGTTTGTCTGCTTTGTTTGTTTTTGAATGGCCATATATATCATGCCAGTACAATGCTGGCCACCTGCATAGATCTAAATTAAAACATTAGATGCTTAGTTTCAATATAGCAATGTTATTTTTCTGTGTGAAATTTGTTGGAACAATTTTTCCTAGTCACCATTCCTTATAAGTAAGGGCCTACAAACATGTCATATATATTTTTCCTTATCTACCACCCATGTAGAAAAAGACAGCTTTGCCATCATTGTTTATGGCCAAACTGGATGTTAATTTACATTTAATTTCCCTTTGGTTTGTGTAAAAAGATAAAAGTGAATTGCTAAACGCATACTCACCAATGCAATTCTTTCCATTTGCGTCGAGTTCATACCCTTCATAACACTGGCAGACGTAAGATCCAGGCGTGTTTACACATACCTGCTCACAGGCATGTTTCTCCACAGCACAGAGGTCCTGAGCTGCAAGACATAATTGCATGGATATGAAGTTCTTTGCCCTTCCATATTGTACAGGTAGACTACATATTGGAAATAAATTTCAGAAATCTATGAACAGCTCTTTAGAGTTGAGCTCATTTCAACACAGAATGTGCTGATATTCCATCACATAGTGAAACTTATATAACAGCAACAACAGCCACTCAAAGCTGAGGAGTTCATTCCTTCAGCTGAAAGCAACAACAATTGCTGGGACACTGGTGCCTAGTGGATTTGCTTGACTGAATATTTCTCTGAAACATTTAATGGGTGTACTTTGCTTTTTTTAAATAAAATATTTTTCTATTTGTGTCCTTTTGTAAAAAAAATTGTGTACAATCAACCCTAATAAATTATTATGAGGATAGAAAAGGAAAGAAAAAGAAAATGGGACACCAAAAGCCTTTCATTTCTGAGTTTTATCATTTTTCAGTTTTGTGCAACATACCATGGCAAGTTACCCCTCCCAAGCAAAAAATCTCTTGGGAAAAATTTCTACAGCAAATGAGGTCAGTTCAGTTCCTGGTCTAATGAAGCACATTTGGCTTTCTTTACAATAGACTGAAGCTTTCTGAGAACCCCAAGTTTTACCAGCAAAAGCAGTGTGTTGCTCAGGATCAGGCCCAGAAACCGCTCAACACATAATTATCATTTACAGCTGCAAAAAAATAAGACTTTTGGAACACATTTAAGGAAACTAGCCAAGCAAATATGAATTTTCTTTTATAGTGCTCTGCTTCATATCATGCAGCATGATGAACAGCATAAACAGCCGTTTAACTCTCTTGTTCCAATATAAACTCTACCAATAATTTTTTCAGCCACATTTGCTCTTTTGTACTACTTTGTGTATTAGTATAAGATTTGAGTATATCTAGAGAAGAATGAAAGAGATTAAATTACACAAACAGTGTAATGAGTACAGAACAGCCATTATCTGACACAACTACTCTTCTCTAGACAATTTAGATGAGAGTTGGTAACAGGAGAAATGGTAGGTTTTCATCCTTTGCATGGATATAAAACCTTGTTAATGATTTCCATCCTTTGCATGGATGCAAAACCAGCTAAATGACATAAACAAAGGATATTTTAAGTTGAACAAAGGAACATTTTTTTCCTGGCTTTGTTTTGGAAGATGGCTGAGTTGCCTTTTTTTAAAAATATATATATATTTATTTATTATTTATGTTCATGTGGAAGGCAACAAATCACCAACATAGCATTTTTTTTCTCCTTCAATGCAACACTGAAATGCATTATGGAAAAAAACTACCATCCATTCAAAAGACAAATGCACCCTTTTCCAGCCTGAAGCAAACTTGTTAATTCATTGCTGATTTAAGCTATTTGGTTAAGTGCTTTTAAGAACTGAATACTGATATGCTGTACTCTCACAACATAAAGAAAAAAAAGGGTTCAGAAAAATGGAGTATGTCTTTATTTCCATAACATTCATCTTTTATGTGTTGCTTAATTTAGCAAGTGATAAAATGTATATGTAAGGAAACTATTTGTTCATGAACAAGTTGACAAGTGCATCCAAAAGTTAGATAAATACATCTGTTGTATGTTGACCATGTACCGCACTAAACATAAATATAATTAAGATTTGTTTTACTTAGAGGTCCAGTGAGGAACATGCTGTCTCTTTGCATGGGTCAAAAATCAGCAGCCAATGAAAGTAATTAAAATGGTCACAGACTGGGGGTTTTTCTATTGCCATTCTCCAGCTTCCCTCTAGAAATAAGCTGTCCAGTTTGTCCAGCTTTGTTCCCCTTTGCTCATGAATGCTGTTACCTCTCTGGGGACTTTTCAGACATAATGGTCCGACCTTGGTAGACTGCTACCACATCATCTCCCTCCTTCAATGTGCAGCATCCTAGAACATTTATGGTCAGTTTGATGACTCTCAGTATTAGATTTCTAGTACTATTGCTAAAATGAGCTTATAGTTTGGTGATGTAGAAAAATATCCATTAGATGTAGGCTACAAACACATTGAATGACACGTCCTTTCCACATTTAGGAAACGCAAACCTACTCAAAACAGGTACGTAGTTAAGCATGTCATGTGTGATAGGTAACCAGGGAAAACTAATTTAAGACTGAGTCATAACTTAAACAATTTTTTTAAAATAATAAATTAACGAAGCAGTGGAATTTGAAAAACTGTACAAAGCTACACATCAAGGGCTACTGTGCACAGGTCACCAGTAGGAAAACCACACACAATTCCAAAACTCTCTTGGAAATTAATCTTTAACATGAAGCAGTGCAGTGAACAAAACCCGAACTGCTGGCTAATGAAAGCTATGGAAATTTAACACAACAATCCAGAAGACACAATAAAGAAACATTTTTTCATATTTGCAATTAAAATTTTCTCAGTTTTTCTCCATTATTTAAATCTAATTGATTCTCCATTTTTTTTCCAGTATTATTCTTGAAATTCAATTTTCGAAAGTGATGTTAGGGGTGAAGATAGGAAAAAAATGTGTAAGAGAAAATTCAAAAAGATAAATTTTGTATTTAAAATAAATTCCAGAGAACTGAAAGCAGAAATTTTTTTCCTTAAAAAGTCTTTGGTACAAGAAAACTAGGGGCACGAGGAGGATTTAAAAGAAAGGTTTATAGGATACAAAAGTTTTGAATTAGAAGCATTTTAAAAGGGAAACAAAGGAAAGAAGAGGCTAGGGAATATTATTGAAATGTGATTACATAGTTAGAAGCCTCATTTGGGATTCTGACCACCCATTTTGGGGAGAGCTACTACAAATGTGCAGAAGCATAGAGAATAGGCTGTGTTAAAAGTTGTTCTTGTCACTGTTCTGGTCTTGGCTTAGCTGCTAAGTCAAGTAATAATTAGAATGTATTTCAGATTGATTTTTTTTTTTTCTTCTTGAGGAAACAAAAACCTGGAATAAAGAGTTAATTTTAATACTAAGCATTCCTCTACAATTCACACATGCACATGATAAATGTTTACATTTGGTAAGGGATGCTCGTGAGAAAGGCAGTGAAAACAAAGATTCTTAAATCTAGCTCATCCCATAGTTCAACAGCATGGGAGGTAAACAATTCATAAGGAGTTTCCTATTGGACTCAAGGGGTCTGAACACGCTCCCGCACACTGGCAAAAATGCCCACATCACTCCAGTGCTGACATCCTTTTGTCCCCATTTCTATTTGCTGAGGCTCTGACTGAAACTGTGTCCTGTTGCAGATTTAAGGACCCTGATCTTCAAGCTGCAGAGTCCTCCCAGATACTAACATACTCCCATTGTTTCAGTGGTTGTTAAGTACTTGATGTAAAATACAACACTAAACAAGAGAGATAAAAAACCCTCTAATCCAAACTATCTGTTCCAAACACATGAACAGGATTTGAGCCTGCATCCTTCACCTCACTTCTAAATTATCTATGATGATGTGGACATACTATGCTCTCACCACAGAAGTTTCCTCCAGCTTTCTGAAATAACATTTTCCAATATTATATTTCTCGCTAAAATCAGTTTGACAAATTTGGCTTGAATCCATGGAGTGTTGTGGGGTAAGAAACTGCATTTTTAGCGAGTGCATTTTCCCCAAGTGGTAAAACACAGTATCCCACAGTTGCTTTAAAACAATGGTGGTTACAGAAATAAATTTGGCACACCTGTCTTATGTAGTCTGCTGTTAATTACTAGCAAGCAAGTCAAAATGGACAAAAGAAATACTGCTTACAAAGATCAGAATTAAACTGAAGTACAGTTTGTTACTATAAACTATAGTTAAAGCCAATTACTTAAACTTGAAAAAAGCTGATCTTTTTAAAGAAGGAAATGAGAGCATAAGCAAGACTTTTGACACTGTTTTTTAAAGGCCCTAAGGCTAGACTCCAAGCAGAGGTTAGGAAGAATTTTCCAGAATGTCAAGTTATTTCCCAGTTCTCTAGTATGGGGTTTACTCCACCTTTGTGTACCACTTAGTACTGGTTGCTATCTGGACAGGTTACTAAAACAGTTTGACTCACTTTATGTGGGATGATGAAACAGTTCTTTCTTTGACTGTTGTTTCATTCTTGAACTTATTGCACCAATAAATTTCAAAAGCAACTTCAGGTAGTTACAGTGTACTTCTGCAGAGTCATGTATAAAAATTAGCTTGATGTGTTTCATAAAGGCTTATGAAAACTTCATTTACAAAAAAAAAAAAAAAAAAAGGCAAAAGAAATACAACCTTACATTTTTAGACTCTGCAATGATTAGCATTAATTATATACTGAGCTCAGTCCTTTTTTATGAACCCAGCTCAAAGACAATGGGATGTTCAGTGCTTTTTGGGAGCACAAAAGAGAAAAGTGAAAAAGAGCACATACTGCTACAAGTTTTCTGGTCAGCATTCAGGATATATCCTTGTTTACATCTGCATTCATAGGAGCCGGGGGTATTTATGCAGAAGTGATCACAGCGATGTTCAACTATACTGCACATATGGGGAACTGAAAGAAAAAAGTAAGAGGTTATTAATTACTTATTTGTTGTCGCAACTAAATAATATATGGTTTCAAAAACTTTACCAAAGCCATTTAAAATTTTCAAATTAAATTTCAACAGTCAACACAAAAGTAGAAGCTTAAGCTTACATTTGAGTGTAGGTTTACCAAACAGTACTGTATGGCTATTCCTAGCAGAAATAGGAATTTATATATCAGCTGTCTAGCTGATGTTGGTGGCATGTTTTTGGACATGAAATTACATGTGGAATGGAGATATAAACAAACAAACAAAAATTATACCAGAGTATCTGGAAATGCTAATTACTTGGTGGTTGTCTGAAAACAATGAAACAAGCCTACTACATTCAAATTTAGAAAATAAGTATAATTTGAGTACAAACTGTTCTAGAGAACATTTAATTTCCTGAATGAAGAAAATAACCCCACAGCACAATACTGAGGAAGAATGACTGGAAAACAACTCGATGAAGAATCTTGCTTGCTTAGTTATTAATTTTGAGGAATGTATGGGCAATGTATGACTATAATGAGGTGAAGCATCTCCAAGACTCAGTAAGGAGGAGCTGAGCTGAGCTACATGCTTGAGTATAACTCTTCCTGACTCTAGTTTTTTTATCTGTTTGTATTTTATATCTCTCATATCAAGTAATAAAATGCAACAGACTTAGGAAGAATAATAATAATAATAAAAAAAAGAATAGTGAACCTATTCTGTCAAATTCATTACTTAACTATTTTTCCCCATATCAGCACTTTTTGGGGAATTACTAAATCTCATTGCTGTTTTCCTTCCACTAGAGCACTGCTCGTATGTCATTCCTATAATGAACAGGTGAATTACTTCTCAGAGAACAATGTGAGGAAAATAATATATTCTGCTCAATAATAGTTAGGGATTGACGTTCTCCTTATTGAGCTAGGTTGACAAACATCAAAATTTATGGACTAGATATTCAATGGTAATCTAGCAGCTACAACAGAAGCCTACTGAATAACTTAACATGTGGTACATGTGGAACTTATGAAAAGGAAAAAAAAGTGGTTTTTGAGGTACATGCTATGTATCCAGGCTTTGGAATGGCTGTCAGAGTTATGCATTTATTACTAATATGCAAACCACCATAATTGCCAAATCTCCTAATCTGCTTTTTTGAACTCACCATATCCTGCCATAACAAAACTCCTTGAGTATTATATCTGTGTAAATACAGAGCTGCTGGGACCTCTCTCAGCTGCGAGTGAAGGGTATATCCGAGCATATATCCCATTATGTTAAAATGCTAAATGCTCCAGAAAATCAGACCATTGAATGCACTGAGTCAAAGATTTAAAGTTAGTGGATGATCTTGACAGTTTTAGCCCTGTTTCTGTGCCTCCATTCCTCCTGTGTAAAAGGGGGGTGACACCACTATATGCTCTTCAGGAGAATAATAAAGACTATTTGCTCCTGATGGTCCAGCCTGACCTCTGTGTCTTTCTCACTGTTCTTTTATTCATTCTCCATCTCCATTTATGGATTTTTTTCCCCTATTCTGTTTCCCTTCTGAAACTTCTTTCAACTTTTTTCTCAATTCTCAAGCCTCTGACTTCCCAGGATACTGCTTCCTTCTCCTTTACCCGCCTGCATGGTAATAAAAAGAGGCCTGTGGGATCTCCTGGCCTCAACTGCTGTGTTTGACACCACTGAATCTTTAGGAGCCAGAGGCAGCAACTGCAGTCTGACTTAGCTGGAGATGAAACACAGTCAGCTGAAATGGATTCTTCTGACAATTTAGTTCCTAGGGCCTGGGACATCTCTGCTATCCACGGCAAACAGCTTACTTTTTATTTTGTCCACTGAGCTTCATCACTTGGCCAAATTCTTCTCTTATCTTCATGGAAACCATTCCCACAGGCACAAGGACAATCCAGGCCCAAAGGCAAATCAGGAATCGAGTTCTCTTCCCAAGGCATGAAACCTAGCAGACTGTATGCTGGGAGACTTGACCAGAGAAAGGTGCCTTGAATTTCTCTAGGAAAGAAGCAAGGTGTCCAGACGTTTGACTGAGCTCCAATGATAATCCCTCTAGGTCCACAGCAGGGAGAACTTTTAAAAGCTAACCCCATTTCCCAGGAGGAACCTAGGTACTCCAGGCTATGAGATGCTTAGATTCTCTCTTCAAATTTAGATGACAAAACAAGACATTAAGGATCCTATCTGATGTTTAGTTCCTTAAGATGAAATCCACAGGATGCTAACACATTAAGTTTAGTGTTAAATCTGGCCTGGCTTTTTAAGTGTTGTTTTGTTTTGTTTTGTTTTAAGTGTTTAAGTTTTTTTTGTTTGTTTGTTTGTTTGTTTTTTGGATCTCACCTTCAGCTCCTGAAACAGCAAATGGTGTGGAGGCATTCACTGAGTAAAGGAGGCAGCAGCAATCCTTGTCGCCTCCATACTCCTCCATCTGCAGGGGGATGGTTTTATTGAGGATCATGTGTATTTGGATTAAAGATGAACTATAAAACTTTAATGCATTTACTAGGTACTGCCTCATCAGAAAAAGATTAAGTAGTACTTGTACTGGATTCATTTCTAAAATACTATTAAAAATCCCATAAAATGGAGTTTTGTAGCGTTTGCTGTTCATTCCATTGAAACTCTGAATCCATGCTTAGTTTACTCTTCCTTGGTTTTTAAATGTATTTTACTATGCCAGCTAATACCACGGCAAGGGAGAAACAGGAAAAAATCTATTATCTGATGGATGTCTGTGATGTTGTTCTGTGCTGATGCAGTTCATCTGGAGCTCTATTGCTCTTTGAAACAGTTTTGGAAAAGACCAAGTAAGGAAAATTCTCCAGCCTATCCTGACAATAAGCCTCAGTTCTTTCCTGGCAAAAGTATCATAAGAGATGAGTGAGCATTCAGTCACACCATGCATTCTTTCCCTGGACTCTGCTGAAAATGCCTTGGTTTCATGCCATTATAACAAGTACACAGATTGGAATAAAATGAATTATATATGCCACAATATTTGTAAAATAATATTAAAATACTACTTACTTTATGATATGAATTAATAATATCATGGTAAAGCCTTTTCCTAACTTTCTGTATTTAAAATGGATGGAATAAAAATCTTATCATATCTCTGTCTCTCACTTTTAGTGACAAGGCATTCTCAGAGACAACTGTTTGTATATAATTAATATATAAGCTTTGGAAGAGGAACAACATGAACTCCACAGATTTTTTTTTTTTTTAATAACCAAAACCCAACGTTTATCAGGTTCAATTTTCAATACTAAGTGAAATCACATTTAAAATTGATAGATGAAACAACTTACCTAATGCTCAAATAGCAAAGGATTGTAAACTAATTGCTGTTATGCAACAAATAGGAAAATCATGGTATGTGTTTTTGTCTCGCTGCTTATGACCATTAGGAATTACATCACATTTTATGGCACTTAGCAGTAGAATTAGCTTTTCCCCATATGTATGATTGTTGTTCCGAATGTTGTCTAGCTACCCTCCCTTTTTTTTCGACATATATTTTCTAACAGAATAGGTTCCACAGGGAAAAAAAAAAAAAAAAAAAAAAAAAAGACAATGCATGACTTTTTTTTCTTTTTTTTTCCTCCATCTTTTACTTTCATCTGTGCATTCAAATCTACATATAAAAGCCTTACCACATAGTTTAGTCTGGAAGGCGGAGGTCAGCGTTTCAATCTGACTGAAATTAGCGACCAGAAATACGTGCTCTTCATGCGGTTCACTCCCAATGGACTTCAGCGTGTTCATGTCCACTTTTCCCACTCCAATGGCAAAAATCAGGATTCCTGAGTTGCGAGCTTTCGCAGCAATCTCTGCCACTGGATCTTGCGGTCGTCCATCTGTCACTATCATGATAATGCGAGGCACGTTCTGGCTCAGAGGTCGAGCTCCTTCTGACTCTGAAAATGCAATGTTGACGGCGTACTGAATAGCCAGCCCAGTCATGGTGCCAGTTGCCAGGTGCATCATTCTCTTCACTGCTCTCTCGATCTCCTGCTTCCTCCTGAACGTCTTCAGAGAGAACTCGTGTTTGACAGTGCTGCCATACTGAATCAGGCCCACTCGGGTGGCATCGGGACTGATGTCCAGGAACTGCAAGATGGTTAAAATGAACTCCTTCACTTTTTCAAAGTCGTAAGGACGTACGCTGCGAGAACTGTCAATGATGAAGACAAGATCCAGACGTTTTCTGTTACAAGTATTTTCTAGAGGACAAAATGAAAACAACAATTCTTTACAAGAATTCTGAGATGCAGATCAGATTAGCTTGACCTGAAGTGTCAAACATGCTGTCTAAACAAATACCCTGACAAGTGTTGGCAGAATACAGGAAAAATAGGAGATGCCAGAACTAAAGCTACTTGGGCAATCTGAATTTGGTCTCTGGTGAATAACAGTAGCTGCCTGTTACTTGAAAAGTATATTATTTTCATGAGATCAGTGCTCAGAATGGGCACTGGTGAGACTTTGACCTCATACCCCACGCAGGATGGAACCCCTCTCCGAATTACATAGTTATTACTGTAGGGGGCTGCACGTTGATGTTTGCTGTTGTAGTTTCTGAGAACTGAGAAATCCTAATGGGATAGCACTCCGATGACACACGGTGGTATTAGTCCTTCATTAGAAACAAAGAAACAGACACAGAGAAATCCAGGTCCAAAGCATCTGTTAATTGGAGTAACTGATCCAAGACATGAAGGGGCTGATTTTTCAGGGAACTTGGCACTAAGGAGCGCTTTGCATGTACAAAGTACAGCTCTCAATGACGTCAACTGCAGCTGTGAGTGCTCAGCACTTCTGCAAATCAAACCCCATGATTTCAAACACATAATTAATGGCCATCTGGGAAAAGTCGAGTCTATTGGACTAGCTCAGCATCACACTGAAATTCTGTGGCTGCACCAGAGACAAAATCCAGTTTTCTACAATGGCGTTCAACTTGGAAAAAAGACCGCTCGTACACTTCCTGAAATTTTCTGTTTCAGTCAATACAGCCTTTTTTTCCAAGAGCCACTGAAGCTGAAATACCACAGGGTATGTCTATGACAACTGCACAGACAGGCAGACGAAGCTATTGTGGATGATGACAGAAGCGAGGGCTGCCCCTTCTGGGCATGCTACAAGCTTTCCAAGGCCCTGGGTGCACCCCCTGGCTTCTGCTCAGCATCCATTGCTGACGTATACAAGTTGCAGGATGAGAATGGATAAGGACTGGTCATTCACTGGCTTTTCCTACACAGGAAGCCAGCACATGGCAGGCTTACGGCAAGCAGAGGGACGTGAGCTATGAGCCTTGCCACAGAAGGCTGTGTATGGTAGACATTTAAAAGGACTTTAAAAGACTTCCTGGGATGCTGGTGATGTGAAATTAATTGAGGTTTAATAGAAAGACTACAAGTAGCAAGAAAGCTCTCCAAACTGCAGTAGCATCCTCACCTTACTAAGCTGAGGTGCCCTTAACCAGGAGTGTCCCTCCCTGCCAAACCCAATTCAATTCCCAGAACACTCTTACCCATCTTGTGCGCTGAGTGAGGCAGATGTCCTGTGGAAAAAGTAGTCATTTGATTGTATAATTAAAGGCCGTGTCATACAGCACAAGTACAAGTGGGCCAATCAAAGACTCAATTGGAACAACATCTGCCTCTCCACAAGCCTTTACACGAGCTCAATTGTGACTGCTGATGAATGCTAACCATGTATTGCTGCCAAGGAAAGGGGTGAGAAAGATGCCTATTCTCACTTGTTAACTCAGAAGCCTCTTTCATAGATTACCAAGAACATTTGTGGGCACAGAATGAAAATGCTCTTTGATGACATAAAAATGACTGCCTGGATTTATTTCTCCGCAGTCTACAGTGTGGGTTTATTCAGAAGTATAGGAATATGCTCGAGTTGCTTATTCTTTCAAAATAACAGCATGTCGACTGCAAGCCAATCTGAGCAGACAAATAAAAACCCCAGTTCTGATGGAATACATATATCCTGACACATTAACTGTTTTCCAACTTATTAGATCAATGGCATATCTAATTATTATTTTTACTAATATGAGATATCCCAGCACAGTTATAATACAAAGGTAATGCTAAGATAAGACTTGATGGAGCAGGGCAAGGGGAAAGAAAGATTCAGAAAGAAGACCAAGAATGTGTGTGTGCCTATGAGGACATTGACAGAGGAGGGAGAAGGGCAAAATGACTGCTATTTCAAAATACAAGCCTTGCTGTTGAATGCTTTTGAATTTCAGGGTAGATTTTTTATTTGATTTGGATCCCAGTCTGAAGAGACTCAGTTCCTTATTTTGAAGTCAGGAACGAATCTTGGTGGGAAGAAACCTGGAGAGCACTAGTAGACAGTACTACCAGAAATACCCTCTATTGCGCTAAATTAGTAATGCAGAAGAATGTAATATAGTATATTTCAAAACCACTTTCAATAGAAAAATTCTATCTATAGAAATGCCAAACTTTTCAAAAAATATTTATATTTAAAGTCTTTGCCTTCTGGGGATTTTTAATAAACTGGTAATTATTAATGTTGATTCAGCTGAGCTGGGTTCCATGAAATATTAAGTATAACTCTTTTACTAAGCAGCACTCCAGCTGGGTGGTATTTTGAGGAGTGGCAATCAGTAATGGCTAACAGATCTCAACACTCATCCCCTCAGATAAACTTTTAATGATGCCTTTTTAGCAGCTCCGTGGTTTTGCACTTGCCTCGCAAACTATAACCTCTTCCTCCTACCAGCTCTTATGTTTAAACCAAGAACTTTCTCAGAAGTTTGGCAAACGTCTTGAAACCACAAAGTAACTCCCTTCTACAATTCTTATGAGAAGTGACACATTCATTGAGAAGAGCTACTCATCCAGAAACCTATATCTAAGTCAGCACAGTTTTTGTATTGCCAACAGAGAAGTTAAAAAAAAAAAAAAAAAAAAAAGCTTCAAAATGTGAGATATATTATCCAAAGTCAAGGCAAGACAAGGCCAGGAAAGGAAAGGTCAGGTCAAGAGTAAACATGTTCTCCTCCTCTGCTCAATACCCAGTTTCTCTAGAAATGACAGTTACTGTGATGCCACCTCCGCAAAATGAACAAGGCAAGGAGATTTTGGCTGGAAGAATCCAGCTGGGATCCAATTAGATAGATGCATAAAATACAGCTTAAAGGAATATTTCACATTTCTAAAGCTGAAAATTTTATGAAGTTACTTTCAGTAAGCGAAACTAAGCTCAGAGGTCAGCTGGTCCACATTCACAGCATTAAATTCATCTTTCCACTATAACAGAGTGGCCCCATGCAAACAGCCTACTGGGAATAAACCCTGCCCCCCATATCCTCTGCATCATGCACAGAAGATGCTTGGAAAGTGCTAATCAACACAGGCCAGGGACAGCTCTAGCAATTTAACAATAATAATGGTGGACTCCCAATGCGCAAAAATGTCCCTTGGCATTATTTAATTTATTGGTATCCTCAAACATTTCCATTTTGGGATATTCAAGCTGAATACACTCAAAGGATCCAAGTTTGAGATTATAATTTTTTTCAACAGTTTTTGCAAGCTGTCTCCCTTGAAAAGACTGTTTAAAATGAAGTTATTTATTTTCTGTTGTCCTACATCTTTACAATTCCTTAATTATTCCATTTGGTAAATACTGGTGTAGACCAGTGTTAAGATATTTAGACACTGAAAAAGTAATTTATAACAAGTAAATACTAGTTCCACGAAGACATTTGCTACAGACTAAGACAATTTAAGCAAAAGGAAAAGATGAGATCAGCTAAGAAAAAATGAGATCATAGACAAATTATTGCCTGAGCAGGCAATGCATTAGTGACAATTTTAAGGTTCAATAGTTTGTGTTTCATAGCTCACTCTACAGTGATGTAGATACAAAAAATTACATGTTGCGTGAGATTGCCAGCAACAACAAGGTTTACTTTTAGATTTTTATCTTTATCTGAGTAACAGAACTGAAGTCTTCACTCAATTAAATAACAAGAGAAGACTATTCTCTCAGCTAGCACATTATAAAACTTCTTCCTAAATTTCATTTCTTTCTTTGTCATTTTATTATTTCATTTTCCCTCAATTTTTCTTGTCTTTCTTTTTCTTTACAACTTCTTTCTTTACAAACCTTGGTACAACTCTTGCCAAATTTGTTGCAAAATGTGTGAACCTGATGGTATCAATTATTTCTTCTTAAAGTTCCAGAAATTGTGGTTTTCCCTGGCTAAGTATCCAGCCAAAAAGATCAGGTTTGAGAGGTACAAATATTTCCGAAAGATTTCTCAGTTCAATCAGAAGGTTTGACCTTCTCATTGTACAATTGAGCAAGCACACAATACTCAAATTTGCAATTCTTTCATGCATATACCAGGAGTAAGACACTCTGATGGGAAGAAAGGCATATGTACCTATTATCTACTTACACCTTCTAGGAAAGTGCAGTAGTTTCATTAGCAAAATTCAAGCATGAAGCATACAGCAGTAAATTTAACATTGTTCCTGTTTGGGAAATACATTTTATGGCTGTTGCCAGGAATAAATGAAAAATATCAATAATTCCAAGCACTTCTTGGCTCTAGTGAGGTACTTTCTGCAAGCTTACTTCCACGTCTTTTCTCATTCTAATTGAAAGAGAAGAAAAAGGGTGGTTTGGTGGGTTTTAGAGATAACCATCCTTAGCTCCTGAAGTAGGTGTGGGGAACTGCTCGGTACCCCTTACCTGGTACACGTATGTGCTGCACTTGGTCCTGCAGGTGACTCCACCTCTTCCCAGCTGTGGAACAGACAACGGGTTCAAAACCTGCCCCCATACTCCCTGGCCCCATGCTTGCTCTGAGATGTTTCCCAAACTCACTGGCCTCTGGCTCCAACCCAAAGATTCATTATAAGTTTGGCAGCTCACCCACTCCTCCTCACAAATTTCTTCATCTGGGAACAGTCTCTAAATGGAACACAGCCTCCAGAAATCTCTTTGTTGCCTCTGACAAAATCTTTTGGGAACTTCCAGAACTTCTGGGATAACTGTATGGCAGTAGGCTCTTGTCCAAACATTTCCATTTCCTTCCACACGCAAGTGCTCTACTACCAGTCACAGCAGGAGGTGCGTTACCTTGCTCTTGTTTCACCTCACTATTTCTATTACTTCCCTGTCATCTTTTCCAAAGTAATAAGGTCATTATTAGTGTAAAGTCTCTCTAACTTGAGTCCCAAATTGAATCCTAATACATCTCCATTTCTTTACTGAGACTGGTGCTGTCTCTAAAAGTTTCTACTAAAAGTATGAAACTGAAGTATGTTGCAGGGATGTTCTCAAGCTTCTCAGCTCTTCTTACAGATTTCATTGTTTCTGAGATGGGAATTGTTGGTTCCCTGCTTTCATAGCCAGAACGACCAGGGACAGAGAAATGAAATACCCTGGTATCCCTATGTCAGTCCCAACAGCATCAACATCTACCCACTGCATCCTACCAGAATCAAATGTTGCAAGCTCTCAGCTGAGTGTAGCTTGTACACATAAAAGATAAGGAATTTGTTTTCTGAGACATGATGGAGAAGCCTTGTAGTATACAGAGGTAATGCCACTTTGAATCCAGTTCTCCCAGCCAACCTGGAGGCATTTCCTCTGCCTGCAACTGTTGTTTCCTGCACACATCTGTGAAAAAACAAATCCATCATAATCAACACAAAAAAGGTGGCTTTAAAGGAGATCTTCATATCTTTCTCCTTGAAGATCTGAAACTTCTATCTTGCCTCAGCTACCTTGGATGCCACTCAAGGGACACAGAAATTACTACATAAGGAGCAGAGAGAACAAGTAAATAGCTGTTAGTAGCAGTGCTGAAAATTCAGTGAAGAGTTGACTAATGAGTTTGTGCCTTCCTCCTTTCAGGACATTAGCATAATGTTTTAAAAACTCCTATCCATGCTTTTTTAAGCAACTTGTATCTTTGTTTATGGGGAAAGCTGTTAGCACCTCAATGTTACTCATTGATCAGCTGACTTGAAACCACATCTTTCTATCCTTTGGTAACAGTTTAATAGGATCTTCCAGAATAGCTTCAGAATCAGCACCACGGGATACTGCCGTGTACCATCTCCCACTACCCCCAAAAATGCATAGGGCATCATAACCACCGACAAATCATTAGTCCTACCACTTCAGCAGTACTTAAATAAGGTCTTCTCCAGCTTTCAAAGCAGTTTAAAGAGCAAATACTCATCTTCAGCCACTGTCTGATTACCCACACAGGCCAATAAAATGAGCTATCCCTTAAGTTATGCAAATTCTGCTTCCAGGATTTTCAAGTTAATTTTGCACATATGTGGGTTTTGTTGTGTTTTTGTTTGTTTGTTTGTTTGTTTGTTTTAATTATTAAGCTGAAGTACTCACATTGAAGCCAAAAACACCACACTTCTGAACATTCAGTGTTCTTTTTTTGGCCTGATCTTCCTTCCAGATAAAATACGCAAAGGAGGCTTTGAGCTCTTTGAGAATATACATAATAAAATAGAATTTTTAATTTTACTCTGCAAATTATTGTCAGGACAAACTCTTGTTTCAAATAGAAGTGGCATTTCACAGTAGCTTGTGGGAGTTGTAACAAAATTTCAGAAATACAAAGAGCATTTGCAGCTTGGTACATGACTCAGTTGTTTTATTTTTCTGTAGCAACAAATATTCTTTCCTCCACGTGGAAAACTTACATATCAGTTTAAAAAAAGGGGGGAAAAGGGAAAAAAAAGAAAAAAGGAAAAAAGATAAGATCGTAAGAAAATGAAACAAACAAAAAAGAAGACAGGAAGAAGGAAGGAGATAAAGTAAGAAACAAAGGTTTGGAGGAAATAACTATACAGAGGAAATACTTATACAATACAGAATTATTGCAGGAAAAAAAATGAAGATTCCTTGTGCTACTAGAAATCCAATATCACATACAAAATTAATTACTGCATTGCTCTTTAAGTGGCTGAAAATTGAATGCTATTTTATACATGACTTTAAAAATTAACTGTGAAATCCAAATACAACAGTTGGCAAGCACAACATTGTTATGTGGCTAAGAATTGCTAACACAAATCAGAAGCTGGGCTTTCTGATCTCCCTAACAGCTGGCTGCACATGAGCAGACTCAGGACACAAATCCCTGAAGCCTGTCACAGCCCCAGCTAGCCCACAAGGCTCATTAGTTGGGCTGTTTTGGGGATAAAAACTTCTGCAGGAACTACCCAGGCAGCGATATGGTCACCACTTACTTCTTGATTCCCCAGACTTCTGTTTGGGTTTGGGGAGGCACAGC
The DNA here is from genome assembly GCA_011076525.1 of Nettapus auritus. Lineage (NCBI taxonomy): Eukaryota > Metazoa > Chordata > Aves > Anseriformes > Anatidae > Nettapus > Nettapus auritus. The sequence continues at coordinate 135,380,787 of CM021766.1, read as the reverse complement.
AACAAGGCAGACCACAAAGCCTGAGAGCCACAGAGAGAGGAGAGAGCCTTTCACTGCCAACAAAACACAGGAGCCTAAAGAGTGGAGGGGTCTGGACAAGTGAAACTCCTGCTGCTGTTTCAGACCAGGTAGATAACCCATATCAGCTATTGCTGGGAAGAGGCTGACAGCTGAGATATTAAGATGAAAGTCGAAGTTTGAAGCCTTGGCATAAAGGCCACGGGAGACCTTCCAGCTATCGCTGCTGGAAAGTAAAGCATGCAATTGCTAATATTCCACTACAGCACACTGATTGTACCTACACAACTCGGAAGGAAGAAACAAGTGATTTTGCAGACTATAAAATCTTTGCTCTCATTTTCCAAGTAACATATCTATATTTAAATGTCAATTTTATGATTTGATTAGCAAGAGTCTAAACTGTATGTACTTGATTAATTATATCCTTATAAAAGTTTAGTTACCTTTTAATTAGAAAAGGATTTCAATTGCATTTTAACTAAATATGTGATAATTCAGAAGAGGTAATTCACAACCTCTTCCTGCTTTTACCTGTAACCGGGAATAGTTTAGATCTCCCCAGATACATCAGCGTAGCTTGTCACGAACATGCTGCAGTTACCGTGGCACAATCCTGGCTAAAATTGCAATGCAGACTTTGGTTGCAATGACCCTGCTTAATGACCTTGAGGACAAAAAAACTTGGCAGGGTTGCATTTATGTGAAGAAATTACATGAACACACACGATGAGGCTGTGAATGAGATTCCTACAGCTGCTATCACGTGGTTCAGCAGTCCACATTAGCAGGATTTAGAGACCTCTGGCCAGCACTGAGGGTATAAATGTCCAATAAACTCAATCAAAACTTCACAGAAATCTTTTCTGTACTCCACAGAAGCCTTCCAGACTGTACACACTTTCATCATGTATTTTCCCTTCTCACTTGTGGCTAAAATTTAACCCAGAAAAGTTAACTGGATAACGCTCTCGAACATACATACAAACAAGCTCATGAACTGAGTCAGATATAAGAATGTTTGGAATAATTTTAAGAGACCATCAGTGATTCATAAATTTAGTGAGCCATGCGTACTTCAAATTACTTCCCCTCATTTTATTAGTGGAACCCTATACATGCAACCAAGAGATAAATCATTATATATTTTGCTGCAAAATATAATTCAACACAGACAAGGACACTTGAGTTTAGCCGCAGTTTCTACTGAACCAGGGCCAAGAACATTTCCCTCTTGGCCTCCTTTCCCCTCCCTTTGTTTCAGTTTTGTGCAGTATAGTAAATCTCTTGTAGTTTCTTTCTTCTGCTATCATGTAGTATCTAAAGAAATGCTCCCTAGATTAGATTTTTCATTCACATGTTATTTTCAAAAGCAGGTAGGTGTACGTTTTATATTCCTAAGGAACAGATGGAACGTCATTGCTTATAATATTAATATTAAGCTTCTGTAATTATTACCATACATCTATTTCAGAGCACTCCAAATAAATATGCCCATGATGTGACATGAAATATATGCCCAGTTTACAAGAACAGAGCTCACCAAAAAAAGCCAACCCCCCAAAAAATTCATGGGTTTTGCAGTTTTGAAATTTTGCTTTGCTTTGTTTTATAATAAATGCCTAAGATGCAATATGATGATTGCTCCCCCTCCTCTCCCTCCCCTGAAACACAACATCAAGCAGAAAAAAGCTGCATCTTGTAAGGACCGTGTATGTGCCACTTCTGAACCTGGAACCTGCTGAAAGGTGCTGTGGATTTCGGACCATGGCCTTGAAATCCCAGTGCTGGGATCACCTCTTTGGGCAACTGATACAGAACTTGGCCAGTCAGTGTGTTAAGAGCAGAAGTCCAGCTCAGTTATACCTGAAAGAAATTAGCTAATGTAATAGACTTCATTTTATATTTAAAAACATGTAGCCAACTGTATTTCCATTACTGCTTTTCTTTAGTATCCAAAAAGCAACACTAAGTTGGCAAACTGTGCTTTCACTGATCTGTGTGTAATCTAACAAAACAGCTGCACTCAGCAGGAACAATGATTTCGTCAGACAGCGAAGTAAAAACTCTTCAGAGCTCTTGTAAAAACCCTTAAAAGAGAAGATTCAGAATCAAAAAGATATTTCCTTTAGGGTATCAGGATAAGCCAAAAGATCCAATAATCAGGATCAAATTATTGATAAGAGGAAAGAGAAGGTAAGTTTTAATTTGTAGGTCATTTAAAGGGAGAGGGGACTGCCCTCTGCTTCAGAAAAAAAACAGATTTCCATGGGCCATCCCCTCTCTTTCTGTTATTTCACGTGTTCTTTCAGGACACCACTCCACTCCAAACATAAATATACATACATTAACACATTGCTTTCCAACAGTGTAACATATGTGCTGTGAATATGAGAAATACATAAATATTTTCTATCTCTAAACAAACTACTCATGTTCTACAACTAATATGCTGCAAGGATGATTTAGGAAAATGTTCATGAAGTCAATCAAATCAGAATAGTTGACAGGTTTTAAATACTCAGAAGTTTGTTTCAGGGTTTATGGAAAGAGAAGTGTGAAAAGTCAAACCTACTCGAAGCAGTTTGGCTTTTGAAGGCCACACAGAGTTCCAAAAGCTTTGTGTTCAATTGCACAAAAGATACCAGATTTTAATGGAAATTAATAACTGTAGTAATAATTCTAAACATTCAGAAGCTACGCAAAGTTCTACAAAATGAAAACAATACACATTGAGTTTTAGCAGAAAGACTGGGGATAAGAAAAAACACAGAAAAGGCATAGCTCATTCCTTCTGAAAGCTTCCTTAGAATTCTCTTCCTATAGTCTATTAGCCCAAAAGAGATAATTAACAAATCTATGAAGGATGAGTGTATGGCTGCCAAAAAACTAAATCCTCCTGAAGCTGGATCCCAAAGTACTTGTGTCTGTATTTTATAATACCACAGGATTTTTCATCTGTTCCTTTTTGCTTATTTATATTGCCAGTTTCCTGCAGCAAGGACTTTTATTTCTGTACATAGTCACTGCTAGTATTTTACCAGTAAATACATATCACATCAGTGCACTTTTGTTTTTAAAATTGGTAAAATAAAGAAAAAAAAAATGAATAAAATTATTTTGATGCTACTAATACTCCAACACCTAATCCTTCATTTTAGTCCTAAAAACAGAGACCTCCACCCAACAAAAACTACTTGAACTTGTATTGCTTTTCCATGTATCTGTTGGTTCTTTGCTCACTTTTGCCTGCCAACCAAGTCTTTCCACAACAGCAGCAACTGTCATTGCCACTATTTGTAATATATATATTATATAGAATGGAACAGCTTCTAATCCCTGTTAAATTGCTATAAGTCTGAGTGATTTTATTAAGTCAATAAAATTGATGCCACTGAGATCATGATTTGGCCCAGCTCTTTGTCATGTCATTTAAGGAACAGTGCAGCTCTCAAGCAGAATGGCATGTGTTTTACACATTCTGTTCTTTGCAGAGAGGCACGTTTTAACTATGCCACTGCTCATATGCAACTGCAGAATTTGAAGCAGGTGACCTAATTTACTGTAACAGAATGCAAGGTCTGGGAGGCTGACTCCAAACTGCCACGTAGTTTTATGGGCTGGACCGGAGAGTGTCCCAAGTTTCTTGCATCATTTAATGTCTCAAAATGGTTCTTTCAGCCAGAGCTGCCAATACTGTTTGCATCCTGCACATGCCAAACTGAATAGGAATACAGAAATTTCCAAATGCAGAATTGCTCGGCTTTTGAAATAAGAAAGAGATAATTTAATCTGTACATTTTGACTTCATATCTGTGCTAATACTTCTAATGCATTTTCTACTTTTTATAATATGGACAAGGGATTATAAAATATATATATTTTTTTAAATCACAGAAAAAAAAGGCAAGCTGAGAAACATGACACCTGTTAGTTTCTCCATGTTGCACCTTACTATTGCATCCATTTTGTAGAGAGACAGTTCATTCTTGAAATAATAAGATGGGATATTTGCTGGAGACCCTGAAAGTTTCAGGAGGGACTGCTATGTAATCTCATTTTAGAGTTTGAGATCTTATAAAGATTAAAGGTCTTGTTGAATAAAGTGTGAATGGGAGTGTTTCTTTTGCTGTTCCACATCCATGCCTTCTGATGGACTAGATCTCCAAAGCTGTTGTTTTCAGCCTCCAGTTGCTGAACCCCAAGCATCTCAAGACCACATCTATTACTTCTGAGAGAGACAGTAAGAAAGGGAACTGGCAACAATCAATGAGAGAGATTAACCTATGTTTTAAATGATGACAGACACAAGGTAACTGCCAAAATCTGTCCTCAGATTTTTGGCATAACAGGAAAAATGAGCTACTCATTATAAATAAAATCAACTTGACAGAATGAAGGGATTAACTTCAGGTAATGTAACAAGAAGCCCCATTTCAATACCTAATGATTTTAGTTCAGTCACCCTTACCCAAAGCACATATAAAAAGCTAAAGGTTGCTTGCATGGTAAAAGACAGCTTTGACAGAACCTCCATGCACCAAGGTGTATTTTCTCTAAACACTGAAAATAAGGCTTTTTTTCCGGTACAAGAGTCCTGTAGAAAATATTTATTTCATGGCACTTATGTAAAGTAGATCTAATATCCCAAAAGTAAACACCTTCTTTCAAGTGCTGCTAGGTCAACAAACTCCCATATTCCTGCTTGAAAACTGTTACAAACTCACTCAGCCAAGGTTTGGCCAAGTGCTCATGCCTTTTATCTTTATCATCTTTACATTTTAGATGGCTTTTAGTGGTGGTTGTTATTTTGCTTTGGTTTGTTCTTTTTGTAACTTACCTAGTAGAGATAGTGAGTTAACATCCCTTCTTCGGGTGAAATGTCCTCCCGGGAGATCTTTTGCCATGACAGAGCCAGAGGAAAGCAGCGTGTGCCCAAACAGCAAGAAGAAGCATGCAACCATTTTCTTCATTTTCAAGAAGTAAAGGGACACTCAAGGATGCAAAACTGCAACAAAGGAGAGAAGGAGATGAGCGCTGTGATTACACAAACAGAAACACTGCAACCACGTCAACCATCCAGTTGTGTTGCTTCCCTCCCATCACACACCAACATTCAGATATAATGGTATAGCTACACCTTCAAGAAAGAAGATCTGTATAACAAAGCGGTAGACCCTGCAGTCTTCATGCATATAGTTATTTGAAGTTGGTAGCTAAAATTGTAAATCTATCAACTCTTAGACACATCTGTAAAAATCAATTATTTTTAAAACAAGACAGGAGCTTCCTTTCAGTGAGCTTGTTAACACAAATGGATATGAGGACACAAATAAATTTTCATTGTTCTACTCAGCAGTCCATGCTGAGTGCATTTTTTTCAGAAGTTTAATGGTTCTTGTGGTCTGACAGATACTTGCTTCAGAAAATTTTGGAGAGTAAGACAAGAGAAAGGAATATATTCCAGAAACACTAACTATAAATGTGAACTGGAAACAGCTCGTGCTTCTCTTTCAGAAGACTCTCCTTGATTGCTAACATGAAGGTAAGAGTGCAGAATGAACCTTGTTTACACAAGAAGATTGCTTTTGAAGACTGGCAATGAGCTTGCCCCAATAAGTGTTTTTTTCATACCGAAGAGCAAATTACCCTGCAAAATTCCTCTACTAAGAAATGATTTGTGTCCAGGAGTTTGTTAGGGCACCATCAAAAGCCATGGGTGAATCTGCTCACAAGCAGCAAGCTAAGACTGAGATGCTAAAAACCCATCTTCTGGATATGTCCCTTGTAGGTGATATTTTCAGATGGCTATTCCTTCTACCTTCCCCCCATACTATTTTTATTTTGATTGTTATGTGTTGTGAAGAGAGCATTTTGCAGGAGCTAAGTTCAGCCTTGAGACTGGCGATATGATGAAGCTTGGTCAAAAGATGATGCAAGAGATGGATGAAGCTACCCACTTCCACATCAAAAAAAAGGACTATCCTACCTGAAACAATGGCAACCTCACAAACAGTGCAAATTTTGGCTAAATAACTAAAATAATGAAAACAATTTTAATAGGGTCCGAGGCCTGATAAGCATAGTTACACAGAGTCACAGATCGGCAACAGAAGACAACTAAATGCCCAGCTTCACCAAGAGAATTACATTTTTTCATCAACATGAGGCACCCACTAGCAGAATACAGAATTCTATGGAAATATTTTCTCTCTAATAAAATTTTTCTTAAGTCTGTCCCACACAACCATATACACATGGCACTACTTTTCTGTGCACCAATCTATTTTTCCTTTTGTGTTTCCTACTTGGCACCCCCAAATACGAACACAATGTTCTGGTGTACATGCCATAGGGCAAAATGAACGGGGCTTTTGCCCAACCACGTTTAAATGTTTAATATAGCTCAGTAACATATGATTTAAGAACATTCAAAATAGGGCAGAGTTTATGTAAATAGCTGCCACTAAGCAGTAAACTTTTGGAGCCCCAGCAGCATGGACAGCTGGATGGCATTATTGGTAGAGCAATTCCAGTGCTCTAGTCAGAAACAGATGGACTCTGTAAACAGCATGCACTGCTGAAAACGGGACCAAATTTTGCTGGATGCAACAGTCATGGCTGAAAGCTGCTCCCAGGTCGTCTCCTCACTTCTCAAGGCCATCAGCAGCAAACACAGGGCTCTGCAAGGGGGCTTCCTTCCCTCTGAACTGCTGGTTAGGACCAGTAGGCAAATGAACCTCAAGGACATGCCAGTTCTTTAAGCGAAGCCATTTCACCTGTTCCTGATGGTGCATTAGCAGAGAATCAACAATGCTGTGGCAGAGCACCTTCAGAGAGCATCACTGAACTGTCCTGTGAGCAAAGAAAACTGTGACAAAGAATTAAGGACCACCCTCCCAGCTCTGTGAAGTACCTCCTACATAACTCTCCTACAATCTGTCCCTTAACATAGTTTATACCTTTGCAGCAATTTTTTATATTTGGTGACAACTTCACTAGAATCAACTCTGCCCATAAGTGACTTCAGAAATCAGAAAAACCAAGTGTTTGCTGCTATTCTAAATATTTGAATTCTACTAGGAAAATGTTTATAAAGCATGCAAATATCATATGATTAGCTGACCAGATAAAACAAAATGCCTAAGGAATCATTCATTGGCTGTCACTGAATTATGAAACATATTTTTTAAAAAAGTGTTCAATTCTGCATGATTTCATGAGTCAACGGTGACAAGTAAGGGGTACTAAAGAAACAGAAGAACTGAATAACAGTACCTAGTTTTCTGGAGATCTTATTCAAGCTTAGCATAACTTCTACTGCTTAATAGTATTTCATTTTACTTCAGAAAGCATAGATCCTTAGATCTCAATACCTTACCAGACTGATAATTGGAAAATAAGCCTACTTACAGTCCCAACAATAAACGCCCTGTTACCAAAGCACTCCTTCCCTCACAAGAACTTTAAACTACTGATAATCTAAACTACTGATAATCTAAACTAACTACTAAATCTAATCTAATCTAACTACGGATAATCTAAAATAAAGAATAAAGGGAAATTACATCAATTTTCAATGAGAAAAAAGCAAAGAGTTCCCAAATCCAAATCCAAAAGCTATATGTGTATAAAGTATAGTATATCAAGTATACATGAGAGTATATAAGTATACGTGGTAGAAGGCACCACCGATCCAAACCTGTGCTCTTCTCTTGCCACCTTGAATCCAAACTGAAAACTTCTGTACCACTTCCCTGCGATGATGGCACTCTGGACTCGGGTGCTTTGCTCCAGTTCCAGGTCCATATTTGTGTCCAATGCTGCTTGCGTTTTCACACGACTAGCCTGCACTGTGGTCGCACAGCTTCCATGTGTACAGCCCTCCCACAGTTCTCTGTTTATTTTCTGTGTCTTCTGCAAGGTCCGCTGTCTTCACTGGCGAAGCTGGATGGTGTTTATTGTACCACACTTGGTATTTAACACCTCATTTTCCCAGCAGGATAAGCAAGACTGCTGGCACAGCTCTCTGTATCATCACTTTGCTGGCTAACCCTTGCTCTACCAAGCTAAAAGAGTGTTCCCAAAGCCACAGACCCCTACTTTCAGTGGCTCTCTGGAAAATATGTTTCAAGCCCTTCAATTCTGGCTGCTACAGCAGGAGTATTCACGACTGTGCCATCAGGAGACAACTCAACGGGGCAGTCCCAAAACCAAGCTGCTGTACGACAACCATCCACAACACCTCAAAAGCCAAAGACACCAGGAGGTGGTGTGGCAAGACACAGAGCTCACCCAGGCTGAGCAACAGATTATTTTTTAAGTCCTGTAATGCATTTTCCACTTTTATGAATTACAGTGTAAGAATATTGAAAAAATGAAATTGTGACTTCATCTTTAAAATACATACTTCCTCCATTGGACAACATTTAAACACCACATGCCTGTTTCTATCCTTTAAAATATCTTTCCATGGAAGTCTTCTCACAAGGGATTAAAGGCTGTGTTTTGAGCAGAGGCTCTACTGGATATTCAGTGCCAGTGGTGATAAATCAATGACCTTGTCCATCACATGGTGCGTGTTTTTAAGATCTGTCCTCTTGCCTGTGGTAACTCATAAACAATGTCAAGGGAGGAGAGATGCTCTGTGGATCATGCTAAAGTCAGAATTCTTCCATCTCTTACTCCATTGTAGGGAAATTTCTTTCACGGAGAGAATTAGGAAAACTTTCCATTGGCTTTGAAGGCCACCGCTTTTTCATTCAGGTCCTTGCTGGGCAGATCATGTCCAAAAAGAAATCAGGAAGCCAGGATGGTAAGATGTTCCAGCTCAAGCCTCTCGCTCTTCTGGGTGGTCTCCTTGTTCTTGTGTGGGACAAGTTCCTTTCCCAGGATAAATCAGACCCTTTCACCCCACAAGCCCCTGCCCCACCACCTTCTCGAGCTGCTACCAAAACTGGCTCAGTGCACAGAAGGGGCAATTTGCAGCTGTTATGTGGGACTTCAACACCTTTAGTAACTGCGGATAACATCCCCTCTCTTGAACCCTGTATAGTTTCTCATCATATATGGGAAGGAAAAGGAAGACAAAAAAGCACCACTGACAGCAGTTATGACTGCTACAGGCTGCCTTCACCTTTCCTTGTCTGATAGTTAAAAGACAAAGACATTTACTTTCATTAAGCTGCCTGCAGATCTAGTGTATTCTTGATATAAAGGTCACAAATGCATAAAAGCAAGAACATTCTGAAGTCCTTTCAGCACTCCTTATCATCTACCCATTTTTAAGATAACAGCAAACCGTGGTTAAATCTAAAAGCTTTTCCTGAAGTTAAAGAACCTGCAAGCGATCATCATAAGTCAATAAAATCGGGTCAGTAAGCGCTGTGAGCTACTTGTAAAACCAGTCAGCCCCTATTACATGCAAGACACAAAATACCTCATTCTCATTTCCACAGCTTCAGAAATTAAAATAAATAAATAAATAAGATAAGATAAAAACTAGAACTGCAGGCACTTTAGGGCCCCTTAACTATCAGTTAGAACGTGTTCCAAGGTATTCCACTACCACAAGCCAGCACATGCATTACTGGTCCATTACTCACTGAAATCACCGTGTGTGGCATGGGTGTCAGGACACAGCATATTAATAATTTCCTCCATCTTTCTGGACCAGATTGCTGATGCAGGCAGTTTTCAGTTCTGAAAAATAGCTGTGGAATTCCTCAGAGCCCTGCACTGGAAAATATCTGTCCCTAGCTATGCAGGTGTTGTGTGGGGGCAGCCAGCCACAATCAGGAGGATATTTAGCATGTCAGCAAGAAGCACCCTCTTGCCTTCGTCCTTACAAAGTAGTACTTGTGGTGGTTTTACCGTGCTGGGCTGAACACCACAACCGCTCTCTCACTCCCCCTGCTCACCTGAGGAGGGGAAGAAGTAAAGGAAAGAACAACTCAAGGGTTGAGATTAGGATAATTTAATTAGAGGAGAATATATATATATATTAAGGAAATATTATTATTAATTAACAATTCAACTAAAGGGAAAAAAGGGAAAGGGGAAAAGGGAGGGGGAAAGGGAACAACAAAACAAAACAAGTAAAGGCTATGTGAAAGTGCAGAGGAAAGAAATTACTCTCTACTTCGCAGAAATGAGCGATGCTTGACCACGTCCTTGAAGCAGGGCCTCAACGCATGTAGCCGGTGTTCGCGAGGAGGACAGACGTTTTTGCAACGAGAGCCCACCCCTCCCCTCTTCTTCCTTTTTTTACCTTTTCTTCCTGAGTGTGACATCATGTGGTATGGAGTATCCCTTTGGTTGGTTTAGGTCAGGTGCCCTGGTGATGTTTCTTTCTCACTTTTTGGCCCACCCCGTAGGAGGGTTAGAGAGAGTCCTGATGCTGTGCCAGCGCTGCTCAGCAGCAGACACAACGCTGGTGCGATACCACTGCTGTTCTAGCTACAAGTGGAGAGCACGGCACTGTATGGGCTGCTGCAGGGGAAGTTAACATCCCAGCCAGACCCTGTACAGCACTCTACCATAACCTCATTCCCAAAGATGAAATGGATTTTTTATGAGTCCTTGTGGCACAAGCAAGTCTTCATTAGCCTCAGGAGAACAGCATGGGTACAACTCCCCTAAAACCATGGCTGTCAAACACAAGTTACTGATACAGTTGAGCCATTGAGAGGGAACAAGGTTGCAGGTGCTCCACATTTGTAAATCCCTCACCTGTTCCCCAGTCCTGATGGCAGGCACTACCTGCAGAAGAGTGCATGAACCTACCTAGGACGGCACTGAGTCCTGGAGAGCAGCAGAGCAGCACTCCCTTGTTAACACATTCCGTAGCTCCTTCTAAGGGTCTAGCTTTGTCCATTTGTGCCACCAGTAGCTGAGAAGAACTTGGGAAAACCAATATCTAAAAGCCAATTAGTGATTCAGGTGTATTCTGAGACAGACAACCCACATGCAAAGACCTTCCATAACAGCACAGCAAGCCACCACAGTATAAAACTAATTGCTGACTTGGAAGCACCAAACAGTCCCTTACCAATCTAAGATAATGCGTGTCCAGACAGTAAGAGCAACCCAAGTCTGCAGTGGGTTCAGAACCAGAAGTTGTGTACCCAATTATTCTGGCTGCTGCTTCAAATGCACACACCCAACTTGTGTCCTAAGTTAATAAAATCAAACACGGCAGGGGAATAAACCTACACCTCAAAACAGCAAAGGGAAAACCCAAACCACATTCCAGAGCAGTTCCTAGAAGGGAGGTGAATGACGTGAGGTGGTCAGCCAGCTACTGCCACAAACCCTGCACTGTGCATGAGTTCCCATGTGCAGCGTGGCTGAAGATGCTACAGAATATGTAAGGGCAGCCACATTCTGGCAGCAGTCAGAGAAGTGCTGTGGGTGGGTAGAGAACAGCTTGCCTGTTCAAGCGTGGAGGGCAGAAAAACACACATATGATGAGTATGCACACCAAAACACACAACTTATCAGAAAAAGCAAAGATCTACATTCTAAGTCTGTGTTATACTTTATGGTGAGGTATAAATATCATATTAGGACTTCTACACAATGGACTTGATTATCTAAAGGGCTTAGAGTACATGTGCTACAGGTATAATTTAATTATCTACTAACAAAATAAGGAACACTCAGAGATCTCTTATTTTTAACTCATTCATCTAATTCACATATAGACTTCCTGGTACCACTGTGGTAGAACTAATCTAAAATTGAGGTAAGAAGGGACCTCTGGAGGTTATCAGGTTCAACCCCTGCTCGGAGCGGAAGCTGGCAATCATTTCAATCATTTCAGACTCTTGGCATATAAAAGTGAAGAGCGATGCTGTAGAACAGTGCACCCATAGTATGGTTTACTCTGCATAGTTTCCAGTGGTCAGACGGCAAGCCTTAGTAGTGGGAATTCTTACTTTATGACAGCATCAATCTCCATGTTACAGTTTTCTTCAGTTGCCAGTTGGACAACAGACCTTTTCATTATCTTGTTCTTTAGAGGCAGGCTTATTTGCACTTTCTGGTTCTGAACTGGATCTAGAAATCAGAGTTTCCACTAAGTTCATGGAAGAGTAGCATGGCAAAGCTAAGAAATTTCACTTCTACAACTCAGAGTAGGTAATTATATGAAAGCATGTATTATATGGCATATAATACGTATGCGGGCTGCTTAGTTTTGTCTCCGTGAAGTACAGTCACAAACCATAATGGACTGCTCCTAATTGCAAACAGAAAGTTTTTCTTTACAAAAAAGATCCAGTAGCTCTAAAACATATTCACAAACCCACACTGACCCCAGTACCAGCAGCAACACAAAACAATCATTTGGGGTTATAAAACACTCCACTTCCCATACCCCTTACTCATAAAGAAAGCACATCCCCACAATGAGTACACTGTGGGAGCTTGTTAATGATGCACAGATCATAATTAAATAGCGGTGGTTAGTGCTTTACCTTCCCATGGAGATAGTTTATAAGTCATGGGAGAGCATTTAGAGCTGATTAGTCTTTTCCTAGTTTGCACAAACTGACTGAAGCATCTTTACAATTAGAGCTGGGTCCCAGCCCATAAGCACTAGAGTGTATGTGTGTGCGGGGTTTGTTTGTGAGAAATCCCAGTGAAGTCAATGGAAAGACTCACGTAAACTATGTGAATATTGTCTGCAGGATTTAGGATCTTAGCCATAAGTAATTAAGTGCTATGTTTTCTCAAGATGTAAAATAAATCAAATTTAATTTGATGGACATACCTATAATGATATTGGTATATAGTACATGAGAAGAATCTGGTGCTTAAAGCTGATAGATCTATAAAATAAGCTGATATAATCTATAAGCTGATATATCTATAAGAATAGTGTATCACTGAACAATTATTTTGGATCATAAGTTTCAGGACTTTGTGAAAGAGACAAATGTGTATTTCATTAAGCTCTTGATTTCAGGAGCTTAATTTCTTCTCAAGTCCTCAGCTTCCTGACAGCAGCACAGCTATAAGACATAAAGCAGCATGCCCCCTTTCCAGATCTCAGTCAGGATCACTGGGTGATGCCCCAGAAAGCAGCCCCGGGCGTTTAGGAAGCGTTACATTAACCAGGGGGTTGCAATCTTCCTTCTGAGCCAACCCCACCCCAATGCCGAGCGTAATGGCACAGGTCGGTCTAACTCTGCAAGCACTGCGCTCAGAAATAGGACTGGGTGGTCATGAAGGGTGCCACAGCGATTTTTATAGGATGAAGAGCAGCAGCTAGGCCGGGTTCCCAGAGCAGGCACACAACCCTCAGCTCGCTGCCCCTCGCCCCTTCCCCACCCCAGAGGCCGAGCCCTGCCGCCCCCCGTCCTGCGGGGAGCCGGAGAGGACACCTGTGAGTTATCTCCTTAATAAACCCTTCCAGGTAAGGTGCCTGCAATTCCTCACCGAGCTTAAATCGCGGGTTTTGCTTCTCCTCCCAGCACACGGGCAATGTGAGTTAGCACGGACGAGGAAGCGGGCGTGCGGGGAAATTTCCCAACCCCGCGCACCTCCGAGGGCCAGGGAAGCGTTTGGGGAAGGCGAGCGGCGAATGCCCTCGCAGGACCCCGCTGCCAGCTCCCTCCCCAGCCGGGACCCCTCGCCTCGTCCTCCCGCTGCCCGCCCCGGGGGTCCCGGCCCGGCCGCCCCCTGCCCGCCGCCCTTACCTGAGGGCTGCCGGGGCCGCTCCGCGGGGCGGCTGCGAGCAGGGCAGAGCCTCCTCCTCCTCGGCACGGCCCCGGGCAGCCCCGAGCGGTGTCCGGCGGAGGGGTGGCCCCTCGGGAGGAACCAGGCTCGCTGCCCGACCCGCCCCGGCCGCCTCTTCAACGGGAGGCAGCCGCGGGGGACCGGGGCGCCGCTCTCCTCAGCGCGCACCCGAAGGGACGCGGTCCTCACAGGGAGGGCGGCTGTCCGCACGCCGCCACCCCCGGCAGGGACGAAACGGGGTCGGCAGCCCCTCACGGGACGCGGGTCGTTGGCTCCGCTCCTTCCCGTCCCTCCTCTGACGGTCCCACGCCTTCCCGCACGGAGCCGGGACACGGGACCTGCCGCCCGTCCCCTCACGGAGCCGCGACCCCGCTCGCTACCGCCCGTCCCCTCACGGACGCGGGCTGCCGGCCTCCTCTCCCTCCCTCCATCCCTCCCCACCGGTTGAGGTCTCTGCCCTGATTCCCCCCTGCCCCTCAGCCCCGTCCCCCCCCCCCCCGCCGTCCTCCCCTGTCAGACCTGTCCCTGCCCCGTCCCGGGGGCTCTCCCCGCAGCAGGGGGACGCGAGGCCGCCGGCAGAGGAGAGCCGGGGCCGTGCTCCTTTCCAGGGACCGCTGCCGAGGGAAAAGCTGGGGAATGGAAATCCCATTCCCCACACGGAGGGCCTCCGGGGCCAAGGCAAACAGTCCCTGGTGAATCATGCGGTGTCTCCGCCGCGGCAGCCGCCTGTGCAGCGAGCCGGTGGGAGCCCCGTCAGGGGAAATGCTGCGGGAGGTGGTGGGGTAAGGGGGTCGGGTACAGGGAGTGGGCACTGCCTCGCTGTCCCTGCAGCTGCACGGTCAGGAGTCCAGGTGGAAAAAGCAAAACATGGGATTTACATCAACACAGCTTTATTATGCGTGAAGAAGAACAAGATACCCAGCTTTGGTCCAAAGCAATTGTTACTTTTTTTTTTTTTTTTTTTTTTTTTTTTTTTTTTTTTTTT
>CM021766.1:135211893-135365941 GCA_011076525.1 Nettapus auritus | reverse complement strand
AATTTTTAATTTTTTTTTTTTTTTTTTTTTTTTTTTTTTTTTTTTTTTTCAGGTAAACAAACAAGCAAAAACAGTGACAGCAAACACGACAAAGATGAACCGGGTTTGTCACTTCCAACAAGAAGCTCTGAAACCTCTAAGCCCTGCAAATTCATGTTACAAGAATGCATGCTGCATGGGGTGCCACCCAGGTCAAATAGAGAAGGGCTGTACCTCCCAGTGCTGCTCGGGAGGTGAACAGGCTTTGGAAATCAGCTGAGCTGTTTGGGAGAGTTTGGCAAGGCACAATAATTGTGTACAAAAGCTAATTCCCAGGAAGGGAGGTGTAAATGACAAGCGTATCACAAACTGAGAGGAGCCAGATTCACCCCATCTTTCCTGCTGAGCACTGGCTCCTGAATATCTCCTGTAGCTAGAAGAAAGGAAAAAGTAAAAATAAAAAGACAGCTAAACTAACAGTCCTGTGGATAGACATTACAACAAACTCAGCGAAGCCAGGTGCAGAACAGTTTGCATGTTCTGTTTCATCCTTTGTAATGCAGTGTAGGAAGAGGCCCCAGCCACAGTGCCAATAAATGGTCTGTAGGCTCAAAATACACACAGTCTGTATCCCAAAGATTTTATTGTGCTGTGGCTTGATTTACCAGGTTGCTAGAGAAAGACACGAAGCAGGAGAGCAAGAGTCATGATGAGAAGATGACATGAGCATGCAGAGGCTCAGCTTGGCAGTCTCAGCTCCAATTTGCACAGAAGAGATCCCAGTGCTAGCTATTCGCAGACGCTGTGAATACCTGCTGCTCTTGGCAGATTGAACACACACAAGGTATCACGGCTGGAGAAGATGGGCAGGGTTATGAAGGCAGTGAGCCAGCATGCTAAGGCATTGATTTGTTTTATAAGAGAGAGCTTAGGAGACGGGGAGACCTTTGCTGGACATGCAACTTGATGAATGAGCCTGGCATGGGGCAGTTACATGGCCTCTGTTGGGACTGTGCAGGTTACTCCTTCCACCACATGTGTAGTCAGGCTCATGGTGTACACCAGAGACTTCTTGTATCTCTTCATCCCAGTTCCTCAAACAGCTCTTGTGTTTTATGTCTTTGTTTTGAGGGCTGACTCTGCAACATCCCACTCCTAGAATTAGAGACTTTTTGCAACCCTTGTCTCTTATTTTTCCCTCTGCCATGATCAAGAATGTCTCCGTGGTCCCTGCTCCATCTAAAAAGGTGTTTTATTCTCTAGATTTTCATTTGACTTTATTATCATCTATTTCATTTATTTAATAAGGTATCCAAAGTTCTCTGTATTTCCACATTGAAGATTCTCACTGTCTCTTCACTACTTGTCTTTCCTTGAGCTACTGCCCTCCACTCCCACTTGGGTTACTTCCCTTTTAGGGAGAGACATTGCTCAGTCTGTCAACATTTGGGAAGACAGACAGAGCAAAGCTGGGAGATACTATGTTAAAAAACCTGGAAAAAGCTCCTATTAAGTTATGCTTTGATCTGCAGCAATTACTAAGCTGCTTGAAGATTGCCGATGAGATATCAGAGGCTTTCTGAGCCTCCTCTTCCCTTTCCTGGCTTCTCTCAGTATCTGTAAGGATAGTTCTCAGTCTGGAAGAAACTCCCAGTGATGTAGTCTGCTTTCTAGTTATCACATGCCATGACATAATGTAAATCGTTCCAGAAAGTAAGTTCCTTCTTAAAAGCAGATGAATAGGTAATTATTAAAAACAGTAGGGAACTAGTTTTGTGACAGCTGTTAGAGGACTCTTCCAGACCTTCCTCTTTCTGATAGTTGGACATTTCCTATGGATGTCTAGCCTAAAAGTATTCATGACCATTTAATACTTACTTTCCAGTCCCAATGCTGTCTTTCAGCCTGAACAGCTCTTTTTTTTTTTTTTTTTCTTCTCCAAGGCTTTCCTAACTAGCTTAAGTAGTGACAGCAATCATTTTCTCTCTCAGCTTTTCTTCTTGTCTCACTAAACAAGCACGATATCACTGTGCGTATGCTGAGCTGGTTCCTGTGAACGTGTGTGACAGAACTGAACACGATACGCCACATGAACTCTCACCAGAACATTTCTATTTACTGGAAATACTTTGCCTGATGTGGTCTAGGATTTCATTATCATTTTAATTGGCTTCATTGCCACTGCTGGCAGACGGTCATCCTTGTATCCTTAATAGATGCAGCTGCACCTGTTTTCTGGTGGATGAATCCTAGCTAATATATGATGCTTCATTTTATACTATGGCATTTCATCTCTCTGTTAGTTCTTTCTTTCTTAAGATCATTCAGTCCTTTCCAAATGAGATCCTCCTTTTCTGTTCCATTTGCAATGTCTATTGACTCTCTTACGTTTTATTAGAAAACTTCCACTTTTGACTGCCAATTTCATGAGTGAAAAAGTTGAACATTAACAAAATTTTTAAACCGATCTTTTAGAAATCACTAATAACTTTTCTTTATCTTCCCCCTCTGAACACTTCTGCATCCCATTTTCCTATTGTCATTAGCTAGGTCCATACTTAGCTCACAGTCCTTCTTCTAGTTCCTATTTAAACTAGTAATTTCCCCTGTAGGAATGCTTTTCTGAACTGCAGACAGATTAGGTCTACTGCCTTTCCTTTGCCTAAAAAAAGAAAGTTAGATGAGCACAGCTTAATGTTGAGAAACCAGTCTTGCCTTTGTCACTTGCCCATGTTTTGCAACATCTTTAATTAATTGTTGCTTTTTATTTTATTTTATTTTATTTTATTTTATTTTATTTTATTTTCACAGATTTCACAGAATTTCTAGGTTGGAAGAGACCTCAAGATCATCGAGTCCAACCTCTGACCTAACACTAACAGTCCCCACTAAACCATATCCCTAAGCTCTACATCTAAACGTCTTTTAAAGACCTCCAGGGATGGTGACTCCACCACTTCCCTGGGCAGCCCGTTCCAATGTCTAACAACCCTTTTGGTAAAGAAGTTAAATTTTATTTTTGTTTCATTTTATTTTTGTCCTCTGAAATCTTTAGTGCTACTTGGGTCACAAAAAAGCCAAGATTGCATTTGTACGAATTAAGTGCCTCTTAGGTAAGGATTGCTTTTCATTGGGCACCATTCCTGACTCTTTAGGATTGTTAAGAAAATTTGGTATGAAAACTGTAATGTTATTTGGATGGAAATGGTCTGCTCCCCTTGATGTGATGTGAATGTGTTTTAGAGTTCAAGTCTCCCTTGCTTGTGGTTGCTGCCATTCTTGTTTATTATCCTGCCATTGTCTATGTTTGCTATAATCAAATATTTATAAACAGCAAAGTTTTTAGCAAGACAGGTTTCTCAAAGAACTAGATAAAAGTTTTGTTAGTTTCTATCGCGAACAAGAAAATATTTAGACTTTAGTAAATAAGGCTGGAATAAATACATTAAACTGATTGTCAGCGCAATAAAAAGTCTATTGCTTTTGTCAGTGGAGGAATTCAGTGGTTGATTTATAGACATGCAAGGTCTGAAATGCTCATAAGTGAGGTAATAAAGCTATTGAGAGTCCTTATTAATCTGTGGTGAAATCAAAGTGGATTTTTTAAGTCACTTCAAAAGTTTATTCCTGACAATCCTATGATTGGAAATGTTGTAATGTATGTGCACTAGTAGGTAACAGGATCTATAAGCCATGCTGCACTGCAATTAGTCAAGCACAGTTCACAATACATATGCAAACTGAAGTCCATCAATCAAAGCACCAGGCTGCTGGTTAACAACAAATTCAGTACAGATTCAAACACAGATGTAATGATAAAGAATTTATTTCATGCTTGTGGTCAAAAAGACTCATCTGAGAGTCAGCAATGGGTCAGTGGTGCTTGGTTCTGTCCCATCATTTCTGAACTTCACTTTATATATATATATAAAGCCAGAGGGAGTGGCATGGATCAAAAGGTTTGAAGGAGTATGAATTTGTAAAGAGCATGCATTTACTTTTCTCCCACACTTCTGTGTTGATTTTGCTGTGTTTTAGGTCCAGATGTTTGAGGATTAAGATCCTGTCTGGCTCTATACTTAGAATTGTTCTGTTCTAAGAATCACTTCATATTCTTAAGTCATCTGAGAAAGGCAAGTAACACACTGGCCAGACATTACACAGCCTCACTTCCGCCTTCTTTTTTATCTTTCCTCACCGTAGCAGTCCGAAGCTTCCTTCCTTCTAGTTGCCACAGATGGCAAATGCAGGCAACTAAAGTCTCCTGCAGTGGCTCAGAAAACTGGGCAAAAGGCAAAAGTTTTCCTTCTTGAAGCTCAGATATCATAGTCACCAAAGTTTTTCCAGCTAAAATTCTCCTTGAAAATCCATTTGTTTCCTTCAAATGTTATGGAAGAATGTGAGAACTCTTGCAGCTGGCACTTGAAAACCAAATATTTGTCATATGTAGGCTAAGCCCTTTCTTCATTATCCTCAGGAAAATTGTACTCAACTGCACAAAGCGCTCACCTACTTTAACTGGCTGAAACATTGCCCCGGGACTGCCAGTCTGCCAACTATATTCACACACTTTACTTTTGCTGTAACTTTCAACATGTGCACAGGAAAATTGCATTTGCAACATTTCACTAGGCAACTTAATCCATGTCATGCTTAAATTCAGCCTTTTTTTTTTTTTTTCTTTTTCTTTTTCAGAGACAAATTGAGTATTTGCTTACTCAGCTCTTAGATAAAATTGAGATCACCACACACAAGGAGCCAAACTTAGGCTACAACATGATCCAGAAAGCATGCAAGTTGCTAGCTCTAAGTCACTCGTCACTCCCTGCACATTGAAAAAAACCTCCTTTTTTTTTTTTTTTTTTTTTTTTTTCACCAATTTTCAGCAGTTTCTGGACCATAAGCAAAATAACAAGGTTCTTACGGAATCTTAGGTAATATTTGTGTTATGTTCAAAAAAGGCACCTGAGTTTCATCCAAACTACAACTTTGGCAGAACTGAAGCCATCTGGCTCTTAGTGGTGTTTGTACAGAACTCTGTAGTTCCAAGATGAAAAAAAGAAAATGCCAACAACATTTAAATTGTGATGATTTAGGTGCCAAGCAAATAAAGATTTGCCAATCCAGCCTTACCTCTGGGTGCTTTTGCATTTTGCATCATTTGCAGCAGAAATACCAGCCTGGCTGATCTGTTATTGCCATTGTCATTGAGATTTGCCCTGATTTCATCTTTCATTAAATTAATTGACAACATTAAACCATAGAATATTCTATTATCATAGAATATAATAATGAAGCACACTGTCTTGTAACAGGTGTCAAGAAAAATACAGTACTTACACACAGAGTATTTTTTTTTTTTTTAATGTTAATACAAAATATGACTAGAGTAACTTACCTGTCTCTAAGTGACCCAACAGAAATATGTATTTGTTAAAAGGCTGTTATGGTAAGACACATTAATTGATACAGAGAACTATGGCTATTATGAACCACTCTGGTATCAATTAAACTTTGCAGACTGAAGCTGTGGTACTGCTATGATGCTGATCCCCAGTTAAGTCTGACTTGCTAATCATCTTGAGAAGATGAAGGGGTGCGTCCACAGGGCCTCGTTGAGGAGGCATCAAAGCTTGTGCTGAACTTAGATTCAAAAGAGATCACTCACAGTCTTCAAGATAAGCATGTGTTCAGATGTTTTGGTGGTTTCTTAAAAACAATCATCACCTTAAAGTGAAGTTTGGTCCTGAAACACATGGGTTTGTGGCAACAGCCACTGGAGAACTCAGTGCTTTATAGAGTGCATGAGGAAAAGTAGGTGCTGCCAAACCTGTTCTGTGGTAAGAGGAAAGAAGGAAGGTGTCTGCTGCCAGGGCTGGTCCTGTACTCCGCCAGGAGAGGACCAGAAGTCTACCCTGCTCTCTGTGAGCCCATGCAGTTATCACCCTTTGCTCACTTTCCAGACGTGTTTCCAGGGCAGATGATCCAAGCCTCTGTGTAAACAGCAGTTTTTAGCAATAGCCAAGTCCCATGTGCACCTTCGGCTGTGCTGCATAATAAACTAGAAACCATTTTTGCATTTTCTTTACAAAATTTCTTTGTGCTGAGTGAGTTGGAAGAGCACACAGGGGAATTCGGGTGGCTGAATGGCTTTGGGGAGCTTGTGCATGAGCTGGGCACCAGCCCACTTGTCCCTGTCCAAACTGGTGGTGAGTTAAACACAATTATCAGACCTTTTTCCTTATCTGAATCCCCCTGAGGCCTAGGCAGCAGGTGAATGCTGGGCTCCACAGCCTGTAGAAAACCTAATGCACCATGCAGCACTGCAGACAGCAAGGGAACAGCAAAACATCTAGCAAGTTTAAACATTTGTAAGGGTACACAGCCACTGAACACGTCTAGACATCAGTTTTGGAATAGAACATCCAAGTTCTTGCTTAAACCTCCTACACATAAAAAGAGACTGAATTTCCTTGCATTAGTTCATTCCTGAATTAATTTATGAATTGCCTTGCAACAGCATTCCTTTATTACTCAAAAAATAAAATTAAATAAATAAATAAATAAATGCTAACAAGTAAAAAAGCCCTTACAAAATATCAAATATGAAGGATGGGGTGTAGGATATCAGAAAGCCACCTTGTTTCTAGTCTGATTTTTCTATCCGCAGGTTTCTGCTATTGGGTGCTGCTACACTTTTGTTGGTTACATTTATGATAGCTTTTAATAAAGTTTTGTCCCCTATGCACTTACTTATACAGTGTCCTTAAGTCACCTCTTAAATCTGAGTTATTAAAGACATTGCATTTCCTGAGTTTTTCGCTTGATGGCATATTTTCTAATAGCTCCTTCAGCTCTTCGCTAACCCATTCTATTTTTTTAAAAACATTCTGCTTCAATTATTTACAGGCTTAAGGTATAGGCAAAACATAATCTGGTCTTTATTTTTGCCTTTTTATTGATGATTTATGCTCTTTAAAGTCATGGATTAAGAATTTTAAACACCGTGGAGTCAAAAACTGATCCCTGTAGAATTTTTCTTGAAACACTCACTAGCTGAGAATTCTTTGCTTACTTACAGCTGAGATTTATCAGCTGTTTTGCAATCTATTTCATATGTGCAATGCTGTTGCTATATCATTCTAGTTCCCTGGTCAAAATATTATATTGTATCAAGTGTCTAAGAAATGCCCAAGTGTATAATGTCTGCACTCAAACACATATTGATCCGTTTCATAACCCATTTAAAAAAGGAAAAAAAAAAAATAATAGTGTGGAAAGTTTGACAATGTCTGTTTCCACAAGCACACAAGCAGTTCTGTGTTAAATTATCTTTTTTTTTTTTTTTTTTTTTTTGTGCACTAGATCACACAATTATAGAAAAATTTAGGTAGGAGGTGACCTAAAAAAATCCCCAAGGATTGTGTTCAGCCGCTCTAGTTATGTATGATGAATGTCCCATTGTACCTGAAGTCTAAAAATTTGAATTCAGGAACTCTCCAAAACATGATTTTTGAGTACCACCACTGGCAATGGTGGCATTTGCCAATGTTTTGGCTATGCCCAGGACCACTGTGCTTTTAAAGACAAGAGAGAAAGAAAACTGTTATGGTGAAAGCACTGAAGACGAAAGATTTCTTGAAAATACTACTATACAGTTGTAGCTATAGTGTATCTTAAATAATGTTATGTCTTCCTAGTGATGTAAAAAAAAGTCCTCAACCTCCATACCCCCAAATACCTGCAAAATCTATCCAAATGTAAGACGGTATTTCACAGAAAAAGGCATCAGAGCAAAATTACAGTGAAATAAAAGCTATGAGAAGATCTGTAGTAACCTCTTAATATAGCTTGTAGTTGTAGTAAACCTTGTTGGGTAGTAAACAGAATCCAACCCAAATATAATTCATCCCAAAGGGAAAAGTCACAGACTCACAATAAAATGAATAAATTCTTTTGGCTTCAAAAGCAAAGTAGAATTAATTACAGACTTTACTATCTGTGTTAAGTACAATGCAGAAATGCTAGCTATGAACTAAAGAGAAGACATCGTGTGTTGGACTTATATGGATAACACAAACCCATGATCAGGGACTGTATCTCAAAACTCTCCCAGCTTATGATTCCACATGGTGAAGGTGAAGCTGTACTTCCTCAGACATGTTCACCTCCCTGCTTTTCTCAAACACCAACGTTTGCAGCCCATTCTCAGCATATTTGTGTAAAATAAACTGGTCCCAGCTCAACGCCCGTGGGCTCTGCTTCCCAGGTAGCCTCTCACAGGAGGCCACAGACAAGGCGGCTCTACGGACTAGCTATATCACTTACCTAAATGTGGCTGCACAACCACACATCTGAGATTTTGGGAGCATACGTGGTACTGCCCAGTGGTATAGGAACACAGCACTAATAGCCAAGTTTTTCTTTTTCTGAGCTCCATATTTCTCTGAGTCTACTTTTCTAGATCCCTGGGGTGCTCACAGTGTCTGTTCAGCATAATGATGCATCAATTTTATTGTACTTTATTTCTGCAAAACACTGGATCAGAGCTTTTTATCCAAGCTGAAAAACAGAATTGCAAAGAGAGGAAAAAGCAACCAGAAGATAACCATCTATTATGTATGTGCTGTGCTATGGGCTTATTTTTTTTTTTGGTGGTGGTAATTCACAAGGTAAAACTGAACAAAACAAAACAAAATAAAATGAAAAAATAAAATAAAAAAAAAAAAACACAAAGAAAGTATATTTTTAAAGTGCAAACGAACCAGCTTTCCTAAGATGAAAATTTGGCCACAGATACTTTATCTCTAGTTAAAAGGAAAACATTTCCATTAGAAAAAGACTTCTTTATTTTGAGGGAAAAAGAACAACAAATTGCTGTATCAACTAGTTTGCTTCATTAAAAGCATTTTGAACTGCTTTAGTTGCTTTTTCTTTATGAAAAGCAAAGAAGCAGGATCACACAATAGCAGGAAATTTAAGCTGGCCTGTGCAACTGATAAAGTTAATTTCATCTTTGGCTCCAATGCAATGAAGGAAATGAAACCAATTCCAATTTTCTAATGATTTGGTGAGGAGAGAAATTCAGGAACTCACAGAAGATAAATATGGGCAACTTAATTGCCAGCTCTCACCTTTGTCCCTGTACTTTTATTGTCCTTGCTGTCATCAGGTGGGTGCACCTGCTACTGCTGAGAATGACGCCATTAACACAAATAGCATCAGTTTCCCAGATTGTCCCACCTGTCTTCAACTGGTGTATGGGTGATATGCAAAATATAACTGTAAAAGTAGTTGTCTGGCCAGCCACCTTTTCCCCATCAAAGACAAGGCATCTGTTTGTACTTGCCCCTGGCCCAGAGAGGAGCCCCGAAGATCTGACGTCCAAGTAGAACACGGCTGTCTTATTAGGACGGTGTCTGTATTTGAGAGCTCATCCTGACACAGAATGTGCTAAGAGGATTTGATGCTAAGAGTCTACCAGTTTTGGACCTCTGGCTCCAATCACCTCCTCTCCCCTGCTGTCATTAATGGACTCAAAATGGGGCACTTTGGAGGGGGAACCAATTTCAAAATTGCAGGCAATCAACTCCCCAGAATTCCCGATGATGAAGTAAAAGAGATCTCAAAAAAAAAAATAAAAATCTCTCACCTCAAAAAAAAAAAAAAAAAAAAAAAAAAAGTATTTGTATACTCAGAAATAGCCTATATGAAAGGAGAATCCTGTTAGAGTTATTAGCAGGATGCACTTAGGTACTGGAACGATGCCCAAATTCTGGGCTAAAAAGCTGCACATTACTCGTCCCTGATATTCCTGGTCATGCTGACCTGGAAGAGCAAGCAGAAGACCTGGAATGGCTGCAAAGCCTCTACTGTGCTGCAGCTCCTTCTCTTAGAGTAGCTTCACAGCTCCTCTCCCTGCTGGCTAGTGAGCTTCTCCTTGACGCCAAGTAGCCAGCCCTGCTACATGCCTGATTCATCTCCGTGCTGTTTATTCAGCCTTCCAAGTGACCCCGTGTCCTCTGCTCAGGCCAATTACTTAAGTCCAGCTTTGGCTACAGAGGACGAAGATGTTTCAGGACTGTCTGAAAGCCCTTCTATCAGAAACGTTTGAATAAACCAAAAGAAAACAAATTACTGCATTGAATTTCATGTAAGCTATTCATTTAAAATAAGCTACTGTAGTAGATCATTGTCTAGGATATATTCGAGGGACTGCCATTTTGCTTTGAAATGACTTGGTATCTGCTGGCGGAGTGACAATGGGGTTTTCACTCCTGTTGCTTCGTATCCTGCTGGAGGTAGATGGAGGATGCAGGCAGAAGGTCACAGATCTGGCTTCCACACCCTGCTGAGCTATTCAGCTGAAAAACTGGCCACGTTGCAGAACCATTTTGGGTCAAATCCATGGGTGTGGAGCCATCATTTACAAATACCAGAGTTCTTCCCTGAAAGAACTCTAATCCCTATTTACCAGAGCCAAGCCTCCCTTTAGATAGCTATGGCTGCTGTTTGGGATTTCTCAGAGCTGTGAACTGAGATAGTGCTGGAACTCCTCTGTAGCCATAGGCACCAAACTTTTGCAAGAAATACCTTTTTGTGGTACCTGATAGCAAATTCTGCACCTAGTATACCCAGTATAGATGTATAAACAGCAAGGATATAAGTTAGCTCTGGAGAAGCAGCCACTATACGCTCAGAGTCCTCTGCCATACCAGATATTTTGGTAGGAATCAAGGCATCATCCATTCCAGTGATGAAAATCTGAATCAGAGCTGGCATAACAGCTAACGTAACAGGTTACAGGAGCAATTATATTTCATCCTGACCATAGCATGCAAGAAAGAGAGCGCATAAGCCAACCAGTTTTGTAGCGGTGAACCTCTCAATACAATGACACCTGTCTCTCTGTGTTGCTTAAAGCACGTACATTATTTTTCCCTCTGCTTCCTTGCCAAGCTTTTCTTGGCCATTATTTCATCTGATGTGGCCTTTGGTAAAATATCGAGTCTGGACTGTTTTTAGAGACCAAGGTCTTTCCCAAAGAAATACAGACAGACTAGCAACTAAAATAATAGCTAATAATTGTTTTAGAAAATTTCATGTACTTACAAGTGCCACACTGCTGGCTAGCAAGCTTCTCCTCTAAGCCAAGTAGCCAGCCCTGCTAAATGCCTGACTCATCTCCTCTTGAATTCATCTTTACTTTCTGCAGTATGATGCATGGATATGTGTCTGAGAAAGGGAAGCCGCATCATTACATCAGGCACAGATGAAATGGGATTTGTGCTTTAGCATGTGTTGGCTTTGTGAAGCCTACAATGCCTTTCAACTAATATTAAAACAAATAAATAAACAAAATCAATCAATCAATCAAACAAGATCTCAGCAAAAGATCTACTTACATTTCTTGTACCGTTAATGTTTAGATTATTTGCTGATCTTGACTCCATATTTATGACGTTCCATATGAACATACCTGAAAATATTTTCTTTCCACTCCTCAAGTTACCAGATATTGTTAGTATAAACCGCCATAACAGAGTTTAAGATAACAGGAGCAAATTTGAGTAAGTACACACTCCTAATATCTAGGAGACGTGGAAAACTGCAAGGAATAGTGAGAAAAGCAAGCAGTCCCCAAAGCTGCCAACAACTTAACAAGCCAGGTTTTTAATGGCTTTGTGTGTCACAGATGACTGACTAATAAAACTGAATTACAGAAAAGCTGTAGTGTGAATTCCCCAGGATTAGACACAGAAATGGAGAACGAATTCAACAAGAGAGGACAAAATACCTTCAGCTGGGGTTCTCTCTCTTCATGTGACCCAGAGAATCTGGCCTCCTTGAGAGCAGGGCAACTCGTCTTCCCCCATGGGTCCTCCGATACATCAGCAGAGCTGAACTGAGGTTGCATTATCTGCCCCCTCCACAACCCTCTCCTTTAACTCAAACTGGCCCAGCTCCAAGACACAAGGAGTACTGGCAGGAGCACATATGCAGTCACACTTACGCACGTATGGTATACATGAAGAATTCTTTCTAGTTGGACAAGCCAGAGTCTACAGAAATTTCATGTGAATTAGCGCAATATTATCCCTGTAATGAGGTGGAAAAAAAGAAGCCATAGCTTGCAGCAGAGCTCAGTATATCCCTGTTCTGCATCACACACTTCATCAGACCTGGGAAACTGTCTGCAGTTCTGGACAACAAAATAGAAACTTCAATTATTTCTTGTTTTTATTGTACAAATAATTATCTGATAAATTTACTATTCTTTTCTCCTCTTACACAGTATGGATGGAAAGTTGGATGGAAAACTGTTGCTTATTTCATTCACAGAGAAAATCCTGCCGTGTCAGACTGATTGGAGAGGAATCAGTGTAGGTTTGTACTTGGGAGACCAGCAAAAAAAAGATTTCCACAGTTTTGAGGAAACACCCTTTATTGTAGAGAAGTTTGTATACACAGATGTGATGTATTTACAACCAGCTTTTCTCAAACAGATGGCTATTTAAAATCCTTCACAAATCTGTCAAGAATGAAAGAAAATGAAGCTCAGAAGCCCAACCAGCCCAACCCCCTAAATTCAGATTAATTCCCAAAGATAACTGCAATGAGATCATTATACATGGAGTTATTCTGAAGGAAGCAATGGGACTTGACAGACATCAATGGACAGAGTTCAGGTTTGGTTCATTCAAAAGCATTGCTTAGTTTGATATCAGTATGAATGAACCACAAAGTAAGATGCCAAGAGCCAGACTGGGACGTGCTTTTTCCCAGGGGTGTGGAAAAGACAGGCAGAAAGAGCGTGTGGCCCTTCCTTCCATGGCCTCTGCAAGGACAGGTCAGAGTGAGAACCTCTGTGAAAAGGAGTTGTTGGTCCTGTGTTCCCCTGGAAAGGTCTTTTCCAGAAAAAGGCAGGAAAAGCTCCACTCTTCTTCAGTCTGCAGGATGGAGTCCATGCACTGCGGGTGAGAACAGGCAGCCTCCCTGGGAAGGGTGTGGGCTCACGTGCCAGCCCAGCCACAGGAAAGATGGCCCCTGGGGTGCTTCTGGTGCCCCTCCAAACCATCCCTCAGCTCTGCACTACAATATTCCTCTGTGCAGTGGCATCAACTTCTGCCTGCTTAATCACCCTAAATGCAGAGGAGGCATCACAGGGGAGAGTGGTGAGAGGTAGAGATAGACATTATATTTCCTTGTCCTGATCCTTTTCAGTTAAAAGTAGAATCTTCGTCAACAACAAAAAGTTACATGTGCAGGAGGCACTTCTCTGGGGAAGAAAAAAAAATACCTCACGCAAGCATTCGTGGATGGATGAGTCCC
Source organism: Nettapus auritus (assembly GCA_011076525.1). Taxonomy (NCBI): domain Eukaryota; kingdom Metazoa; phylum Chordata; class Aves; order Anseriformes; family Anatidae; genus Nettapus; species Nettapus auritus. Next base: position 135,352,630 of record CM021766.1, on the reverse strand, counting down.
ATGAGGAAGATTCTCAGCATAACCAGTTTGGTTACAAAAGGAATCTGAAATCCTCATGCTGATATATACGAGAAGCACGCTAAAGGTATCTGCTAATGCTCCAGGAAGGTACATGCATAAGTTTCCCATAGGCTGGGAACATATATCTTGGAATCTGCATAATTTACTTCACACCCAGCAGAACACTGCGATATTTACAGGCACATTCCAATGGGAAAACATTTGCATATCAAGTGCGAAAGATGCAGCTTTGCCACCTAACCATGGGACTTTAAAAACAGGGAGTCTGTGACCTCAAAATGCTATTTGAGAAGTTTCTGGAGAGGAAAATGTTGTATAGGCAGGAAAATAAAATTACCAGAAGTTGGTAAGAAGTTGTTTGTTTGTTTGTTTGTTTGACCTTTAGAATGGTTACAGGCTGGGACTGAGTCCTTGTAGACCACAGGTTCTGGCTTGTTACACATCACAGAGTGCTTTGTCTACTCTGATTTCCCATACTTATTTTTCCCCATTAAATTGATTTCTCACTAGCCAGGTTGATGAGAATAGTACATAACTTTCATCCTTCTTGCAGTCATCACTTTTCATATGAGTAAGTATGCTTACTCACAGATTTTCGCAGAACATGAATGAAGCTGAATGTCACTTTTTGGATTTGGTCTGTGTTCTGAAGGTCAAAGTGGGCATCTGAGAAACACATTTGTAATACTTTGGAAGTTTTATAAATTAAAAAAAAAAAAAAAAAAAAAAAAAGGGCATCACACTCTGAACCTGATTGAGAATGCCAAGTTCTCCATCCTGTAGCACTGCATGTCAGACGTGGTGGACAAAGCTATTCAGCAACTACTGTAACCTTATCGTTACCCAGAATTGTTCTGAAACTAGTTCAGCACACTACTGTAGTTGCAGCAAATTATTAAAACTATCCACAGAATTTGAATCATACAATTTAGGTTTCAATATGTCAGCAAAACCGCAACATATAACCCATAGAGGTTATATCTTGGAAGTGAAATTATCAAACTATTGCTCCAGTGTCTGAAAAGTAAAGCTATCCTCCCTAGGTACACAGCATGCTCTCACTTATGCTGACACATAAGGTGGTGGTGGATCTTTAGCAGGTCCGTTCACAGGATCATCATATGGTGGCAACAGCACCTGCAGGAAAGGAAAAAAAAAGAAGTTATATTTTCTAAAAAGAAGCTAGCTGATAAAAATTACAGGGATTACAAAAAAAAAAAAAAAAGGCTTTGTGCTAGAAAATAAAAAACAACAAAAAAGAGCTATCAGGAGCTGATTAGTTAGAAAATGAAACAGTATTAGTTTAAAGTTCCTCCTTTTCAATTTATGTGTCAGTTTTCATTATGAAGGAAAATAAGATTTCTTCTCATTCTTATTGACTCCAGTGAGAGCATGATTTCAGCCAAAGGACACTGCTTGCTGGTACCTGAATTTCTCCAATCTGACAGTGTCAGTAGCTGCTTACTCTGCAGCTGTCGTCTGTCTAGAGTGCTTAAACCATGTATCCTGGAGGAGTGCTCAGGCTGCTAAACCAGAGTGAGGAATGTCCCCCAAAACTCTCTTTCTGAGCTCTCACCGGAATAGCTAAGAGTTATTTTGGGGTGGGGAGAAAGAAAGAAATTCAAGAACAAATTACCAATGTCTAAATAAATCTCCAGTTTTGTGCTTTAGGGACTCTCAGCTGTGAGAGGGAAGACATACACTACCATAAGCTCTTCAGTAAATACTTAAACATCTGATAGAAATTAGGACAGCTTTAATCATATATCATCCCCATTCATGGGAGGCCAGGCAGCTTCCTAGGGCATGGGAGGTGCAAGTTCAGGCCACACAGGGCAGATGAAGGATTTGAATGAATGTTTCTATTTCTTCAAGCCAGCTAGCTATCATGCAATATTTTAAAGTCACCAGCACTGACATTAAGTAGCTAGCATGTGAAAAGGTGAAAGAGCACTTGGTCTGTGAATCCCAGCAGGGACTGAGAGTAAAACGGATGTCTAAATGAAGAATGAGTGTGCACTCCCTGAAACCTATCGATAGCGTGTAAAAATATCAGCTGTGGTGCATTGGCAGAGATACTTTATGCAGCTGAAAATCAATTATTCACAATGGAATTTCCAGATATATCAACATCACTTCTTGGTCATTAAAGGGTACATGAAGCTGAATGTCTAAACATGCACAGGGAGGCCACTGACACCATTAAAACTGATGGGAGTTTTGCCATGAGAGGATTTCACCATTTTTTAAAGAAGTTGATAATACATTTTCTATGAAGAAACATTTGTGGTCATCTATTTTGGACCTCAGATACAACATAATGAAATCAGTGGAAATCTTTCTATAGATTTAAATAGGCTTTGGATCAGTCCTTTGTAGGATGGTTCCAAGGGTGATTCACATTGTCCTTATGTGAGTTTACAAACATGCACTGTGTGTTCAAGTACATTTGTAGACATGTTTGCTGGATTACAAAACAGATACCTTTGCATCTGCAGCCCTTAATCAAAAAAGTTTCATCATTTAGAAAAGGAATTTGTCAGAGTTGTTGCTCTTTACGAATACCATACGTTTGAGCTTGTAAATGTAATACATGAAGCACACATCCACTATAAAATCTAAAAAGCTCTGTATTAAAAAAAATAATAATAATAAATTGTGTCAACTTTAAGGAGTGTAAACAACTTAAGGCAGAATACTTATCTAGTGAAATCAGAACAGCATATAGAACTTTATATAAATGTTGTGATAAAATTTATAAATATAAGTTACAACGTGACCTCAGTAAATCTCATTGCTAGAACATGTAAACTGTGAAGAACATTAAAACTGAGATCCTATCCTTGGTGCTGATCACTAGTTTAACAGTTTTCTAGGGTCTCTAGTAAAATCCTCGTGTTTCTGAAAAAAGTACTAGTTTCTCAAATGTATTGAAACACACTGATTAGTTGTTTATAAAACCATATAATTCAAGGTGTGTGAGGTATAAATTAGGGACATCACTAAAGAGGCCCATAAGTTTCACAATAGATTACCTACGGTAGAAGGCTAAAGAGTGTTTTCAAATTTCTGTAAGGTCTAGGATCACTTTATTGCTGGCAAGGGTTATTATTGCTGGTGAATAATTCCATCAGCGATGAGTTTACAGGCTTACTCCCCACACATTTTTTGTGTTTAAATATCGGAGTACCCTCATCATCCATTTCCTTGACAGGAACAGAATTGTGAGCTGTAAAAACAATGAGTGCAGAATAAGCAGTATTCGAAATTAGTACCTTTGCCTAGAAGTGTTTGAGTTAGACAAAGAAAATATGGACTGTTTTTTTTTCAGTCAATGTGTGTTGTTTTTTTTTACTGTTACTTAATCATTTGTCAACTGTAAGTATAAATATTCATCATTCAGCTTCCAAGAAAATTTTAATAACTCTTAAAACACTGTAATTATAAATCTTGCAACTCTGCCTGTAAGAGTACCTTTTCATTGTTTTTGACAGGAACAGTTTCAGGCCATTACTTCCCTTAATAATTCCCAGAATATGCACTAAAACAACTGAAGCATTTTGCTTCCTGCTACATTAGAGCATTTCCTTGTTTGTTTGTTGTGAATTGAGAAAAATGTGTATTTGTTCCCCTGTATGCTCTGAGTCTAATGCTCACAGAGTGTTTAAGATTGTCACTTGAAAGTTATTATAAAGAGCAAAGACAAAGGGCTCACCTTTTATGAAACCCAGTGATTCATGTGAAAAAAAATTCTGGGGTTTTATGGCTAGACCAGCTAATACATTTGGAAGATTAGGGTCCAGTCCTATAGGATGCCTAAAATCCAAAGGACAGAAGTTCCCAACTTCCTTCACAACCCCTAAAACAGTATTTAAAAAACATGCATGATTGTAATATCATACTTTAATATGCATTCAAAAAAAGGAGCTGACATTACTTGCTGTTTGTATAATGTTTAGGGATAAAAAGCATTGGCCAGAGACTGTGAGATCAGAGTTCCAGGGGCTCCCAAACCAATTCAAACCAACAATTAAAATCCAAAGATCCCATCTCTCGTGCGAATGCCTCAGCCAGATGGTTATCAGGTAGGTTGGAAGGCTATTTTCCACCCTTTTGTTGTCATAGCAAAGCTAAGTATGCAATAATCCATCGGGAAGGAAAGAAAATAAGAGAAAGTGTGGCTCCATAGCCCCATAGTTAGTGCTTAAGTGGGACAGAGAGTCCTGGGTGCTGGGCTTTGCTCCCAATACCATTTAAGCATTTTGTGATAAGCAGTCTTGTATAATACACAGAAATAATCCAGAACTGACCCATAAGAAATCCTGGTCCTGACTTAGCTGGTGTCATCCAACTTATTTGGATAATTGTATTACATAAGCTTCTCTCTATTTTAAAGTGCAAGATAAAGAATGACCTTCTCTGGAAGAGATAATTACCATATAACTTTCCCACTGGCTATAACATACTCAGTAATATAAGCATGTCATTTCTTATTTTTTACATCCTGGTTAATCTGCTTTTGAGTGGAAGTTCTTAAAGTTATTGCTTAGAAATATGCCTAAAAAGAAACACAGGCAAATACTTGTATATTCATATAGTTCAGAATTAATCTTGGCCCAACGTGTTTTTTTTTTGTTTGTTTGTTTTTTTGTTTTTTTTGGGGGGGGGGAGGGGGGAGGAGGGGATTGCATCATTTCAATAATACTTCTATATTTTTTGCAGTTGTTTCCCCATTTATCTGAATTTCTAGTAAAAATTTGTCTTCCTTCATCATATGTGCATGTTCTCTCATATTGCTGCATGTACTCCTGTTTGAACTCAAGATCTTAGATATGTTTGGTGTCTAGTACATTTCTACAGGACAAAATGTGCTTAGTCCCGTGTGAGTAAACTTAAATATTTGATGAATTGATTATTTCTGCATTCTTGAGGACCTGACCCAAGACTCACTGAACTTAACAGCAATCTTGCTGGGTCTTCAGAGAGCTTTGAATAACATTTTCCCACAGCCATTTGTACTCTTCACCAAGTGGAATAGTACAATTGTCAAAAAAAACTTCTGGTTTGAACAATATTTTGGCTGGCAGCAGCTATGTGAGGCTTTTGTGAGTTCCCATGGCAAAATACCTTGTTGATGTCTTGTTAGAAGCAAACATTGTTAGAAACAGCTCTAAAATATTTTTTTCTGACAATTCCTAGCACAGAAATGTACTTCATAATGCCAAAAAATGCCATGGATTAAAAATTTCTATGGTAAGTGCTGATGGTGGTAGTCAGCATTCAGGATGTTTTCTCAGACTTCATCTTGGAGATGCATCAGCCCTTCAATCTCCTGTCTGTAAAGCCAGGATTATAAATTATAGAATAGATTTGGGGGAAAAAAAAAAAAATCCTATACATCAATCAGGTTGGATAAAAAATTGTAAAAAACACAGATTTACTGTAAAATAATTTAAATTCAGTTTTTTATGTATGAAATACAGAGGAGAGAGCTGCTGCCTAGCATTTGAGAACTCTTCCTTCAGCCATGAACAAGACCCATCCCTGCTTCTTGAAGTGAGAGGCTTGTTCTGGGACCAGCCTTATGAATGCTCTGTACTTCAACAACTGTGCTGTGAATGTGAAACACAGAGTATCACTTCATGAATCTGGGAGGAATACCTGCTTGAACTCTAGTTCTTCATAAACAAGTGATCATCTTCCAGCTCACTATAACCTGGGTGAGCATTTCCATAGTGCAGCAACTTCCAGCTTTACTGTGAGAGTTCATGGAGCAATGTGAACACATTGCAGAAGGTCACAGCAAACACCACCTGAGAGTTTTTTCAATAAAAGCTCCAGACCTTCACACTAAAGGACTTCACATTACATTAATACATGATATATAAAGAGGGACAGATGACAATGAATGGTTGAGTAGGATTAGGGTCATCACTACTGCAATTCAGTCCTGGTCCTGTCTCTGACACTGTGAATTTTAACAAATCATTTGACTTGGTTGCAGAAGGATTTCACATTTGTAAAACAGGCACATTGTTTGAAACATCCTGAAAGGTGTTCCAGACCTAAAGACAGATTTAAAACTCTCTTGGGTGAAACTTGCATATGACTGTATGAAACATGAACTAAATTGTGGAAATACTTACAAACTAAATGTATATTTGCTAAATATTTGACCTGTGCCTGGAAATGTTTACCCCACACTCTCCACCACAGCTATGTGTGCAGCACTTCTCATTCTCCTGCAGAAGTGACATTTGCATCCCAGACACCCAGACCATTGCCAGGAATCCCTACAAGAGGCCCATGCAGATTCACAGAGAGGAAAGAGAGAGAGGGCAAAAGGAGCCTTTTCTCTCATGCAGCTGATGTACAAAGTGTCAATGGGTACAGGCCTTTCTCTCTGTTTACTTAAAAAGGGAGGGAGAGTAACCACAAAGTGATGGAGAGTATGGCAGAGCCAGGGCAGGAATCACTGGAGTGTTGCTGGACCAAGTCATGGGTAAAAGTGCTGACCCACAGGAATTTCCTCGTCCGGGAACTTCTGCCCAACATGCAACGCCGGTGTGCTGACGGGAAGAGTGATGGCACAGCTGTGGGCTCAAATAAAGAGTTACTGAAGGTCTTCCCTGCTGCAGCTAGCTTTTTTTTTTTTCTCCCTTCCTTTCCAAATCCAGGATAAAATTCCTCCTTGATGTTGCACAGGGCTGATGCATCATGTTCAGGGACAGCTTGACTGCAATGTCAAGCCACACAAGCCTAGTTGCAAAAATCCTCTGTTCTGGGTTCTTTTCATCTCAGTAATCTGAGCATGAGACCCAGCACCTACTTGTACTGACGGAAGCAAGGCACTGATAAATGTACAGGTGTTACTGTTGTGTGGTCCACAGTGGGTTTCATGGCATGCAATCACATTGTCTAACTCCACACTTACTTCTCTGCTCTCCTGTCATTCACCCGGACAAGAGGAGAGGGATTTCCTTCTGCAGCTGCGGTGCCGTGAGAAGCCATTAACAGCAACCTAAACCACATTCAGCTGCAAGGGAGCGAGCAGACAGCCTACAAACAGCTCTGAAGGGAAGGCTGCTGACATGACCTGTCTGGTCAAGATAATCCCAACAGCCCTCTCCTCGTGTTGGAGACAAATATTATGAAGGTCACCTGGGGAAAACAGATTTCTGTGCGCATTTCTGATCACTTCACTCTGCACACAGAAAAGGATGAGAATGATTCTCTCTTTGCAATGTTTTCCTGTCAAATTGGCAATGTGTGCTTTTTTGTTTCTTTCTTTGCTTCGTTTTCTGAGAAGTCAGATGACAGAGGAAAATGTAAAATTAAAATGTGTTAACATAAACTTTTAGGGTGATTATTAGCATACCTAGCAGATTTGGGTGAAAATACAACTGGATGGACAATCTGGCCTGGAAGAACAATGGATTACACACATTGAGATTGTCGAGAGAGAGATTGACTGAATCAGGAAATATCAAAACTAAATCCATTGAGAATTCAGAGAAAAGCCTTTTAATCCATGAGCATGAAGGCACACTTTATACTGACTGTATGAAAAGACTGGCAGCCTTCTGGTGAAGAGAGAGCTTTTTCCTCAGAGTGGAGAACAAGGAAAAATAAGAGTAATTCTTAGGCCAGAAGCAGTTACTAGATGTTGCAGGAAGGGTAACCACTGGAGAAAGAAGTAGGGCTTAGCTTTTTTAGCTGCAGCTGAGCAGGTACATGTGTGGACAGCTCTGCTGGATAAGGTGAGAGGTCCATGCTGACCACAGCGATTAGTGGTGGATGTTGAAGAAAGAGAAGTGCAAGAGGTAACAATAAAATAAATAAAGATGGAGTAGAGCAGTGCAAGCATATATGGAGAGGTCGTGACTGGCAAGGTCAAGATGAGCCAAGTTAGAGAAGCAGGAGGGTTGCTGAGAGAGCTGACCTCCATCTGAATGGAGCTTTCTCCGTGCTCAAGAGAGGACCAGGCACTTTCTCCCACTTGACCTGTGTTAGATGTGTTCTTCCAGATGAGATCAACTGCCCTGTGGAAGCAATTGTTTTCCTCTTTTGCTTAGAAATATCTGCTTTCAAGGTGGCTGTTTACAGTGTAAATGGCTGCCCTGGTCACATGAGTGCAATCGAAGGAACTTTTTAAAAAAAAGTTATGAGAGCAATGTTTACAAAAAAAAACTTCCCATCTGCCGCCTTCTCCTTCCCCTATCCCCAGTTTAAAAAGCCCTGGATATAGGACCAGAGCTTCATATCAGAGCCAAATAGTATTTAATATCAAATGGGAAATGTTTTTCTTTGCTTTATTTACAGCTGCATTTGCTTGAAAGGTTTGCCCCAAACGTGCTAGTTAATTACGATTTGTTTAAGCGTTTCATGATTCTTTATTTGTCAAATAAATCCCAGGAAACCTTCCTCTCGACATGGACAGGAAGTTTGTATGTTTATATGCGTGCATTTCCATTAGAAACCACACTAGAATGGTTACAGATGGACTAACTGGAAGCAGAATAGCTCTGAGATAATTCATAATTTCATTCAGACGAAAAGTAGGCCTCAGTGCTGAAAAATAATCTGTACAGTTAGAGTTGGTATGTGTTGTGTTTTTTTCCTTTCCCAAAACTGCGTATTTACTCCAAGCCACCAGCTCTCTAAGACACTGTTTAAGCTACTTTACATGAGTTTATAGATTTCTGTAATGAAGCAACACAATGTTTTCAGCACTACAGATAGATGAATAAATGTATATATTACTAAGACAGCAATATTTAGGGACAGATTGTGATTGCTCTTGCGTGGGAAGAAAATTGGATTGAGGAAACTATTGTCTTTTTTCATCGTGTGCAACCTCATAAAAGTCATCCAGAATAATGGTGTAATTACCCTCCCCATTCAAAGGCATGGAGTGTTAGTTCACCTCAGGCCACAAAAGCCTTTCCTACATATTGGCCAGCCCTCCTCTGCTGCACCTCCTGTCGTGCATCATGATCTTGTGCGGACAGAGCACATCCTTCAGGCTTTCAAAATGAGCATTTGCTGGATGAATATATGATTCCTAAGGGGCACTTGACTGCATGTCACCGGTACTGATGCCTTGGAGAAGTATATTACAACTCTGTGTACCAAATGGTTGGTGTGCTCTCCTGAGTGCAGAGATTGTGAGAGCACGCTTATCTTTTGATGGACTTTTTAATTACTAACCTTGTCTCCTCTTATGATTACAATTTGCTGCCACTCAAGAGTTAAAAAGATGGGAACCTATTAATAGCTCACACAGGGCAGCCAAATTGTTTAGTAGGAATGATCACCTCCCACGAGTGTTGTTATCAGACATGCTTGCATTACAGATACTGCTGGAAAGACTTCCATTTTATCTCCATCTCACCAGGTGGACCATTTTTCCCTCCCTATCTGCCTAGGGACGTGGGGTGATTGAACACTGGTCTTTGGCACCACAACAGAGAGATAGTAAAATCTGGGGGGTAGAAATCTCATCATAGTGTTTGGGAGCAGTAAGATATGGGACTTTGAGATGCCTAGTTCTGTCTTTCATAAATCTATTTTTAGATTTAATTACTTTTTAGATTTAATTAATTACTATTTTTATACAAAATATATATATATTGCACAGTGCATTTAGGCATTTCCTAGTGAAAGCTGAATGAAAGCTCTTGTTTATAACAGAATTATTGTAATGCTGTGTTAAAACTATGAAGCAGTGGTGTCATGAAAGGTGATGAACTGACAGCTTGAGGGAAAAGCCGTGTGTTTATGTGGAAATCTGTTAATGTTAGTAAATCACATTTGTAATGCACCTGTCAAACAGAAGCTCTCATGATTTTCTTTCACATCTAAATTTGGCACACGACTGACAGCTCAGCCTTGTTCTTTCCAGAGTTAAGGAGGGTTTGTCATGGAGTTCAGTTAAAGCAGACCTCACTTTCCTCACCGCTTGTAAGACAGAGGACCGAGACCGTAAGCGCTGTGCAGCCTGGGGCAGGCTGCAGTGGAGGAAGTCCTACATCCATAAAGAGTCCTGAGGGAGGCTTGGGAAGAAAGCAGTTGCTCTACTGGAAGCTATTGCCTTTATGGAAAACGAAGGCAGACTGGAAGAACGGTCCAGAAATCACCAGAAGCTAACAACTGCAGGAAGTCAGCCTTCTGGATTGTTGTCACACCCTCAGCAAAACAAATGCAGCTGCGTGTACTCCTCTGTGATAGGGTGCTGAGCACCGTCTCAGCGCAATCTCTAGGAGAACAATGCCACCTACTGAACTGCCAGCGACGGCAGCTCCCTCCCACCCAAGTTACAGAGGATGTGATGTTATTTCTGCATCCAGCTTGGGGTGCTGGTTAAGTTTTGGCACAGAGGCTCAGGGCTAAAATATCTGGGACATGCAAGAAGTTGCTCCTCCACTTGGCTATGGCCAGACTCACGCTGTGCAAGGGGGTGGGCTGAGCTAGCTTTAAAGATGAAAGGCAGCTTAGCAGAGAAGCAGGGCTTCCAGCATAGGCTAGCTCTGTGGCTAAAGAGCCACAGCATGGCTGGCTGCTGCCAGGGCTTGGCTTCTCGCATCCTACTGCACTTCCCAGACTGAACAGTACCGCTGGGGTGGATTCAGGCTTCCCCCTTCTTCATTGCACAATGTAACTACAACTTGAGCATGTCCAGGAAAGCACACACAGGGCTCAGCTTTACACCCGTATATCCTCGGCAATAAGGATTTAAGCTGTCATCAGCTTTTGCTGCACTGATACATATCCTCAGAATTATACCTAAGACTTCAACTCGTTTTTTCAAGCCCACAAAACAGCAGCCGCCAGATGGTAATGAATTGAGCCTGTTAGGAAAAAAAAGGGCCTGTAAAGAAACCCTTCAGCTTTATAAACACTCTGTATCTTTTTCCTACATTGCAACACTCCTAATTAGTGAATTGAAAAAGATTTGGAAGATTCAAATTACACATCTCTATGTTATATCTTTTCTTCTTAAATTTAATTATGAACAGTGAAAACAGATTTATCTCTTTCTATTTCAAACTTCTTACTGATTTTCAAGTGTCAGAGTAATTCCAGTATTTGAGCTGCAAAAAGCATTAGATTTTTAAAAATTATTTATTTATTTTTAATTACACTGGGGAAAATAGATAAACATGCATTTTGATTTGTAATTTAACTTATAAGTAAATGTAAATGTAAGTGTAAGTGTAATGACTGTAATGACAAGTGAAAATGTTCTGGAAGCCTTATTTTTAATCTTCTGAGGGCATTTGCCCAAAATTGACACCATTAATAGCCTGTCTGAGCAACACAGCTGGCTTCTAACATCAGCCAGTAAGTAATAGGTGAGACCTGTAACGAAAATTGTGATTAGCAAATAGCTCTAAGAAACAGAGCAAGCAGGCAGCATAAAGCAATTTTGACCTTAGGGAATGCTGGAATTTAAGAGAAAATCCTTGCATAAACAAGGAAGCAGTGGAAGAAAGAGCTGTGTACAGATGATAGGAAGATGGGAAAGGTTGAAAAAAAAAAAAAAAAAAAAAAGAAGAAGCAACACAATCTCTTCTTTAAGATTAAAGGACAGTGAAAAAGGATGAGACTTCACTGCAGGTAGAAAGTGAAGTGCTGGAGCAGCTGTATAGCTGTTTGTTGGCAATAACAGACTGTTAGGATACTTTCCTGCAACTCAGAATCAATTAGAAGAGGAAGTGCACAGACACATGAGAGAGACGTGAATGCTGGCATCCACGTGGGACTTGAGCCCTTTGAAGAATCTCTGATTAAAGACATTGCTGTGGGAATGTACAATCTGAGCTCATAAGAGCCATTCTGCAGAGAAACAGATCCAGCCCTTAAAGAACACTTCCAGATCTCATGCAGACTATTACACGCAGCTACTAATTAAATACCACCTTTACTTCAAGTGCTAGGTAGTTCTGCTTATATGCTGTGTTTTTTTTTTTTTTTTTTTTTTTTTTTTTTTTTCCTTGTCTCTGTTTCTTCTTCCTCTTCTCTGCCTCCTGTTTTTTACCTGCTTTCCCTCTTTCAGGTTTTATCAGACAACTTCCACCAGGGAAGGTGGGAGCTCCTCTGCCTGCACGCAGCTGGAGGCTCCGAGAAGGGCTCAGAGAGTGAGTCACGGCAGTGGTATTCATTTGTGGTGTGTGCTCGCTTCAAAGTATGCTCATGGTTACTACTCAGTGGAAAAAGATGCCTCTGATCTAGTGGCCCAGCCATAACGGTATGCATACAAACCGCCATGCAAGACCAACTCCTTGGTAAGCATTGCCAAGTTTCTAGGAATTTTATGCTGCGTTATGGAAAATACCTTTAAAGCAGGAATTTTCTCAAAGGTATCTTGAACTCAGACACGTACTCTCTCAAAACTGGCTCAGTATTTGGAAATCACAGGTCCCAAAGAGCCTATCAGAAACAAGAACTCTTGGGCACTGTTTGCCTCTGGGCTCCATCTCTCACTTCTGTCTAATTGGCAAGAGTCTAAGGATCCTTCTCTCCTTCTGTACACAGATGAATCACCCTCCACACATGCAGAATAAGACAATAACACAAAGGGTGGCTCTTCCAACCTCACCAAAGATTATTCCTTCCTCTGCTCAGAGGAATCATCCCCCAGGAATGAAAGACCTAACTGCACTTCTCAAACAGCTCCCTATTGCTTTGGGAAAGGGAGAACAAACAAAAGAAGAGTGTTGGCAGATTAATTTCAGACTACATGGTTGGTGTCATGTCCACAAAAGGAATGTATCTGTGCTGAAGACAAAACCAAAAATGAATAACTTACCAAATAACTTATTAACCATTGCAGATAACTGTATGTCAGACGGGATCCGTTAGAGCAATTTGGTAAAGTATGTAAGAATCTAAATCCCAGTTTGAGGAGAGATTTACAGCTTTACATTTTATCCTCACAGGCAGCATGACCAGATTGACTTCCACTGATTGGCTACGGTGAGTGTTAAAAATAAAATAATGAAATCCCCCGGTTGCCCAAGAGCACAAAGGAGCCATTCCTGCTATGGAGAACAAAATATCTAACTTTGGGTAATCCTCCGCACTCATAACTTGGCAATTTTTCCAAATCGGACAATCATTTCCATGGCACTGCAGTCACAGTTTAAATCAGTGTAGAAAACTGATCTTCATCCGTGGAGTGCTCGAAGCAGTTGGCAGGAAAAAGCAATCCCAGATTGGGAAAGTAGAAAAAGTAACCTTCAGGTTACTATGGTTCGTTGCGTGGGAACCACCTTACTGCCATGCCAAAATCTCTTACAGTATTGGAATAAAGCTTAGAGGGGTGAGAACATAACATATTCTCAAGCAACCCCGAGGCTGTTGTGACTAAGGTACACAGCTGGATCTCCAGGTCCTGCCATTACCAACCCCTATCACATAATAGGGTCACATCTTCCCTTTGGCTGGGGTCCAGGCTGTTCCCCAGCCTGGCACCAGCTGGTCCCCCCACCCCATAACACACACTGTTCATGGAGCCAAGCTGGGTGCACTGCTCTGGTGTCAAACTTAGATCAGGGCCACAGAAGGAGGATGTCTCACTTCACAGGGGTAATGTGAGCATCCCATTCACAGCCAGCAGCGGGGAGAACGCTCGTTTGTTCCAGGTGGCACGCTTGCAAAAAGTAAGGCTTAAACAACTTACAATGAGTGACAAAAATCAGATTATCTGGTAGCTGATAACTATAGCTATCAGGTGACTTACAGTTCAGATCTACGAGTGTTATTTATAAGAAATAGTTTGATCAGGGAGAACTGGAAATTTCTGTGCTGTGAATCTCCCCCCCAGCGTAGTCCACACTGACATTATTCTTATGTTTTTTAGTGGCATGAGAATTAGACAATAAGAAGAAAGGGAGGGAGACAACTGGAAATTTTAAAAAATAAAGTATCCCTGAAGTGAGGATAGCAGGAGGAGTGTGAGAGAAGAAGGTAAAGTATATGCAGGGGAGTGCTGGTGACCAGGACTGGCAGAGCACTTCTGTGTGAGGGCAGGCAAGACAAAAGCTTGTCTCTTGGAAGGCAACACTTGTAGTTTTCCACCATGACTCCAGCCAAGAAGAAGATTGAGGAAAATTGCTGTTGAGACCTATACACTCTCAACATAAATTCAGAGAGCCTTGATGGGCTTGCTCTTAGATAGAAATGGGTTAACTCATTGTGAGACCCACCAAGGACTTCCAAACGCACAGAGCCAAGGAGCAAGTAAGTAACAAGAAGCAGGCCCACGCAACTGTGCTTAAGGAATTGCCCGTTCCTCTAATCACATGTGGATGTGATGTGCAGGTGTGCTTATGTGCTTTTCCAGTAGTAAATTAAGAAATGCAGTAAAACAAAAGATAATCCGGTTATTATTTTCAGAACAGCATGCTGGATTGGAGAACCACTTAAATAAAATCACAGATTCTTACTCTTTTAGAACCAAACACTGTTGCTCTATATTAAAGATGTTTCCTCCTTTTGTAAGAAAGGGACCTGTAATCCAAGCATATCAGAAGGGTTCACAGCTGCTGCAGCCAGCAAGTAACTATGGACCCTTTTTACCTCTTGTGCCATGACATCTCAGCTAGTATGGACTTGTTTGTTTTTCTCAAGAAAATCTCAGTCATTTTTAAAATAAATTTTGTATTTCCATTTAAACTGGAATTCAGATATATTTCCAAGCAGGTAGAACAGGCAACTCCCTGTTCAAACATCAGAAGAAAGAAAATATTTATCTTTATGAAGTTATAAGTAAATTCATATTTATCTGCTAATGGAACGTTCAAGAATTTGATTTTGCCAAGATTTTAATAGACCAGAGAATAAATGAGAATAAATATAGTAGCTGACACATCTTCTCTTGCAACAGGCATGGGTGTCCCTTCAAAATGTGGCACACAGCAGTCATGAAGCATTCGTAACACAAATGTGATTCAAGCAATTTTCTATGGCAATTTAATTGTCTGCAATTGTAGTTATTAGAGAACATGGGTTTATCAATTTTTTTCCATTTTCATGATAAATCCTGTTGGTACAGAGAATTTTGAATTCAAGGATGAGTTTGCTGATGATTTGTTATTGATCTCTTACTGACACTTATTTTCCCTGAGTGCAAATTACAATAGAAATAAGGTACGTGTCATTTTTAACATATTTTTCAAAGACAGTGACTCAACCACTTCCCTGGGCAGCCTGTTCCAATGCTGCAAAACCATTTCAGTGAAGAAATTTCTCCTAATATACAACCTAAGCCTCCCCTGGCACAACTTGAGGCCATTTCTCCTCATCTTATCACTTAGTGCTTGGGAAAAGAGCCTGATCCCCACCTCACTACAATCTCCATTCAAATGATTGTAAATTACAATAAGGTCTCCCCTGAGTCACCTTTTCTCCAAGCTAAACAAGCCCATTTCCCTCAGCCGCTCCTCAAAAGACTTGTTTTCTAGACTCTTCACCAGCTTTGTTGCCCTTCTTTGGACACCCTCCAGCACCTTGATGTCTTTCTTATAGTGAGGGGCCCAAAACTGAACACAGTACTCGAGGTGCGGCCTCAACAGAGCTGAGTACAGGGGAACAATCACCTCCCTGGTCCTGCTGGCCACACTATTTCTGACACAAACCAGGATGCTGTTGGCCTTCTTGGCCCGCTGAGTACACTGCTGGCTCATGTTCAGCCAGATATCGACCAGCACTCCCAGATCCTTTTCCTCTGCACAGCTTTCCAGTCACGTGTCCCCCTGCCTGTTATGCCCCAGGAGCAGGAGCCGGCACTTGGCCTTGTTGAACATCATACAGTTGGCCTGTATGAAGTACCAAATGTTTTTTTAATGCTATGTCTTGCAATTGAAACTAACTTAAGAAAAAAATCTTGGGTGCAGAAGTATAGATGAGAGGCATTACTTGTACATTGTATATTGCACAAGGCATATTAGGAAATAATAGCTGGGACCTGATCTCTAGATTTTAGAAGTATCAGTATATATTTAAACCTTTTTACACTAAAATGCAGCTATTTTCTCCAGTCCCACATTTAAGCTCACATTTTTCCTTCCATTTGTATGGATTGCTATTCTTTTAGCTAGCGCTAGTGACAAGTATGTATAAAAAAAATAAATCCCCAAATACAAGAATATGCCCTACATCTAGGACCTACAGCTCTGCTGGAATTCAGGCAGCAGGTTTGATTCTAAAAATGATACATTTCTTTAGAAGTAGAGGGCAGAGATCGACCCACATTTTTTCAGAAACTTGTAGTTTGTAATTAAAAAGCACATTGGGGTGAAGGACCTTGCCAAAAGAAGTTTCCTATCATCAAACTCATCTTTTCATACATAAATACACTTGAGTGTTGGGGGAATGTTATACAATTCAGCAGACAGCAGTGACCAATCAGAACATTTCAAATTTTTATGAGGCTTACTCAAGAATCCTAAATTATCAAAGATCCTCAGAACTCAACATTCTAAGTCCTATTCTTCCACGCTTCATTTGCAAACCACTTTTTTTCCAGTTGTGTTGAGTTTACTTTTTAAAAATTATGTGAAAAATGATTTTTGCTGATCTCTTTCAGCCTATGCATCACAAAAATAATAATAATAATAATAATCTTTTTCAGTCCTCAGATTGGGGAATGAAGGGAGGGAAAAACAATCTTCTGATTCAAAGTGGAGGAGGATGAAGATTTAACCCTACAAACTCTGTTGTTCCTTGCTGAAGCTTAGCAATGAGCATAAGAAATATGGGCTGCTCTGGAGTACATCAGCTCCTCCACCACATCCCTGAGTGCAGGGTGCTGGCAGGCATCCATGGAATTTGTCAGGGAAAGATGTGCAAGAGGTGGATAGTGACTGCATCACCTGGAGGTGAAAGGACTCATCCTGGCTTGAGAGAAGCTGTCAGACATGGCTTTCCATGAGGCTTGCCTCCATCCCAAGTAATGCGTTCAAAAACCAGGCTGTTAGGGACTCTCTCTTCCTGCCTCTCTGGCAGGGCCTGAGAAACTCTTCTCCAGCAGCATTGCTCCTGAGCCTTTCTGTACTCCTGAACCAGAATTCTGTGGTGAACAAGATGTTTAGTGGAGAAATTCCCAAATAGCACTTTCTACAGGACCTGACCTAACATCATTCCATTGAACTTAGATGGAATGAACAGCAAATATGTTGTAGCTGAAAGCAACAGATTCTGGCCATGTTCACATGAAGAGAATGTAAATACTGGGGAAGGAAGACAAGACCAATGGTCAGGGCACTAGCCAGGGACACACAGCCTTTCTCAAAACCTGCCTGTGCAGTAGCTGTCTTGTAAGATCAAGACAAGCAAAGTTAAATTAAGCTCAGTGCAAGAATATGCCATATGTAAAAGAGGGTAAAAGGGCTTCCTTTCCCCACAGAAACACATACAAGAAATTTAAAGAGGAGGAGGCAACTCAGATTGCTTTGGTAATTACATACATAATTATATGGTAAACACAAAATACTGAGATAAGTTCTCGTAGCCATGCATGTCTGAAAAGCAAAGTCTTCTGCTTTGTAAAGGAAGCAGTGGAGCATGTGTTTTTAACACAAGTTTTAAAAGGCTTTGGTAAATTTAGTTTCCTAGATAGCTCAGCTGACATTTTCCCTCTGCTGAGCCTGCCAGTGCTGTGGTTTGTGTAGTTAGCAATGGCTGAAGATGAGTTACAAGGAAGATGAGGCTGAAAAAAAGAGCTATCAAAATTATTTCACATAAAACTCCTGGTTTTACTCAAAGTAGATTCCAGTAAAGAAAATAGTAATATGTCTTAGCTTTCAATATACCCATATTTTAATACTTAAATGTCCTGTTTGACAGCTCTGGTCATAGCCTGTAAAACTTCTTATGCTTCTCTTAGAGCTACAAATGCTGAAGACACACGATCGAGTGAGAATTACAGGTTTCACATGAAAACAGTTTTCTAGCCCTTGAATCCACACAAGAGTCACTCATTCTAATGGTTTTAAGTTGTTGGTCTAATGTCTCAGCATGTGGAGACCACCCATGCTTCTGGAAAACCTGGGAAAAACCTGGGGAAGGCAGTCCTGAAATTTTACCCAGATGATCCAAAGAACCAAGATCATGCTGCTGTCATACTGTTATGAAAATTATATAAAGACATAATTTACATGAACTTGTTCCATAAACCAGTGGAGTCACTCAGGGACTGATTTGGCACACTGCCCTCCATGCGGGGCAGATCCACAGAGACCCCTGCAAGCCGAATTGGCTCTTTCCAAGGACTGCATTCATTCAATGCCTTCTACAACCAGCAAGACTTTGCTTAGCAGTAGCACCCTGCATGTATGCATGTCAGCACTAGGGTACTATAAAGTGAACTGACATCTTCCATCCTTTGTGGTTAAAATCTGTTTATTCATTTCTTTCATGTTGCTCTTTTTGTTGTCTCCATTACAAAACCATCATGCATTGGGAGTTGAATCACTGAACCTGTGTTGCTTTTTAGATCCTCTCTGCGATGGTGCAAAGCACTACACTGAGTGCTGAGTGCCCTAAATCACAGTTTCTATAGCTAAATTCACATTTCACAGACAGTGCAGGGCATGGCATCCCTGGGTCCTAATCGGTCCTTGGACTGATTGTAGTTCCAGCTGTGGCATCCCATGGTGTGTTCTTCCAGGCTAAATGACCCATGTTATCCCACACAGAAGTGGGGGCTGTGCCATCTCACGTCTTAACATGAGATTATCATACAGCTGGAGAGTTCGGGGCCAGGGGCATTCCTGGCCCCATGAGATCGGCTGTAGTTTATGCCTAACACAGATTCGTTAGCTGACTGTGCATAAAATAAAACCAGTACTTTAGCAAAAGATGTCACTTCAACAACAGCACCCCAAGCCATTAAAACTCAAGTCTAAACATAACCAACAGATGAGGACTCTCAAAGAAATGAAGATGGCTAATTAAGGAGTCAGAAATTAATAGAAAATAGAGATATTGACACAATATTAGACAAATATCTTCTCTATGGTCTAGTGTCCTTACCGCAGTGTCATTGGTGGTAATGTACACCAACACATCCGAGTTGTTCCTGCCATTAATGTATCGGTAACAGTTCCACACGCAGCTTATCAAGTAACCCTGCAAAGAGAAGGGAGTTATCATTGTGTGCAGAAGATAAACCATAAGTATTTTCCTGCCATAGGCTTGTTCAAATTCTTGAACCTGGACTGATTAAGAGCTCTGGCTTGACATTGAGAACAGAAGGGGAGCATAAATACTGCAAGTTCCATGAAAATAAATAAACAAGCTAATTGCTAGGAAAAATATATATATATATGTAGATATGATTTTCAAACTGTCTTTTTCTAGGGAAATTTCAGCCTCCTGTCTTTTTGTTCTGTGCCTTTATGAAAGGCCATATCAAAAATGAAGATTTCCATGACACCCTGTAAATTGTGTGCTTGCCTTAGTCTTGTGATAGCAAGGAACAAAGGAGTAGAAAGAACAGGCAGAGTAGTGCAGAGTGAGTCATGCTCTTCAGGGCTCTGTACACAAACCAAGGTATTTAAAAAAATGAAATACTAATATAAATACAAGCCTGAGAGAAGCATGGGACTGTCACTTTGTGTGCTGCAGTGACTGTAAGTTTGTTCAGGGATTCTGTACGTCATCCAACACCTCTTTATCCCTGATTTTACTTAAATGAGCAGGTCACATATGCAAGCTTTCTTCCTTACACCTCTCTAAATACAGAGATATGAGTTCAGTCAGACACCTCACTGCTGTGCGTAGGATGCTGCACACCATCAGGGGTGCATTTTACAATGTAAAATGAACGTACAAGTCAGACCACAGCAAACCAGAAGGTGTTGCAGTTGCAGAATGCCTTAGGTACAACAGAAAAAGTAAACAGAAAGCAGTTCTGGATTCCTCCATGGTAAGGCTGTTTAAGTATTGTCACTGAGTTTTAGTGGTCTTCAGAAAGCTGAAGCAAACCCCAGCAGAAAGAGCACAAGCAGGCTGGGGGCTGAAACATCATCAAGAAAATTACAGGAACCCCTCCATGTCCTGTGGTTGGAAGCTTAGCTGGTGACTATGTGATGACTCCATTTATCACATGCATGGTTTCAATACTTCTTTTCACTTAATCTGAGATTAAATCAATGTATTCCATATGACCGGAATAGTCTGTGGTCTTCCTATTCTTGACTGACCAGAGAAAATTGGTAGTGTACAAGTTTTTACTGAAATCTGAAATTACTTCTACCCTTTTAATCCTTATTGCAAATACTTTTTTTTTTTTTTTTTTTTTTTTTTCAGTATAAAGGAAAAAAATATATTATTGCAGCAATATTCCTACCGCAGGATCATAAACTTCACTGTTTTTGTTCCTGGAGCTCACTTGGCTCCAGATAGCAAAGAGCTAGGAGTCTGCCTGGCAAAGAGCTGGGAGTCTGCACTTCTTTTATAACTGGTTAGGCAAAATGCTCACATCTCCTCTGCCAGCAGGAGAGGTTCCAGTCTGGCCAGCAGCAAGGAGCAAAGAGGCTGGATGGAAGACAGGAGGCTAGAACGCGTGGAGGAGCAGGGCTCAGATCCTCAGCATGCCATGGACAAGGCTGGTGGGACTAAGCAGCTCCCTGTGGAGCTTTCTGCTTCCCACGTAGCCACACAGGACAGTGATGAGGTGAACAACACGATTTGATAGCACCCAGCTTACATTTTTACTCAGCGGGCTCTGCATAGCAGTCCTTCCACAAACCTAGCGAGTGTAAATTGAACTGCCAGCGCTGATTGGATTTGCATGTGTATCTCTTGGAGTGAGTCATATTTTTGTGACTCACTTGCACTGATGACCTTCCAAAAGCCTCTTATCCTCTTCAGCTGCCCTGTGCTTCATCCCTCTCCAGAGCTGTCACACAGGAGCTGCGTTTCTCAGGACGCCACATGACTCACAGATCGCTTGCCTGCAGATCAGGAAGAGGTGTTGTTTTTTTTTTTCCACCCAAGCCAAGCTGGATTAAATCCAGTAAATTTTCTTCCACTTCTTAATGACAGATCCTGGATGATGTGGAGGTGTCACGGGCTTTGACAATACATACTACTACCAAATGGGGGGGATGACAGATTTCTGGAGTGAGCTGAGCACTAAGGGCAGGGCAGGCTGGCTCTGCACCCCGAGCCGTGGGCTATGCAAACCTGGCACAGGTTATTGGAACCAGTCTTGTAGAGGCGTGCAAATGAAAAACTACATTTTTTTTTTCTTCTTCCCAGAATTGAGTAATAGTGACACTGTTGTTAATAATACATGGTAATAAGTAGTTCAGTAGCTTTTGACACTCAGATGCCAGGCACTGAGAAAGGTATGAGCCTGTACAGAGCAGAGTACTGAATGCAGGACACTTGTGGGGACAGCCCATCTTCATAAGAAACCCGTGCACAGCAAGGCCATCCATTTGCAAAACAGTCTTTGTGCTCCTCTGTTCAAATCCAAAGCGAGGTAAGCCCTGTTTCTGATAACACAGCCTTGTATGGGAGAGGCTAGCAGGAGATTTATCTTTGGATTCTCTCCTTCTGCTACGTGTGGTGAATAAATCCCATTTAACCCCACAGTGTGCACACACAGCCTCTCTGCCTCCAGGCCCACATGGATGCATGAGCTGTTTCACAGGGGGGAGGCCTGCTCCAGCCCTTGGGGTGAGAGGCCTCCAATCAGCACACACCACAGAGTTGGCGATAGTTGGCCCTATGTAAAAGTCCAATGCACCCTGAGAGGTATTTTCACACAGCACATCACAGGCTGCTGACAGAGCCCTTTTGGGGCAGCAGCCCCAGAGGAGCACGGTGATGCCACCACCACTTGGAGGATGAGGACATAAGAAGGGCTGAGCATGGAAACAGGCACCGCACCTCTTCCTGCCAGCTTTCAGTCCCTCCATTTGTATGGTGACGGTGACAGATGACACTAGCTCCAAAGGAACTGAAACCCACAAAACTTTACAACTCTGCCTCTCACAGAAGTTTCTGCATGCAGATATTTAGCTGCACAAGATTTCTGCTCAAGCTATAATATATATGAAGCCTTCAGAGTGATGCTAATGGCAGGGCAGTTGGCTACGTGTATTTCACACATAGTGCTGCAGGAGGGAGCACACTGGGCTGCTGTACTGATCAAATCTGCAATTAAATCCATCTTCCCAGCAAATCTGAATGTGCATCTTGTGAGTATAAGAAGGCTTATACAGGTTAGTTCTTCTGAGAGCATCCACTGGGCTGAGACACTGGGTCTGTCCTAGTGAGTACAAAATGTGGTGAGCACCACCTTATCCCATCTGCTGAGCACCACCAGGAGTGGTCTGGTCCCTAGGCTCACCAGTACATCCCTACAGCTTATAGGCATATCACAGGGACCAGGGTGACAATCAGCTTGTCTTAATGAACTGGAATACCTTTTGGCTGCCTCTTCCCCCCTACTTTCCAGCAAAAGGATGGCCAGCAAAGAAGAGGCCACAGTCTGTAGCTGCAGAGTGCCAGGGCAGCGAGGGAAAAGGGTTTATTTTGGTTGTGTTTGTGCTCACTGTACTCCACCTCATTCAGGCATGGGGGACTCTGCCCAGGCTGGGTAGGGGGAGCGGAGACCTCAGGGTCTCTGTGCCAGCAGCTGCGGTTGGCCAGAGGAAACCAAGGCTCCGTTCCCCAGAGCAGCTGCAAAGAAGGCCACGATTCAAAAGCCACCACGTTGGCTTTGTGCCATTTGAAGTTCTGTGCACATTCAGTTATGCTGCTTGGTGTCCTTCCTCAGCCAGATAGGAAACACCTATGCTTCATGGTATGTAGCTCTGGTTCAGCTTCTAGACAAACAGGGTAAGTGGTATAACACATTTTGGTCTACTCTGAAAAAGACTCTGCTTTGGCATGAAGTATCTGTCTATGCATCTGTCCATCCACCTGAAATATCTATTAGGTGCTTGGGATCCAAGTGAATCCTGAGGGCTATAAAGACAAGTGCCAGTGTGTGGTTGGCTTCCATTCATTCTTACTGCCCTCTTTTGTCCCCTGCTTTTCACAGACTTATGTACAAAGCACAATACCTATGTCTGACACATCGATATCTCAATTTCTGCTCAATAGTGTTTTCATCTGCATGTAGCTGCACCCACAATAAAAGGGTCCTGATGCCAAATGTTTCTGACAAATTATGTGATTCTGTTTCATGTTTCCGACCAGATTAATGCAGCTTTTCCTACTGTAGCTTTTCCTAGGTTACAATGTTTTGGTTCCTCTCTATTCCAGAGGGAGAGGGAGCTCAGGCATATTTTTATGCACAGCACCTTTTCGGTTTCAGTATATAAACCTGGTGCCATCTGTTAAGTCTATCAGTGATAAAGTGTGATGCATGTCATAGCGTCCAGCTTTCTTTTCATGTAGCAGACTCCAAAAATCTGCATAGCAGCTCTTCTGGAAACACAAGAAATCCAAATTAAAACACTAACTGGAATTTAGCATGTGTTTCTGTGAGTCATATTTTTGTGACTCATTTGCACAATAATATGTTGCTAGAATGAACATTAAGAAAAGCAATAGTCTGTAATAACCCTGGCTGTAAAGAACTCGAATGAATATAAGAATGGAACATTAACTAATGCTTCAATCTAACTAGTCACATATATTCTTGGAAAAATCTGTGTAGCAGCTTTAAAATAGAATTATTATTTTGCACTATTAACTTCTTTGATTTCTTTTTTTCTGTAGTAAGTATTTTTTGCTATTCCAATTTTAGTTGCATTTATTTTATAAGCTTGAGACATCTTTGCCACACTTTTTCAATGACATGCCTGGCCCACATGGGATAAAAGCAAAACTCTGTTGCTGCGAACATATAAATGGACAAAGCCAGAAGGCTAAATTATATTTCTAAATCAAAAAAAAAGAAAAATGAGTATCACTTCCAACTGCACCTTAAAATGTCTTATCTTTTCCTTCCAATTTAGAAACAGCTTCTATAATCTAATAATCTAATCCACCTTTTTTTGGTCACAATAAGTTTCCCTGTTCATGCTGTATGGAAGCAACATCCTGTCTTGGCTCTTCAGGATGTCTCTAACCTAATGTGTAGCTGCTCTGCAGAGGAAGAGCAAGAGCTATTCTGATACCAAACCAACAGCAATTAAGTAATTACTCCCTGTTCCCTTTTTCCACCCCATGTGACAGTCCTCTGTGGTGGCACTCCCAGGAGGGACTGCTTGGATCTATTTAACTGCTCCTTGTATGAAAGCTCTTTCATCCTTCTGATCTCTCCTTCTGTCCCTGCTGGTTCTGTAGCTCTACAGCATCCTTTTTGAAATAGGACACCCAGAAGTGCATGTATGCTTCAAGATGCCAGTGTGTGGTAGACATCACAAATGGCACAGAAATCCTTAGATTTTTTTTCTATTTATTTATTTATTTCAGGTTATTTATATTCATATATATATATATATATACACTTGATATTTTATTAATTTCTAACATTCTTAGTATTTGATTTACTTGTTTGACCAGAACTGAGAAGTAAACTAGTACTTTCATGGGCCTGTGCTATTACAGCTACAAGACCCCTTTTCAGGTGCTCATGCTTAGTTCAGAATTGTCTGCAGTGTCTGTGAAACAGGATTGTATTTCCTCTGTGCCCATCACTTAGAATATATCACCATTGGGTTTCTCTACTGTTTTATTGCTCAGTAATTCAGAACCATGAGACCCTTCTACAAAGATTTCTCAGCTGATTGCTTCCCTATTTTGGGTGATATTGCAAAAAATGTTGTCACTAGATCTTCATTCCCTTTCCCGGATCTTTTGTGAATGGACAGCATGGGGCTTTGTTGTAAAAACTGATGATTTACCCGTATCCTCTATTTCCTAGCTACAATGTACAAGATGACCTTTCCTCTTGTCCCTACATTTCTCAGGGTGGTTTGTTTTTTTTTTTGCCTTTTTTTTTTAAAAAAAAAAAAACCTCTGATGAGAGGCAAATACCTTTGAAAAAACAAGAAGTCTATATCAACAGTCCCTTCCTAGTCCAATCCTTCAACAGATTTAACCATCATGAGA
This sequence comes from Nettapus auritus, assembly GCA_011076525.1. NCBI lineage: Eukaryota > Metazoa > Chordata > Aves > Anseriformes > Anatidae > Nettapus > Nettapus auritus. The sequence continues at coordinate 135,327,523 of CM021766.1, read as the reverse complement.
TCCCCCTACAAACATCACACTTCCCCATTGGGGCCTACATGTTCATGCGTCTATCTGTGATATTTTCTCCTTCTTTTTGTTTCACAATACCTACTACTTTGCTTTGTGCAGCTGTCAGACTGCCTGGTCGGTAGCTCCCTATGTGTCTTCTGGGGCCATGTCTCCCAGAGACAACATTTCATCCACGACCAGAAGTAGATGGTATACAAGTAATGGACTTACCTTAAAAGCCAAAATGATGCTTATGAAAAGGAGTATAATCACAACCAGACATGTAGGGTTCACAGACATGATCTCTTCCTTGTAGGGAAAATTGCTGGGCTGCACAAAAAAAAAAAAAAAAATAAGCAAAAGACTGTAAATTAATCTCACGAGTCATTTAAGAGCCATTCAATTAATGCAGTCTATAATTAATAGCTTAAAAAACTTGCTGTGATCTACTAAATTGGGAGCTCTCTGCACCAATAACCAATTTCAGTAAATTTGTCTGGAACATGTGCTACAAAGGCTCAGCCTGCCAAATGTTCCCCGGAGGGCTGAGGGGTTTGCTTCTGCTTTTGTGTGGTGGGTTTTCTTTCCCTTTGTGCACGCTGGTTTTGTAATGGACACTGATTGATAAGGGGCATCCCTCTGGGGGCTTTGCAGCAGGAAAGGTGTCTTCTTGGGCAAAGGCAGGCAAATTCTGGTCCTATGAAGTGGTCGCTATCTTACAAAATACAGTACTCTGGCTGTGGTTGCCAAAGACCAGTGGCAGCTCCTTCCCAGAGTCAAGAAGTCCAGGCAGCATGATCCTTTCACCTAAATATTTGATCAAAAGACATTGGGTGTATTCAAATCCATCTTCTTTTAGCTAAATTTGGACTAGTTCTCCCAGGGGCACTTGTTAGTGTTGCTGTTCCCCAAGGCGTGGGCCTTCCAGGGGAGCAAAGTCATTACTTTGAATCTGAACGTGCTCCAGGCCCTTCTATTATTTTGTAAGTGAAATCAAGGAGACAACATTCATCTTCTTAGAGTAGTGATTTAGAACTGGGGGACACTGCAGGATCAGTGGCTGGAAAACAACCTCTAAAAATGTTTTGGTATAACTGGTATCGCTTTAAAAAAACAACAACAAGAACAAAAAAAAACACCCTTTAAAATGAATTGTTTTGAAATATGGCAGCATAAGGGTTCCTGTTCCAGATGGAAGAAACCATTCTTTGCTGACAAAGCTGCTCTTCACGCACGATAGCTCCGCTGCAGCAGCAGCGGCTCACTATAACTGCATGCATTAGCTCCTTCCACGCCCAGCCCCCTTTTTCCTCACAGGTCTAATTACTTAAGCAGGCCAGCTCTGAATCCCTGTCAGGACAATTAAACAGCCCAAGCTACAACTGTACTCTTGGCAACAATGGTGAAAACCCAGCGTAACCCCTTGATGCCCCTTACACCAGAAGTCAGAGCAGTGCTTCAGGAAATTCTCCTTTTGGACAGCCGCTGGCGAGAACAGCTCTTTATGTAGTGCTTCCACAAACTGTTCGGAGTGGTTAACATCAGCTGCAGCTGTGGCTGATGCAGATAACGGTTACATAAGCACATTTTCCGCTTCTTGACGGCAACGTTTCTGTTAATGTACTGAATTTCATGGCTGAGGTTTTTATCGTGTTATCTTCTTTGTCGAGGTACAGCTTTTGGAGGAAATCAACTTGCTATAATTCAATGAGTTACTTTTTTTTTTTTTTTTTTTTTTTTTTTTTTTACACAGCAAGGTTATGGCTAAATATAGTGGATTCGGTCACCCAGAGATTGAGAAAGCAAGAGTGTATGCCATGAATCAAACCCCTTATATACAGAACATTGAAGTATTACAACCACAGCCCACCCTACTGCTTGCAGGACTGAGGCCATAGTCTTGGTTAGAAAGCCCAGTTAGGGGCAGTCCCAGTAAAACTGCCCAAATAAGTTATCTTTTAGTACTGATCTACCATTAAAAACTATTCAAACTAATTCATGAGTGTAATAGGAACTCCCTAGCTTGGCTTTGGTCTTCATATGCTCTGGTTTTGGGGAACCAGTCACTAGTCATAGACTGGACAACTGTATGCTGGGATTTTGGTCATAACCTGATGGCCTGTTTCCAAAGAGCAGTGCAACTGGGATTTGCACGGGGGCAAGGCAACGGTGGGAAAACGACCAAGGAAGTTCCTGCAACCTTGAAGAGCAGGAACATCTGCTAGAGTCAAGAGCCCTGGCCAAGTCTGGGAGCAGCACATCCCTTACGTCAGCAGTGCTTCAAGTGAAAGGGCTTCATCAGCACTGAAAGCAACAAGCTGGGAGAGTACGTGATTAGCACATTCTGTGATTTCTGTCCTCCACACTCAGGTTTTGGAGCTTCCTTCCTGGAGAGATGTGAGCTGGGAGCAAGCCCCACGTGGTGGCTGCCCCCACCAGGTGGTGGCTGGTAGCTCTTTGTGTGCTGTGTGAAAACCAAAGGAGGCCCCTCCTGGGGCTTCCCTGCTTGCTGCGTGGGACAAAAGGCTTCTGGGGCTGCGATGGATGTTGGGTCAACGTGGAAGAAGTTAACTTTGTTTGGTAACCAGGCTGGTTGCACCTGCCAGCCGGAAGATATTTAATGCTGGCTTGCCCAGGCTGGCCGATGAGCCGCCTGATCTTGACTTACAACCACAAACACCTTCAGTGCAGTAGGAAAAACAGTTTATGAAGCCTTCATTTTGCAGTGAAGCAGGAAAAATTACGGGAGGTGCCTCGGCTGCCCAGTGCAGGTACTGCTGCAGAGCTGGTCTGTGCCGGGAAGGTCTCCTTCATTCACACAATAACCGAGTGCCAAAAGTGGCTCAGATGAACCAAACACCCATTGCCCTCTGCCGATGCTGCAGTGATGAGCTCAAACACTGATGTGGCTATATGAAGTGAGAAGGGACAAATTCTGATCCCATGCAAGGGGTTTGTCACCCATGGGGAAACCAGGAGCTGGAAGCCTGCCGCAGGGATGGTCCTGGGCACCGGGGTCAGGCCAAAGGTTTGGCAAACGCACGGGTGCCATAACTTCCGGGAAAAGCTCAGCGTCAAATGTTGTGCAAGGTCTGATGAAGCTCAGACAGAAATATGGCTGGGTGGGAAAAAATCCAGCCCGTCACTGGAAATGCAGGAGGGATTTTGCGGGAAGATGTTGTGAAATTTCATGCACAGACCAGAAGTACTTGTAGTGGTGTGGCACTGGCATGCTAAAGTCTTAATTAAATTGTCATTCATAACCTTGTCATGGACACTGAGTGCACTGCATGCATAATATAATACCCTTAAATTTTCAATTAAAAATAATTACTGCTTATATGTAGCAAAGCTCTATTAGAGACTTCAAAAGAATCTAAATCTTGCATGGCAAGTATATGGTATTGACATTGTACAAATGCACAACAACAGAAAGCCCAAGCCTGAAGCTCCTTCTTGTTCCCTCTTGTACAACCACCCATGCTTTCCTTCCTCTGGGACCACAAAACAATCCACTTCATATGATGGTGTGGGTTCTTATTCAACAGTTACAATACTCTAAAATTAGATCTTACAGAACTGAAATAAAACAGGAATGCATCTGTAGAATTTTTAAAACCCTGCTAGGAAGTTAATTGTACTTCTTTGGAATTATAAAATGTCATTAAAATGTCAGAAAGAATATTTCCTTTTTAAGCTTTAGTTTATAGGAATCAGTTTAGTTTTAATCTTTTACATTCTCTAGACCTCTTTCCTAGGACTGAAAAGCATGACTGGTACAACCTGAGCTGTTAGACAGCAGCATCACAGCTATTTAAAATAATTTGAAAATTTCTTTAGATGACTTGAGAAAGTTCTGTACTTTCATAAAAAAACAATGTTGCATAACTCAGTTGCAGACTAGCCTGTTCTGCACCTCTGGTTCATTACATATACTGTTATCAGATGACAGAAGATGAAGTGTTTAATTTTAAGGTTTTAGAAAGCACATACATCAAAGTGTTATTTGGGGTAAAGAAATGAAATGTGTTTTAGGTCAAACTACTTCAGACCCCTGCTGCTCCAAAAACCAAGATTTCTTTATACAGGCAACATTAGCAGTATGTGAAGATTTTTATTTTTTTTTTTTCCTAGTGAGAGTGATAATGACCAAGATGTCCAACATAACCTTCAGAAAGTTTTATGACACATCATCTCCCTGTGACATTTCAAATGACAGATTTGTAACATCTACTTATTTTACATGACCCTTTGTGCTGAGATGCTCTTGCAGTGTATGGCATTTAAGGGACACACCTGTGTGCAGCTGGGTACTAAATGGCAATGCAAAGTTTCCAAAGACACTTAGCGACTCTGAAAGAAGCAGTCAGCGTAGGCTGACATTACAAAACAGCTTGTGAACACCATGCTCAGTGTTTTGGAGTCGCAACACTTTTGCTAGGGCTCTGCCTATCCTATTGATAGAATCCTATTTGCCTAAAAGCACGTAGAGGGTTTTATAGCAGCTTGCAACTCACCATTGGTAGACTTAAATCTGGTAGATGTGCATCAAACTGAATAGATAAAATAATTCCAGGTACTAGCATGGAGAAGTAGAAGTGATTAAAAATATGGGGGTTTGACCGTATGGTAAGAAAATCATATTCTTCTCTGACTGCCAAATACATTCCATTACCTGAGGTATATGCTCTTCCAGATATTCAATAATTAATTTGAAGAATTATTGGGATTTTTCATTTCCCTTATGGAGCTGTGCTCCCTAAAACACCAATCCCCATATTCAAAGCAGTTTTAGAGGGGAAAAAAACTGTGAGAATGCCAGGAAGAAACACAATCCCCTCCCTTACTTGGCAGGCCCCTGCAAAGGGGATGAGGGCAAGATGTCCCTAGGGCTGATTTATAAATCATCAGGAGCAATCACACCCAATTGGCATGACTCATATCTCACCTGTGGGGACATGGGTATTAACTGCAATCTTGTTCTCAACATGGTGTTTAAAGCTACCGTGAACATCATTTCATGGGAATGATGTAAGGGAACATGCCCAGGGGTGCAAGCCTGCATAGCAGTACCTGGGCTGTATAGCTGCATTGGTGGTATTATTGTGAAAAACTGGAAAAGTTTGGTTTTATTTTCATCTTGTTCTGCCCCTGAATCCTATATGTTGCAAGAGCACCTCAACATCTCTGAATATCAGATACCAGCAGACATGAATCTCACCCCTTGTGTCTGCTTTTTCCTACTTAAGAGTGCATTTGCTCTGAACCAAATGCGACAATGTTTTGCCAGCTAATGTGGGCTCTTGTGTGGGAGTCCCAGGGATTCCTGCTGAGCTACTTGTTCTACGGACCAAAGCCCAGACAAGGAAGAATCAACGGCTTCAAAGCTGTTGCAAAATAACTTCAAAACTTTGTTGAACAGTTTCCATACAAAATTCACCTTGGCTGTTGGTAGTGTTTGCCAATCACTAATCTCTGCTGTAAATGATATAATTGAAATTTCTCCTTGTTTCTAACTGAACTTAACTTAGACTAGCTTTTAGCTACTCATTATCATTACGTCTCTCATCTAATTTAAACAGCCTTTAAACCTAGCTGCTACGCATACAAAAACCATAATGGCATTGCCTCTTGGTCTCCTTTCTTGACTAACTAAGCAGGAAATTTGATTATCTGTCATCATACTACAATTTATCTAGCTTTTATATGATTTACAGAGGAGCTTCTCTGCATGTACTTTGACTTTTAAGTCAGAGACACCAGAAGTAGGTAGATGCATCCTATGTGATCAACAGAGAAGGAAAGCCTCCTATCTTACTAACCATTGCTCTATTTTCTTCTGCCCACAAATCTCATGAATAGTATTTGTAAGCAGAAAGAAAAAGAAAAAGACGAAGAAGAAGAAGAAGAAGGAAAAGAAAAAAGAAAAAGAAAAAGAAAAAGAAAAAGAAAAAGAAAAAGAAAAAGAAAAAGAAAAGTGGACTTATTTTGTCACTTAGTTCCTCCCAGGCTGCTTACAAAGTCACTGCCTTCTAGTTGCAGTTGCCATGGTATAAGCTCATCTGTATTCCTTTTTTTTAAAAAAAAAAAAATATATATATATGTATTCTCATTTTGCAATGTAGCACATGTTGCTGAATGAACTCAGTTTCTCAATCAGTGTGGCTCACTCTGAGTGATGGCTCTGTCCATAATGTTATTTACATCTCCATCAGTGTCTGTGTCAGCCACAGGTTTTACTAGAAGTGATTTTGCTGGGAAAGCCACAAGTATTGACTCTGGGGAATGCAGAGATGTACTCACTTTGGGCAATGCAGGGTACAGTCTTTCAGAGGATGACACAGCAGGACTAGATTAGGCTTCTACTCTCAACCTTCCTCTAGAGGACTCGGACCCTTTGGACAGTGACCTAGGGAAGCTCTCCCAAGGCTGGCATTACCTTTGTGAATAGTCTCTTGGGCACCACAACCCTCCTCCATCTGCCATCTAACATGATCTAATGCATTTGTTACATCCTTTATCGATCTAGTGCTTCACTGATGTTCTGAGTATTGTGCTGCGAAGTCAAATGTCTTACAAAGGTCTACTGTGCCCCTGCCCAGCTTTATTGACAAAGCCAGTAATCTTGTCAGTGAAGGAAAATGAGTTTCCCTGCAGGACTGATTTACTGTGAAACCACGCTGGCAGTCATTAATCATATTTCTCTGTCCTAATCCTTTGTCAATTGACTCTCATCTCAGCATTTCTGTTACTCAGCTTGGTAGCAATGTCAGGCTAATCAACCTATAATTATCCTGAAAATCCCCCTTGCCCTTCTGAGCACAGACAGTTTAGCGCTCATGAAGCATTGTGCAATTTCATTACCCACATAGAAGATGATTTACAACAGCAAGAAAGGATCTGTGCAATCAGACATTTTAACACTCCAGAGTGCACATTATCTGGGCTTGCTCATTTTAAAATGGTGTGTTCAGAGTGAAAACTCTTTAATATGTTTCTGGACTGTCAATGAATAGAAAGTACTTCCAAAACCCCAGCTATATAAACATGTTCTACTGCTTGTTTCCATAAGCAGAGCAGAAATGGCTGGTGAACACTTCTTCCTTTTTTGCTTCATTACATTTATCACCTCTGTCCAACAAATGGCCTCTCCTTGCATTAGAAATTTTTCTTTTTCATTTCTAATATACTTATAAGTAGTCTTTTGGCCTTTTTGCAGTTATAGATTTTTCTCTGAGGTTGTTAGTTATTTTATTTTATTTTATTTTTTTTACCTCTGGTAACTTCTAATGAAGGTTTCATTAATTTCAGCTAGCCAGAAATAAAACATCTCAACAGCATGGAAAATTCTTTAAAGGAGATTAAGTCTCCAGCTTTCTTGAAATCAGCTCCGTGCCTCAGCGTACCACAGGAAAAGCGTCATAGATGAAAACCCAAATATACGTGTGCAGCAGATGGTGGCTACACTGACCAGGAGGGAAGAATGTTTCCTTCTTGGAGTTATTGGTAATGCCTTGGAGTTGCTGTTAGAAATGTAGGTCAAAATGGGAATGTGGCTCACAAAGAACTCTGCTGCACAACTTCCAGTGTCCTCCAGCGTCTGCTCTTTGTATTTTGGCTATGGAAGGGCCAAAGGCAGTGATGTCTTAGCAGACATTTTGAGAGAATTGTCTGTCCTTTGCCCTCCTGGTGAGCTGGCTCCAAATGTGGCACCAACAAGAAGAACAGGAACTCTTCAGCATGCAGCTCCCAGCCCCAGACTGCTGCTTTCTCCCTCACATTTTCCATCAAGGACCAAGATTAAACAAAATCTAGTTACAACGAGCCCCCTGGGATGGGGAACATGAGCTCCAGAGCTGCAGCTGGTACTCATGCTGCCACAGGAGGGGGGCTGGCGCCAACCCACAGTGAGGGACTGCAGGAAAAGGGTGAAGAGGAGGGCTCCAGCCTTAATCTGTTCCTTTTCCCCCTTATCTCTGAGTACTTTTTGAATTGTTCCTCTGCTTCTCTTCCAGTGCAGCACCAGCTGTGACTGTGGGCGGGTGTTAAGTAAGGTAAAGGATAACAGGCCCCTGATGCATCCCAGCTCCCGCTGGCTTGACACATTGCCTCTTCCCAGAGATTTGTGCAGCCACTTATCTGCCTGCTGTTGCTCATTACCTGTTATTTATAATGCCCTAGGTGGTTTTCCATCCACATAACAAAGTTCACAGCCAAACTAATCTGCATTCAAGTTCTCAAGGCGGGTTTTCAGAGACAGCCACTGCGTTAAGTTGTCCCAGAGCTCTGCAACTCCATCTGAACCCATCCAGACACAGCCCAGGACCCGAGATGAAAGATTTGCTTGTCTTCACTGTAGGTGTTTGCAGTCACATACTGCAGCTCACACAGTACAGACTATGGATGTTTGGCCACAGAGGAATCTGTCAAGAAGGGGTCTCTAATTGTCCCAAAGATGAGACAGACTGATAATATTTTCTAGCAAAAACAAAGCTACTGTGAATCTAACTCCTGCCTAAAGAAATCTGTGTTAAAGCCACCAAATAAATTCAAAGAAGCAACAAAGCATCCTTGGTATAGCAACAAAAATAAGTCACTGAATATGAATGCAGTAACTGAATCCAAAAGCAATCTCTTAGGATCTCTCTCTTGCACTACCATCATCATTCCTAGTGAAATGGTGAAATGCTGAGAGCTTCCACAGCACCACAAAACTCCAGAACTCTGCCCACATACTGTAATGTAAGTAATGTAAGTTAGCAATGCACCTTGCAAGGGTGTGGAATACAGATGAGCAAGCTTAAACTGAGAGGACTGTTCAAGGACTGCATAGAAAGTCAACAGTAAACCACTGGCTAGAAATATAGGACTAACTGGGCACCTTGCATGGTTCTCCCCAGTGCCCCAAAAGGCTTGTGAAATCTGGTTGATTTACCAGCTGGCGGAGGTAGTCCTGAATTGTGCTGGGATAGACAAGTACACTGATGGCAACCAACGTGTTGAGGGCAAAGTCAAAGATCTGGTAACAGAAGAAAGGGATGATCCAAGCCGCATGTTGCTAGAAAGGAAATAAAATAAAAACTCATCAACCGCAAGCTAAAATGGGAGGATATATATCTTTCTGCACTAAAACCTAAGGAATATTTGACAGAATGCAATGTTACATTTCAGGAAGCTGTAAGAGGAAATAACTTGTAAAATACGCTAAAAGAACTACAACATTCAGCCAAAAGAATTGGCCAGGCCAGCTTGGCTGCTGAGCTGCTGCAGTATGTGTGGTGCAAGCCCTGCAGCTCGTTATGCTGGGACATTTAAAAACCACAAGACTTTTTTTTTCCCCAAATAAATAGGATTAATATTGGGACAAACCACAGACATAGGAAGTGAATGGGAAAAAAATCCATTAAATTTGGTAGGAACAAGATGCAGTTCTCTGAATTTACAGTTTGCCCAGAGCTTACTCCTATGTTCAAGTGCAGAGAGCAAACACATCTAGGCAGCCTCCAGTGTGGGGCTGTGCCATACCACGCATCTAAACAACCAGCTCTGCCACCTCTTTGTTTTGTTGTTTGTTTTTCTCTCAATTTTCAGCTAAACATGAAATTGTTAGAGAGCAACTTTCTTAATTTTATTTCCACAGAGTTGTAGAGTTTGCTTACTTCACATATTTATGGAATATCATGAATTACCTTATATGCGCCATACGTAGCCATTGCACAAATCAGAATCATTAGAAGAGAAATTGCTGTGGCAATGCACATATCTGAAAAAGAAACACAGAAGAGTGATTGGAGGAAAAACTCAGAGCTTGGTTCAGTTATTTTGCCATCTGCTTAGTGCTGAGCATCCCAAAGGAAAGGATGGGAAGCGTGGGTGGGAGGGGATGATCCAGGTGCATCACACAGCAATTGCTGGAGGAAATCTCTGGCTCCTGTGGGAAATCTCCAAATTATGAGAAGCTAAGACAGTGGTTACACTGCACAAGCCTCCGCAGCCCTGATAAGGCTGGGGAGATGCCATGATTTTTTTTTTTTTTTTTTTTTTTTTTTTTTTTTTTAAGGATTTTCAAATATCTGGGAAAGAATGGCTAAAATACTATTTTGTCTGTGACGATTATGTCTGTAGTCTGAAAGTGTCAGTGCTGAAGTCAAAATGTGACCATTGGAGATAAATCTGAGCTTGCCAGACACATGGAGCTCAGCAGGAGCCAGATGCCTGGCTGATACCAGCCCCTCGGGTACCTTTACATCCTGTACCCTGCTCTGCCTGCTGTGAGACGGCTTTTGGTATCAGGACAGAGAACTGAAGGCTATCTGTCTCATGTGAGTCAGCAGGAACCACTGTCACATCTTTGCCCATGTTTGCAGACATGCCTCCCAGACTACAAAAGTTTACAGCCTTGGAAAGGATGTCCGCATTGAACTAGATAGATAGATAAATTTAAATTACCCTTGGGGAGGTCAGGATCTTCTCATTATTGCCACACCTACTCTGCAACTAACCTAAAGGATGACCAAGTTGCCATGGGTTTGCAAAAAAAAAAAAAAAAACAAAAGAGAAAAAAAAAGAGAGAATGAATACTGTGGCTTGTTTTTGCAGTAACAGCTGCCATGTACCATCATGTATCATGCTCACATCCTAGACAAGGCAAATAGAGCTATCTTACAACAGAAATAATGTACTCGAAACTTTCATTTCAACCAGGAATAGTACAGAGATACACAGTTTATTAATGGAGATGTATAACTGTCAGGAAAGGTGAGGTAGTAAAGGAAGTAAAATATTCTTTACGGTTTGATTGCAGTAATTACAGGACTCCTATCTTTTTGTTCTATTGCTTCTGAGTTTAAATTAACTTTTCATTAGATTTAATAAGTTTCTAAGCCACGGACAGCTGGAAGGAGATCCTGGGGGGGGGAAAGTCACGTATGTTTGTTCTTTTCCTATACACCTGCCTAGATATAATCACTGGCTTTAGGATACCAGAAGTGAGAGGCTGTATTTCTGACGCTTCCCTGACAGTAGGTCTGGGAGCACAACTGAACATTGCTACTGCTCTTCAGAGGCTAAGCACGAAGAGGAGAGTGGAGGCAAGGTATTTAGGACTTATAGAGGTCCCAGCTCTGTGAGTATCCATGAGATACCTGCTGCTCACAGTGCTGTTACCAGGTGCATGGAAACTGCCTGCCTCCCTGAGGTATTTGGGGGACCTGAGACACAGAAACGCTGTGTTCAGGCTGCTCACTGCCTGACTTTGGGGGCTTTTGAAGTGTGAAGATGCCTCCATTTCACCACAGTGTTGCCATGACACCTGACTCTAGCACTTTCTGAGGAGTATCCCACAGCAAGGGACAGTCCCTCACCTCCTTGTCTGCATCCAAATGTGGCCCTGCACAGGTGCCCGGGAGCCTGCAGGAAGCTCCCTGAAGGGGCCTGATCTGAACAGGGACTCCAGTGCAGCAGAAGAGACTCTACTGCAGGCTGCTTCCTGATTTAATGGATGGAGCTTCTTTCCTGAACACTTTTAAACCCCTGTCATGTGGCAAGGGCCTGGAGTCCTCATTTCCTTACTCACGGTGCTTCTTACCCAATAGTTTCAATCATGCTGGCTTGTGGATGTCACGGGGGGGACATCCAGCCTCCCTGTTTGTAATGCAGGAGGGAATTACATCTCAGTGCTTCCCAAATTGCCCTTCAACCCAAATTGCTCTTTAGAGGCACCTTCTTCTCCTGATACTCATCTCATATATCCAGCTTGGACATCTGAGCTACACTACCACGAGCAGATTCCAGCTTTTTAGGAGTTAAGGCCTGCGCTGTGCCTGTTGCAGGTGGTCTGGATTCTGTCCTCAAGAGAAAGAAGCACCCACAAAATGAACCTGTGCTAATAACAGCTACTGCAGTCTGTCTGTATACTCATAACTGAGTGGTTGTTTACTCTGACTGCCCCCCATACCTCCTGTGAAATCACAATCATGTTGAGCACTCCCGGTGCAATCAAGGTTATGAAAGAAAGGCGATACGTGGGAACGGCCGCCTGTAGCCACCAACCTCAATTGAACCTCTTGAAAAAGAGGCTCTTGGATCGATATTTTCACTTTAGCCATCAGTTTGAAGGCACTGCAAGCTTATTTATTCTGCCCATTCATAATCCCAGACCTTATTCCCTGTCTCAAGGGGAAGCTGCTGTCATTGCTGCTTGCAGCAGATGCAGCAGTTAGGGCCTGGCTGTGCTCGTGATCCTGGCAGCTCTGGTTCAGGGCCAGAGCCCAGCAAGCCTCGTCCCTGGTGCCACTCGAACTGTGCACAGCCGTGCCAAGCCTTCATTGGCCCGAGCTCATCCTTTCTCATTTAAGGCTTCACTGGACTTTTTGGGCTGTGTCAGCTTCAATTAATGAGAGTGAAACCAGATATGTAGCACGCTGAATGAGATGCTAGCAGGGGCATGTGATTTTTTCCTCAGCCACACTGTACGTCCCGTGGCACTCATGACTAGATGAGCTGTACCTGCACCACTGCGGTGTTTGCATAGCCTGCTGCTCTAGATGGCTTCCTGAGCTTTCTGTTTGGTTTTAAAGAAACCAAGTCGGAATTTTTTGCTCTTGAACCTCATGGGGAGACGTCTTTCTGCCTGTGGTAACTTCTGCTTCCTTCACAGGGAGACAGAGAGGAGCTGCAGCAAGGCCATGACCTCCCATCCTCCAGCTCCTACCCTGCCCACCCTGGAGGGACAGAGATGTTGAGCAGCAGCCTACGATCCCCAGGCAGTTATGTCTGCCCTCCCGACCTTACTTATCTGTCAGCTTGGCCCTGTTACAGCCTGCTGAGGATTACTGCCTCTCTGCCTCCTCCAGCCTGCCTGTGGGAGCTCTGTGCCCCTGCTCCCAGCATTGCTCCTGGGGCCCAGCCCCTGTGTCAGTAGTATTTTCTTTCCAGCAAAAGGAGGCCAGAAGGAAAGAGAGAAGAAAAGAGCTTTCTGCACCTTTGAGCCCAGCTCATTTACTCCAGAGGGTAAGATGTAGCCCCAGATATACTGTGCTGGGGCAGGGATCTTGTTTTTTCCCTTCCCTGTGACATGGGGCTCATGCTACACCAGTGATGATGATGCAGAGGGGCGGGAAGGGTACATGCTCCATTTTACCCTCCCAGTTGAAGTCCAAGTCAGAGCCTATAGGTTTCCTTATAAAAATATGTCTACTTGAATTAAATCTTTTTGCAGCCTTGGGTGCACATCACGTTCTGCAAGGAGACCATCCCACCAGCCTGTCCCCTCTTCCACTCAACCCTGTACAGATACCCCTCACCCCATCTGCACATCCTGGACAGGAACACCAGCTGATTTGGGCCTGATTTGCTGACACCGGTGTTGAAGTTCCCATGGGTTCCCACAGGGCATTGGCAGGATTTCAGTCTTGGCTGTCACACGGGTTAGGAAGGATCACACACACCTGTGACACCATGAGGGCAGTAAATGAGAACAAGCAACACTTCTTGCTTATTTGGGCTTTAACACATCATGATCATAGCCTGCACACCCAAAGAAGTTGAGCAGGTGTCTCAGGTGAAGCCCTCTGGGTAGCCAGAGTGACATACAGGGCTTTTCCATCTGGTATACAAGGATTATCATGCTTTTACCAGCAAAAGCATTGCATTGAGCAGCTTATGTGTTTCTTTCTTACTTTTCCCAGTCCAGCTTCTAGTTCATAAACTCCCCCAGGCCCTGAGGAAATAATGGAAAGAAAGATGAGGCTGAAAGGGCTCAGCTGAGCAGCCAGAAGAGAAAAAGAGGAAGCCCAGAGCACTGCCGGTTCCCAGATGCACGCCTCGGGGCGGCAGCCAAGCCACACACCCCTGTCACCCAGCACATCCATCTGCCACAAGGCAAGTCCTGGCAGATGCTTTTTCCCCCTTTGTTTCCCTTTCTAGAATAGAAAGAAAAAGCTCTGCCCTACAGCTTTTCCCAAGTGCTCAGGTAGATATTTCCTCTGCTTAATCGACCACTTGGTGCAGAGCCTCTGGCAATGCCCTGGGAACCGTGCTCCAGCCTAAATCCTGAAGTTAAGGGTAAGCAGCCATTTGCATAAGAACTGGTGCTACACTGGCATTTTCAAATGTTTCACAGTTGACTGTCTCTGGCTCTAAGTGTGACAGTCAACTGTGACACTGCTGGAATAGAACACTGAAAATTGTCCATAAACCAGGCCTTAGCACAGTCGTAAAGGAATATGAATACAAATATAGGGGAAATCCTGGTTTCTTGAGAGCCAAGGGAAAATCTGTCATCAGTGTCAGGTGAGCCTCCACTTCTATGACTCAGCTGAAAAGTTTGTTTGCAGCTAATATTTACGGAGGTTTGACCAACAAGTCTATTAGAGGAGGGAGGGAAAAGGAATGACAATTTTACATGCAAAATCTTTTTTTCCTTTTGATTGCTAAGGATAGGGGCAACCAAAGTAGCAGAGAATAACAGTTACTAATACTTCCATCGTTATTTGTCAGTACAAGCACAGAATCACAGAATGGTTTGTGTTGGAAGGGACCTTAAAGCCCACCCAGTTCCAACCCCATGCCATGGGCAGGGACACCTCCCACCAGCCTGGCCTTGAGCACCTCAAGGGATGGGGCATCCACAGCTTCTCTGGGCAACCTGTGCCAGTACCTCACCACCCTCTGAGTGAAGAATTTCTCCTAAGGCCTAATCTAAATCTCCCCTCTTTTAGTTTAAAGCCATTCCCCCTTGCCCTATCATGTTTTATCAATGTTTCCTCTGATTTGAACAAATATAGTCATATTCAAAAATAAAAATAAAAACATTTTCTCATGCCAGCTATTTCCAGTGACTATAAAAGCCAGCAGCCTGATTCAGCTGCCTTACTTGATAAGGCATTAGGCTAGAGGGAGTCAAAGAATAAAAGGAGACCTTAATTCACATGTTCGTTCATAATTTAACTGCCTGAGAAATGTTCCCTCTACCGAATGGAAATGAGGTTGCCTGGCCCACAAGCCATCCTTTTACAGCCTTTCAGGGCTCACTTCAGAAACCTGAATAAAAAATATAGAAAATACAGTTTTCAAGTGTAGATGGAAATCCCCAATGTACTTGATCTGACAGCTATTGCATTACAAAACAGAATTACTATTTTAAAGCCTTGGGCACTGGCAGGCCTCTGATGTCGGCTATATAAAACCACACTGACAGACAGTCATTACCAAGGTTAATCTCTGAGAATTAGGACACGGCAGTCAGTTTTAATATGTCAGAACCAGCTAGGAGCCCATCTGTATGTATGACGGTCTCTACTTCCTTAAATCCAGTTATATAAAAAGATTTTTAGTCCAAAGTTGTTGGTGCTTTGTCAGTGAAGACACAATAAAGTAGCAATTGTCCCTATTATTAAATGTAAGCCTTCGAAGCATATCTGCACTAAAGAACTTGTGGAAATAAGCATCACTTAACAAATAACCCAGCAGCTCTGACACACACCAGGGTCATAATTATTTTTCTCATGCGTGGAGCTACTCCTTTTCCTGCTGATATTTTTATTGGCTTCAGCAGGAATAAGTTGGAACCTTTTGCTGTAGATGTGTGGCTCTGAGCAGCAAGGCACCAGTGGGACTGATGGGAGCCCTTATTTCAGATTGCAGTGGGAAATGTTGAACGAAGCAATCTTGTGAGCAGAAAAACAAATACGTAGACATTTTTTTTTTTTTTTTTTTTTTTTTTTTTTTTTTATCAGAACCACATAGAAGGGAAAATTTTCTAGATACTGCTCAAACAGTCAAAACAAAGAAACAGACCAAACACCACCAAATCATTGCCCTGGAAATAAAACTGCCATGGAAGAAAGAAGCATTTGCAATGGGCAGGAGGTTTTTGCAGGAAAAATAAACGGCATTGAAGATTACTATGGCCTTTGGTGAGAGGTGACAGCCCTGTGTTATCCCTAAACATCTATGACTGTACAGCTAATACTTACATCTGCATCTATCACAACAGGTTGGGGCAAGTCATGCCATGTGCACGTGGGGATGTAAATGTACAACATGAATGACCATATTCAGAGGGTTACAGAAATAGCAGCACATGGTCTATGTGTGTGTAGCCACTGCAGGGCATGGTGCTCAGAGGCCCAGGGTTCCCTGTATTTTGCAACCCCCCTGGAGCTCTCAGTATTGTGATGGGGAATAATATCTGCATGTCTCGGGGCTGGCTGTGCCCTGGCAAGCCAGGAAACAGCACAGGTAACGGGGTAAGGCTACTAATGGGCAGCCAGCTTGAACTGTGCCACAAATACATCTTTCACAATAAAAATGCATCTGTAAGACACCAAGGGGAAGAAATAATTAAAGGACAATAATTACTGAAACAATAGGACAGCTATTTGAATGCTGGAGCAATAAATGTTAGTGCTTAGACAGCCCGTACTCACTGGCATCATCCATAAATTCAAATTCACCCCCTAATTCGGCACTGGTGAGGTGGTACTGGTCAGGGTCAGTAAGGGCGCTCAGCAGAATCAGCAGTACCACTGAGTTGATGATCTGTGGAGAAGAAGAAGGGAGAAGGGTCAGACTGTGAAAGCAATCCATAATGAAACTCTGAGCGGGATGTCCCACTGTAGGCTCTGCTGCTAACTGAGGCACTGGCTGTTTTCCAGCTGCAAAACTGTAGTATTTCACTAACACCAGAATTAGTTCCTCTAGGTTTGTGTGGGCAGGATATATTTATTTCCCTAGTGGCAGGAAAATTAAACAAAATGTGCATTACTCATTTTCCTTCGGACTCTCTCCCACAGCATCAGACAAGTTATCTGTTCTTTCAGATTACAGAACATGTTAACACAGCCATTTCTTTTTATTTTATTATTATTATTTTCTGTCAAAAAGCTCAAAATCAATTAAAAATGGTAGCTTTGTGATTACTACAAATGAGCACTGCAGTGAAGGTTTATTAGCAGGGCAGAGCTGGAATTGGTGATGTGCCCCATTAAAGTGCTAGATGATCAAAGAAGGGCTCATTTGCTGGAAGAGGCTGAATTTGAGAAGAGGCTGTGAGTAATGAGCAGATTCATGTGAGCTGCTAAATCAGGAGGCTTTGGGGGGACAGAAGTAGGTGGCACCATGAACCCAATGCCTGATGAACACATTTTGTGGCACAGGGAGAAGTTCACGCCCATAGGCTTGGTCTGTGAAGCTCAATAAGTGAATTAAATGCAAGAATATAAGATTGAGAAATTCTGTAGAAGCAGATTGTCAGGTACCAGGTATGAGTGGAATGCAAAGGTAGGTAGGAGCTGTACTTTGAAACAAACCCAAACAAAATGCTTATAGCTCTTTGAAGTGATGAGAAGACTAATTGCAGAGAAGAAGATTGCTCAGCATGAAATAACACTGTCTGGCTAAAAGATTATTATACAGAAATATGAAAGTAACTGATCAACAGGAAAAATGAAAAAAAAAAAAAAAGAAATCTGATAACAGAATATGCTGGGAAAGATGGATTTTTATTGCTCTGGTTCTCACTTTGAAGTCATCTCAATCTGATCACAGGTTACTAACAGCAATAAAAAGGTGTAAAAAAAAGAGCTATAATAAGATGTGAACAGGCTGGAGAATTTATTGGGTAAGATAAATGCTTTTTGATGGCCAAATTCTGCTGTGTTTAGCTGATATCAGATTTGTTAACAATGTTCTTTGGAAAATTAAGAATAAATTGAGTTCACAAGACAGGGAAAGAACACATCCAGTTTATACCTTCACAAAGCAGAAAGGCCATAAAAAGAATTTCTGGCTAGACTGTGCAATTTGAAAATAAAATAAACCCAGTAACAGAGAATGAAGTGGTCTCCTTTTTGGCACTTAAAATTTGTATGGTCATAAGCAACAATCTCCATGGGTTTTTGAAGGACAAGCCATATTATCTCATCCTATTCACCTTCTCTGACAGGCAAATGGGCTTTGTGAGCAGGGGAAAAGGAGTAGATAACTTTTTTTTTTTTTTTTTTTTTTTTTTTTTTTTTTTTTTTTTTTTTTTTGCATCTTAGCAAGCCTTTTGATATAATGAGAGTCTTGATAGCGAGCTAGAAAAACCTGGTCTGGTTGAAAGTGCAGGAAGGTGAGCGCACAGCCAGCTGGATGGTTAGAATAAAAAAATAGCTCTCAAGGATTCACAGAAGATATATTGGCTAGGGGTTCTCCAGTATTGTTCAAATACCTGGTATTTCAAGTAACCTGTGAATTGTGTCTTTCTTCCATTTCAGCCAATGCCAAGATATGACGACACTGACCAACTATGGCAGAAGTCAGAAAAATAGAGAGTAGCACACCTCATTTGTGAAAAACACCTACAGAAGAACAAGAGTGGAGAGAACTGAGAAGGCAACAGTTCCTCAGAAAGGAGTCCTGGGAGTTACAGTGAATAAACTGAACATGATTCGTCACTGTCCCATAGGTGCTGCAGGATTCTGGGTATTAGATGCAAACTGACCTCCCACATGCCCTCCACAGGGGCTCTGCAGGAAGGGCACAGTTCAAAGCCCTTCAAAAACATACCAAGAAAAACCCTGTGGAGGATCCTGCAACAGAACAGAGGGTGATCAGGCATCCAGAATGTGTGACTGACAGTGAAAAAGCTGGGATTGCTTAGTCTAGTGAAGAGAAGGTGGAGGGAGATACTCTCAGCCTTTCATATGCAGAATATGAAAGGCAAGGAAAAGGAGGCAATAAACTCCTTCAGATCCACTGGGAGATGAGTAAAGTAACAAATTTAAATTACAGGAAAAGGGAATTTAGGTTATGCAACTTGCTGAACAATAGAGAAGATTGTCTAGAGGGGTTTAGGAATCTTCATTACTGCATTTTTTTTTCAGAGCAGTTAGGTAGCTTTGTGTTGGGAATGCTGTTGCCATAGTCTTGGCTTGTATTTCAAGTCTTGGCTTGGCTTCCAAGGCAGATCAGATGACCATCAGGATTCAAAGTAATATTATATAAATCCTTTCAATTTTTAACATTGTATATGTTAATTATGTTTCATATATGTAACAATGTACATATATGTAACAATATGTACAATATGTAACATTATGTTTCAATCCAGTTGCTGCTTTAAACTCTTCTGTGGAAAGCGTGAGGACAGCTATCAGCAATAAATAAATGTTACTTAAGAAGAGTACTCAAATTAATCAAGCAATTGGAAACTATAAATGCATATTGTGTTGCTATTTTAAAGGTATGCCAGTTTAATCTTTTGTACAGATATAGATAGGAAGAATCATAAAATACTGACCTAGGCACTCTGCTTTCTCTATATGGGTATGTTCAGATTCAGATTACATGTTGGTCAGCATAGTCTGTAAGTCTGTGTATAAAGACACAGGTTGTGTTTGTCTGATCTAAACCGTAGTGTAGTCAGTGGGCATTTCTCCAAGGCTCTTTAGTACACCACTTTCCTGACCTACCAGGTTTTTGTCTTGAGATCCTCCTAATGATCTCCGAGTCCCTTCCAAACGTGCTGTTAGCAATGAAAAGTTAAAAAAAAAAAAAAAAATAAATAATACACCAAGTGTTTATTTGCTCAACCTTTTTCTCAAGAGAAGATATGTATGCAGAGTTGGGTGCCTTGTTAGGGTTTTTCTTTTGTTTCAAATGTGAAGCAACCACTGAATTTTGAATAATGTTTTAATGCATAAATTTAATGTGCCTAAAAACTTACTGATGTAGCATCTTCTAAGGACACATCATCAAGGAAAAGAGCATAAAGTGAATCCCTGTTGACATACACAGTTTTTATGAGTTGAAATCACTGTTCTAGGAAAAGCAGAGGTTGTTTAACTGCTCTCTCAATAGAGCCAAGTTTTCTCTGAAATTTTTTTACATTCCTTCAACAACAAGTGATGTAACAATGAATTAACGATGCTTAGAAAACATTTTCATTATGCAATGCTTCAGTCAGCAACTAAATGCTGTGCCTCCTTGATGAAACATCATCCTCCTTTTGTGGATTGAGAAACAGAAACATGTTCAAGATCATGCAGTAGGGTGGTTGGTAGTAGATGGTAAGCATAAAATTCAAGAGTTCCCACTATCAAGTCTGAGCTATGACCTGCTGCTGGTTATGGCCACAGTTCTACACAGAGTTATAGGAGAGGAACCCCAGAGGCACCAACAGGCCTTGCTGGCGCTAACAGCCCCACCTGGGACCCCATGTCTGCCCATGGCCCAAGACCCCATTTCAACTCAGCCCAAGACTGTCAGTCCCTGCCTAAGAAACACCAGAAGAGAGCTGTTTTCTAGTCATGCTGCCTTAGTGAACCCCTTCCAAACTACGTTGGAACTTGTCTCCAGCTGTGTTCCTGGTTTCAACCTCTTTTGCTCCTGGTTGGGTTCCTTGGATGGCCACTAGCCCTGGTTCATCACTGGCTAGTGGGGGCTGTTGATTGACCCTGCTACCAGCCTCCAGCTCTGCCCCAGGCTCAGCCCCTGCAGGATGGCACCTGGGGTGTCCTAAAAAGAGGCTGAAGGAAGTTCCCACAGAAAGTCCTAGAAATGTCCAACTGTCCTCCTACCCTGTAATAGAAATAAAATAATAATAAAACCCCAATTCTTGCTGCTCTGGCAAACAGATTAAATACATCCCCCTTCTCCTCAATGGAGGGAAGTAAAAATACTCTGCTTTGTAGAGACCCCAGAATACGTAATGAAAGTAGGAAATGTTCTAGGGGAGATATAGAGTCCAAATATTGGAACATTACTTGGATTTTTTTTAACTAAACACGATTTCAGATCCAACTGGAAGATTTTAAATAGCAACAACTGTGTGAGAGAACGTGTACACAGGTAGCAGGGAGGAGCAAGGCAACAGGTGCTGAGATCAGGACCAGCACCACCAGCCATGGTACTGCTCCCATCTGTACAGGGATAAGGAACCAGCAGCTCATGTTTGATGTGAGGCAGCTCTGCTAGAAGGAACATGCAATGTTTTAGGAAGAAAGGAAGCAACCTCATGTTTACCCCAGACAGCATTCAGAGTTTAGGAACTGTATAATGTGCTATGCTTTGAGACCCCTGCCATCAGTGAGTTAGTTGTCTTCTCTTCCACACCATTTGCTCCAGAGATGAGCAGTGAACTGCAGTGACCCACGGAGATAAAATGCAGAGGAGAGAGAGCAGGTATATCACAGAGTATCAGCACTGTATCAACAGGTGATAAGAAAATGAGTACTGCTATAATTTCAGACCCTTCACAGAGCTGCAGGCAGCATGGTATGTATCCCTGCTTACCTAAAATAAAAAGAGCTCCAGTAGCTCCAAAGAGCATGCCATTAATACAGATCTTTTGCTGATACCTAGCTGAAGCAAAGGGAGAAATATTCAAGCTAGTGACTTAAACAGATGCCTGTAAATGCTAAAAGAACTGTCAGGAGTGACAATAATGAAATTTCTCCATGCCTTCCTCCAGCTTACAGTCAGGAGTTGAAATAAAATTGCTCTGATAAAGTAGTTTAGAAGAGGAGATATAAAGCTTACTTTAAATTGGCACATTGCATTAAAAATACACTGATGTTTTTATTGAACCCCACAGGGTCAGTTCTACAAACATTTTCGACTTCTCCCAAGACTTCCTGATGCAGTGAAGAGAGTTCGTTATGTTTACAGGCAAAAGAAGAAAGCTCACTTTATTTATATTGAGAATTCAATTCAACTGAATCCATGCACATGAAGTTCTGCACACTATGCTGTGAAAGATGCCCATAGGCTGTTAATTCTGAG
The DNA here is from genome assembly GCA_011076525.1 of Nettapus auritus. Taxonomy (NCBI): domain Eukaryota; kingdom Metazoa; phylum Chordata; class Aves; order Anseriformes; family Anatidae; genus Nettapus; species Nettapus auritus. Next base: position 135,305,764 of record CM021766.1, on the reverse strand, counting down.
TTTCTTCGCAGCCTCACTGAGCTCCAGGAGGAGCCAAGGCAGCATATTCCTTGCACCTCTGCTGTGGTGGTACACCAGCACCTGTCTGGCGGCCCTACAGCTCCAGAGAGGCTGTAAAGGCAGTAAACACCACCCTAATATATAGGGATAAGAACATATATTTATGTGAAACGTGTTAATTTGATTCGTGTCAGTATGGAATAATACTAGGGCCGCATGATGAAATATTACCTTCTACCAAAGAAAACCAGAGTGATTAGTGTACATAGTTCTTGTATCAGAAGAAGGAAAGGTCCAGCAATTCATGTAAATGGAGGGTTTGAAGGATAAACATTGAGACTCAGGTCTGGGAGATAAGAACCAAGGAGTTTTTTTAGGAAAATGCTGAATTTTGCATGGGACACTGTGCAAGCCTCGGATATCTGACAAAAATGCCACCAAATAAGGAGAAATGGGGGAGTTGAAGGACAAAGCCTGGAAGGAAGACTACAAATCTTTAGCATGAGAGACCACCAGAGACTAATATGCATGCGTCTGGGAGAAGTTTTGGACTCTGGAAACTAATTATACTAACCCTGCCTTTTCTAGGAATAGTGATGAATATGTATTAGTTTAGGAGCATAAAAACCAACTACCTGATGTAACAGGTGTGTGTCCTGGTGGAGCAGAGACTCCCGGCGCACCCAGCGCTGTTTGCTTGCCTCTATTCATTTAATAAATTGTAAATTTTGATTTGAATCCTATTTGAGACCCGATTATTTATCACATTTAGATAAGGGAATGGAAACAAATCTGCAAAGCTAAGCTTTGTTTTTATGATGTAGAAAATAATAAAAAGTTGGATTTCAGGAAAATGCAGTCATTCCATGTTACTCCCCACAACTTTCTGCGATCTGTATTAGTGAATTATAATGCTGGGACTGATATGCACAGCTAGTTACCAAAAACACCATTGTAGTTTACAATCCCCTGCCTGACACAGTGTGATCTACCAGGTGAAAGAGAAGGTGGTGAAAGAGAAGGTGGTGCTTAGGAACTAAAATGGTTGTGACCATGCAGCAACTAACAGTGCACTTCTATAAGGACTATGACCAGTGGGCCATTGGAAGGGCATTGCTGGCCAAGACTTCAAAATAAAATTCTAGAGTACATTTAAAACCACACAAAGCTGGTAGGTTTTAGTTTGTTGCTCTCTACAGAATTATTATTGAAGCAAGTCACTGATTACCTTAATTTCACTAGTAAAAAATTATAAATGTTTTAAATAAAACTGAAGAGAGTCTCAAGCAAAACTCCATAGTGCTCATTCTCCAAAGAAAAACAAAAACAGAACAGAAACAAAAAAACACATTTTTGCTTCTTCAGACTGGACTAACAGGTCTGTAAATATTTTATAATATTTGGATACTTGAAGTCAGTATTACCATCAGAGAAAATTAGAATATATGGAAAATGTCTAGGTAAGGTAACTCAAATAGCCTTACTTCTCTTCATCTACCTTTACCGTCCCATTGGGCATATTCTTTGCATTTTTGTTGCATTTTTCTTTTAGCATAAAAGACATTGCCAAGGAAAATTTTTGTTTGTCAAGAAGATACAAGAATTCTACAAAAGAAAAAAAAATTAAGTTCATGATAAAACTTAACAGTTCAAGGTAGATTTGTGCCATCTGGGGCTCCTTTCATCCTTTCACAAATTTCTTTTTTAGCATTGATGGCGAGTTAAGAAGGTTTATGATCTATAGTGCCTTACAGGCAGAATTTTCTATCTGCTTATATCCACTCCCTGCTAGGCAAAGTTTATTTATTTATTTATTTATTTATTTTCTGAATTCTGATTCAAAAAGGAAAAGGAAAAAAAGGAGGCAATTTTAGAAATTAGTATTTTACAGCTGTTTGACTGCTGTGGAAAGCAGGCAAATGACGTGAGAAGACAAGAAGTTTGTTGGTATGTGCCCAAGTTTCATTACAGATCTCATGGCAGTGATTCAATCATCTTCCCCCTCAGGGCACAGAGAAGCCAGGAGCTAGGTCTGAGCACACGTCATGTGGTGGCCTGAACTCCTAGGAAAGAAAGGAGCAGGACAGTTCTGGCTGTCTGAGCAGATACTTCTCGCTTTTTTTCCACTCTGTAAGCCTCTGCTTCATGCTATTTAAAATGTATGTACTCTCCAGTGATGTGGCTAGGGACAAGCTGCAAGTGATGCATGAAATAATGAAAGGTTTAAGGAAGGAAACCCAGTCACACTTGGCTAGCTTTTCACCCCACCAAAGAGTAACAGCCTGAAGGGAAATAGGAAGATGGCCAAGTGAAGTTGGGTTAAAGGGAAATCCTTCATCCCTTTCACCATCGATATCCATTCACAGATATTATTACAGAAACTGGAAGGAGGAATACAGTAAGGTTGAAGTGTTTATTCAGGAATTGCATGTGTTCAGTCATATTTCAAGACATCTTAAAAATAATAATAATAGCCAAAAAAATATAAGCCCTCATGCTTAAGGTTATTGCCCTAATTTAAAATAGTAGGAGAAAAAAATGACTTCCCTGCACAAGTAATTCTTTCTTACGTCCCTATGTGTTTTCTTAAAGCACATGTTTCTGGCTGCTACCTGAAACACTGTACTGGAATAGGGAGAAAATTAGCCAAACCAGAAGCATCAATTATGTTGTTCTTCACTCTGGAAAAGACAGCATAGAGTCTGCAATTCTTGTTGCTTATTTTTCCGTATTACTCCTGAGAATTACTCAAAGAATGATCCAGGAAGGCTCAGACTAGCATAATACAGATTGCTCATTATAGGCAGCATATAATAGAAAGCTGAATAAAATATTTTAATCAGACTTTATATGCAATCTCAACTTTATTATTATAATGACACTAAGCATTGAACTTTAAAGTCTATGCTGATTAAATTGATAGAGGAAGTCCAGCATAATTTATCAGCACCCTTCTATACAAATGACTCAACTACTGCTGGCTGCCAGCCTTTGAACAGTCCTAAAACCCAAACCACAAGAGGCCTGTCACTAATGAAATATGGTAATGACTAAATCTACAAAAGAAAAATTAGATGGACAGACAGTGCAGGATGCACACTAGAGACTTCTGCCTCCCTAGAGACAGAGTTGGATTTGTTATATACTTAATCTTAGTCCTATTGTGGTTTAGAGGAATGGGATATTTGTATTCAAATTTATTGGCAGATTCTTTGTTACTTTTGCATTGCATTTAAAGAAAGTTGAAACTATAACTGATCAAGGTCCTGAAAATGATTGCTGAAGTCTTCTGCCCAGCCTGGGGGAAATTTAATCATATAGCAATGTTCTAGTTATAACATCGCCTGAACAACTCACAATTCCTACTAAAGCACACCTTGGTTCAAAACGCTGTGGAGAGCTAGAAAAGAGTTGGAATGCATTAAAGCTTGTTAGAAAAAGAGTTTTTCAAATAGTCAGCTGGGATTTGTTTGGTTTCTGTAGTCGTCCTTGACTTCCAAACACAGATTTGGAAGTACAACCATGGAAGGTTGAGGGTGTCCTTGCTCAAGTGTCACTGTTGGGGTGACTTAGGGAACCTCCCATGAGTCTGAACCTTAATTTGGACTTGTGACAGAGGATGGCCCCAACCACAGCTGGAAATGAGCAGGCTGGGTTGCCAGAGGCAGCAGACCCTGGCTAGAAGCTGGATTGCCTTACCCATACCAGCTCATGGTGCCGTCTGTGCAGACTGACCTCCAGACTCTCTGGGCATGAGCTACTGCAATGGTGAGAGGAGTGTGCCCCATCAAGCCACACACACCTGCTTATTTAACAAACAACCAAACAAAAAATCACCAAAGCTTTGATCAATTATTCTTACATAGTCACCACGGGCAATTTCCACAAAAACCATGCAATGGAAAAGGGCTGTCAGTAGTACACTGCATCCTCACATCACTCTGCAAGCCAGGCAGCAATTTAGTTGTGTAAAGAGGCAGGCACATCACAAAGGATGGTACACTACAGATAATTAGTGAAGTAGAAAACAACTTGATCACATTTATCCAGTCTGCCTGGGCTCAGCTGTTTCACAGCTGGAAAATGCACCTTTGCAAGGTGAAAATTTCCTTCAAACCCATGTTTCTGCCAAAAGCATTTGTCCTGTCTGAATTAAGTAGCTTAAAGTATCTCCTGACAGAACAAGACCATGCTCAGCACAAGCCAGAAGTGAAGTGAAAAGCAGCCACAGCAATTTAAAAAGCTCTCTAAGCCAGAGGACTAAGATCACAGGAGTCGGAGATGACTGCAGACACACGAATGAGAGCAGATCCACAGGAGGTCCAGAACATTGCACTAGGCTCAAGTCCAAATTATTTCTTCAGTGATGCCTTGCTGGCAGAGACAATGCTTCAGATGGATGAGGAGTACTCTTGCACCTTCAGTAATGAGCATTGCTCTTCCCTTCCTGTTCTGCTCTCCAGAGATATGGGGCTTTAAGCCTCAAGTTCAGCTGCTGAACACCAGAGAAACTTGTGTGCATTTTCAGGTTTTGGCCACTTTGATTATCCGTAGTTTTATAATCAAGTCATGAGCCTCACAATAAAATGTGAGAGGAAGAAGGCAATAGAGGAGGTTAATTCCTGCCTATTTTGCAACATCCGTTCCATATGTCCAGGAATATATAAGACTAATTGCATTTTCACTGAAGTCACTCTAATAAATGATCAGTTTACAAAGCTTAATGTCTGGCTCAACAGGAAATATATATTAACCATCAACGGATATGCTAAACACCTTTTACTTGATTAATGTAATACCTTTTATGCTTTCTGTAAACATGTTCATGATTTTTGTATGAAATCTTAAAAAAAAAAAAAAAAAAAAAGGTAAATATAGCATACTGTACTCCTAATGTGTTTCTTTCCTGTAACAAGCATTTATGTAAACTTTGCTCCTCTTTCAACTGTCCATTTTCTCACAGGAAGGAGAAAATTGTTCCTTGCAATCTCAGTGAATTTATCACCCAATTGAAAGCCTTACTAAGAAAAAAAAAATGCATTTTCAAAAGTTTGTATTTTTTGAAATGATAACTATGTCAATTGGAAAAGACAACTGTGTCATTATTCTGGACAGCTGATGCAGATTATCAACTCTAGTTGCAATAATTTTTACTGTGAAAAATCCCAGCATGGTATCTGGGGATACATGAAAACCTGCATACGCGAGGTGATTAGAGCTTAAAGAAGTGTTCAAAAATTATTGTGTTCAGTAAGTGCATGGGCTACCCAAAATATACTTACAAGGAATTTTAGCTGTCCAATGCCTTAAAAAGTTTTTAAAACGGAAGTATTAATCAACATGCTGATATGTGACAAAGTCTGGGGAGGACTGACAAAATGCTGCTTCTGCTCTTCTGTGTATTACAGCAAACAAGAAAAGCTGGTGAATTTCAATCAGAAGAGAAAGCACAGATAGTGTTAGATACCAGATACCTATGAATCCACCCTTTCCTTTTATGTTTCAGATAGACTTTCAGTCCTATTCATGGATTAATTCTGTCACCCATAGGTGAGTGATTAGGGTCTTTTCAAGTTGTCTTGTTGATTTTACAGTTTCAATTTCTCCCACATGGGACTTTATTCAGTATTTTAATTGAAATAGTCCTGAGGAATGAATTGGACTGAGAAAGAAAGGAAGTGGGATAAGGTCCTGCACAGTAGAAACCAGCCTAGGTTTGTGTATGGAGGGAAGAAATTATTTAAGAACTTCACCAGAAGCCTTTCGTGAAGCAGCCAAGTAGCCATTACATAATTCTAAACCATCTCTTTATACAAGTAACAATCAAAATATAGTTATTTAGAAGGTCCTCCAGAGCAGATGCATCTTGTTCATGCTAATGATCTTTATTTTTTATTCTGGTCTTTATTCTTTGCTTTATCATGTCTAAAATGAAGACATATATTTTCAGTTTCTTAGTACCATGCAGGTTCTGAGTAGACATTTATATGTAGGATCATTAACGTATCCCCTGCTCATCTTGAATAAGATAATGAAATGGATGTGATTCTCTCTAAAAGTAAATACCCTGATCCTCCTTTGATTCCAGTGCCAGTTGGATATTCAACATGTATATCAATGATATGTAGAAATCTTTGAAATTAGTATTCATGTTTCTTTTTTCAAAGCAGGAAGGCTCCAAGAGTTACTTGGGAATATTTCTCCCCCCCCTCCAAGATCTTAGTATTAATTTTATGACAGAAATTACAGACAATTTAAAAAATATCAATAATTTTGTAGGCATGGAACTTGGAACATAAATATTCAGTCACTGCAGCTATTTCCACTACAAGAAACAGGCAGCTCGAGTCATTTCAGATTATGTACTAACCCCTTCACCTGCCAGTGGAGAACACTCGTCTGCTGCTGACATTGCATCTCCTGCTAAGGGGCAGGAATTAACCATGTACCTGGCACCACCCAGGTTTTCCCTGTGAATGCACTGCCCAGGCCTGGGCCACAGAGGTGCAATCACCTGGTGAACCCACAGCGAGCCCCAGTCTGCAAGATAGTGCCACCAGTACTGGATTGTTAGAAGAGGCAGAAAAGGGACTAGCAGTGCCTGCAGGATAACCCGACCCAACAGCCCAGCTACATCACATTGCCACAACATGGAAAGTGACATCCCTGGCTGGCGTGAAGAAACAGAGAATTCAGTATGACAATTTGTGTGCACATAAAATTGGAGAAACTGTATTCTTAGTCAATTTAATTCCATATAAAAACAAAGAAATCTAAATTCAGGTTGGAAATTAGGAGAAATTTCTTCTCAGAAAGAGCAGTCATGAGTTGGAACAGGTTGCCCAGGGAGGTGGTAGAGTCACCGTCCCTGGGGGTGTTCAAGGCAGGTTAGATGTGCTGCTTAGGGACATGGTTTAGTGGGTGACATTGGTGGTAGGGGGATGGTTGGACCAGATGATCTTGCAGGTCTTTTCCAACCTTAATGATTTTTATGAATCTATGAAACTTCTAAGTAAAGCACAAGACCTTGCATTCGTGTAAATTCCCACAACCTGACCCCAGGATAACAAACTTCCCAATTTCCTTGAAGCTCAGAGTTTCTAATGGTGTATTTTCCTCCTTTTCACATTTTTCACAATTCAACTGTGTTATTATTATTTATTTATTTATTTTTCAAAATCTCCCATTTTCAAGTGACCCACACTTACCTACACTTACTGATGTGAGCAGTCCTAGACAGTCTAAAGGTTGCGGGAGTGAGGACAGAGCAGGTTAGAAGGACCTCTATGTGGGTATAGTTTGTTTACCTGAACAGCCAGTGCTGATCTCTGCTCCCTGCCAAGTAAGCCAAGATTTCAGTATAATGGGTATTTAAGCACATCACCATACATGCTGTTTTGCACAGGCCTTGGAAGAGACACAAGAATAAGCATGGCCCAGTCACAAAATATAGACCTTGAATTTCTTTTTGACATCAGGCCAAGCACACTCTACTGATCTCAGCAGAGTGATCATCCTGTAAATCCATTGCACAATGAGGCTGTAGTAAGCAGTACTTCTCTTTTGCTTTACCATATAAAAAGGATACTACCATTACATTTTTTCATCCATTAGGTCTCTATCCCTTCATTAAAAACAACTGGAATGCTGACAGGAACCATTCATGTTTTCAACCATCCACTCAGTAAAATCCAGCACTGAAGCATCACGACTAGCAATCCGTCCTGAGCTTTCCACAAATAGCTCGAATGTTGAAGCCAGCCCAGCTAAAAACTTAGGCTTGCTCTATTTATGTTCGTACCACATGTCCTTCAGAGATTGCCTCAGCAATCTGAATAACTGGTAGTCATAAAAGGCTCTTGCTCTTCCATTAGTATTTTTATTTTTAGGCTCCCTCGCAGGGCCCTGGGTTGCAGAGACAGAGCAGAGCTTCAGCACGGGCCGTGCCGGACAGCTCCCACGGTGGTTACGTGGGCAAAGCTCCTTCTTCTCATGTTCCCCCACCACCACCCCTCCCGGAAATCTTTTTCCAGAAAAATTGAAAGTTTCATCTTTGCCCCACGCAAGTCAATGGAAAATAATTGCTGCTGTCCCAGATGGTGCCGGCAGAGCTGCGGGGTGTAAACAAAGCCCCTGCTGCCATGTGTCGAGCTAATGGAAAACCCTTCTGTGGCACTGTCAGCACATCAGACGCTGTTTCTTCTTTGTTTTTTTAGATAAAGAAAGGGGAGTGCATTTACTCGGGAAGACAACATGCTGTGTTTACAAGTGTTTACAATATCCAAAGAGGATATTACTCTGACTCACCGCTACCCACCGGATCACTTGGAGCTAACAAAAATGCCAGCTTTTCACTCTCATTGTCCTTTTTTTCCCTACATATATGACACTTTTAAGACTTTTGTGCCCTAAAATCTTCTGCTTTATTACTTATGGCCACAGATTTCATGTTTGATATAATACAAAGAGGTGTAAAGTCCATGCCAGTGGGATGAGAGACAAAGATCAATAACCAGCTGAACTGAACTGGTCCACAGGTTTCTGAATAAATATTACCTCCAGCCAGCCATATTATTGCCAGTTTATGAACATTACATTTATCTTCAACATTACAACATGCCTGAAGTTTTTCCCCCCAGTGCAGCACATCAGCTCCTGAAGCGCAGGCCACTCTGGAGCCCTACTAGATATTGCTATCAGGAATTTTCTTCTGATTGATATTTGGCTACTTCACCCTTTACAAGTTACATTTTACATTGAAGTATGTCAGTGCTTTTTGATAGTATATTTTAAGGTGCATACTATAGTGTAGTATCATGTAATGCTGTATTACACTACTCTAGATGTGGTGCCTATGGCTCTACCAGAAAGAAACTACCGAAACACAACAGCTGCAGAAACATTAGCATTCTGAGATCCATTATGTACTAAAATGAAGCAAAGTTAAATATTTATTTCCCAGCTATCAACACTTTATGAGCCCACTGTTCCTGCCCTTCACCTGCAGGGGAAAGTGCTCTGATCACCTGACAGCCCCACCTGCACTCAGCTCCCCTCACTCTCCGCTATTTGGAGGATCCCAAACATACAAATAAAACATTAAAACCGAAGAGCTAAAACATCATCACAGAGACACGCACTGCTTTTTTCCACATTTACTCAGAAATTCTGCCTCCTGAAATTGTCCTAACTGAAAACCTGCTCAATGTGTGAAAATGTTACTTAAAAAACCTCCCCAAATTTACAAGCTACTATTTTTTTCTTCTTAAGAAACTCATTTTGTAACACAGAATGATTATATTAATAGGCAGAGAATTAATAAGACTTACTCTACACAACAAGCAAGATATGAAAAGAAATATATATATATATATATATTCATTTTCTAGGGGATTTTTTTTTTTCCTCAAGTAATTTCCTGTAAAGATCAATGGCAAACAGTATAGAGAAAACATATTTGTGTGGTGAAAAATCAAATAATTTTTTTTTCTACTTTTTAAACTTTTATTTGAGGTAACACTCAGAGCTCATTTGTGGTTTGGAGTAATACAACCACACAGAATGAATGTAGAGGAAAAAAATCACGAGCAGAAGAGCACCAATTTTTATGTATATGGTATCAAAATGCAATTGATCTGAGATAAAACAATATTTTTCTTATATGACTTTGTAAATTAGAACTTACAACCAGGGGCTTAAGGGCTTATTGACTTAAGGGGCTAGCCCTTATTTACCTCCTAACTTGGTAAGCTAGCAAAAAGGTTTAGTATTTATTATCAACATGCAGCAAAATTTCTGTTCATAATAGTCTTAAAAATCAAAGTATGTGTGATATATGAGAAAGAGTAGAATGCAATGCTATGAGTTAACTGGCATGTTATGAGCTATTGTCAGCTTTAAGTCATTTAGGAATCTGCCCTGAAAAATGTACGAAAGGAAAGGAAGCAAGGTAGGAAGAGGTATAAATCAGGAAAAAAAATCAATACTTAGAAAAGAACATTTTTAAAGAGGTTTTGCAAAAAAGTAGTAAGTGAAACTGGGGCACTGGCATTTAAATGTTAGTAACATGGTAGATAAAGTCTTTAAAAAAGCCCTCAACCTTTTATTTGTAACTAAAGCTAAGCTAATGCACTTAATTCCCTCTTCCTTGAATATTTTTAGGTCCACTGAAAAGCTAAAGTATCTGTATCCCTGCCTTTGTGGAGCTGATGTAAAGAGGCTTCATTCAGCTGAAGGCAGAAATACCAAGAATCCTGGAAGAAATGTTCAAAAGCTTTCAGGTCATATTCAGACTCACTGAAACTCTGTTGTAGGTGGACAAAAAGGGCATCTTTTTCAATTCTGTGATTATTCCAGACACCACAGGCTGTGGGTATTTCATTTAACTATTAAATGGGGAGCAAGAAATGTCTGAACTGACGCTCCATTTTATCAGTGGTGAAATATGCATTTTATAGGACATCATATTTTATGTGATTTCTGGGACTTAGATGTCAACCTAGCATTTTAATTATGCTGATTGAATTTATTTAATGAGCTGCCCTACAATGGAGGACAGCCGTGCATTTTTCACTTCCTTCTGAAGGGAATTTCAGCAGTTAGCAAACAAGCCTGGGTCTAATCTGCTTCCGTCTGCAGTGACCCTTGGCAAACAGCTCTGCGTGGCCTTGGCATCAGACAGAGATGGATTTCTCACACCAAGAGACTGGGAAGACAAAACAGGCTGAGAAGCAGCGTATGTACATAACCCAAAGCGACAAACCAGCTCTTTTTATTGCTGTGACACATTTGCAAACCCCACGACTACAGGGCTGGCTCTGGAAAAGCTGCTTTTCCTGCACTGCTGCCCAAAGGGTTGAGAAAAGATAGTCAATGATGGGAGAGGAGATGGGGGCTTGGCGCGTTTCCTCCTCTTTCCCTGGCTGGACAACTGGGTGTCCAACATCAGGTGCCCTACAGCCTCTGGATGGATGATGACCCATTAAGGCTGTGCCTCAAGGGTCAGTTCCTCACTCTTCCAGCCTGATGGAGGAAAGAAGTATTCCTGATACATGGTGGAAGCTCCTGCAAGCCTCCAGCCCCCTGCCAGCCAGGCTCGGAAGCCACCGACCACCAGTTATCCAGCGCACGCGGAGCGGCAGTGATGAGAGCACCTGCCCTCTTTGCAAAGCAGCATCTCAAGAATCTTGAGAGCACAAGATTTTCTGTGCAGTGTGTTCAGAGCCCGAGCAGCCTCGGCAGAGCCAGCACATCCATGGGGCCCCAGCACTGCAGTGAGCAGTGAACCCTTGCTCCAAAGTTTGGGGAGCCGGGACAAACCCTCACCTCTCGCCTCTTCACCCCCAAATCTGCTTTTTGCTCGAGACCCCTGCTTGTCCTTAAATGCACAGAGATTTCCTCTCCTGCTGTCGGCAGATTTCCACCACCATCCCTGCCAAGGAGCGGCGGGGAAGCTCCGGACCCTCATCGTGTCGGGATCCCCCCTCTTACCAGGTACCAGACGCCGAGGATGATGGTGCCGGTGCGGACATGGCAGCAGAGGCAGCAGCTGTTGGAGTAGAAACGTGCCCAGGGCGAGCTCAGCATCTCCGCGGCTCCTCCGGGCTGCTCCGGGCTCCGCGCAGCTCCGCACCGCTCCGCGGAGGCGGGGCCGGGCCGGCCCCTCCCGGCGGGCGGGACCCCCCCGGCCGGGCACCCAGCAAGAAACATCCCCCTCCTTCCTCGGTAGATAGGGCCGGAGAAGATGGGGAAAATCTCAGCGTCGGCCCCGGGTGGTGAAGGCAAGGAACGGTTGGGGTTTTCCCAGCGTGCTCCTAACCCGCTCCCGTAGCTGCTGCCATCGAGGAGATTGGCGTTTTGGTGGTTAACTGACTGGCATGCAAGTGGCAGAAAGCTCACTCTTGCTGGCTCTAGTCAGTGCACTGATGGTGGGGGAACTGCAGCAGGAGTAAGGACCCCCTTCTGGTGGTCAAACAGCAGCCCCCATGCAGGCAGAAGCTAAGGTTTCCACCTAGTGTATGGCTTTTTCTTCATCATCATCACCATCATCATAATCTTATTCTTATTCTACTTCTTGAGACTTGTATCATGCTCTAGAGGAAATAATGTAGAAGATTCGACCAGGAGGTTTGCACGCCTAGCCTGACCCCGAGAATAATTCAGTTGCTGACATCTTATCTTGGCTACTTCCCCAATTGCGCAATGTATCATCAAAACACAATGCTGAAAAGTACTCAGATGTTTCCCTATATGGTTGCTTTGGGGCTCTTTTTTATTGCATACATACATCTGCACCAAACGGTAACTCCCAGATAAAACCTAACTTGGCACAGAGGAGCATTTCTAACTACGTCTCATCACTACTTTTAAAACCACTGTAGTAAATTAAGTTAAAAATCCCTTAAGTTGGAACTTTCTGTAACCTCAATTTTTAGCTCATCCTTACCAAAATAATAATAATAATAATAATAATAATAGTGAAACAATATTTTTATTATGCAAAAATAGAAAAGCCACTTGGCACTGAATTTATAATTTGGACTAGGTTATGTGCATAAACTAAAAATTGTATTTTCAAGATTCATATTGAAAAATGACACTAAAATCTATTAAAGTGGAACATACATCATTGACAAAAAAAAAAAAAAAATCCAAGAGAGCAGAGAAAAATCCCAAGCAATGTGCTCTGTACTCGCCAACAACCTTGACAGACCTCTGTATTTAGTACCAGAAGGTAAAGGTATGCAAGTTAGAAAGATTAAAATCTTGTATATGTGACCTGTGAGAATGCGGAAGGTAAGAGCATTTGCTTCATTAAGGTTATCTGAGCAAGGACCTTTTCAAAGCAAAGGGGATAATAAGCAAAGGCGTGTGATAAACAAGGACACCCAGGCACAGGCACAAACCCTGAGGACAAGGGATAACGGAGACAATGCCGAAGACCCAAAGTCTCCAGTTACAAATGGATGAGCCATTGAGGAGCTCCAGCATTGCTTTGGAGAGGGGCCCCTGGACTTCGTGACTGATAAGAAGGGGAAACAAAAGGGACCTGAGGAGCTAGGATATTCGAGGGGGGGCTGTGGGCCTGCGGTGTCAGTGCCTGGAACCAGCAGGTTCTCGTGGTTTCCCGTCAATGGCTGTAATCCAGATATCCTCTGAAGAAAAAAGGAAGAATGAGAAAGTGATCATTAATTACTTCAAAGCAGTTTCCTGTACAATTATAAATTTCCATTCAAAAAGCCTGATGGGAAAGATCAGGAAACATCAGGGTTTGTATCACACTCCCCATTTATAATCAGCTCCAGGGGTCCAGAGAAGTACAAATCATAGGCAGAGTTTAGAGAAAAATGATGAAGCCCAATCTGCTCTCCTTTCTATTTATGTTTCTGTGGCATACTGGATACTTTGCAGATGGAAGACCTAGTCCCTGCCTTGACGCACTGATAGTCCTTGGCTCTAATCAGTTGCTGACAGGGTGCAGGCACAAATGCTGCTGTGTGGTTGCAGAGACCCCACTGAGAGACCCCATCTCGTGTCCCTTGCTACCAGCTGTGGTGGCAAGGACATAGCTGCAAACTGCATTAAAACAGATGCAAGGAAGGAAAAGTGTGGGTCCTGGCAACACAGCTTACAGCATGAGGTTTACTGTGCTCCAACACGCAACAATCCATTTTTCTTTCACTCATTAGAACTAGTTGCTGGTACTCCTCCTCCTACCTTTTTAATACTTTTTCTGAGCAAGTTTGCTTCTGGACGGGTGGCTTGGAAGCTGCACACCTTCTGTCTGTGCTCACAGTCCACAGAGATGGTGCAGCATGGTTCAATTGCTCTTGAATAATTCAGTTACACTTGCACCCGGGGTTGCCGGCAGCACATACAGAGGGGTGGTTGAAGGGAGTGCTCTTAGAAGCACTGCTGATGCTCTGTCGAATTAGCCCCATGCTTCGGGGTGAGCAAAGAGGTTGTTAATTGTTTTGTATTTGGCCAGCTTAAGACAAGATAAGAAAAGGGTTAAATATTGTCCAGAAACTAGGTCTAGGTATTGTCCTCGGGCACAGAGCAGTGACAACATTGGGAGAATTGGCTGATTGTATTAAAGAGCAGTTTTGCTCAAGTTCTTGTTTGGCCAGGTCCAGAGCCTGTGTTTCAGGATGGCTGCAAATGATTCAAGTATTCAGGGCTACAGAAATAATTAATGCAATCAAGTTTAGAAAATAAACAAAAACAACAACAACAACAAAAACCCACCACTTTATAGAAAAAAAAAAAAAGTCACCTTCCAGTAAATACCTGACACCATCTCTGTTTCACAGAGAAAGACAACATGCAATAAAATAGGACTGCTGCTGCAATTCAAAATGAGTTCAAAAGGTCATTCATTCTCCTGGTTTGAGTAAAACAATTCAAGGTGAGAACAGTATTTGTCTCCAACACCTTGCAACTCAAGATACATTTTAAAGACATAGAAGAGAGACATCACACTGACACAGCTTGATGTACAACCGCTTACACATAGGTAGTAAAATTCCCCTGTTCCAGTACCAAAAAATGAATAATAAGCTATTACCTGTTTTTATTGTTGTTTTCTCCCTTTCTCTCTCTTTCTTTCATTTTCCGTGTTCTCTATTGACCTTTAAAATTGTTAGAAGAAGTGCCTGGACCTCTTTATTTCATTTCTAGGAAATTTTTCATGGTTGGTCTCATAGCAAATAGTGGCTCTAGTCTCACAGACAACTGATATACTTACACCTGTTCTTTAATGATGGTAACCAGCATTTGCAACACCAGTTTCTTGGGTCACTGTTTCATAATTCTGTTTTAAAGTCACTGGTTTTAAAATACACATCATTAAAAAGTTTTGATATGTTGCCTTTGTAAATCAGGAAAACCCAGAGCCCAAACATTCTCCAATAAAAGTCCTAATATGGAGGGTGGGAGCACAGATAAATTTCAGCCATTTTTGACACTATTCTTGGCTTACTGTTCATCATTCCTTATACTCCCATATACTCCCCCCGTGTAAAATACATAGATCCCACCTTGACCAAGGATGCCACACTGACAGTGCACTGCATAAGCAAGGGCAGGACTAGGGGTGGCCATCAATGAGATACCTTTGGGGTGCCCTCAGAGGGTAGGATTCCTGGCTATGTCACTGCACCGTGTAGGTTGACCAAAGTCCTGCCATGATAGCCAGAGGCCTGGTGGTCTCCCTCACCCCCATAAATCTCCAGTGACACTGCAAGCTCACACAGAGATAAAGGGAAAAAAGGAATGCAAGAGTTAAATAATCTCAAGGATAAGGAGGTGCTAGACACTGCCTGGAGCATGAGCTGGGCACCAGCTGATCACCAGCACCAGATTCGCATTTAACTGATTTGAAAGGGCTGAACGTGGGACATAAGAAAAGGTATAAAAGAAGTAATCACCTACTCCCTGTGCAGACTCAGACTCTCCATCAGTTGGCCTGTGGACAAGAACCCACCCATCAGCAGGGACCCCCCTGGTGCCAAACTGCCAGGGAAGATGTGGGTCAGTCTGGTGTGGTTTGAGCTCTGTGAGCAGAGCCCAGCAGCCTCCCCAAGTCAGATCAGACAGCTCCAAAAGGGACCTGCTGCTGGCCAGGGCCAAGCCAGTGAGCAACACTGGTGGTGCCTCTGGGAGAGCAGAGTTAAGAAAAGGAGAAAAAAAAAACACCCTGCTGTGCAACAGCAGCTGGGAGAGAGGAGTGAGAAGCAGCCCTGCAGACTCCCCCGGGTCAGTACAGGAGGTGCTCCAGGCACGCAGCAGCAGTTCCCTTGCAGCCTCTGGAGAGGCCGCGAATGGAGCAGGCTGTTCCCCTGCAGCCCATGGGTCCCACATGGA
Source organism: Nettapus auritus (assembly GCA_011076525.1). Taxonomy (NCBI): domain Eukaryota; kingdom Metazoa; phylum Chordata; class Aves; order Anseriformes; family Anatidae; genus Nettapus; species Nettapus auritus. Next base: position 135,289,900 of record CM021766.1, on the reverse strand, counting down.
GCAGATCTCCATTGTGCGGCCCGTGGAGAGAAGCCCACGCAGAAGCAGGGGGGCTGGGGGGAGCTGTTGCCCATGGGGGACCCATGCTGGAGCAGTTTGCTCCTGGGGGATGGACCCCATGGTACGGAGCCGTGTGGGAGCAGTTCTTGAAGAGCTGCTGCTTGCAGGCAGCCCCCGCAGGCTCAGTTCGGGAAGGAAGGCATCCCGTGGGAGGGACCCCACGTGGAGCAGGGGCAGAGAGCGACCATGAAGAAGCTGTGGAGATGAAGCCTCAGGGACTGACCGCAGCCCCCATTCCCTGTTGCCCTGTTCTGCTCGAGGGGAGGAGGTGGAAGAGGGTGAATAGGGGGAGAAGGTGGTTTTAGTTTGCTTTTAGTTTCTCACTGCTATGGTCTGTTGGGAGCAGGTGATAAATTACATTAATCTCTCTTTACTGAGTCTGTTTTGCTTCTGTGGTTGGTGAGCAATCATACTGCCCTTATCTCAACCCATGAACCTTTTTTTCATCCTGTTTCTCCCCAGTCTGTTGAGGAGGGGGAGCGAGAGCGTGGCATGGAGGTGCTGAGCTGACTGTCAGTGTTAAAACACCACAAAATAAAAGTTAAGAATATAAAGAAAAAGCCTGAAAAGTACATCTAAAGATGGAGCATGATAATATGTAAAAGGAATGTTTACACATTGTATCTTTCCATGCTGCAGTGGTTCTATGCTGTTAGTCAGTATTCTAGCAATAAAGAACATAAATTTCTCTCTCCTTTTACCTTGGGAAAATCTGTGAACTTCTGTAATACTTTTCTCTTGGCTGAATAGAGCTAGTGAACCTTGTGCCCCTTCTTATGCCCAGTGGAGAAGAACAGCTTTGACTTTTCCCTTTCACTGGCTCAGAACGCTTGGCTGTCCCAACCCAGTTCAGTGAGTACTTCAGTCACTTCTGTGGGCATGTTTGTCACAAGTGGACTGCTCCCATCTGCAGAACATATATATGGCCAGAAGGAAGCACCAGCTAGTGTGTGCTGGCTTCTCTTGCACAAGCCTTCAAGTCTCATCTAGCTGCCCTTGTATTTAAACCAGTAACTTGTACCCACCTCCTGAGAGCACCCTGAGAAGGAACCAGTCTTCAACCAAAGACAGAGAGAAGTGGAGACACCACCACTGATCATGGCAGCTTGGTCCCAACCCATTATCAACCCCATTGATAAGTCCAGATGTCTTATATCCAACTCAAACTCATCACCTCTTTCTCTGCCAGAATAAGCCCTTTAGCACCTAGTATCTAGTAACTTCTACTCTACAATGAAGTCTTTTCCAAATCTTTTTGTCACATTAAATTTCTACCAGCCCAATACTACTTCCAGTCCTTTAAGTATATATTTATTGCTTCTCTCAGGTCTGCATCCAGACGGTGGTGTGAGAGCCTTACAACTTACAGGTATGAGGCATGACATTATTTGTTAAATGGACACAGGGTTGGTATTGTGCCCTCATTCCTCCTCACTGTTCAAATTCAAGCATCTCAAGGTTTACACTTGACCTTTTACTATGATGGCTCAGTGGAAGGTCATTCTTAGGGCCTTTTTTTTTTTTTTTTTTTGTCCTTCTAGTCTGAGTGGTTATGCTGGACACAGTATTAAGCCAGGTTTTATCCATAGTCTGCAAACAACCAATTCTAAAGTATAGCATGCAGCATATTAGGATGAGATTCCATCTGTTGGATAAAGAGGTTGTTACATTGCCAACAATGCCTTACTGCTTGCCAGATTGCTTAAACAAAGGAAATCTAAGTGACAGTTTTTAATACCGTGGTAAGTTTGCGGTCAAAGAGGTCACAAGCATTTTATTGATGGGAGAGGCAGATCTTCTAAGAAAAGCTAATGTACATAAAAAGTATTTACTTCCTCTTAGTTCCATTAGTTAGATTAGTTAATTTTTAATTTATGACTTCGAGTATGGCTCAACACTGGGAATTTTGCCAAATTTTATTCCCTTTTGCTTTATGTGATAACAGGTTTCTCCCCTTCTTTTAAAGGCTCAATTTTTAGTTTTATTAATGCAAAAGAATAGACGTTCCTCCCAGTTTTACTCATCAGTCTTATGTTTACATAGTTACAAGAAAAAAAAAATAAACCTAAGAACTATCAGAAATCATGACCATTTGGTCTTTTAATATCCACTTCAGTGTAGTGATAAAGTATCTTCTTCCATCCTATTGAGAACTAGGACTTAATTTTATGTCAGGAGAAACTAAAACACCACACCTTCCATAATTGTATCTCATTACTTTCTGTAACTTACACAGCAAACACTTCCAATTTTGTCTTTTTGCGTTATTCACATTACTGCTTGGAGCCTGCTTAGACTTTCCCCAGATGCACGTTGTTATATATTAAGCCACATGCAACAGAAACCTGAGCTCTGAATTGTCACCAGTTTTAAACCAACTAAATACCACCTCCATCATTATTTTGAGGATTGTTTGACTTTCTCTTAGTGTCATCCTCTGACAATTTACCCATCTACTGCTTAATAAGGAGTCACCAATGGAGATTGGTTCTTTTGCCAGCCAAACCTGGAGAATGTGCCACAGCAGCTGTTGGCTTCATACAGAGAAAATGTGAATGAGGTTTGTTCCCTTCAGCAATCTGTTCTGAATCCCCAGGAAAAGCCCCCTTCATGGTTTACTTGGTGAGTACCTGATGGTGATTTGAACAGTTAAGCCAATACTCACCTTTTCTTGCAGCCCATGCAGAGGCAAGCTGCAACTACTATACCTGCAGTGTAACACTTTCCATATACACGCTACATATTACAGGTCATGGTATGTCCTTCCTGAAACACAGCACATATGGATTTGTTAATTCAAAAGCAAGGAAAACACTTTTTTTTTTTTTTTGTATTAGTGGTGCAGAAAGTTTTATAACTTGGAACAAACTTCTAATTAAACTTTTGTTTGTATCAGAAAATACTGCTAGGAAAAAGAGTAAAACATAAAGCACAGCCACCAGTACAGCAGTGTGTGTGGGGTGTGAGACTGAAGCTCTCTAGTGCTATATATTTTATGTTTTCTCTTCTAAAGAGAGACAGGTCAAGGCTGGTAATGTTCTTCCAATTACAGAAACCAAAGATACTCCTGGCTTCTCTTCATAACAAGCTCTTCCAAATGACCAAAGTATCTTAGGATCCCTCATGCCAGAAGTAAGATTGATGTTTTAAATAATGTGCCTGATAGTTCATTCTCCACTTTGTATACAAAACGACCTCATAAATACCAATATAATCCTACTGAAATAGCATTATTTGGCAACTCATCCCCAGGAGCAGCATAAACATCACTTCAAAAGCACATCTCACACTCATTCTTGCCATTATATTTTTGTAAAGGTACAGTCATAGATTATCAATACAAAATTTATTACTGTACTGCCGCTATATAACATTTTATAGGCATACACATCTGAACATGTTTGATTATAGTCTGAGGCAATTTTGGGAAATCCTGACTGGGCTAATGCCATGAAGACCTCCCAATTGACTTTGGAAAGTTTAATTGGAATAACACCCAATTACAGCTCATTGCATGTGTTGCAACCCATTTAGAATCAAACATCTGTATACAAACCTTTTGAACAGGAGTGGCTCGGGCATGGCACAGGGAAACCCCATCTCTGCAGGTCAGTAACACTCTACAGTGTAGCCCCTCTGATTTTACACCATCTCAGCACCTCGCTTAATCATGATTTATGCTGTTTTCCAGCTTGAGCCCAGATGACATGCACGGACTTGGGATTTTAAATGCTGCACTCAGCTTGAGCTTTATTAGGGGTGTTCATCAGCATACTCCCAATTTGCAAGCTGAAAAACATTTGGACGATTTTTAAACCAACCCTGAAGATGGAAAGTGCTCTGAAATTAAGTCAGTCTTGTTGGGGCAAGTCAGTAGGTATTTAACTGTATAATGTTGTTACTATAGGTCCTGCAGCTTCCTTGTTGCATGCTCTCATATTGAAGTACCTGATGTTTGCTCAGAGCCTTTCTTTTCCACTCTAACATAAAAGTAACTGATCACCAACAGGATGGTCTCCAAAACCAAGCTTACTTTGAACATGTAAATCTGCACATTTTTTCCTCTTTCCCTTTGATGTTTAGCCTACATGAACCCTTAGACCACTTAACTACCACAGGTGACACCTCAAGACCCTCTCAGCACAGGGTGCTGACTTTTGGCCATGCCGAACAAGATGCCCTTGGTGTGCACTTGGAATGCCCCGCTGACAGCTCCCTTTGAGACACTAATTTACCATAAATAATGAACATGATCTGCAGGTAGCAATTTTCCCCCTAGTTAAGCTGGCAAAACAGTTTTTGAGGTGGGTTGGCCAAGAAATACTTGGAACGGTAAAATCTAAGGTGTTTAAAGCCAACGTTATCATGTTCTCAACACAGCAACAACATGAAGCAGAAGCAAAACATTTTGCTTGAGAGAAAAGGCACAGCGGTTTCCAGAGCTGTTAGCACTACATTAAGTCCTTATGTAAGAAATCCTGCTCCCGTAAGATGTTCTCCAGCAGCACAGAAGGATGACACCAGCAGCATACTAGCTCAAAGTCAAGGTCATTAGCAAGGGAATTATTAATAAGAGTGAAGCACTCGCAGTCGTGCTTCTGTGTCTTAATCTTGTGCCGCATGACAGACATTCTACCTGGAAGTGAACAAGCAAAGAACTATTTTCTGATGTGATGTGCACTGATTCTGACCTCGGTTTTCCCTATTTAGTTCCCAGGTGATGCTACTATGGAAATCGAACATGTCAATCACTGGATACATAAAAATCTGCCCCTCTCAGTCACAGACATGCCAGACTCTTGAAGCCTTCAATCATGTGTCTCTGTCACAGCCTATGAAGTATTTTTATATTCAAGGCAGGACATTCTTAAATGTTTTAACAACTACAAAAATAATCAAATTTGCTATTCTGCATGCCTACTAAGGACTTGCAGCAAAGAAGCACTCCTAAAAATACTATGAAGAAGTTGCTATGTTCGCAGGCTGCACGAGTTGATTGACTTTGAACACCACCTCTATAATATATGGACATAAAATAGCAGGGTATTGATTTTCCAGCTCCGTTCTACCAGTGCTGAGCATCCTGAACCTGCTCCAGAGGAACACTTAAAAACATTCTTACTTATGCAAATAGGTTAGCTGAAGCCAAGGTATGAGATCCGTAACCTTCCCCTTTCATAGCATAGAAGAGAAAGTCTGAGACAAGGATCCTTAGACACCATCATCAGCAAGTACACAACATGTATGGGTCCTCTCCCCCCAAATTCCCATATAAGCAGTGGGACAGGGTGCCCATAGAAGCTGCTGACCACTGGCTGACAGCCTGCTACTACCAGCTTTTCCAGAAGAACCTAGAGACCTTGCTCAGCCATGTTATCTGTGGCTTCATTGCTGGAGCAGCACAACTGACCAGCCTGGTTATGTGGACATGCCTTTTTGTATGTCAATGGCAGCAATCTTCCCCCCCCCCCCCCCCCTTCAATCACATGATCAGTAATGCAATATTTAATTAGGTAACCGTAATAATGCAATACTTGGTCAAAATTTGCACACCCCTCTGTAGCTACTCATTCTCCTATGTTTAACTCTAAAATGAACAATTTTGAACACCAGTTCACTCTTTTTTTTTTTTTTTTTGAACTTGACTCAGATTATTTTTTTCTTTTTTGTAAGTCAAACACCCCTCCAAGGTGTTTAAAAAAATAAAAAAAAATAAAAAATCATCACATTAGTTCAGAGCAGACAGCTCTGGAGCCTATCCCTGGAACCTGCAAATAAATAAAAACAGCAAATGGGAGATCCCATGTGCTGCTTCAATTGCGGATATGGATCAACGCATGACTTCATAGATAAAGATGGTCAAGGAAATAGGAAGCTGGGAAGAACAAGGTGTTTGTGAACGGGCCTGGTGGCAACTTCAGTCAGTGGCCTCTAAAAAACAAAGCTCTCAGTAACAAAGTCCTTGGCTCATACTCCATCAGACATTTGAAATAACTCACTTAGCTCAAAGACAGTCTATCAAACAGCTACACTGAAACTGTGTGTGTGCAGAAGAGTTGATATGCCTGAGAAAACAGAATTGTCTTAAAAATATTGAGCCAGTTTCAGAGGTCACTTGATGAAGGACAGAAAATCTACTTGCTTAGAACTGCAGATGTTCACAAGCTTGCTCTTTTAACAGCATGGTATGAAATCCTGAAACCATTAGTTTCATATTAAGTTTCAAATACAATTTTCTGCGAAATGTTTCTTTACAGAACACACTAAAATTAGACATCAGCATTTCAATAAGAAACTGATCTTCAACGAACTGGAAATATTCAGTTTGGTACAACTAACTTGGTATTTAAGAAACAGAAGGTCAAGTTTCATTTACAGAGGAAGGGACCCTATAAAGATACTAGACTATTTTTCAGCAATTCAACTGTTTTTCTTCAATAAGAACAACCTGTGAACCTTTACTAGCAAGATGCTAGTACAGAAAACACCAAGTGTCCCCACCCTTCTGATGACATACAAGTTTTTCTGCTTGGTTCCTGACACCACAACTAGCTCTCTTAATCCTACAGGGAAGACATGACTATCATACTGCTCTCAGGTTCACTGTCAGCCATGGAACCTCTTCTGGTTCTCACCCCTCTGCCCCAAACCCACAAACTAATCAATTTTAACAGTAAAATATTTTAGTGGCATCTTTAGCAAGGTAGTTCAATTTTGCATTTTGTTTTCTTCCTTTTACAGCAGAACTATGCTGAAAGCTTTTAGAGTCAGCCTGGAAAACTCAAACTGTCCTTCGTTGGTTTGCAGCATTCACTAGAAAGAAATTGACAAGCAGAAGTGGTTATCGTTATGGTCACTGCAAAGACAGCTCAAATCTTAGCCAGAGACCAACTTGAGACATGTAAAAGCAAAACTACTGTGGTTAATAATAGATGAAAGTCTGCTCAAATTATGTATTCTGATGTCATCTGCAGTTACCAAGAGCCTTATTTCACAGGACAATCCCATGGCTAATAACCATTAATAAGGCAGTTTCCAGTGAGATACAATTCAGTTACAACACAACAGTACTAGAAGTATTTCTATAAAGTTTGAAATGTTTTTAATATGTACATTCTTAGTAAATATTAAAGTAGTGCTCTTCCCTTGCACTTTTTTCTTTAGACTTCTAAAAGGGCATCAGAAATACAGTTTTCATCCCCCTCCGAACCAATGCACAGGTTGTTACCTTTGTAACAAGCACATATGAATTCTGTACATCTTTCCCTCCCCACAAAAGAAAACTATGCCATGACTACCCAAGTACATATCATCACAAGTTTAAATTACGCATACAAATAATTCCAGAGTATTTTTTTTTTTTTAAAAAAAACAACATATTGGATTTATGAAACCATTCCATGCATTCAACAACAAATAAAAGAAAAAAAAAAAGACTGTTAAATTTCTTTAAATAGCATTTTCTCTACCCAAGTACCAAAGTCTGGATTCAGTGTATCATTAAAAATAACCATTGCTTGACTCATAGAAACATGACAATACATAGATAACCACGTTTCTATTTATAGACAACACGCTATGCTACCTCTTTAAGGGATGTCAAATAAAGCAAGGTTTGCTTTCTAAGACATTGAAACTGCACATTAAGAAAACAGTAAGAGGTGCTGCTAAAATGGGTAACATTTTGAACGGAAGGCTATGTATTTATACGATCCTGCTTCGGAGTAGCAGTTAATCAGCAGGGTTCCTACGTTGGTAGCTAGTTTCTTTTTTCCAGAATGACAAACTTTCCAATAGCTAGAGCTTAATAACCCCAAAATACCACCAATTTTATCCTGAAGAGATGAGAAGAATAAATTTATGCAGTGAAAGCTCTTGGGGGCAGTCACCCTCATTGCATAAATGCTTCATTTTTTTTCCCCCTACAAGAAAGGCCCATAGCTCAACATACAGGTTAGAAACACATTTGGGACGTTCATTACAAACCTGAATTGAGAAGTAAAATTATTTCACTTTTGCCAAGAAAAGAAGTAAAATTAAAATCTTATTTACACGCATATAACATCCCATTTGAGTGTCTGCCTTAATACACTCCTTGAAAACTGTACTTCAGTTCTAAATTTAGCTCACATGAATGCTGCCTGACAGGCATCGGTCCCAGGCATTATTCCCTCCCAGTAAATAAATCAGTACTGTCAATATGCTCCATTTATTTTGACAGACCATTTTAGAGCGTCACATGTTCCTGATATACAGGGATTAATACCTGTGCAAATTACTATCCATTTATTAGGAAAGTTGTCCATTAGCAAGGTGCATCTTCAGTACAATTAAAACCAGCTTGCTCCATTAACTGTTCTTGCCCTGTAATCCTGTTGAACTGCACTTACGTACAGTAAAACAGTGAAAGATTGCTGATCAGTACCATGTGCCGCAGCTGTTAACAATTCTGTTTGTGCCACAAAACCAAATCATTTACAAAACATTTTGGCTCTTTAACAGAATTTTACCAGGTGATGTTAATTACCATCCTTATCAAACAATTTTTTGTAAAGACTATTTACAGTGTACATGGCAGAGCATGCACCTTACAGACAAACACATCTGTCAGTTTGATACCACGTAATTACACAGTGCCTGAAAATGACAACACATCTTAAACACCATTTTAATTAACAGTTTCAAGCGGGAGATGTTCTTTATTTTATTATTTTTTTATTTTTTTTTTTTTTTTACAACTGCTATACTTGCATGAATGTTTATTTATTTTATTTTTTTATAAAAACACTAACTCCTGTCCAGAAGTCTAGACACATTCTACATACTACAGGTTAAGGCAGTAAAAAAAATGTGTTCCTGATAACTGGTCTTGACAATGTCAATTAAAGCTGTCTGAAGCCACTCCAGTTCTCCAACAGATCATTGAAATCCCATATAATTTGTTGAGTGAAAAAAGTTCACCTTGTTTTCTTCGGACTTTTAGTAACAGAGAACAAAACAGAATTGGGTATGACAAATTAGAGAGTGTTAAGGGAAGGGAACATTTGATTTCAATTCACTGTATGAGCTTAAAAGTTAAAGGGGTGCAATTTTAGATGGGAGTCTGAATCAACCAAGAACTGTAGGGAATGAAGCAGAAAAACCAATTTTATGCACATTACTGTGTTCTTAAAAATATATTGTTATCTTCAGCAATTCAAGTAAGGTAATAGACATTATCAAAAATAACTTCATGAACCATACTTAAGTTTCAAATCACATTCTCAAACTTTTAACCCAAAGCAGTTTTATTGTGTTAACTTCATATAATAAACCGTGAAGGTCTGACTGTACAAATGGTTAATGACTTGCACTTGATTCCTGTAACAGCTAGCAGACTTGCTAACCAACGTACTGTAAAGATATGGCAGATTACGTATTTTATCAAAGCACTTTGATTTAGGCATGAAACAAATTCAAATGGTTGACATTCTGTGCTTCTACTGCATCACTTAAAAGAGAGGCGAGAAACACCCATTATTATACAGACAAATATTTTACAGAAAACCCTTCCTTGAAATCAACCTTTTATCCGCAGCTGTAGATGAGAGTATAATCTGTTGTAAACAGGGCACTGTGTTGTAAAACCAGTTTTGTTTTTTATTTTAAGATCGCTCTCCAAAAGTTGGAAAAACAGACTCTTCAGAATGTCTTTCAAATGTAGCATGTTCTGTTTTCTATATCATAAAGTTACTTTCCTTTGATTCCTTTTTTAAAGATGTTTGTGTTCACAGCAGTTCTGTTTTTAAAAATTGTTTGAAACTTATATAAAATTCTGTACATGTTCACAAATTATTGCATAAACAGCATAATCTTCATGACAGTATTCAGCAACACATGTCCATCTCAGGAAGTTCACGTTTCCCTTCTTGCTTTTTTCTTCTTTTTAACTTGTTTGGGGGACTCCCAGCTTTCTTCAGACTTTGCTAAAAACAAAGCATAACTACAGAGTTACAACTGAGGAAGTTTACACAGAACTGACTTTTAAAATCCTAAAGAGTACATTCCATAACATGATGAAGCTGTTCTTCAGCCAGCATGATTTTTGAAGATCTCCCATTTACCTGTTTGTACCAAATAGACTAATCTGAAATGCCTCTAAAAGAAAGTTTGGTAACTTCAACCTATTTTTCTGACACCAGAAATAGAGAAAGTCACTCATTTTTGCTAATGTAACATTTGCAATAAGGTCATTGTCAGCTGTTGGCTAACTGGAAATAATATATGTGTAAACAAATGACATTATTTGTTCATTTTGATCTGATTACACCATTTTTAACCACTGAATTACACTTGCATGTCAAAAGATTAATTTTTAAAATAATGAACTACATAAAGATGTGGTTACATGGTATACAGAATTGCATAAATAATCACTATGTTATTTGAATAAATAAATTGGCCTTAAAATGTGCTGGCTGCCAAAAGCAGTAAGTCAGGTAAAATATTTTCTATGTTTAATATGAGATATTCTCCCATTTGGGAATTAGTCACCAAAGCCTTTTTATTTTAGAACCTGAACAAAAAGCAGTTAATTGACATTAACTACATAGTTACAGCATGGAACTTCCATCCTGATGGGAAGAGTATGTTCAAATGTCTGTTAAGGTCTTGACAAGGACAACAAACATTTTCAGTCATTTAAGCATATGAAGCTTGCTTTTCCTCACAGTGAAAGGACAGTTGCCAAAATACTATATAAATTAGCTTTCTTTTAAATAAGATCCCTCAATGAAATACAGAAGCATCTGATGTGCTACTCTGCATCCAAACCACACGACAAAGCATTCTGACTGTACATGCTCTACAGAAAAAAACCTGCACACTGAATTCAGATACAATTGTACCAAGATACTTACTCTGTGGAGGAGGCACACTGTTTTGCTTAATATTGGGACTAGAAACATCTGTCTCTTGCAGCATCTGTGGCACTTGGGAAGCGATCTTGTCGGAATCGCTCTCTGATACAATTACAGATGGCTCAGTAGAAACAGCAAGTGAAGGAGCCTCCTCAGGCTATTTGAAAAAAAAAAAAAATCCAAAAGTTTACTAAGTCCTATAACAGTAAGACATTCTTATTCAGAGTTATTTTGGAACCATACTTAGCAGGTGCTGAGAAGATGGCACTGAAAAAATAAACCAAAACTAAAATTCTTTAAAATTGCATTCAAAGCCACAAGACTGTGACTGCCATCTAGTGCCAAAATTTTTTAGTTGCATACAAGCAAAGTAGCCACGTAAACTAATTCACCTTAAAAAACACATGACATGCAGAGAATACAATCTGAAAGTCACTAAAATCTGAAAACGATTCTAGAATATGTATTCAGAATAGGTGGAAGACAGTGATGCATACACATTTTGTTTCGAGGCAAAATGGCAAACTGGTTAGGTCAAAATCTGTAACTCAAAAAAGCTTTTATATGGTTCAGAAAGCATTTGCAGTCATTCCTACCCAGTGGGCAACTACTTGGTAATTGCTCACATTCTGTGCTTATATTAGAACAACGGGTATTTGGGAGAGTAGTCCAAAATATTTCAGTGAAGACTACTGTAGAATGAACTGCTAGGTGAAAGATAGTTTGAGTATTTTCCAATTTTATGGTCTATTTTGATGATTCCCACTACAGAGTGAACTGTAACTGTAGCTTACTACATAGCACTTACTAGAATGAAAGTACAGTAAAACACAAGTTGAAATGCAAGTAAAAAAAAATTTAGTAGGAAAGTCAGAACAAAAAATAACTGTATGATCCCACAGCAGGCAACCTACTGACAAAAGGCTTCAGATAAGACTATACTGGAAAAACACGGCATCCGTCAAGAAACAAACCCCAAACTTTAGGACGTTATTAAGAATTCATGGCTGTCGTTGTCCTACAACAACAAGGATGTGAAACTAACAGGACATAACAGTGATGTCTACATCCATCCTGTGATGCAGATGTACACAGATCCTAGGATACTGTTACCAGGTTGTACTGTTGCCATCACTAACATAAGCATCTCACAAAAATTTAGTCAAAACATATGATAGGGCAATATACATTTTTAAGCCATATAATACTGAGCAAGAAATTAAACAGCTTTAGTATTTTAATAAGAAAAAACTAACAACAAAAATTAAGGTAGAAGTTCTCTCATCTATTACGGATAGATAAGTTTTCTGTGTTCTTACACAACTAAAATAAGTTTAATGAGAGAACTACTGGAATTATAATTAACACACTGTAAGGATGACAATTTTTTATTTTTTTTTTTTAAATACTGCCTAGGCTGATAAAATGAGCTCCCATATTGCAGGACTTAGAGGCTTTGCTAATTCTAATGTTGTCTAATTGCTGGCAACGATTAGCTACACAAGAATATTAACTTCAACAAAATCAATGTTGCCTCAAACAGAAAAGAGGACTTAAGAAAGTTCTTAGTTGTGCAAAGTAACCAATTCAGGGGAGATTTAGATTAGCAACTTTGAAGAAATTCTTCACTCAAAGGGTGGTGAGGCACTCAAATTTTAATTTTCCTCATATTTTGTTTTCATGTTTCAGAGCATTTGCTCAAGACTCAATTACCTAGCTTGAAAATTTAGGTCACAGACCATTTCTAAAGTGTTTTGGAACAGCCAATTCAATATCAGAAAACATCTTTATATATGTGAAATTACAATAAGGCCAAACCTGATGGTAAAGAGGCTTGAAAACTAACTGATAAGCCTTCTGCACTGTCAGATGTAACAATTCACAACTTGCCCTTTGTGTTCACCAAGTTCAACTAACTTTCAGGGAATGTCAGTAACAGATTCCCCCCCCCCCCCCCCTTTCTTTTGCTTCCACAACAAGTTTAATACAATATTTGATCTCATTTCACAAAACTGCCGCTGGCTTCAACACAGCTATATATAGGCACAACCTATACAAACACAAGAAATTTAAGACTCACAGCAACAGAATCACTTCAGTCTAAAAAATTATAGTGCACAGTGTAGGTCTACATCTGAGCTGGTGAATCAGACCAAATATTTGATACCAACCTTGAATAAAAGTTGAAGTAAATCTAAACTGAAGAATCATAGTAAAAGCTGTACTTTGATGCAGAATATTTATAATATGCTAAAACATGTCTGAATCTGGTTTTCAAGCATGTTTTCAATACAGTTTCTGTACTTCAGTGACCTGTAGCTTCTTGTAAAAGATTCCATTCTATTATATTCATTGAAATTTTCTTGTCTTTATGTATCCTTGTTATAACCTTGCTATCTTTATGTAACAAATGCTTAGTTAAAGTGAAACTCAATATTCTGAGGGACTGTCTCACTGATATTGTTCATACTTCATGGAACAAAACCAATACCATCAGAAATATTAAATATTTTACTTCGTCCTACAGTGTGATCCTTGTAGGACAACATTACCCAAAGAAACTATTTTGGAGAAAGGCCAAAAAGAACTTGTATTTCTATAGTACTTGTTTCTTGTTGAATGGTCAATTTGTGAATTGGTTCAATGACAACTCAGAACACAGTATGCTGGTAACTCTTAAGTCAGTTGCAATGAAACAGTAAGATATGCTGAGATATTCATCTTGCACTCTTACCTATTTATTCTTAGGTTTCCAGATCTCGAAGTTTTAGAATTTATGTATTCAAACAACAACAAAACCCACAAACTTGGTCGTGATGAAGACGATTAATGATTTAGCAAATGCTGCTTTTTAGAGTGGATGCCCCTTTTAAAAACTGGTAACTGACCTGTATCTAGAATTCACCTTCAAATTAAACATAACCTGAAGTATATCCCTATTGTAACATTACCATATACAAACTAATGTTTCAGTACATCTTGAGCATTTAAAAATGGAAATCATTAAACACAGATTTATAACCTTACCTTAGCTGGTTCACTAGTACTTATGGTCTTCAGAGAAAAAGCTATTTCCTGCTGTGGTTGAGCTTTTGAGGTATCCTCTTGAAATTCCTCTCCAGCTTCTCTATCCAGTTCTTCAGTGTCCTACAAAATTGGGGAAAAAATTAGGAGCCTGGATGTGCAGTAAAGTTCTGACTCTTTCATCCTGCACATCAGTTTGGTTGCCATAATTATCTTCTATAACTAAGAAAACCAAAAAAAGATTAGTTGGCTAATATTTGCTTAATATGCAGAAGTTTCAGGTATTAACTTGTATAGCTTTCTTTTGCGTATTATGCTTTAACAATATTTTGCAACCAAGTGCAGTTTGCAGCGATGTCTGTAAAATAAACGTATCTATATACAAACTGAAAACATTTCCTAAGTTTCCAAGTCTCAACCTTTACTCCTTAAGCAAGGTTGGACAGTTTTCCTTTAATTGAGGAATTAAAGTAGATAAATTTGTTTAAAGCACTAAAAGGGCCCTAAGCTGAACAGTAACTAGAACACAAGTCTCCAGTTTTAAACTGGAAGTACCTTCTCAAAACATTCCTTCCTTCCTTATTTCCCCTGAAACCTTGTGAAAAATGCAGTCAAAGTCTGTTGACTCCTAACAGGTAAGAATATATCCTGTCTTACATTTAGCTCTGATGGTAGCTTCTGCTGCCTGAAGCCAACAAATAAGACTTGGACACTTAAGACTGTATTGTTTAAATTATACTTCTCATCAATGAACACATTAAACTTTCAGAGTTACAAATATACATATTTTAAGTGAGTTTGAAGAAGAACTAGCAAATTAAATCACTAAACTGACTATTCTAGCTTGAAGATCCATGCAAAACACTGAAAACACCTGTTAACCATTTCTTATTAATCATGACTTATGTCTAGAGTTATTGCAGAAACCAGAACGTTACAGATTTCAGTCACAGGAAAGCTACAGTCCTAGTATCCATTTTTTTTTTTTTTTAACCTCAAAAGAAATGTTGCAAATTGACATGAATCAACCATCTCTACTTACACAATATTAAAAGAACTCTACTTGACAGTAATTTTTTCTTTTACAATTAAAAAAAAAGAAGCAAATCCAAAGTAATTATGACTGAAGTAATGCTTTCCTCCTCCTCCTTTATGAACGGCTGTCACCACAGGCAGAAGCAGGATGGGTTCTGAGTATGAGCTGTCAAAAGATTTTTTCCTATTTAGAAAGTACTTGTTTTCATCTATTCAAACATGCTCCAATTGCCAAGTGCAATCTGATTTTGCTTTTTTTTCCTTTTTACAATAAATGTGTTTCAATGTAATTTGTCAAAAACAATTTAAAAATATCACAGACAACTCCAGCCATCCTGTTTGCAAACAGTATCCATCTCATTCAAATCTGACTCACATAGGATAGCTGTACTTGTGAAGTCGTAAATACTTAATATTTCACATACACCGCAAAAGCACTTTAGACAACCACTATATCCTAGTAGAACCACACTTCAAGAATACCTAGGAAGGGAATTTCAGTTTCTCTTGTTCTCCTAGCTAGCTATGCACACAAGGCAGCTGTCTTTTAAAAAACAGGAACAGAGAGCTTCCCACGCAGAGGAAAGTCCCTGTAGAAGCCCCTAAAGTACATATGAAAGAAAATATTTCAAGGTAAGTGTTTTCTATATATTTCATGCTTTCCAGAAATCCAGCAGAACTACTCTATATTCACCAGTCAATCAGAGAATCATTTAAATTCAAAGAAATATTAGTAAAGGAGTCCTTAACTTGTAAAAACAGTAGTGGACCACACAATAAAGAAACGTATTTTACCTTTCCCCAAAATAATTTTGCTTAAGTCACCAATGCACAAAAATAAGTTGATTTAGTGAATTCCTCATACATTTATTTTCAGACAGTCCAGATCTTGCTCCATTTACCTGTGAAGGAGAGTTAGCTTCTTCACCCTGCTTCTTCTTTTTCTTCTTCTTTTTCTTGGACTTCCCACTTGTCGAACTCTGAAGAATGGGCTCTGATTTTTCTCTTTCATTATCTGAAGCCTTAAATATGGAAATATAAGATATTAAACATTTAAGATAACAATGAAACATGCTTCCTTTAAACTAAACATAAAATACTAGCTATAAGGGATTTAATGGCATATAAAAGGAAGTGAACACAATTTTATCTGTTCAGTTCATTTTGGAAAGACTATGTTCTTTACACACTCTGGAAACAGAGTACAAAAGCTGGGAAACAAAAAACACAGACAATGTACTGGTGGCAGAAATGCTGCTTTTTGCATACACTAATATCATTGAGCAGTATTTACGAGGAGAGATCCAAATCCACTCTTAGTACACAATAAAAGGTAATACCTTACATTATGGTGAGACAACAAGATCTGACATGGAGCTAACTGGCTTCTATTTTCCCCTATAACAACATCCAGCACCACACGTTAACAAAATGCTGCTGCTGTTATCAGCGTAAAGGAAATGAGAGATTACCTTAATCATCACCCTTAAGTTACTTTAAGAAACGGCAGTGGTAAGGGCAAAGTCTTGGAGCTAAGGAGAAAATATCACCTTTTACCTTCTGAACATCAGATAATGCCTCTTCAGGTTGCGGAACAGAAACAGTTTTTTCTTCATCTACCCAGTTTCCCCACTCTTCTGCTGGTGCATTCCAATCGGAGCTAGGATCAGCAGAAGAAAGCCCATCTGCAAAAATTAAAGAGATTTTCAGGAATGTCACCTTACTTTACAGGTACTCTGACAGTTGAAAAACAAAAAAAAATTACTACACAGAAAACTACCTTTGATACCAAGATATAAACAGGTGTTTCCTGTATTTCTGAAAAATGTAAATATCTTAATGATAAGATGAAGACTTTGGTAAGTAATGAGTCAGTTTTAATTATTTTACAAAGCAATAGGATTACAAACTAGTCACAGCAGCAGCTAGCCACATGCAATTGCTTTGGGATACCTTTATGAACTATGAGAAGAGGAACAAAGTTAAGGGTTGTTTTTCATCTCATCTTTTTCCTGGTTTGTTAAGAAATTAGGATGAACTGTGAATAATACTGATGCTTAGTAAGGATCCTTTACAAGTGTCATATCTAAGAAATGTAAATCTCATTGAACCAGAAGTCATCTTGTAACACAGACATTTTTAATACCTTATTTTTCCCAGGCTTTTAAGTCCCTGCTCTATTTTGCTAGTATCACCATTTTGCAATGGCATGCATTTATGCTGTGATGGGGAATGACAGGGTCAATTATATAAATGTTAAGAGTGCTAGAAGGGAAGAACTAAGCCCTAGAGTTTAGCAGAAACTTACTGCAAGTCCATTTCAAAAATATTTTATTTTTACCCTTCACCTATGCCAAATTGATGGCAAACATGCAAACTCGGTCTGCCAATTATGGCAGCATTCAATTTAAACATTTAAAAAAATTACGCTAAAAAGAAAAGCAACGATAAAACCAATTACATTTACTAGCAAAAACTGTAGTTTGCTAGCACACTAGGATTTTAAGATTACCTAGAAAACTTCTTTATCTCTTGCCTTCTTGTAAAAATACTACCTCAACTTACTTGGTATTACATATATAACCTACTTTGAACATTATACACTCGAATCAAGTGATTTGAAAAAAGTTTATAGAGTATAGCACTTACTAAGCTTATATTATCTATTGCCCTGTCACTAGTTTCTTTAAGAAAAAATCCATTCTTTTTAACAGAAAATTCATAGCATCTGGACTAGCAGTTGCATGCACTGAACCTGATAAATGAGGAAGGTTTATCTGTGTATCACTTAAGCAAAGTTCGAGCCTACTTTACCCTTCTTATTAGTGCATCTCCATTACCTGGTAGCTATGAAAAATATGACTTAACAGAAGCTGTAGACATTCTACGCTCAGAAATGCGAATAAATTATGCTCTTATAATGGAAAACGGATCAATTCCAAACGATTAACTGATAATGTGCTTCCCTTATTCTTAAACCAGATAAAAGACAAAAGAATTTTTATATAAACTGGTATTAGAATGATCATGACAGAAATGATGGAGTCAATGACTGTATCAATCCATTCTAATCCTGCAGTCATTAAGACAGACATTGTTCTTAGAAGGTAATACGTGTGGCAGCCTTGCTGGTCACTTTGTTGACCAAGTTTTTAAGCCAATGAGCTAATGAAACTTCATAGTTTATTTCATGAAAAAAAAAAAAAAAAGCCAACATCTTTATTCAGTCAAATGTAAGAATATCAACTACAAGGCAATTCAAAAAGTAGACTTAAGGCTGTAAGCCTTCTTCACGGGTACAGTTTCACTGGTAGGTATTTAGGTAAGTCTGTAACACCACCACATTACTACTAACTATACTACAGCCCTTGTTTAGGTTTTTGACTGCGGTAAAAGCTACAAGTATATTCTGAAATCAGCAAGGAGGGGAAAGGGGAAATTAAACACCAAGCTTACTACAACTCCCAAGTAACTTCATTGATCTCTAGCCTGCATGTGCTTTTCATATACATACACAATTCCCTAATGCTTGCTAAGGAAGGAAGTAAGACTAAATACAGGAGTCTTAACGTCAAGTTTTCAGTAAGATACCAACATGTAAAGGCAAACTCAGTTACTCAGATACAATCTACTAACACCAACATAACTTCTGCAGACTTGCAGTAGATTTCTTATAATTTGTAGTAAATTAAGACTGTTGTAATTACATTGTTCTTCTAGCCAAAGTCAGAACTACGCTAAAATGCATGAGCTTTCTTTCACTTCTGTGTCTCAATACCGAGTATTTTGTCTAAGAAATAGTTATGTTATCATTCATCAAAAATACTTTTTCCTGCTTTCCTCAAACTGATACTATCTTTACAGAAGTGAAACATTTCAGTTTTTGTCTTCATATGCTCACAAATGGTTAATGCAAATAGCTCAAATAATTATGCTTTAAAGCAATGGTAATTGCAGTTTTTGTTAATGAACATTTTAGAGGAACATACTTAACCCAGACCATTCGTCATCAACAGGGGGTTGAGCGTGACTTAAATCCCACTGAAAATCAGAAGTACCAGCCTGAGAAACTGGCTCACTATTGGATCCTGAAAGGGAATAAATGAAATTGTATTTTTAAGTTACAAGCTTCCTCATTTCTCTTAGGTAAACAAATTCAAAGGAAAATAGCAAAGACAGACAGATGGCCCAAGGAGAAAAAAAAAGTCTGGTTCTCAAGACTGCACAGTACAGGAAAATGACCAAGCTCTTCAAAGTGAGATTTATTCAGAAAACAAGGGAACTGAAAAAGGAAGACAAAGTCAGCAGAGTATGTAAAAAAAAAAAAAAAAAAAAAAAAAGGTAATACAGATTAATAACATTCCACAAGACTTACAGCAGTCTCCTCTAATTGGAAAACAATGAAAATTTATGGGTGATAAAATTATTCACTATGTGCAAGTAAAAACCTCTTATATGCATCAGCTTAGACTACTAGAAAGAAACTTGATTATATCACAGATATAGCAATTAAATTATTTACTACTAAGTGAATTTTATGCTCATCATTTAGACTCAGCACACAATCAAGCAGAAATATCTTATTGTTTTAGCTTTTTACTATCATTTTAAAAGTTACTTTATTGCATTATTTGAGCATAACAAAAAAAAAAAAAAATCAGTTCAAGTAAGAAGTTCCAGGAACATAAAAGCAGCATGACGAACAACAGTAAAGCCTAATTCCAGCTATGATAATAAAAAGTGTTAGACATCTAACATTATTATTTTAAGAAAAATAAGGCATCAGCAAAGAGAAAACTTCAGAAAAGACTCCAATAAGGTCATTTGTGGGACTGAAATAAATTAACGTATCGCTTTACAGTGAGATTTATTTTTGAAAAAAGTTTAACTAGGACCACAGATAGCTACCTGGTTCTCCCTAATTTATAAAGGCCTCTGCAAAAAAAAAAAAAAAAAAAATGCTCGAATGACAGGAATATTGACACATTCTACACCTTTTGCTAACTAGCCATTACAGCAAGCAGTAAATATTTATTAATAATTTAGCTAACATGCAAAGACTATAAATATACTTCATTGTCTTCATGCTTCTCTCTGAATTCAAGTTGGAATGACGGTATTGCAGATGAATCTCAGATCAGTCTTTCCCACTTTATTAACTAAGTTTTCTTAAGTTTCAGTCTAGCAATTGAACTGAAATTCAAGCGGATCCCTTTGGGAAATCCAATTTCATTAACATTTTTTGTACAGTTACTATTTTTTTTTCCTTAAGATAGGTTTTCATTAAGCGAGCTGTTCTTTGGAGAGCCTGGTGAATTAGACCTTGGCATTTATAACTTCTTTGTTATACTGGCACAGATGCGCACAGAGAATGAAGCACTTGTGAGCTATAGGACAATGAATGCTAGTTTCACAGTTTGAAGACCACAAACTGCAATGCCAGTAAACATAGCTTAACGCATAAGCACTTCGCCAGCTACTTGCGAGAAGAAAATAGACATGCCAAGCTCTAGATCGGGAGCAAATAAGCAAGAGAAGAAAACCTGACCCCTTTATTAAATAATGTATCACTGTAGCACTTATGTCAGTAGTTTAACACACAAGATCTGTTACGAAGCCAGGTTTGTGTTCTACAGCAATTTCACCCTTCAAAACAAGACGACCCTGGAGTTCAGCTTTCCTACCCATCTTACAAAGCAAAGCCTCAGGACTCCAACTCCTGCCTACACAACATATTTTGAAAGTAGTGCTTCAGTTCCGTGACGGGAAAAAAGAACCCCCATCAACAAACAACAAAACCCCTGAAAGTTCAGGGCAAAAATTGTTTTCCTAGAAAACAATCTGCAGATCTCCATCTTGAGTCACAGCAGTACTTAGCAAGCTCTTATGCCAATCACTTGGATTCAACACAGAATCAGGCAGAAATACCTCGTTGATTTAGCTTTTGATTATCAATTTCAAAGTTACCTTATTGCATTATTTTCGCCTAACAACAAATAGCCTGGCAGACTTTCACAAAACAGATCTTCTACTTTTACTGTTTACAGTTACCACCACTATTTCCAAAGGACAAACGATGCAGGTAACACCTGGCAGATTTGTTTCTACCTGGTATAGGAGAAGAGAGGCAAAAATCTTTGGAAGGGCATACATACCAGAAACTCCAGGAGTTAATCCAAAAGAAGAGAAAGAAGTAGAATTTGGTTCAGAGGTATTAATCCGTGCATCCACATTCCAAGCAGCTGTGGGGAAAGGAAAAAAAAAAAAAGAAAAAGAAAAAGCAAGCTTCAGACTGCTGGCAATGTTGAAAAAGTTAGCTATTTAATGATGAATAGGGTCAGTAAAACAGAGGAAGTTCCAGCCATGTTAACATTCCATACAGCTGAGAGCAGTGTTTGCCTTATTACATGAGACAATCTGCACTGACAGAGGTGTGAATGTACGAACATTCAGCTTGAAATCATTTTCAGACTAAGATCTTCCTCTCTCTACCACTGTTTCTATACAGAACATTAGATTTTCTTCTATATATAAGCTTTTTCTTTGTGAGGAGTAGATTGAGTTTTGAGACCCATATTGCTGCATGTCCCCCCCCATTAACAACACTGGAGTTATGAAAAAGCCTATTTGTTAGCTCTGTAGATGACACCTAGCTTCCAGCAAATTGCTTTTACGTTGCAGAACAGAACTGAGTTCAGAACAATTTTTGACAAATAGGAGATGCTGATTAAAAATTACAACATACTTAACTCTGTGAAGTGTAAAGTAGAAAACAAGGCAAAATAACTAGTGGCATAAATGTGTCAAAAAGAAGCAGCTGGTTAGAATGTGATTCCATGATTATAAAGAAAAACTACTAGGAATTATAATGAGCTACAAGGGAGGTCCTCAGGAGGTCCCTAGTACATCCTCCTCCTCAAGCTCCTCCTCATGGTCAGCTCTGAGGTCAGATCAGGCTGCACAGTGTTTTTTATCTGGTTGAATCTTAAAAGTCTCCAAGGATGAAGACTGGTTACCCACAAAGGTTGTGCGTTTATGATGCCTGACTGTCCTTGTGAGGAGAAAGTTTCTGTTTATACTCAGTCTGAACCGCTTGTTTCAATTTATGTCTGTTGTCTTTCTACCACACACCACTGTGAAGAGTCTGTCTTCGCCTTCCCAGTAACACCTCACAGGTTCTAGCAGGCAGCTATCAAGTTCTCCTGAAGCCTTCCACTCCCCAGGCTAGACAAGCCCCATTCCCTTAGCTTCTCCTCCCAGGGCAAGTGCTCCAACAACTGACCATTTCCAAGGTTCTTTGCTGAATTTGTTCCAGATGATCAACACCCTTTCTGTATGGGGTCCCCAAAACTGGACACAGTATTCCAGATACGATCCAAAAAGTGCTTAGTAGGGGGCATAATCACTGCCACAGCCTCCTGACTCCTGTTAATGCAGCTCAGACCACTGCTGGTGTCCTCTGCTTCCAGGGCCCATGGTCGGCTCATGTCCACCCCAGTGTTCACCATGATGCCCATCCCACAGAGCTCATCTATAGCCAGCCAGCCATTCTCCAGCTTGGGGTTCCTCCTTCCCAGGTGCAGCACTTTACAGTTGTCCTTCTTCAACTCCCTCGAGTTTCGATTGGCCCACTCCTTCAGTCAGTTTAGGCCCCTCAAGATGGCACCCCTGATCTGGGCTGTACCAGCTCATTCACCAAGGGTTTGTGTAATCTGGCAATGTGATGTGAGTCACACTATCACCTCCTCCAGATCATTTATAAAGATAATAAACAGGACGGCTCTAAGCACAGAGCCCTGTGATACCCCATTGCTACCAGCCTCCAAACAGAGCATGACCCACTAACCACTACCTTCGAGCCTAACCAGTTTTTCAGCCACCCAGAGCAGACCATCCGAACTTTGATACAAAAATGCTGAGAGACACAGTGTTGAAAACATTAAAGTTATGGTAAAAAGCTATCCTCTGCTCATCCACAAATTCGGTCACTTAACCAGAAGCAGATCAGTCTGGTCATGCGTGACTTGTTCTCAGTAACAAAACAAGAACAAGCTGTTTAGTCGCTAAGAAATACCACTTTAGAATATAAGGCAGAATACAACTAACTGGAATATGAAAAAAGAACAACAACAAAACACTTGCTTCTACTCAGTAATAAAAAGCTTTCAACGGAATACCAGGTCCAGTCTCGGTCACCACAATCCAAGAAATGTAGGACAAATGAAACCAGTCTAGACAAAAGCAGCATTTCTGACTATAGCAGAACACTGCTTTTCAGAAAAGACCATGATCATTTAGACTGAACAATAGACAGGACAATTATTACAGTATCTACTAATATGGCTGTTGTACAGACAAATGAAATTTTCATAATTTATCTGGGAAATATAAGCAAAATATGCTAACAATTGTACTAGAAAAGACTAAAAAATAATTTCTAATGACAAAAACAGTAAAAACACTTAAAGAGACTGACACGAGCTGAGCAGTCTTCACTTCTGAAGCCTAAACAGATGTCTGTCAATACAACACAGCTGAACTGATCATGTATCAACAGTACAGATTTATAACCTGGGTTCTAAACATATGTTAAAAAAGGAAAAAAAAATTATACTTCAATGACTTAACATACAACTTCAGAATTTTAGAAAAGTGATAAAAAGTTTGGTTGACATAAATAATTTTATTTCAGATGAAAACCGAAAACCCCATTAAACTAATGGGGAACATAGATGATAAGCCATCAGAACTTGCAATAAACAGAAAATGCTTAGTTCACATTTCACTAGACCATTCCAAGATTTTTTTGAATACATAAACAAAGCTATTCCAGAGATTCAGTACCAAAAATTATGTAAAAATGCTTAAGTGAAGCAAATTTTTCTCAAAATAGCTTACCAATAGGAGTGAACAAAGAACGCTCTTTCCAGGGCCTGCCCACCAGCGTTACGCCCCAGTCCTTTCCATTCCCATTAGCATCTCCAGTGTCTTGGCCCCAAGCCGATGTCTCAGTCTTCCTCTTCCCAGCTGTAGCTGAGGGAACAGACGTCCATTTCTCCTCCCCTACACCAATCTGTGAGGAGATTTTTACAGACTTCTCATTCCAGCTTCCACCGTTTACCGTATGGCTTTCACTCAATCCTGTAGAAACTTAAACATAAGAATAATGAAACATTACATAAAATACTAATTGGATGAAGAATTAAAATCTTACACGCACATATACTTAGCAATAAAAAAGAACAAATGAACAACAGCTTTGCTACACCAGCGTGATATAGAAGAGCTGCTGCTCTGTCTCAGCTGATTTTCCAGTTCAGATGATACACACCATCTGTCAACTAACTTGAAGAGCGAGGGGAAAAAACAGCACCAAACTGCACCCTTCTTCCTATGTCCCTTTCTTTATAAGATTTATCTTGTTTCATCAGTGCCTCTAGATTAAAAAACAAGGCAATTTCTTTTACAGACTATGGTGATGTGATGGCTTGTGGAGAGCCCTATATATTGAATGGGGAACAATTTCTGTTTTGTAGCTATCGTGGCATACAATAGTCCTCTAAGCACTAAGTGGAAGAAATAACGTGTAGAAAATGCTTCCCAAGTGCTACACGGAATTTACTAGGCACATAGCTATCATTAACTACAGAGACCAAACTCGAGGGGCCCCCCCCCCCCCGACAAACAAACAAACAAAAAAACACGGCAGGCTCTCAAAATAATTCATAAGCAACGTATTTTACATTACACTACTGTAAAAGACCACAAATCTTTATCTGCAGTCTACT
The DNA here is from genome assembly GCA_011076525.1 of Nettapus auritus. Taxonomy (NCBI): domain Eukaryota; kingdom Metazoa; phylum Chordata; class Aves; order Anseriformes; family Anatidae; genus Nettapus; species Nettapus auritus. Next base: position 135,265,095 of record CM021766.1, on the reverse strand, counting down.
TTGCTGAGGAACTACTAGTCATAGCAAGTTTAATATGTACTTTCAGAGGACTCAGTACTACACCGAGACAAAGATCATTAAAAGAAAAGAAAATGTATAATGTCCCCATAAAACATAAAGGCTAATGATCTGGCACACCCAACCTGACCTATATATGACACACCTTTTTCAAAGGGCCCTGCATATCAAATCCTCTTTTTTTTTTTTTTTTAAGAACATTGTAAACAACAGAAGAGCTGCCACTTTACAAATGATTAAGTATCTACATACTACGCGTGTAACACTTAATTACTCAGCTAAAAAGTGACACATAATTAAGTCAGAATCATATGTTCACAAAAACTAGAGACAAAATGTTTTATTTCGTAAGTGAACTCTGCTCAGACAGCATGAACATACCAAATTCAAGGCAGCCTCACTGGCAAAGAGATGATTTGCTGAGATACGCCTACATGTTCCTAGATAAATCCTATTTCCAAACACAGACAGCTGTAATGTAACAACCCCTCTACCTAAAAACTCTGTCCTTTCTCCCACAACTCTAGAGATGCTACACTGCGTCAATCTACGTCTTCTATGAGTAACATGTCCTCTTAGGGGATGGCAACTACAAAAACAGCAAACACAGGAACTGTTAGTGTAGCTGTAGAACAACTCTTTCAAAATCTTGCAAGAAGACAGTTGAAGTCCTGGAGAAAACGCTTGGTTATTCTATTTATTAAACTACTCTTCCAGCAACTTTTCATATAAATCACAGAAAACTTAAGGTTGGAATGGATCTCTGGAAGCAACCTAGTTCCACCTTCTGCTAACTTCTGTACAGCTAAGTTCAAAATTGTGTCACATTACTCAGTCTTTATGATTACCACAACCTGAGAGTTCAAAGCCTCTCTGGGCAACCGTGTAAAGAGCTTTCTTGCTGATGCCCAAACAGAATTTCCCTTATTGCAACTTAATCATTACCTCCTATCCTATCATTAGCATCTCTGAAGTACATGGCTCCTTCTCTCTATGCTATGGTCCAGAAAGTTAGCATGTGAATCAAAGCTCTCAAAAACTGGCACTGATGCATTTTCTGGACCTGGGTGCTTTTAATAACTCATTTGTTGACTTGCTTAAATGCAATGACCACTCTTGTTTAAAGAAATGCCACTAATGCTGGCTATAAAAAACCACCACCTGTATATCACTATGCCAAACTGATTCACTTCAAGCACTGCTATACCGCCATCTCTTATCAAAAAGCCATTACAATTCATCAGTCAAGCACAGTCTAAAAATAGCCAAATAGTTTAACAATTATATGTATGACAAATAACATCCTCAAAATGAACGCCTTTACAGTAAACCCCTCAAAGGAGCTTTGAAAGAGCTGAATAACCCACATGAACACAACCTGCAGAGAGTGCAAACTTTACAATAATCAACTGCTATCTTTGAAATCAATTATCTATATTAGTTTTTCTTTGAGCAAATAAACTTACAAACACAAAAAAGTAAATTTGAAAAGCTAGCCTGAGGGATTTTTAACTGGAGCTTGAGAATAAGCTTTAGCATTCTGCAAGTAATGATCTGTATAGCAAGCAATCTGCCTGAAAATTTTAGACACTAGATTTTTTTTATTTCATACATCCCAACAGATGTAATAGAGACTGTTTTCAACCTGTTGAGTAGTAACTGCAACTCAGAAGTATAACGTTTGCATAGCAAAAAGAGCCAGCTGCATAATAGAGTTCCAGATTAGCAACCACATAACACCCTGCACTGACAATGTGCTTTCACTTCTGTAAAACACTTTTCCAGTTAATTAGGAATCCTAGTCATGAAAGCCTTTTACCTTGTGGAATTGATGATTCCCCTTTGGAAGGTTTAGAGCTGCTAACTTGCACATTCAGAAGCGTATCACCTGGTTAAGAGGTAGGAGGAGACAGAGCTAGAGTAAATTTCTGCAGACAGCAACACCTGTGAAATTCCTCTGAGTATTCATTACTGATATTTAAGAAAACATAACAAAATACACACAATAACATTAATCAGAACCTCAAACTAAATTAAGCTATCTGCAAGAAACTTAAGAGTAAAATTAATACTCTATTTTTCATTGTGTTGATTCTTACAGACAAATTGAACTCAGAGGTGATTTACAGCCTATAAAAACTGAGTAGCTAGAGATTTCAAAGAATTCTAGCTAGTTTCCCAAGAATGGCAAGCAGAAATTTAAAACAGAAGCCATCACTTTCCAGCTAAGAAAATAGCTTTCCAGCTATTTCTGAAATGCGTAGAGATATTTCTAACTTTTACCTTACCATGAAAACATTAGACACAGCTGATTCTTTTCAATTTATTCTGGTACCAGGTGATACATAAAAACATATGCTGCATAATGAACTTTGCCTAGAGAGTTTACAATAGTCATGGATAGCCACAGAGTATACAGACAGCTGGAATTACTGTTCCTTGAAGTTGTTTGTATGTAAATAGTAGGAAAAAAAGAAAGCAGGAAACAATTTATCCAATTTCAAAGCACTGAGTCAAGATGCAAACGAGTCAATTAAAAAAAACCCTGTTAAGCCCCACAAGTTTCAATTTGTTGTTACAATGTACCAGATAGTAGCTAGACTCAGTCTTTTTGCTGCTTAGCTAGAATATAATTTCATTAAAGAGCTGAGTATATCAACAGATTAGAAATATGCCAGAAAGCTAAACTGTGCGTTTAGATTCTTTTAGCTTCCTAAACCACTTCTCATCTACAGCAAAACATGAATTCCTATGCCTACACACTGCTTAAACCCACGAGACTACCTGAAATAGCAGCAGCCGTTGGAGCTAAAGCTTATTTCCTTATTGAAACCTCAGCTGCTACAATTGATTACTAAACTTCACCCAGATGTGTCCCACCATCATGAACTGCTTTAGTGCATGTACTAATACATCAGCCAGTGAAAAAGTCTACGTGTTAAGCAATTGAATATCATCAGTGTCGAGAACTCATAGGCATAACCTTCCCACAAGGAAGCACTCAAAAATGTGAGTTGGTACTGCCTGCAAGAGTGCTGTGGGTGTTTGAAGTTTCCAGGGAACATAACGGGCAGAGTCAGCATAGCACAAAGGCAGCAATGAAGACATGCGTCTGTGCAACTGTGCAGCTACTGACACACCTTGCCAGCACTGACAATGCTCTGGTGTGGAGGCCATTGCCTCAGCCATTTACTCCAGGATGTCCTCTCCTGAGCTCTCCCAAAACTGGCTCAAAAAGAGGGGGAGTTTTGCACAATGAAACATATCTTTACATGGCTTAAAATAATTTCCTCAAGAGTTCCTCCAAATATATCTGCCATGCTTCCTAAACAGTCACTATTTAAGCATTCAAGAGACACCATCTTTCTAGAATTCTTCCACAGACCTCTTGACTATCATACCTTTATTCTTTCTGAGACCAACAGGAAGTGATGGGTTAGGCATCAGCTGTTCAATGGATACAGTAGCTGTGTTTTCTGACCCTTGGGGATTTGATTCTCCTGAGCCACCATCAGTCAACACCTTGTCTCGCTTCCGCTGCTGTCGCTTTTCTCTGTTACTGATTTTAGTTTCCCAGGCTCCTAATATGTCCCCCAAAATGAAAACATGATTAAGTTAGAGAGCAAACAGGAAAGAGCTTTACCTTATCTCATATCAAGCTGAAGCCTGAAAAAAGGTTCAGTTTAAAAATCAGACCCAGCAGGCAACTTCAACATAAGATGGAGAAAATAAACAACTGGTAGAAGTTAAGTTTTTTCCTGGATGCAATGCAATAGCACTTTGCTTCCCAAAGCAAACCTGAATAACACGAATTATTATACATGACTACTCTCAATTTCTGTAAGTTTAACTGAAATACAGTTAAAATCATTAAACTTTGTTTCACACATCAGATTTCCAGATCTAATATACAATTCTGGAGGTAGGACAAAATGAGTTTTCTACGTTTATGAATCACAAACAAGCAATAACATTTAAATCAAAGTATATCTAATCGATTTTTTGTGTGTTTGCGTTCAGTACCTTCATCAACTTCCTTTCCATCTAGACGTGATGTATCTTGAACCGTTTTAGTATCTCCCTTTGATTTCTTTTTTTTCTTTGACTAGAATAAAAATAAAACATCTTATTAATTACTTGGTGATCACTCACTATGTATTTAGAATTAAAACAAAACACAAAAGACCAGGAGCAAACTTAAAACAGATTTTTTTCTTCTTAACAACTCTTTGTATGAACAGTCCCTTGAAAATGAAAGGACTACTAACTTATTCCTAAACATAAATTAGGGCTGTTAAAGGGCACTAAAACCTTGTGCAGTACACAAATGGCAGATGGAGGAAAGAAGTACTTATGCTACTGAGCACAAATGCTGATGGAAGAAGCAATGCTGATAGCATCGCAGTCACAGAGGAATATGAACTGTTTGACAGACAGATCACCCTGGTTAGATCTGTATAGATATACATGGAGCAACAAAGAATGATTGATACCTTAAAATACAAGGAAACAGAAACAAAACAAACAAAAACACAAGTTGGTAAGAATTCCAGCATGGAAAATTACTTCAAAGCAGGAAGTGGGATTAAAGCAATATGCATTTTTATTTATTTATTTTAAATGGTTCCACCTGTCATTTTTTCTTGGCTATACAGGCAGGGATAAATGAATAGGAGAACAAAATTAACATAAATAAATGAACAGAGACGACTACCCCTTCAAGCAGTTTTGGTGCAATAGGCAGTGATATAAAATATTAAAAAGATACTATCAAAAAATGAAAAATGACCCTAGATATTTGGAGGAGTATATTGCAGAAAAGCCTTTGAGTTTAACCTTTTGATAAGCTAAAGTGATGGCAAAATGACTTGCCTGCCTTTTTAGAAAGAAAATACAGTACTAAAAAGCTTTTTGATCTAGCAGAGGTAAGAACTACTAGATAAACCTGAAGGAAAAAAAAAATAATTAATTTTTTAAAGAAAGAAGGCCATCCACTCACATTAAATCACAACTTCCACTGATTTGCTGTTGAAAGGCATTGAATGCTTTCCTGGACTTCTAGAGCAAGACTAGCAACTGGGTAATAGTTAATTGCCAGCTTTTTACCTGAGTTCAGACTATGATTTGCAAGTCTTAGATGGCTAAGAAGCATACACCCATCTCTCTAGGACTGGTAACAAGTAAGTTATCACCACAGCTGTAGCAGAAATCCTATGGGTCCGCCATGGCATGGTGTGTATGCCTTTGAGTTTGCATGCCCCCAAAGCACCTGGTAGCTTCCACACAGATACTGAAAGCAGTACAGCTTGTTAGCGCAGCACCACAACTAATAAAAATGCCACTGCTTGTATGCAGTGCTGTGCCAACACACCTGTAACACTTACAGATCTGACTGGAGCAGTTAAATCACCATGTGCTGTACTAGGGGACCAGCAACATGCAAACATCCAAACAATTATTTCATGAACTTGCTCGGTAAACTACCTTTACCCACATACTGGCTGTATAACTTCTGAACAGTCTCTAAAAGAAGAGGGCCCATTTCAAAAGCTACCTGAGAAGAGCTAGTTCTAAGAACATGAACAAGCCAAATCATTTCTCAGAGCACCTTCCAAGTAAAGGATTAAGCATGACAGCAGACAACATGAAAGATGATTGTGATTTGCTCCTCGCCACTCAGCAAAGGAGAGGTTAGTGATCGTGTACCTTCATCTTCCAAGTCTCTGCTACACTGAGAACGGAAGCTGAGGTCTTAGAATCTCACATCCACAAAGCCATCACCACTCATCTGGTCTTTGACATGAAGAGAACATGTCAGAAGACTTCACAGGTCTTTCAGATAGCAGTTTAAGATGACTGTTTCTTCAAGTTATAACTGCAGTTTCTTAAGAAATTCACTTCTACAGAGATACTGACATTAAACACTACATTTCTGATAAAAATATCAAAGCTTAATAGTTTTGAAAGTAAGATTTTAAAAACAGTCCTTGTTAGTAACAAAGATTGAGAATTCGCATATTGAAAATACATTTACTTTCCTAACCTGAGTTACTACAACTTAATCTAAGAAGCTGGAACTATAATTATGTATCTAGCTCATTCACCACCTGCCAAACCAAGTTCTGTAACCATCATTCTCCTGGTAACAAACTGACTGCTAAAGGTTAAAGATGTTGAAGGGTCTCAAGCAACCTAGCCAATCGTTTTGCAGAAGCCCTATTCATTCACAGTGTCAGCTTCTGCAACACAGAAAGCTGCTAGTGTTGGGTCTGCCACCAGCCAAGGAGCACATGAGGAACTTGGCAGGCTTGCCAAAATTTATGTCTGTAAGATACATGGTCCCCCATGCAAGAACAAGCTATAGAGAAATAAGCCTTTATTCGGCATTCTTAATGGTCTGTTTATTTCTAGTATTCAAGGCAGTTTTGTGTATTTTTTAAAAAGAACTGGCAATAAAGTTTTAAGATTCTACAGTCTCATCCAGAGAATTTTTTTAAATGCAGTCCCATATACTGGATGACTAAAAACTCTGTTCTGCGCAAGTCACTAAAATTGAAAAAAGGGAAGAAACTGTTCTGTGTCAAGAGAACGATGAACTATATGAATCAGCCACAATCTAGACATCGCCCAAAGCTTCCCTTCCACACAAAGCAGAAGAAGAGGACAAAACCTAAATGACTACCGTGAAAAAACACGCATGAAATTCACAAGGCTGGAACAGCTAACAAATACAGAAACACGATTGGAATTCTGTTTTTCATCAAAAGCAAATATTTAAGCACAACAAAAAAAAATCAGGCCCTTCAGGTCACAGATTATATGTATTTATATATCTGTATACATGCATGCACTATTTAAATCCTACCCATCACCTCCTACCACCCACCTCAAGCCATACAAAGAACAAACACCTACACAGGACCCCTAACGTTCTTCTTAGCAGGCTTATAACGTTACAAACACAACAGTTGCCCCGAGAGGCTTAACCAAATAATTAGATGTCTGCAAAGTTACCCGTAGCTTAAAGCAAGTAATTGGGGCTGTTTTTAATTGAAGGGTAACAATCAACTCCAGAGGCAAACGTGCTTCCCCAAAGTGATATGAAAACATAATCTGTTGAACGAACATCAGAAATCCATGTGGTGGTACTGATGTCCTGCAGCTTTCATTTAACATTTCAACATTCAATTTTAAGGTAAAGCTCAGGTTGAGTATTGAAACACCTTACCTGCCTGGAAACATGCCTAAGATAAAGTGGAAGTTAAGAATAAAAACGTGGTTGTTCCTTCAGGATCACATTTTGTTCTGTTCTTGAAAAGAACATTCTGATATGTGACTCATGGAGAAGAGAAAGAAGTACGCAGCATGAAATTTTAAGGTGAAGCCATTTTACAGAAAAGTCTATTTGTCAATGATGAAAGCTTTCGGAGTACTATAGGCAACTGACATGATACAATTAACTTTTTGATAGTTCTTTTCGCAAACATACTAACTGCAAAAAAAAAAAGGGTAATCAAGTAAGTTAATTAGAGCTTGAGTGAACTAAACGAATTACAGTAGTGAAATATTGTTTTCTTTCTCCAATACTCCTCAGCATAGTTAGAGCAAAAACATTTTGTGAAGGAAATAATCCTATTAATTAATCCTCAAATATATTAAATGATTTAAGTCAATTTACTTTGTCAAAATACATGTATGTACATATTTAAAGGTTTTTAAGAGTGATTTTTTATCATTCCTAATAGAAAAAAAATAAAACAAAAACCGCAATGTTTACCAGATCAGAACGGAACTGGTAGCCCAGTCTTCACCGTAGCATAAGCCAGATGTATTAATATTTTCAGAAATCCATGTCAGTAAGAAAGTTTCATGCACAATGTTAGCAAAAGAACCAAAATAAAGTTTTGGTCAGGGGCCTATCATAAGTATATCTACGATGCTTAGAGGAGACAGCATCTATGGCAAAGCTGGAAGGGATAAGTCCTCACAGAACAAAAAAACACCATTGTCTTTAGTATGGCTACCTTGTACGTAAAGCTTCAGATCAAGCTTTAAAAAGATGTTCTAATGCAGCTGTTCAATTTGCACAACAAGAAAGCTCACACCAGACTTCAAAGCCTGTGTTTGTCATCAGAAATTAAGATCTCTAATCACTAATGGATACATCTGACAAAAGAAATAAGCATGCACACGCTCTTAATCCTTTCAATAGTAGTCCCTCGATTGTTGGGCCATTTACAAGCCACTTAACAATACTATCATTATGCTGCATCTCCACAGAAGCCCACAAAGATTAAACACAAACTTAATTTCTGTAGGTTTAACATCTTCAAATTGTGAACAATGGCATCAGTGTTTAGCATGGGGGCTTGTTTTGCTTGATGCAAACACTCCATGATAAGGCATGATCTCAGAAGCTGAGAAAATACATTAGCTCTTTCCAACAGAGCATTAGATTAATACCCTTCATATTAAAAAACATGCCCCCCTCCCCCCCCATAAATAACTGGATTTCCTACCACCACCAGAGTTATTAGATATTGAACTAACATGCATTAAACATCAACATTTTCATTTCAAGTACACAACTGACCTTTTCATTCTTCTTTTCTGCATCCAAAGGCTGCTTTGTATTTTCTTTACAGACAGGCTGTATTATTTCATCCTCAGATACATCAAGGAAAGACCGTCCATTAGGCTGCATAAACAGTAAGTACAAATAATAAAAAAACTGGAGAAAGCAGATGAAGCAAAGCTTAGCCTACACAATTACTGAAATGAACTACTTGACTGAAAAATGCCTGCAAGATTGAGAAAAACCCACAGAATTTTGGATAGGCACTCAAAATACCCACTGCAGTTCTGTATTTACCATTTGTATGAATGAGAATGGAAAGAAAATAGAATTCTCCTCATTTCATCTCAATCTTATTCAATAGTGGAATTACTTATTGAAAGAAATTTCTGTAAGTTACCAGCTTTGAGACCAGCTACATCTGTACATGCCATAAGTTATCTAATTAAACGAACACATTTAGCACTTTGTGGCAGCTTGAATTTTTCAAATCGTTCTGAGCTGGAATAAATTTCTTCACTTTATTCCCTAAGTACCCGTGTGTAACCCTCACAGCTCACTTACTTGACAAGTTAAACTTCCATAGTAGAACAGAAATTAGAAGTTAAGCATGCAGCATGAACAAAGAACATCCTGTTGTTCTTTTCAGATGGTCAGACTCGAGTGTAGTCATCGCATCAGCCAACTATTTTCCCTTCCAGAGTAATTAAGGGGAGGAAATTAGCATGTATTACTTTCCCAAAGTTTCTATGATAATGAAGTTACAAATCTGGACAGTCCTAAGTCTTATCATCACTTTGACAGCAGAGGCGTATGCCTCAGCTTACATATTCCCTATGCAAAAATACAATAATTTCTTTAACGTTCCCAAAAAATGAAGAGTGAAGTTGCTGTGTTGAACAGGATTTAACCACCTGAAGTTTTATACTGCTGTTTGCCATTACTCTCACCGAGAGAAATGCAACTGCCAAAGGAATTAATTGATACTAGGTCCACACAACAAGTTTCTTGTTATTTGTAATGATTCAGGTATTTAATTTTCACTCTAATTTAGGGTGTTAAGCATAAGTAACCACTCTATTTCATATTTGCTTTAATGTCTGGGTCAAATGTATTTCCTGTGCAAGACATCTATTTAAATAAAGTTTGAACCACTCCATACATTGTTCTTAGTTATTCTGTTTATTAAAAAACATGAGCTACCTTAAGTTCACATTAAACCAACCTGATTGCTCAGAAGTAAAAGACTACATTACAAACTTGGTATGACCTACACTCCTTTGAATACCAGATCTGCTCCTCTGCTTAACTGGGAAGGGAATGATTTCTTGCCATTTCATATTATGCTTACAGAGCACCCCTGGCACCAGTGCGTATCATAGTATTGCTTACTGTAGTTAGCCAGCATGCCAACTTGTTATTTGTAACTATTAATAGAAATTGAAAGATCAGATCACCTAACCCCTCTCCTCCCGCAACAGCTGGCTTTAAACTAGACCTTTTATATCTAGCACACTACGCTTCTTCCCGTGGCGTTCTGACAAATCATTTTATAGATCCGTCTCCCCAAACTCTGTCCAGAAGTTCCTCTCCACAAAGCTCACAGCACAAGACTCCACAGGGATACCAAGGATCTGATGTTCAATCTTGACAACAACCCACTGCCAAAATCAGTTCTCAAACCTATTTTTCCAGATGCCATACAGCCAGCTATGTTGTTAGTGGTGCAATGTCTTTTAAAAACCCATGATGTTTAAGATTGTAAGGTGGAAAAAGAACCTCTATGTTATTTACTGGTATGTCTAGATAACAGATTTGCTGCATTATTCTCGTATTGCTATTGGACTTGTGTCAGAAATGTTTACAACCACCTAACTTCTTTTAATTCTGTACATTGCTTTGCTTCTTTGGTATAACATACATACCTTAAGTTTACACCACTGTCTTTATCCCTCTCAAAATTTCAACACAAAACGTTTAATATATTGAATTTGTAAAACCTTCAGCCATTTCTCTCAAATACTAAACTAATTCATATCCATTAAGAACCCTCCAGAAAAATTCATCCACATGACTGCTTAAACCACTGGCTGATCATCTGATCGTGTAGACCATGACCAGTAGAAACAAGGTTAAAAGCCTGAACCGTCATACATTTCTCCCTGAATATTTGCAATATTTGCCTTTTTGGTGGAAGCTTTCCACATTTTATTTCTACCCACAGATGAATCATAGACTTTTAACCAAAATTCATGTGACCATTTTTGGGTATAACAAAGATAGTAACAGAAGCGGGAAAGAAAAAAGCTTTTCCAGAGTATTGAGAAGTGTTTCTTTTAAAAGGCAACTACGGCTAAAAAGGCAAAGTTTAAAACTTCCACCAATAATATTAACTCACTCAGACTGGGCAAGTTATTATATGCCATCTTTTTTTCTCTTAATCCTAACAGATATAGGGAAGATGTGACAGCAGAAATACTGCGGTCAATAACAATATTGATTTCTGAACACACTCCTGGACTCGCCTGATCTTAAAACTCCAGTGTTTAAACAGCCCTTTTTCCACACACATTCCTCTTTGAGGGCGTTAAGGTAATCCAGAAGCAGAACAGAGGTTTTGCTGACATTAAGTGCTGAAGTGAAACATATTGTTCTTTAAATACAGTACAGTGCTATGGATACCTCAGTTTCACACTGCAAAAAGCAGTAACGAAATTGCTATCTTTCAAGTTTTACAAGGCCGTATTAGCCAAAGTCCTTAGTTACACATTACAAAGCTACGCCTACTTACAAGTTTTTTTGGCCAATGAAAGAATCCCTTTAGCACCATTTTCTGTAAGCTTTTCTTAAGACAGAAACTAAGCAATTTTCTCTGCAAGCCCTGGACAAGCCTACAGCCTTATTACTGCTGCAGTTTGACAGGTATAACACGTGAGTATCGGTTAGAAGTATGAACAAGTCTTTATGCAGTCTATTTCTGAGCGTAATAAGCGTAGCCTGAAAAGTTCTTTCAAGCAGGCCAAGTAAGAGGCTTTCTCAAACGAATGCCAATGCTTGTACCAAAATTAAACTTCAGTGCATAGCCTTTACTGTTCTGGTATACTTCAAACAACAGGAAATATATTGTCAGCTTGGTGTTTTCTGCATCTGTAAATAGGGGGACGAATGGCTTTCTATAAGCTGCAGCTGAATGCAGATTATTACTCTTAAGTTTCTGTGATGTTTTCCAGACTGTACAGAAACCATGTACGATCAGTTTCACCTTTTTCTTCTGAAGATTTAAAAAGCAGAAGAGAAGAACAGGAATTATTCACAAGGGAAAGGAACTAAAATCAAAGATCAAGAGATTTTTAGAAAGGGAAAAAAAAAAATCTTAATAGGGGCTAAAGAGCTCTGAGATGGAAGACAAAGTGCTCTGTCCCCTGCCAGGAGCTAAGGAAGGAGAGAAAGGGGCTTGAGGTTTTCTGCACATCTACAGAGAGAATGTGAAGTGAGGATACCATGACACTACCTTGCTCCAAGCTGCTGGAGGAAGCCAGGACAGGCTCTCTGAACTCGGTGCTCATGGACGCTAAATCATTCATTTGATCTCGGTCTACCCACAGCAAGTCAATAAACAGAACACCAGAGCTACAACAGCATCCAGTCAACTCCCTGCTATTCAACTCCACGTCGTACTAAAAATATCAGTTAAATTGTACCGTACCTATAAAGGAACCAAATAAACCCAAACACAAGAAACAAAGCAGTAATATCCTTCCTTGGAAAGGGAACAGTGGTGAACATTTCTGATCCTGACTGATGAGAGCGTACATCACCCGCCCCACAATGAGCTCAGTAACCCTACATTAAAGTAACCCTACGGCTTTTAATTAGACATCTGGAGTGTGCTTTTTAATGCTCCAGACCAGTAGCTCTAAGCTTTCTGTAATGCCTGTAATGGAAATCTAGACCCCGGCATAGCAAACCCTCTGGTAAATCTACTGATAATAGGCTTACTCTTTTTCCTTCACAGACCTCATTATTAGTACGAGTGTACAAAAACACAAGATGAAACCACTACACAGCCTTCGGTAGGATTTTTTGCTGCTTCTCTAAATTTCCAATGGATTTTGAACGTTTTTCGTGGTGGAACAAGTCAGAAAATCTTCGAACATGCTAATACAGGTCCCCGTGAACTTACGTTGGATAACGAGCACGAGGCAGGCCTATTTAACTTCACTGCCGATACAAACTTGTTTGCACTGTAGTTAATGATTCAGGTTTTTCATTTTCTTTCCTGCAAAGTTTTTTTAATCTTATCTCAGCATTGAAATAATGGATACAAAGTACTATGAAAATGACTTTGCAAATCTTAAGAATACAGAATGATATCTTGACAGATGAAAACTCTTTTACTCTTTTTTGACTATGAAACTATTTGCTCTTCCATAGCCTTAACTTTCGCTATTCTGTGCCTGAGTAAACCAAGCTGGAAACAATACAAGTATTTATAGTCACTGAAAATGTCAGCTAGTTATGTTTATACACAATTAATACAAAGCTTGCTTTTATAAAGCCCTACACTGCAGAACATTGTCAATACTACATCTATTTCTTCACTCTCTCTTCTGTTCAGGCATTTTTCAGTGTCTCCAATGATGACTTGCAAGAGTTTATGTTTTGTTTTTATACTGGAGTTTAAATAAAACAAGAAAAATCTGGATTATTTCTGGGATTACTCTGTTTTCTAGAAAGCATAACAGATCTATTAAGCCTTAGAGGATTTCCCTTTCAGGATAGGGAAAAACACTGCATCTTTAACGTGTCTTCTTCAAAATGGAGACCTAGCAACATCTGAAAAATTCTGAATCACAGTGCTTCCTCTTCTTGGTGCTTAGTTCTTAGCCTACTGCAACTTGCAGAATCAGCTCCAGTGAGTTTTGGTAGTTCAAAGACAGTTTGGTGGTAAATACAGAGTTCTGTATTTTTTATGCAGCGAAAACTAAAATATCTTAAAACAAAACTTCTCAACTCTCAGCATTGCCACAGAACCAAATGAAGGTACAACCCCTTTCTGTACCTCCCTTTTCTGGTCATTAGGCAAACAATTCATACTAAATTTCGCACTATATAATTAAAAGACATAGTTGTAAAAGGCAGGGGACATCTGCTGCACTTTCATTCCTATAATCCATTTGGACATAAATAGGATTACAAACATACCTACAACATAAAAGCTATTGAAGCAATCCCTTCAAGTCCCAAAACTATGATAATTGGAAGCTTGAAAAGGACAGCTGATAATTTCTGCATTTGATTAATTTTCTCTTGAAAACGTTGTCAAAAGACACATGATTCCTACACCACAGACCGAGAATTAAAATAAAAGACAAGAATGATCTGTTTTTAAGGGGCTGCTGAGAGACAGATTTCCTTATTAAAGGAGATGATCCCTACTGTAACAACCGAGACATGTTCCTAGCGAGGCAAATTCACCACAAGCCTGGTGTTAACGTGTCCTGTCGAACAGACGCAGCAGAAAGCCTTACTCAAGTTTGAATCATCGCAGCCTTTACGAGGCTTCCAACAAACAGCCTGTACCTGCCTGGACTGAGACTCCTGCCTTGAAATGCTGAACCACGGTAAGGTCTCTGCTAGCAGCTCCTGCTCCAGTGAGCTTTTGATTGATAGTAAGAAGACAATACTGAGAGTAAAAATGCAACAGTACAGTGTGCATACATAACCCACAGCTCCACTAAAAAAGCAGCGAGCCCTCTCCTCATTCCCAAGGAGGAAAAAAGCATCGTTTTCACCTAAACGTTGTTCCTCCGGGTTTCCAAAGCCCCCGGGCAGCCCGGAGGGAGCCCAGCAGATGCCACCCGGGTGAACCCCACTACCTCGGACCCTGTCTCCCCCTTCCCCGGCGGTGCCCGTGGCTCCGCGGCCGAGCCTCCCCGGGCTCCCCTCTCACCCTGGCCGCTTTCTCGGGCAGCTTCTTCTTGCTCCTCTTCTTCTGCTCGTCTCCCTTCAGCACCAGCTGCCCCGCCGCCTTGCCCGGCCCCCCGCCGCCTGTCAGGGCCGTCGCCGCCGCCTCGTCGCCCTTCCTCTCGGCCCGGCCGGCCGCTGCCTTCCTGCGGAGGCCGCTCCCGCAGGCCAGGGCCAGCAGCAGCCCGAGCAGCCCGAGCCCCAGCGCGGCCGGCAGCCCCAGGGCGAGCCAGGTGGGCAGGCCGTGCGGGTCGAGGCCCAGCTCCAGGCCCAGCTCGGCTCGCAGCAGGCCCAGGCCTCCCGCCAGCGCGTCCCGCACCCGGGCCGCCGTCTCCTCGGCCTGCTGGGCCGCCGCCTGCTGCCAGCCGCCCGCGGCCATCGCCGCCCCCGGCAGGCACGAAGGGGACCCGAGGCGGGCGCTCAGGCCGAGCGCATCTCGGCCGCCGCCTTACGGACGGGGCTGAGGGGGGGACGCGGAGCCGCGCCGAGCCTCCGCGGGACGCGGCAGCCTCTGCCCCGGAGGCAGCCGGGTCTCCTCCTCTTCCTCCTCCCCGCAACGTCAGCGCCCCGCCGCCATCTCCGCCCCCTCGGCGGCGGCCGCTTCCCTCCTCCTCCTTCTTCTTTCTCCCTTCTTCCTCCTCCTCCTCGGCCCGGGGAGGCGGCCTCGACGTGGCAGCCGCCGAGCGGGGCCGGGCGCCGCCCGGTGGCGGCGGGGAGGAGGCTCCGAGGGGGTCGGGGGTCGTGGTGCTGAGGAGGGGAGGCGGGGATGAGGCAGGGACCCCTCCGTGAGCAGCCTGGGCACCTTTCCACCAGTGTTAAATCACCTTCGTGTTGCTTTATGGTCACCCCGAAGAGGCGTGGGTGCGTTAATTACTGGTTTGTCTCCGCTCTTATCAACACCAGAACCATCCCCGGTTCTTCTTGGCCTACAGATGTCAGCGGGGTTTTGTTTTGTAGGGAAAGCCTTCCCGCGCCTCCCCAAACCACAGAAAGCCCCAGGGCCCTGGTGCTTGTGCAACGCCTGGGATTGTGCTGCCACCCCAGCGGGAGCACCTCTGGTCCTGAGCCTTGCATGCCCCACGCCGAACGTGTGAACAGGCACGTACCTGCGTACAGGTACGGGGAGCAGCCGAAGCTGCCCACGAGGCAACCCACAGGTTCCTGGGGCAGGCAGGGAGATGCTGCCTCCTGTCCCGCTTCAGAGGCCCGTTTCATGGACCTTCAGAGGCCTTCTCTTTCATATAGAAGGCTTTTAAAAATGTCAGTGAAAAATCGGTGTAATTTTGAAATATACTAGGCAAGGTATTGTAACAACGTAGATGCTTTCCAAGTGCCATATTTCCTAAGATCTCAACTCCCACAGCTGGCTTAATATGTGGAATTAATTGGTGAGCTTTATGTAAAATACTGCCGGAACTCCAAAACGTAATTTATCCATGCACTTTATAAATGAGCTCTCAAAAATTTGATCCTGAATGCATGTCATGGCTTTATTTTTATTTTTCAGAAACCTGGTCTCACAGCGTCCAGGGTTCCTGTGGAATTTTAGATGTTGGACCCCAGGAGCTGACATGGTTGAGAAGCTTTACAGTGACTGCAACTTTAGTCTTGTGCAGTGGGACGTTGCTGGAAGCTAACGGCACGTCCCATTCTTTCAGCTTGCAATTTATAAAAGGTGTTCATCTCATAGTCTGGCAGAAAGAAGCCTGCGTGGGATACTTGAAATCTGAAATGTAGTAATGAAATCTGAAATGTAGTAAAATAATGTTTGTTTAAACAGCACAGCTTACACTGTTTTTGTATACTGTTAACTTTGCCGTATTTTGTAAAGTCAGCATATTTTCATACACAAGTATTTATGTTTCAAAAGTTCATAGAGTTCTTTGTAAAGTATTTTGAAAGTGCTCTTGAGATTTTTTTATTATTATGCCACTTTTAAACAGGCAGTCAAGTGCTACTTTTCTAATTGACTTAAGTTGGAATGAAAGGTATTGCTGAAAGTAGTTGTAGCAACTTTCTATGGCAGAACACTTTACGAATAAACAGTTATACATTTTTAAAAGACAAACTTAATTAAAAGCCCTAATACTTTGTTTTCTGTGCTTTTATGCTTTAGCATAGACTATATATCTGTATTGGAAAGTGTTAGCTATCATGGTGCAGGCCGTTGCACAACTGAGCCCCCAAACGTGCCAAATACATTCTTATTCTGTAAGTAATTGCTTACTTTAGATACTGCCCTATGTAGATGGGGGTGGCAGAACTGTGATCATGTAGTTTTAGTACAAAATTCATTATCTGAAAAGCACATGCAAATCTGAAAGCATTGTTTGGCTACGACTGATGTTTCTTAAAACACAGGCCACAGAACATAGATTTTGTTCATTTTAAAGTTACCTGGGCAAGAAAACACTGCAAGAACCCGATCAATCTCAATTGCAAAATGCAAGCGGTTGAATTTAAGATCATCTGAAGTTTTTGTGGCCCCGTGGCACCACCGAGTGGCAACACCGTGAATAGCAGCGCAGTTGTAGGAAACAGATTGGTGTAAAAAGGTAGCAGATCTGCCTTGAACATATCCTCTCTCTGTTTCCTTGGGATGGTGAAACAAATGAATCTGAAATTTATCTTTTTATTCTGAACTAATGCGGTACAGCAATAAGTAGACATAAAATTTGTTACTGACTGAAATATTTTGCAGGAAGTTTGTGTTTTGGTAACATTAAAAATGGCAGGAACTTATGTACTACTGAGACTATGCATTTCAAATAAAGCAAACCATTTATTTCATACTAATTTCGATATAAATAGCAGTTTAATATTAATCTTTAAATCTCTTAATGGTTTTATTTGACAAAAGCTATCTCAAGGATGCTTTCCGGCAGTGCAGAATATAAAATGTTTCTTACATCGTTCTCTAAAGAATCAGAGCAGAAGGTTGATTATTCTCATTACAAAAGAGAATACAATTACAGAATCAGAAAGATTAAAGATAAAACTTTTTTTTTTTTTTTTTTTTTTTTTTTTTTTTTTTTTTGCAAGCTCTCTTCTTCCTCTCTTCCTTCATCCCTCCTTGTTTTACAACTATTATTAAGCATACCCTATATAATACCTTTCCACAGCTCTAAGCCTAAAAGGAAAATTATTGCAACAAAATTTGAACTGGCTGAATGGTTTTATGGAGAAGTATACAGAAGGTGCACAAAAATATTTAAATCTCAGTACCTGTTATTTGATATGGTATGTAGAAAAATAAATTAATGCTTCAAAAATATCAGTTCCATGAGATTTTATGATTATTGTAAATCAGTGTGGAGGCCCTATGTCCCTGTAGTTCTGGGTATTATTTAGACTAGAAGTCAGGTATATATAGCAGAAGCAAATTAAGCCTCTCAGCATTTAAAGAAAGAAGATAGAATCCTGACAAAATAAATGTAAGGTGTCTTTCATGTCAAGAAGTTGACAAATCTTGGATGAGATTTGGCTGTTGTATTTTCTCACATACATCATGACTCCAAATTACCTTAAGGTGAACACAATATGCCATTTACAAAATTTGGAGCTCAGGCTCAACCCATGCTTTGCATTCAGACTAACTTGGAATTTAAATGGGGCAGAGTCTAGAACTCTGCTTGAAGTCAACCTGAAAAAGAGTTGCTGAAGAACTTCTGAGAACCTTTTCTGAGAACTTGGTCATCTTGACAATGGCTTGGGGTCTTTGGCCACCTCAGTTGGTGTTGGGTTTTAGAATTCAGGCTAAAATTAGGCTTAGGGACAGGGAACAGGCAAAGTTTGGATCTCTTTTTTGGACTGGGGAAGGAAAGGGGCTGCAGAAAGAATTACTCTTTGAGAAGTTTCTCACGTAGGTGGTGGTTAGGGGCCTTGGGCTAAGACTCAGTTCACAGCTGTGTTTAGGGACTTGGTTATGTTTCAGTTTCAGAGAAGAAAGGAAGTCTAAAGATCTGTTTGTTTAGGGATTGGAAAGGGACTGCTGAAGGACAGCAGGGGTCGGAAGAATTGTTTGCTGAAAACATGTTCACCTGGACTATGTCTGGGTCTGTTGGACTAGAGCTCAGCTGACACCAAGGTTTGGGGTAAGGGTTAGAAGAAATACAAGGAGTGGGATTTCCAGCTGTATTTGTCTGGCAAGGGGCTGCCAAGGGGAAGAGTGGGGTGTCAAATGGATTCTCCTCTGAGATCTTTTTCACCTGGGCCATGGCTGAGATCTTATGCTCAGCTTCAGTTGACACGCAGACATATTTATCTGGGCTAGGGCTAGGATATTTTGGGCTAAATCTCATTCAGCTAAAAAGATTAAGGTTTAGATTAGGGTTAGGATGGGTAGAGAGACAAAGCCTAGAATTCCAGCTGGAATAGACTTCAAAAAGGGTTGTGAAGAGAAGGATTGGGTGGCAGAAAATTTAATGCCTGAGACTGCTCCAACAGGCAAAGCCTAATGGTGGTGTGCTAAGCTTTAGCTGTAGCAAACTTTAGGGTAAGGGAGTTAGTGTTTAGAAAGGAAGAAGGCAGTGAGTGGGACAGGAAAAGGGCTGCTAGAGGAAAGAGGGACATGCAAACAGAATTCTCCCTGAGGACGTATCAGTAGGACCATAGCTGGGGTATTTTAGGCTATGTCTCCACCAGCATATAGGTTTAGGGTTGGGAGAGAGACAAAGCACAGGGTTTCATTTGGAGAAAGGCCCTAAAAGGTTTGTTGAAGGGAGGTGTAGGATGAAAAAAAAAAAAAAAAAAAAAAAAAAAAAAAGTGCCCTGAGGACTTGTTCATTTGGGCTGTGGTTGGCTGTCCTGGGCTAACACTCAGTAACGTCTTCTCACAGCAGTGAATGATTTCAGCAAGTCTTGGGACAATTTCAGTTTTTCTACTGCAGTGCCTCAGGAAAGATTTCTTTCCCACTTAAGGGGAGAGGAAGAGGACATTTCAGTTAAAAGATAAGTAACCCATGCTCTGCTTGTACCTTGTAAGTTCACCTTATTTATTTTTCCTATTGATATGTTCAGCTTCTTGAGCTGACACAGAATCCTAAATCAAAATTCACTGCTAAAGAGTACTGTCTTCAAAAAATTTATTCATTTTACATTATTTTTTATTATTGCTCACATTCTTGTGTATAACCGTATCATGCAAATGTAGAAACCTTCTCACTAAAATCATGATCTTAATTCCCTGTATGAAGGGTAAGTCTGTTCTCATTAAACTTTTGACATAAATAGTGCTTAGCCATCAAAGCTAAATTGTCGCTATGACTGATGGAGCTCATGAGTGTCTTGGGAGGTGAAGAACACTTTGGCAGACTGTTCACATTCAAATTTCTATCAGCCTTAAGCACTGAGAAAAATAAATATGCAAAGACATGCTACCCAGCTGTGAATAAAAAAGTTTGAATTAACAAAATGCAAATACAGAATTATAGGCCTATTAACTCATATCTGTGGTAATACAAAAATGTTTTCTGTATTTTGTCAAGTGTACATTAAATATCCCACGTAATAGGTCTTCTAACATTTATCTTTTGGGGAGTTTTCACAGCTTCATTTCATAGGCAAGACAGTTTTCCTAATACAGCCTTTCAATCAAGAGGTGGTTGCTGTTTATACAGATGGAACTAAGTTGGCTTGAAACTGTGTGGTTCATTTATTAGCAATGCAATTACAGAAGCAAAGTGTGCAGGCCCATTTATGCACTTAACCTTTTGCACTACAGTCTACAATGCAGCATCTCCTATGCTGTCAGTACTTGAGCCAGCTAGTAATGGGAAGCAGGGACATCAGCGTGCTATAGACCTCTTCAAGCTCTTTTAGTTGTTCCTCTGGGTTCTGCCCCAAATAACTATATTATAGGCACGCAATTCTGACCTAGAGGTCACTGGGAATATTCCAAAATACCAAATGTTATCAGAAAACTCCCAATCAAGGAAATGACAGTCACTAAGAGAAATGTCTCTGTTTCAGTGAGCTTTTGCTGTAGGACACCTGGGGCTACCATAGGAAGCCAGGTCTGGGTCGGGATGCTGTGGATTGTGAACACCCATGGCTGTAAGGAAGGACTGCCACAGAGGAGACCTGTTCTGGTCAGCTATACTCTTGAAAACCCAGAAGATCCCTCCTTGTGCTACGATATCATGGGTTTTCAGTCCCTTTTCTAGTAGGTGAAAGCTGTATAGTCCCTTGGGAGGAGAAAAAACAGCCATGAAACTATGAATAATACATGGAGCATATGTGGATTCAATCTGCACTGTCAATGCTAAGTCTGGCATTTCCTAACTTTTGGGTACTTGAATTGGCATTCTTAGTCGTTCTTAATGTGAGAATTTACATACCAATTAGACTTTTTAGAAAATCAAATAGGAAAAAAAAATCTAGCTTTTCCTAAAATCTACTTCAGATTGAAATTATTCCTATGCAGAGGCCTTACTAAAAAACTCAGCCTCATTTAAAATTCCCTGGAGCCTGGCTCCCTGAAAGATCACTCTAAAGGTTATATCTACAGTGCTCAATAACATAATCCCAGGGATAGTTTCAGCTCCTGGCCCTGGGGTGGCATGAGCTGACTTGTACCCACGGCTCTGTCCATACTGACTAGGGCATGCCTCTGTCTCGTTTGGGTACCATGTGATGTCCATGCAATTCTTTTAATTGGAAATTTGATTGGAGTAGTCCAACACAAACCCAATAGTCCAAAACCAACTAATAATTAAGGACTGCGAATACTCAGAGTACATTATTCACATTTACTCTTTTTATTTGACTCAACCTATTCAAATGTCTTACATAGGCAATGCGAAGAAGTGTTTGCTTTTGAAAATTTCCTCTTAGACATTAGGCAAGCTCAACCTGGAAGTCTGAAGAAGGGCATGAAAGAGGCCATCTAGATTTCTGTGAAGTTTCATGCAGTTCCCAGTGTGATTCCTAGTCTGACTGGGACTCTTTGAGAACCATGTGGTTGTTACTTAATCATTCCATGTGTGGTTTTGATCTAAACCAGAGCAGTACTATGCAGAACCTTCACATTTAGCATTACAGAGTGACTTAGGTTAGCTGGCCCCATCTATTCCCACCCCTGCTCAAAGCAGGTCTAATTATGAAGTTTGACCAGGTTGCTCAGCCTTGCCCTGTCAGGCTTTGAAAATCTCCAAGAATGGAGATTTTTTGGGTTCTCTAGTTTCAGGTTTCAGTGCTTGGCCATCCTTGTGAAGGATATTATCTTTATATCGCAGTGGAATTTCCTGTGATGCAGCTTGCAACCATTACCTCCTGTCCTGCTGCACACATTTGATAAGCGTCTGGCTCTGTTTTCTCTGTAACTCTTTAGTTAGCTGAAGGCATCAGTTAATTCCCCCTTAGTCATCTCTACTACAGGTCTAGCAAAACCAACTCTTCATCCCTGTCGTATGCTCCAGTCTTTTGAGTAGTGAGAAAACTGTGAATTTTACACTGAGAAAATAAACTTATAGAGTCTGAAAATCAGTAAATAATCAGTGCTGTAAATAAAATGAAAGCTGGTAATTAAATAGGTATTTGGGGCTGAAAGCTAAACCAGAACAATGGGGACAATGGCAAAAATTCTGTTCAGAAACAGCACAAACAATATTGGACAAAATGTGAAATGTGACTTTTTTTCCTGCTTCATTTAGAGTTACCTCTTTTCATAGAACCATAGAATATCCCAAGTTGGAAGGGACACACAAAGAACATCGAGTCCAACTCCTGGGTTCCCAAAGGACCACCCAAAAATCAGACCATGTGTCTGAGAGCGTTGTCCAAAAGCTTTTGGAACTCTAGCAGGCTCAGTGCCATGACCACTCCCTGGGGAGCCTGTCCCAGTGTCCAACCACCATCTGGGTGCAGAACCTTTCCCTAACAGCCAGCCTGACCCTCCCCTGTCCCAGCTCCATGCCGTTCCCTCAGGTCCTGTTGCTGTCCCCAGAGAGAAGAGATCAGCGCTTTTTTTTGCTTAGTCTTAGACTTTTACTTAGTCTTCTTCTCTTTTTAGCTTAGGCTATTTTTAAAATGTGAGAAAATATTCTTTTGAAACAAAAATTCATATTTTAAAGTTTTTGGTATTCCTGAACAAAAACATTTTATTGCAAAGAAGTTGAACTGTTTCAACCTGTATGGATTTTCCACCCTGTCTGCTAGCTAAAACTGCTAGTCAGCACTTTGATTCAAATTCATGAACATTTTCCTTTAGTTCTATTTTTACCAAACTCACTATTAATTCATTCTTCTATATATTGAACTTTAAGAAGATTTTATAGCTTCAAAAAGGTGAACTAGCCTAAGTGTTTATTTTATTTATTTATTTATTTATTTAAAGGAAACCTAAGAAGTCACAGTTGTTTAGTTCCATATATTTTTCAAAACACACCCAAGATCATGAACTGCTATAATACAGCCTGTGCAGGCTGCACACCACATTTCTGAGCAGCATCCTAGCCTTCTACCTGCAACTGTGCTGCCTCTGTGCTATCAGCACATCTTACCAGCCTGTGGCCTCTGACTTTAACAAACTTCTGCATGTCTTCCTGTCTTCTTTTTTCTGTTTTATTTTTAAAGTCCCTTTGAAATTATACAAAATATTCAGTCACCTAGCCTAAAGGCTAGCTTTTATGATACTTAGTTTTATTACATGTCATTTATGGAGACTGTTCAACAATTGCTGCCCCATTTTTACTGTGTCTAAAATAGATATTCTATTTCCTGTATTAAAATCAGACTCTCAAATCCTTTCATGAAGTGTGGGATATCCTTTGGGGAATTATACTGAACAATAACATGAACATATTCTCAGGATATCAGCAGTCTGAGTGCATTAGGGAAGAACTAACAGATGCTTAAAAATCTTTACAAGACAATGGATCCCTATTAAAATCCAAGGTGATACAATTATGTGGATGCCAAAGTGCCTCTGATAGTTACATGCAATTCCTAATGCTGGTGTCTGGATAATCTTTTAAAGTATTTCTGTTTATGGTGAGCATTTTTTTTTTCTTCTCAATGTTCTCTGGGACAAATCCTTCTGAAATACTGCATTTCTTGCAGTAACACTTACAAAGTAATGAAGAGAAGAGATTTTTTGATAGGCCAGTAGATGGTTCATTTATTCAACAGGGCACACATGATATACTCTGTGTTCCACACAGGACACTATTTTTTCCCCAAACTTTTTGGACCTGTTCCTTCTACTGTCTTTTCCATGACCTCATCTATCTGCCCTCTGACTTACCTTCCTCTATCCCATCCTGTTACCCTGCATCCTGCTCTGTTTTTCATTCCCAAGTTATGCCTTGAACACTTGCCCTTTACTAATTCCATACTGCATGTAAATCATTCACTAATTATTTTTCATTAAACATATCCCAGTATAGTACATTAGATAACTGAACATAAAACAAAAAACTAACATATAGTTAAAAGGTTTTGCTGTCCTTTACTACAGATACTGTGTATATATGTTGCATCTTGCTTTATCTCGACTGTGTTGCAGTGCAAACTCTTCAGGGCAAAATACTGCATGTTTTTTACTGTATAATTATCATTTGTGTGTGGGGTCCGGTACACTGGAGTCCTGTTGATGATGTGCTATGGGGCACATTGTTGCTTTTAGTTACTGCTGTAATGACCCAAATACCTGAATGGATCAGTCTGGATGGGAAATGCGTGAAAGAATCTCCATCTGCTCCACTTGTTAGCAAAGAACAGCATCCTGTGATAAAGAAGGAACATTTGACTTAATGTACTATGGTTTTGGCTCTTCCTTAGAGATCTTGTATCTGTTTTGGCTGCTAAGAAGCACCTGGCACATTTCCAGCCTGGTTGAAATGTCTGTGTAAGCTGATAACTCTCCCAGCATCAAAGATATTACAGCAGAAGTTGAATGATCTTTTGGAACTGTCTTCTCCTGAAGAAGGTGAGAACCAGAGTATGTAATGCTCAGAAAAGAGGAAAAGCTGCTGTTGTGCTGGAGAAGGGCAGATTTGGAGAGAAAAGGATAGTCAGGGACTTACAGTGTCAGGAAATTGTCTGGGATTACTTAAACAAACAAACAAACAAACAAAGAAACACTTTCATTGGGTCCCTGTGCTCCCTTCATTATCCTCAACCATGGTAGCAACTGCTTGCAATCCAATAGGGTACAAGGGAAAAGTGAGAGCTGCATTGATAGTAATGAGGACACTAAAAATGGCTGATTTTCTTGTATTATCTGTAATTCTGATTAGTTATGTGACATTTTAATGAGAAGCCACTGACTAGGAGCACTGCATGTGGTTGTTAAGACACTGCAGTAAAGCATTAGAAAACAGGATTCCCAAGCTTGCATCCATTTCATTTTGTATGCTGTAAGAATGTCAACAGCTTTATCCAGCACTGATGAAGGATGTAGATCAGCCAGAAAGCTTATTGCCATAGTGCCAAGTAGAAAAAACAGGCGAGCAGCACCTGGAGAAAAATGCTGAGGCAAAAGTGCTGGACAAATGTAGTTCTCCATGCTGTGTGCTAATATTCTCAGCCAGAAGCCACCAAAAGAATAGGACTTCAGACTAGTTTTCTGCTTTCTGAAGGTGCAGAAGTGCAAGGGGAATTTAACTGGTCTAGAATTTAACTGCTTAGAGGATCCTTGAATAGTTCAAGTTCTTCACCTGATTATTAATTGTGTCGTGCACTGAGTTTCCATCATGGGAACCCACTCAAATGTGCAGTATACAAACAGAACAACAAGACAGTTCCTGCCACTGAAACCTTACTTTATGATAAATCTTGTTAGATATCTCCTATCCCATCTACAGGGTTTGAAAGTGTTTACTGTTCATGTAATCCTTGGTCAGTATCCAAGGGTTCTGGGTTCGCAGGCACAATGTACGGAGAACCGGGACCCTTTGCACACACAGTCAGTCCTCTCCCCCGGTGGTTTCTTTCAAAAATGTTTGCCATGCCCTTGCCCCTTTTGTGCCTCTCTCCCAACTTCGGCACCTCTGCAGCTTTGGAAACTTGGCTATGTGATAGCAAGTGGAAGGAATTTTAAACAAAGACAAACTACCCAGAGACCAGGGAATTGAAATGCTCCTTAGCAGAGAGGCTTAAGGACTTGCCAAAACCATGAAATCATGTCACGAAGAAAAGTGTCACAAATGATCCCATTGAGCTCAATATGGGGCTTTGTATTGGCATGTGCCTGTGAATTGAAGCTCAGACATCCAGAAACTGGGCTACAGAGAGGCAGGAGCAAGTTCCAAGTGAGTCTCAAAAGATTTTTTTTTTTTTTTTTTTAGTTCTGCCTCAGAGTTGCCAGCTGAGAGGGGGAGGGATCAATGTTGTACATGAGGAATAAAAACATCACCCCACATTTCAAGTATACTTGCATGGTTTGGGTTATGCCTTCCTGACACCAGACCAGGAGAGTAAAATCAATTTTTGATCCTTAAAATAAATAAATAAATAAAGTATATTTTGAATATGCCATTTTTTTTTTTCTTTCTGATTTTGTTCCTCCTGACACTAATTAACTGCAGCACGTAAGACAGAGCAGCTATTGCACAGCTCTACTTTTTCTGGGCACCAGGCAGCAATACCACAGAACTGTCTTTGCACTCGTATGAACCCAAGACAGGAACAAGCAAGGGTGGATTGAAAAAAAGATGAAAGAAAACAGCTTAGAATTTAGAGGAGGCTGAAAAAAAACTCTGTTTTTGACCACTCAGGAAAGGTTTGGTGCCTGGGAACCTTTGCCACCAGAGAGCAATGGAAGCCTTTAAGTACACACATCACCCACTTAGTTTAAAAGACTTCCTTGTCTATCACTGAATAACATGGGCTGTTCTTTCATATTTGTTCTAAATCCAGTCTAAAGAGACTGAAGATTAGTTGTGGTAGCTTTAGTCAGGCTCTCAAAAAACTGTAACCCAGATATACATGAAATATTTTAAATACTTGAATCCTTTTTAGCTAGTTAGCAAAACACACGTTTTTACAGGATGTTGCAGATTTTATGTGCAGTTTTTCAGGGAGCAGTGAGTCAGTACATATTCTAAATCCACTCATCCATAGTGTTATACACTTGACCAAGTTTCTCCTATTCTGATATGTATTTTATATTTTTACTTGCTGTCATGGAAATGGGCTTTTCCACTACAGTCTTCAGTGGGTAGGGGCACAGCCTCTGTTTGTCTCTGTGGTACTTCTCCCTCTTCATCTGTATGAAAAGATGGCACCCTGTTTATTGATGAAGTCACAAAATAACTCCTATTCTAACCATGACTGTGAAAATCCAAGAATAATAGGTTGCAAACTGCCTACCAGTGGAGTGCTCCTGAGACCAATGTGATGTTCGTCAAAACTGTGAGCAAACGGGTGGGGAATTCCTGTGACTAGATCTTTCAGGAAAATTAGCATATGGCCAAGGATATTGTAGGATATTCACAAGACCCAGTGCAAGAACTGCAGCAACTTCGAGTCCTGTTGGGGTTCACTGCCAGCTGCTCGCAGCTCTGCCTACACATCTTGGCCTCTCCAGCCAGTGGTTCCCCATGCACTGACACTCCGGGCATGTGCTTATGCTTTTCAGCTCTCTTCTTACCAGAAGAAGCATGAAAAGACTTGAGATCTATTTTTAAGGCAGCATGTAAGAATGAGAGAAGCACTGTGTCTTCCCCACCATACCTTCTCTCCTAGTCTGTGAAGAAAAGAGAGAATGCACAGCCTTCGTGAGGGAAGTGGGCAAAACAGTGAAATGAAACAAAATGAAATGAAACAAAACAAAATGAAATGAAATGAAATACCACAGCCGCCAATTCACAGCACATCTTGGCCAGCAAACAACAAGGTTTCCTTTACTACACTATAAGTAAATGCATCACAAGAGCAGATCAGTGAATAAAATGGGAAGAAAAGATAATATGTGTTCAAGTAATTTGGAGATACCTAGCCTTCTGCCCATGCCTCATGCATAGTCCACTGAGCCATACATTCCATATTGCTCAAGGAGTCTTGAAATAAATGATGGCTGGGAACATTCAGTCTGACAGATTTCTCAACCCAGCGTTAATCTCTGTTTCTTCTCTCCTAGCTCCTCATCTAGTCTTTTTTTTTTTTTCCTCAGCTTCCCCATTCACAATGATTTCCAGTCTCTTCCTTTAGATTCTTCATGAAATCTCAGCTTCTGGTTCATGCCTCTTTTCCTAGACATTTCTCATGATTTCCACCATATCTGACCATTTATTAAAACCATCTCTTTTTCATACCGCCTTCCTAACAACATATTGTTCAGTCTCAGACTCCTCCATATCCTTATCTGAATCCTCTCTCAAACTAAATCTTAAACTGCCCACTTCAGTCTTTTCTCTCCCATGAATATTCCTATACCACTGCTCACATTACCTTGGCAGCCTTTTCCAACTTTCTCATGCTGCAGCTGCCATGCCATGCCATGCCACTCATACCACAGCCTTTCTGTCCTGAGCAGCTTCCCTTTATCTCTCCCATCACCACCAAGACCCAGTGCTGACTGCTGAGAGACTATAAGACTGACTGAGGGACTACAAGAGTACATCCTAGCTCTCAGATCGCATGCCCAGACTTCATCCAGCAACAACAACAGCTCAGAAACAGAAACATAGGGAAAATCCGGTGTGCAGCTGGAGAGCGGAGCCTGCTGGGGTGGATGGGGTCTTGGAGAGTTTAATTCAAAACTGGGGTCTCTACTGAAAACATCTGCTATGCACAGGCTCCAAGTTTTATAATGTGGCCAAATTTTGGTAAAATTTCGTGAGGATAGCAGGAAGTTAATCTCCAATAAATAGGCCACCCAGCTTGCAAACAGGAAGTCCCCGTATCAAAGGATGATTGCACAGCAGCTATTCAGAGAAAAGCCTGCCAGAATTTTTTAACATGGTCAAAACAATGTATTTTTTTTCCATAGTTGTGTTTTCAGAAACAGCTGAAAGCTTTTCACTGAAGTTTTCCAGAAGATTGTCCCGAGGCAAACATCCAGAATGGAAAATTCCAGACTGAACAATTAATGCGTAGCAAAAGTGTATGCAACTGATAACAGGCCTGTGAGTTGGGAACTTTTGGGTACTTGTCCTAGCAGTCAATGCTACCAGTTCAAACACAACCCACTCGTGTATTAACCAGGTAGTATACCACTGCTCACCGAAGAGCAGCAAAGGCAACGTGCTATTTTTTTTAGCTCAGAGGTGGTTATACCCTTTCTCTCCATCCATTTACATCATGGAAATATGAATTCGAGGTCTAACTGGAACAGTTTCAAATGCACTAAGAAGCACAGCCAAACAACGGTGTTCTGTCAAAATCCCTGAGAAATGTAATGCAAAAGTCTATCTATGTGCAATATAGACGTGTGGAACAGAAGCCATCTGTGTTATTAATTAATAACATTACAGGAACATTGGGCTTGATTCCCTTTTTTAAAAGTTTTATCACCAAGGTTAAATTAAACACCTTGCTTCTAATGTAAAAAAAAAAAAAAAAAAAAAAAAAAAAAAGAGAGAGAGAGAGAGAGAAGACTGAGGCCCTTTTCTCTTTGAATGTGCAGTATTGGTGTATACTGTTAACACTATTTCTGGCAAATACTTGCAGAATGGATAGAGGAGGATTGTTCTGTCAAAATGCTATGAATGCAAACATGCTTTTAGTTGGGTTTATGAGCTAAAATGAGTGCATATGGGATCCTGCACAGAGGAATGGGCCAGGGCTTAGACCCAGTCTCCAGTCCTCTACCATGGATTGCACTGTAAATCGTTTCTCTTCTGTGGCTCATTTACCCTCTGGTAAATAACGTCTAAAGGTCTCTGTTGTGCCACAGATTAAATTTTAATTTCTCAGATTCTTCCAGAATCTTATTCGTTCAGTTTCCCTATGTTTGGCCACCTGACCAAATCATGCCAGCCTCGTCACTGCTAGAAAACGTCCTTCCAGCAGATGGCAGATATTGCTTATCCAATGTAACCCTGACAGTTCAGGATGTCAGCTATGGGACCTGGAACACCGATAAAAGCAGGAGCTAAAGTGTGAATAATACATCCTCAAGATACATGTGTTTCAAAAATATATTAAGTAGCTTGATTAAAGGTTCCCATATTTCTTATGTGTTAGGTCAGTTCCTAGATGTATACTTCTCGTTCTTTATGATTATTTTCCTAAAACCTTTTCAGGAAAATAATAATAATAATAATAATAAAAATTAACTGAAACAACAATAAGTTATTTAGCTGTTCAAAAACAACTTTTCTCATTTGGCATGTGTTTACGGCAAATGAATACTGACATTTCCTGTTACTGAATCACGTGAATTTCTACCTATAATGCAAATCAGTGTCTGAATTCTTTCAGACCAGAATTCAGTTGGGCAGTTTTTAACAGGAGCACCTCGTATGAGTCTGGCCAAATACAGCAAATTTCAACCCCTGATATGCTTCACAGTAAATGTTTAAACTGAGCCTATTTTTACTGTCATTCTTCCTACTGTACTCATTAGTTCCCTCTCTCCTTTTCCTAAGTCCAGATAGCCAGAGGAGTTACAGTAAAGTTCACCTCATAGTATAAGAAGCTGATAGAAAGCTCTAATTTCAGTGTCATGCGCTTCATTCTATTATTACTTGCCCATTGCTTAAGAAAAAAAAAAAAAAGTTCCAACCA
Source organism: Nettapus auritus (assembly GCA_011076525.1). NCBI lineage: Eukaryota > Metazoa > Chordata > Aves > Anseriformes > Anatidae > Nettapus > Nettapus auritus. The sequence continues at coordinate 135,234,863 of CM021766.1, read as the reverse complement.
GGGAAAGAAAAAGCAAAAGAAATAATAGAGGATAGCTAGGTATTTGCAGTCAAACATCGGTGGCTTCTCTTGCAGACTCAGGATTATTTTCCATATCTGAGCAGTGGTATCAAAGACCATCTTCTATAGGAATTATATCAAATTAGCCTTTTATACTAATTTGTCCTTGGCACTTTCTAATTCAAAGCTGCTAAGCTCCCATGTGGGAGATGCTGCAGCATCTAGGCTTTCACTCAGGAGCTGTTCAGCTGAGAAGACTAAAACTTTTCTTGCTTGGTACCCTAAAGATGGTATGCTAAGGAAACTATATACATTTTGTGACTTTATTGAAAGGGAGTTTGATTTATTTTTTCTTTACTGGCTGGGTTCTCTTGATTGCATGGTGCTTGAGGAGGTCATTTCTTTCTAGTATTTCATTTTAAAATTTCTTCATTACTGTTTCTGATCTTCTCTTCCAAGAAACAATTCTCAGAGAATGATCAGCTTCTGACAGAGCAGGGATCATTCCTAGGCAGCATCTTCACACCTAATCAGAAATGTTGCATTGCTGTTTGACATGGTTCTGTGACTATATATTCAAGTACTCAATGAACACCTGGAAATAAACAGATCTGGAAGTTCTTAATTCTGATAGCAAGTCTCTTGGCAAAACTAGATAATGACAGATAATGCTTTATTGATATTATTACTGTTACTACTATTGATATTATTACTATGTGGATAGAAGTTTTACCCACAATTAATTTTGAAGCCATTCCATACACCAGAAGTTATCATAAAGCAACTGTAAGACCATTTTTTCCATTGGTTATCCATCAAAACCCTTGGTGACACACCAGCTATTCACGTTGAAGGCAATTTAATCTAAATAAGACTTTCAGAATTTGTTTCTGATTTAAAGGTATTTTCTACAAGGTGTATGCCAAGGGCTAGGTGTTGAAATTGTCCCTTAGCAAGTCCTGTTGTCTCCTCCTTTGTAACTAGACGGGATAAGTATATCCAGGAGAAAATCTAACACTTTCCAAAGGCTAGCTTCCAGGCCAATCTGAAATATGGCATGAAGTATTTAGTAGCACTTACATCAGAATGTAACATTGGACTGCTAGACTTCAAAGATGGATAAGAAGACAAACAGTATTTCTAAATTATCTGTGCAGTCAGATGGGTGACTCAAGTGGTGACTCAAGTGGCAGTGAATATAGCGTCTTCTTGCATGATACGATTTCTTATATGATAAAATTTCTTGTATGATACAATTTATTGTATAATAATATTTCTGTCAAGAATTGGAAGCAAATGATAATTGGTCATAAACAGGTGTCTCAGGAACAAGTATACTTATTTGCAAAATATTTTCATTCATTCTTCTCAACACTGTTGCTGTGTCACTGCTCTGATAAGAATCAGGAGACTTGTTTAGGTTTTAGTCTGGTTTGTTAAGAGCTAATTGTGTGTTCTTTCCCTTTCATGTATCTGGAAAGGAGAGAAAGACAAAAGTGGGAAAAAGATAAAGCCTGACTAAACACTTCTTATCTCACCTTTTTCCCTCTTCATTGCTGTAGGTATTGACAGTCTGAAACATAAATGTTTTCATGCATCAAATGAAATAACAATCCTCTCCTTAGAATCTCGACCTTAGAAGAAGTAATTTTTCTTTATTCTAGCATCAAAATGCATAAGCCTTGTATGACATAAATAAAGCTGTATGTAGCACATGTATCGTTTCACCTCTATTCATCTATACAGACCATGGCATGAAAGAATACAGCAGAAAAACAGCAGTAAGAAAGAGAGACTATTGGGGTTTATCTATGATTTAGCACTGCTGTGGCAGTTCCACTCTGTGGGATTACAGTCAGCATTACTTTACATAAATTTGCTTACACTACTTTTTTATAAAAGTAATCTGGAATTTAGTTGTGTCCTGGACTCTTTCTTTAGGTATAGGACCACATAAGGTGATCCACACAAGCACAAGGTTCCTCTATCCCTGCATTGCTGGTGCTTTATGCACAATATTTCTAACGTAGATGTACACAAGAGCAAAGAAGGCTGGGGAAAGGACAGTCTGAGCCCTCTTACGACCAAGCACATAGTATGAACAGAGCTGTGTGCAGGAAAGATGCCATTCTTGTTAGAGTCCCTGAGTTTGCAAAGAGGCAGGCTTGATTTTCTCAGCCATGCTGCAAAGAATTTTGATCATCAAACACCCACATTCCCTTTCATTGGAAGCTCCCATGGGAGGTGGGTACCTGAAAACTTTAAAGGTCTGTGTCTACTGTATCATCACCTTGGTTTCTCACGGTACTGAGGGTAACAGCATTTTCTTAATTAATAGGACTGTGAGGCACTCAGTTTACAATATAGAAAGCTATTTAAAGAACCTAGAAAGATAGTGCTCATTCTTTATGATGGTGTTTTTATAAATCAAAATAAAGCAGTTGGGACCAAGCTGTGTGAATGAATTTGTACTGCAACTGCTATAATTGAAATACATGCTTAAATCTGCCCTAAATGTAAATGCAGAGCATGAAAACAGATTTGTAAAACTTGTTCTTGTTGAATTTCATTGCATGCAAATTTCCCATGAAGACATTTCATAATTCTGAGTCTCTTGTGAGTGTAACACTACTCTTCCTTAAGCCATACAGTCTGTTGTGGCTGCCTGTTTACCACCTGCACCTTAGGGCTGGGATATCTTTTCTAACTGGATTTCTGACGATGACTCTTCTCTTTGAAGGAAGATCTCAGATATGAAACCTGTGGGACAGCTGAGCGTGATACAAATCAGCAGAATCATGGAATTGCATGAAAAATCTTTCTGTCCAAGCAATCTCTCCAAGCAACCTTTCCCAGATTCTCCGTGCAGTCGTAAAGTGTTTCTTCTTAATGTTTAATCTTGTTTGAATCTCTAAGACTTTAGCTGCTTGTAGTTACTATGTTGTGCAAGCAGCTATATAAATATTTGCTCTTATTATTTAATGTTTTTCTTTCTCCCTTTCCATTTGGTCTTCTCCCAAATTAGATTGCGAGTCTCTTAGGGCAGGGGCAGCATCCAGCCCTGTGTTTCTGCAGGGCCTGCTACTAGCAGATTGATAGGTTTCTATAGCTGTGTATACATGACTCAAGACTTCTTAAGTATCTGGGCCCACGACATTTACCCCTGGTGTGTGGGCCACTTGCTGCCATCACACTTTTTCTCTGTTCTCTGCAAGACCTTATAATGAAGAGTCATCTCAGCACCCTGCACCGTGATGAGAGAAGTCCTTCAGAAGAGCCCTGAGTCAGAAGCACAAGAGCAGCATTACATAGCTGATGATGTGACAGTTTATCATCGTGTGAAAATGTTTGTGTAGTGAACCCAAAGGTCAGTCACAAGGTTCTGAGCCTTCATAGAGGAGGCTTTCATCTTCGTTTGACCCACCAAGGCTCTGCATTCCTGTCACAGCAGAAAATCAGTACTTCTTACACTGCTCCTTGGAAATCCTTCCTGAGCCTGCCAGATTACCTAGGAGAAAGCTACAGCTTCTTCCTACTTCCATATCCGTGTCCATGTTGAAGACTGCGATGCTTACTTCATGAAAACCCTGCAGAAGGCCTTGGCATTTGCACATGACCAAAATCTGTGACTCTGTAGCACACTACATGGGGATTTCTGGTATGGACTGAGGACCCTCCAAGGGCTTTCTGTGTAGGAGGAGCTGCTGGTGGGAATGAGCTGCCCTCAGTCACCTGCCCTTGAGATGTGCTTATGAAAAACAATCTCTGCAGAGTGAGAGGTTGGAAAACCAGCATAGATCCCAAGGCACTGTAAGTTTCTGCATAGCTTGGAGGCCCAGGGTCTCCCCAGGATGTGCAGAGGCTCACCACCTCTGCAGTGGGACATCCCTTGACCTTTCACAGTGAGCTGGATCAGCTGGATCCCAACCTAGCAGAAATATAATTAGTTGGGTGCTAGGTTAGCTCCCTAGTCTGGTTCATTATAGGGTAACAGAGAGAGTCAGTGCAAGAGAAGGTACGAAAAAAAGCAGCTCCAGAAATTAGGGGGGGGGATGGGAGGAAGTTTTCTCTGCCCTCTTCAGCAGCAGCTGGCCAGATGTGCTGCACAGACACTGAGCCTGTATAGAAGCTAAAGCACCCTATACGGGACCCTCTTTGTCCTGAACACAGGGATTTTAACTCCCTGTCCTTCCCAGCCATCTGCCCCCCCCCCCCCCCCCCCCCGCCAAGAAGGAATTCTTGTCCAGTCTGCACTGTACAGACAGCACACAGCTTTTACCTCTGATGCAACACATCTTGACACAAATAGACACAAACTGCATTCCTTTGCCCCTGCTGTATGTGGATCTAAGAATCCACAACTCTTGTTATTTTTGCTTGTCACAGGGCCAGAGTTGGATAAAACTGGCATCTGAACGCTTTCCTAGAAGGGAAAGAAATGTGAGATCATTCCTGTAGCTTAGCTGTTGGGTGGTGGTGGCTAATACATGAAGTTACAGCTATCTTTTGTGGCTGAAACAGTAGTAATTATGGCTACATCTTTAACCTTTGAACAATAAACATGATGGAAACAGGCATTTCCAAGAAATCCGCAGTGGCAAGTCCAGGCTCCCTGAAGTGAGCTGAAGAGAGAGAAATAAAATTGTGCCTGAAGAATCACAACACAAAGAAAATAGAATGAACCCAAAGTCCACTGAAAACACATTTGCTGATCCCCAGCTTGGACTTCTTCCAATGGATACAGAGCCACTCCGTGCACCAGGGTCTTCTCCACTTCTGTGCCACCAGCATCTGGAGGAGCTTTTAAAGTCACAGCTCTCTGGAGCTGGTGCTGGTGCCCTGGCACAGTTAACCAAGTTGCCTAAAAGACCACCACCCATACAACCATACCACTGCTGCTCTGCTTTTCTAACCTACTGATAGCACTCATTCTTTCATTCATTTCCAAGATCCTCCTTCAACAGCTCCTGTGTCCTTTGTCATCTTCCTGTGTCCCCTTCACTTTCTTGATTCCAATTCTCCAGCTTCTCCATATGCAACCAAGAACAAAGCAATAAAATGATGATATTTGCTTTTATCTAAACTTTCCTTTAAAAGATAATACTCATCACTTTACTACAAGAAGATCTTTAATACTGTAAACTGTTAAACCTTTAAAAATATTTCAGTGCCTAACATTGAATCCACCTTCATTTAGGATACATGTATGGGGGTGGAACTGTGTTCTGGCACACAGAGTTCATAATGTAAACAACGAGAAGCCAACACCAGCAGGATGAGCACAAAACTTATCATGCTCCAAAGCAACTCCACTTTGTATTTCCATTTTGTAATCCCTAGATTTTTATCTTTCATCTCTTTTCTAAATTCACTTATTCAATCTGCAAGCACTTACACTTTTCATAGCTCTCCACATGAAGAACACATGACTGAAAGACTGGAGGCTGAGGCCCTGATCCTTTGAGATGGCACCCACACATACTTAGCATTGAGTGTTGCAGGAGATCTTGGAAAAGTGCAGGTTTTTAGAGGATTGTGACCCTAAAATGTAAGAGCTTCAGATTAGGGCATGTGTGTTCCATTTGTTTTGAAAATGCTATGGTGCTGTGCAGTTAAATAGAAGTGATCTGTGAGAGTGGTCACAGCATTGCTATTCGTGAAGTAATCACGGTCATGTTTTCCTTATAATGCTATATTTAACCAATACCCCTCATTAAACTATGCTGTAACTTCTGGTTATGTTTTGAAAATGATACCCCATGCAAGAAGTGTTCAGTGGCTCTTGCTCATTCCTTACAAAGTGCCAGTGAATTTGGGCAGCAGGCTAAAGGGCAGGACTGGTATCTAGAAAGCATCAGAAAGCCCAGTGCTACCTACACAAACATGCTGTTACATGAAGGCCTGGGATGTCTTTGTTCTGCAAATTATGAGCTCATGTGTCAACATGGGAAAACAGATGTTTAGATGAAAAAAAAAATAATAAAATAAAGAAAAGGCAGAATGAGGAACACATCCAAGTTCCTCTGGCTTTTTTTCAGGTGTTCCATGGACTGAACTAATGGGGATCATGTGGAGTGGCTGATTATCATTGGAGTCAGATGGTCGTCTTGTAAGTGAAAAAAGAAAAGAAGCAATTTTACTCTGTATACACACATCTTTGATTTACTGCTGTGCTTAGTTAAATTAGTCTTTCACTGTTTATTACAAGAAGGGTAGAAGCTAATTGACAGAGTGAACTTAATGTTTTTTTCTGTGGAATAAAAAGTTGTGTCATGGCGTTAGTAGAAAATCGTCAGATCTCTTCTGTTCCTCTGTCACGATGGAAGGCCTGACGAGGGATTTGCTCCTCAGGTAGTCATCTGTGCAAAATAGCAGCACCTTCTGCACATTTCAGTATAGGCATAAGATTAAGCTCAATCTGCAAAGCTCTGGAAAATATATATATATATATTATTATTTGTTTTTTTTTTCTTCAAGTGATGTGTCCCCAGCCTCCTGTTGCCTTCATTTCCTCCATATGATTATGTGTTACTACTTACTAGTAACTTCATGGTCTATGCTCTGTTTTGTCATGTCTCTGTCTAGAAAACCCATGTATTCCTAAGAAGTCATTTTTTATGGTGATGTTATTTTCTTCTTTCTATTTTTCTTTTCTGTTTGTTGTCTCAACCTTCTATCTTGCAGGATGATTTACATACTTACTTTCTCTGACTGGCGTGTAAAGAGCCCCACTTGTTCCATTTGGTTAAATATCAAATATAATTTTTTCTTCTCTTACTCTCAGCTTCAAAGAGCAAACAGAACTTCCTACTCCAAGGAATCATTTTTATTACAACTTTAGGACCTTATTTTGTCAGTCACCATACAATCTTGAATCCTGGTCCTCCCACACTTCTCCCAAACAACTTTCAGATGGTATCTCAAGACACAGTGTTTCACGAAACATTCTGCTAGAAAATTATATTAAAGCAATCAGTTATGTCACAGCCATCAGACTGGAGAGTTTCATGAAGCAAACCTTGATGAGTTTTATAAAATTTATGAATCTGGAGCCTAGAAGGGATTGTGATATCTTAAACTTTATAATGAGGAATGGCTTAGGTATATTTACGAAACACAATAATAGAGTAATCAGATCTAAGGCCGCTCTTGCTGAACTGTTTGCCAAAGTATGTGTTTATAGTATTACTTTAACATTCTTTCATTTTATTAATTTCATTATTAAGTCATTTTTGCCCAAGACAATTCATGCTGACCTTAAAATGAAATGGAAACAAATGGTGCCAGAAGTAAAAGTCAACAAGGGAAGGATGATACATGGCTTTCATCCATTTGTCTGGAGAAACAAGATTAAGGGCTATGTTGTCAGCTGAGCTAAGGCTGTGCTCAGCCCAGCTGAGGGTGGGGGAGAGGATGGCTGTGAGCCGCCTGTTCTTGTCCCTGGGAAAAAATAATTTCAGATAAAATGGGAGTTAACGTCTACTAGAGCAGCTCTGCACCTTCCCACACTACTATGCCACTTCCTTGGCCTTTGAAGATCGCATTCCCCTGTTCAAGTTGGCTTCAAGAGGTCTCTCTTGAACAGCGTCTCTCTTTTTTACCTGAAATTGCTAGTCTTATCTTTTTTTTTTTTTTTTTTTTTTTTTTTTTTTTTTTCATTCCTTTTTTCTTCTCTTGCTCCTCACTCTGACTAAGCAGGGTAACTCACTAGCCTTCTGAACTTTCTAATTTCTTGTTTCTGGTTTGTGTCCCCAGCTCAAGGGCATTGCTTTCACTTTTTCCACCACCTCCTGACCCAAGATGGCCCCAGCTCCTGGCAGTTGTGAGTGCCAACATGGTCTATCTCTGCTTTCTCCAGAAGCCAGCAAAGATTTGGTGTAAAATGAGCATAACAATATCTGGTTTGTCACCAAATACATCCAGAATGTCTTCGGACCCATCTCTGCATGTTCTCTCCATTTCTGTGGCTGCTCAGAGACTCCTAGAGAGGTTGTCCCCAGCCAGTATACAACATTTTTAAAACTCAGTACTTTTTTTTCTTGGGCATTTGTTGCTTGTCCATCAGTATTCTCAACAAACAGACAATGCCACCACCCAGAAAGCAGCTGAAGCAATATTACAGTTTCTACTGGGAGAGGTAGCAGCATGAGAAACCCAACCAGTGTTTGACAGTCTGGCCAGTCTTGGGATGTGCCCTGGAGGGGGGGAAGCTTTCTTTCACTTCAAACCCAGAGTGTAGTTGCTTCAGGGTATCAGGAAGAGCAGAACTAATAAAGGCCAAAACTGCAAGAAATATCTGCTTCACCTTCCTACCAGGGAATAAAAGCTGACCAACAGGGTGTTCCCGCCTGCCAGGAGAGAAGCTGTTCCTCTTCTGCTGCCATAGATAATCCAGAGCACAAAACCGTATTGAGGATGTGATTAGTTCTTAAGTGCTCAAAGATGTAAAGCACTGAAAAGCTACTCAAATGCCAGTGTGAAAGGATTTATATTCCCAGATGGCAGGGAATGAATAAATAAAGTACTAATCATCATCTAAGGATGAAATCCATCTTATTTCAAGAAGAAAGAGTAAAGAGCTGTGTACTGATTTACAGCATAGTCAGAGCACATGGTTATAGAAAATGCCTTCATGTGACACGGGTATAGGATTCAAAAGGAAGCCATGGCTTTTTCTATGCTACCTTGCTGTTTTTCAGCTCCTCCCTATCTAAAGTATAATTGTAAAATTTCTCCTACTCCTGGAGACTCTCTGGCCACAGGATGAATGGGGGTAGTGTTTCAACCTAAATGATCTCATATAATAAACTACTAAATGCTGGTTTTAATAAAGGAATTAGAGAGAATGAGACTGCTGACAGACAACTTGATGAAACTTTTCAAATTCCTTTTACAGTATTGATTTGGTTCCAGTTTCTCATTTCCAACATTTGCTTGTTGTATACATAAACTATTCCTGCAAGAGTTGAAGCCTTTCAGTTAGCCACGCACAACACAAATGCCAATTCCAGAGCTCTGTTTTCAGTGAGACAACTGTCCTGGATAGAAAATGCAGTGATGTCAGAAATTTAATATAACAAAGAAGGAACAGCACAAAAATAAAACTGGAAAGACTTTGGAGAGACTGTGTTTAGTAATACCACCACTGAAGTCAGCCCTGTACAAGAAAGTGAAGCAATCAGTGATTACCTGCTATTGGCTCTAGTTCATTGGAACTACAGCTGTGTATCACCTATGAGTATAACAAAGGGGTTAGACCAAAGCTAGGCAATCTGTCTCTGACAGATAGACAAAAAGTTCTTCAAAGAATATATAAGGAAAGATAAGCAAATTATTTTTTCCCCCTTGGTAGGTAGGCTATTTTCCTTCCAAACTTTGGCAAGTAAGATTTAAATCAACTGCAATGTAAGTCGTAAATATAAGTAGTAAGGACAACTGAAGACAGCTCTTTGTAATAGGTGAGTAGGTGTGGACATCACTAAAGGAATATATATCTGCTATTTTTACAGACTATTTAATTTTTAATACTAAGCTGTGGGGGAGAAAAAGAGAGAAAATCAGAACTACTTTCAGCATTCAAGGGTAGTATTCTTTTTTCTTTTTTCTTTTTTCTTTTTTTTTTTTTAATTAACAAACACTATTTCTTAAAGCATTCGATAATGGCATTCTGATTGAAAATATAACTAGAATAATATTCCACTTTTATATAGACTGGTAAAATGAGAAGGACATCTGTGCATAGACCAGTTTGTAGCTAGAACTTAATTATGACTGTACTTGTGTGATAATCATTTTGTGTTATACTTTAGTGTTAAAATAGAGTATTATTTGCTGAACATGGGAGTTCGAGGTGTATTTTAAGGAACATTTCAAACAGGATAATGGAGAGCTTTAAATGAAATTAGCAGTGTTCCTACGTAATCACATTCAATGATACCTTAGAGATTTCAAGGAAGATATGTGGACATTGTTCCATTATTATATATGTCTTAATTGACCTTTTACTTGCTTAGAAAACTAAATGAAAAATATTGCTTAAGATAAAGGATCAAATCAACTATTCCTCTGAGAAAGATTTTTCTATAAGCAACTTTATTAAGCCTAGAAATAAAGGCATTTTTGACAAATTAATGACAAAAAAGACAGATCTCAAGGCACAGGAGCATAGAAAGCTGACAAGCTAGAGGACTACTGTAGTATTATATTGGTATCAACAATATTTTAATCCCAGAGATTGACTGATATTAAAATTTAATAACAGGACTTTTTTTTTTTTTTTTTTTTTTTTTTTTTCCACCAATAATATTATCTTCCCCTTCCAGAGAATACTTCAATATCTTAATTAAATGATAGATGCAATTTAAATGTATTAAGATGTGGAAACCAAATACAGAGCTGCTAACTACTGTGCATTAAGTAGACTGATTTGATCAATAAAGCTTTTTCAAAAGAAGAGCCCTCAATAATGCACAGTCTAAAGAAATCACAGTGCTCATGGTTCTTGGGATGGCAGTAGCAGCTGTTAACTAACAAAGTATCATCATTGCTGAAGTATTTCTGCAGAAAAGGCAGCCATTCATTTCATGGATTTTACAAAATCATATGAGCCAACTTCATTTTATGTAAATCTACTGGGGTTCCACCAGGAATGGAGCTTGGCCTTGTATTCTCCACGTTTTCAGTTGGCTGCTGAGCAGCAGGTAGCAGCCAGTAAACACTGCAGAACAGACTCTGTTGTAAGCCAGTAGTAGTGGGTCCAACCCAACAGCCTGTGCACATGCAGATCTCCCACAGAAACATGACCCAAGTAAGAAATGGAGGAGTGTGTAACCTCTTCCATCTACATAGCCATAATTTTAGCTTTAAATTATCTTGGAAAGAAAAAAATGTCAACAGCAACTACACACCAACAACCTAAGAGTAGTTAAGCACTAGCAACAAATAGATCACACCCAGGAGAATTTCTTGCAGGCATGGAATTGAGACAGTCTATGGAAGCTATTGTGCCAAATCTGCTCTCTCTCAATGGATGGAGGTATGGCAGAAACCTTAAATAAATAGTAGGTTTTCAACAGACCTTTGCATTTCTTCCCTCCTCTTCATATTTTGGGGCAGAGAGAAAATGAGGAGTAGTTGCTGGAAAATAGAAATTATATGGCCATAAAGGACTGAGCAAGCTATTAAATTTACATAGCACAGCATAAAGCCATGAAGAGATACTTATATGGGTGCTGAAAGCAAGGGAGGCACGTCAGCGTGGCACTACAATGGTGCTGGTTTGTTAACACAACTGTTGTGCCCCTGGCTCCAAGCTAGGCCACTGCCATTGGCACCTGGCATCATACTCCATGGAACAGGGTAGACATAAACCTGAGAGCACAGAACTACGACCAACAGAACTGTTGGCCAGATTTTCATGTCTGTAGGCTGACATTCAGGAAAACACCCCAAAGCAAACTTCAGGTTCAGTTTCAGTAAGATTGGAAGCAAATATTTTGCCTTGACCCAGGAGGTGTCTTGGGCACACTCTTGTAAAACCTCTGTCTCTCCATGTAAAAATAATAATAATAAAAAAAAATAATGAAGAGGGAATCAGTATGGTGAACTGATAAAAACAAAAGCAAACAAATTGTGGTTTCATATTTTGGTTTGAGTCCTACATTTTTTTCATTGGTTTCATACGTCAATTAGATGAGGGTTAGGAGGTTCTTACTGGAACTACTGACTATCTTGTGTTACAGCTCTGGAAAAGTTCCTTGGCCATTTGCCACCCTTTCCAGTTCAATGTTATGGTGTGACAGATGGATTCAATAACAGAGAGTAGCAATCAAGATGTGAACTACAGGGTGTGGGGGACTTAAGAGTCACCATGGCTTGTGAGAGACAACATTGTCTTACATGTCAAATCTTTTTTTGGGGGGAAAGAACTGGTCTGCACCTAGCTAAAAGGAATTGCACCTGGCTAAAAAGGTGTACTGATTTTTTTATTTTTATTTTATTTTATTTTTTTTTTTTTCTGGCCTCACTGCTCTTGGGGTTGACTGCTCTTTTCAGTCCCCTTGAAAGCTGGAGCATGGTAATCAGTTAACAGCTTCTCCAGGGTAGCATCTCCTGGTCACCACTAACCTCACTGTGTGAGAAGGACGAAAATGTGGAGTGCAGCTTTCTGCTTCTGTAGGGGCCCCATCCACTCTGCAAGCTGCCTTGCCTAATGCTCTCCCTGTCATTACTGTTGATGTCGATGTCCCTCATCTTGGGTCTGACCTCCTATATGTGCTTCTGGATGCATTTAGGCCCTTGTTTTCCCTGGCTGGAAGCTTATAGTTGCTGGTGACCTGTCAGTCCATGTGTACTATCCTGTTCTCATGAACTGGCTGAACTGCTCCAGCTGAACTGCAAAAGAAGTTAAATCTTCAGGACAGTGTCTGAGTGCACCATGACTCTCAACCAGCATGGGACTGTGCAGCTGCAGTGGTAAAACAGCAAAGGGTCTCCAGCTGGTCTCTGTTCCTTGCCTCTGAGTCACTGCAGAACCAGACTGAGAGACTGTTTTTCAGACTTTTGCCTCTAAAAATAATATTGCTTTCTTAATAAACCAGGATCAATTTACTGAACTCTCATGTACTTTCAGTACAGGACACGGTCAAGAAGTGTGTTTTCATCTATCACCTACATTTTCTTACCAAAGACGGCATTTTAGTTCTTCACCTTCACTCAGTGTCACCTGAGCTAGCTGTTACCACCTCAGCAGTGTGCAGCCCCCAGGAGCTGAACTAAAACAACATTTATTTTCTTTAGAAAGAGTAGCCGCTGAGGCAACTTTAAAGAAAATAGTCTCTGAAGTTCTGGAAGCAAAAGGTCAACATCTAATTTAGAGAGGCTTGTGATCTATATAGAATCCTGTCTCTGTTCCATGGTCTTTTATATTAGGCCAAATTTGATGCAGTTACAAGGACTCTGCAGAAACACTCTTGTAATTTGTTGTTGTTGAGATACTGACTATAGAACAGTTCCTTGTGACTTTGACACGAACCAGCAAATATTTCAGCCAGCACAGCAAACCCTCTGTGTAAGGCTCACCTGATCTGTGTTGTGCTGCCGCATGTTATGGGATGTGATTATTAAAAATCTGCAGGACCACTGAGAACCAATTCACTGTAATCTGGGGGTAATAAAAGAGGTCTTAGAGCCTTAAAGCAAAGGTACAAAGACATTCCAAGTCCTGGAATCGATTCCTCCTACTCCTCTGCAGACTCAGTCTACTTAAGCTAGAGGATAGTGTTCCTCCAGAAATCAGCTCTACCCTTCTCAGCGTGTTGTCTCATCCCAGGCCACACAGTGGCTCTGCACCAGGCTTCTCCCCTGGACAAGTTCCAGGAGGACTCACCATCTCAGAGACAGCACCAGCCCCTGGCTGCCTCCTCTAATTCCTATGGCATTGCATCCTGCATCCTGGCACATTCAGGGAAAAAGCTCAGGACTGACAGCAACATTTTAAATAATTTCTGAGATTTTCTGTCATACAGAGCATCCCAGACCCCCATCATGCAAAATCAACAGGAAGTGGAGGTATAAGTTTCTCTGAATAGCCCTTTGGTTTCAGGGCATTTTCATCACCTGTAACCACCCTTGCAAGCTGTGCCTTGGTCTGCAAAGAGAACTACATCATCACGCCAAGGTGGCCATGCTTGGAGGGTGTCTCCAGTAGTTCAGCCAAGGCATTAAAGTCTATCAGTCAAGAGTATTATTGTAAAGGGAACAAAGAAAAGTTGTGTTATTTGGAAGGAGGCTAAACTGGGCATCAGCTCAGGATAGCTGCCCTACTCATCTTGAAAATCAAGAGCTGAAGGAATCCAAACTCATGAAAGTACATGCATGTATGTGTCCATAGGAGAGACAGAATTTGCTGTTCCCCAGAAGCAAGCAGATCATTTCTCAGAAAAATACAGGAGACCAAGTCATATCAGGAGGATTCAGGTATACTTCTGCAGATTAACCTGGTCACTTGTGCTTGGGGAAAACATGAAAAGCAAATGAGACAGTCTGCTACACTAAACTGGATTTTTTGAAGCTAAAGAAGTTAGAAAATCTTTGGGCTACATTTGTTAGATGAACACATTAAAGCCATCATTCCTTCAACTTTCCTGCCCGTGGCTCTTTCCTGAAAGAACTACAACTTTTATTCATTAGTTGGCTCACCAATGATGGTGTGGCCATAGCTGGCTGGTTATTTTTTTTCATCACCACAGCCTCTTTTCCTGGCAGACTTTTTGCTGTAGGAGCCTGGATTTACCCTGGAAGAAACTGGCAAAAAGCTAGCATGAATCTCAATTTGTATTCCTTGAAATGCAGTGAAACAACCCACAACAAATTAAAAGCACTTTGAAATAAGCTGTAACAATATCAGCTGCTAGCATTCCAGAGCCCTTCACTTCTCAAGTCAAAGGTGCCTGCTTAAATTGCTAATTAGCTTTCTCTTGTTATAATTTTTCTGACTTAAATACTCTGCATGAAAGCATGAAAGCATTTTTCAGACCTGTTCTAGTTGCCATAGCATCCATCACTGCACAGTCCTCAACTCTTCTGCCCCTTTTTCATTATCAACTACAACCATAAATTTTTTGAGAAAAAAGTAGTTTTGAACGAAACACAGAATACAAAATAAGAAGGCCCTAATAAAGGCTCAAATAAATTTCTTATCTGGCAGCATACTGAAAATATCTTGATTCCTGGCACAGCAAATATACTGCAGAGTTCACTCTTCATTAAAAAGCACAGGCAACCACAGTACCAGGATGTGGGTAGTCTTAAAGACTAATGTGTACGTTTATGCAGATACAGTCTTCTGGGAACCAGCTTGTTTTAATCATAAAAGAACCCTTCAAGTAAATTTAATGAGGAGTTAGTTGAGGAATTTATTCTGAAACTTTAAACTATGTGTAAATTCCTGAGGATCAAATTAAGTTGAAGGTAAATAATGTTCAGAATGGTGGTTCAGTCAAGGCTGCCTAAAAGCTGGAGACACAAAGATCCTGCTAAGAGAGCATTTCTTTTCCAGCTACAGACTTCTTTAAGGAGCCCAGACAGATGCCATATGCTGATGATAAAACAACATCTTTCACAATGTGACATTTGGAGCCTGCTCAAGAGATCAGTCATTTTTGTCTTTTCTAAGGTTGCCACCTTTAAAATAAATGCCAAACAGTTATGAACAGGAAAAGAGTAATTGCCAATAGTTATAGGTGTCATCAGTGATGAAACATCCATAAACAGATGTTTTGCTTTACATGCAGGGAAGTTCTGGACAAAAAGAGAAACAACAAAAAAACCACCACTGTGGCAAGGACAGCTGTGTCAAGGATGCTTAAAAAAAAACATTTTCTCACAGATTGTCATCATTTACTCTCTTAAATATAGGAAAATCTTGCTTTGAGCTCTTCTTGTCCTAGTGAGATTGTGCTTAGTCTACATTCTTTGTACATTTGAAAAAAAAAAAAAAAGGTGCACTTGAAGATATATTTTATTTAATATTTTACCTTTTGGGTCATGTTATTTATTTGATGATTTGAAGTGCAATCAGAGGTATGCTGGTGGATAAACAGACACACACACATGCTTTCACATGAGCACAACACCCTCTGTCTCTCTCATTTTTTCTGCATGTGGTTGATTGTTCCCTGGAAGGTCTTTGCAATATACATTGCCTGGTGTTTCCCAGCTGGGTATTGTCATTTATCACACAATTTTTAAACAAATAAATATTTTCTAACAGTGTCAGATATGCAGGATACAGATTTTAGGCAAATCTGTCCTGAAAACGTGTAATTTGTATGGTTTATATCCTGGTCTTGTCTCTTCATGAATGTTTTAGCAGTGTTCTGAGACTTCTCAAACATATTAGAGGACAAAAAAGGAAAGATGGCCACAACCTAATGTAGAAGTATCCCCATATCCTGGAAACACAGCAGAGTAATTCATACAGGTTCCACAAAACTTGCATAGGCAGAAAGCCCTAATTAAAAGTAAATGGAATGGGAAGGTGGCAGCTGGTGAAGGAAGAAACACAGGAGGAGAAAGAGTTGGCTTCAGGAGATTATTATATTGTGGTTCTGTTGCAAATAATCTGAATAATTATTTCCTCTCTTGACTGGAATCTTCCAAACTCTTATACAGGTCAGCAACTATATACACGAGTAGTCACATTCAATTAAAGATACAATCTCATTATGAAAGGATAAATAGACATGCCTATAAGATTACCACCTTAAATTGAATGAGCTTGTTTCTATTTTTTATGTCACTTCAAATACCAGTGATCACCAATAAATATTAATAAAGGAAAAACATGAGAGAAATTACACAATTTGATTTTGGAAGATGAAGTAACCCAGGTGGCACAGCTATAATAGGAGGGAGATCCTTGTGGAAGTGTACAGCTGAAAGGGACAATGAAACAACACCAGTCTGCAAAAAGCAGAAAAGTGGGATTCAGAGGGTAACAAATGTTTGAGCTACATAAAAGGTTCTTGTTATGGAAGTTTCTAATATGGATCTCAGCCCTGGAATGAGAACGGTGAGATGGGCATCACAGCACTGAGAACTCCTATAGTAAAAGGCAGTCAAAAGGAAGATAATTTAAAGTGCAACAGAAATACGTGTGGGACAAAAGGGTTTAAAGAATATACTACATTTCCAGAGAAGGCAGGCATCAAATAATCAGATCTGGTTATAAAATGGAGAGAACTTGCCCCACAGAGAGCTTTGAGTTTTTGTCAGAAAATCAAATAACCTGGATAAAAGGCTTACAGCTGAATGTTACTGCTTTTCCAGCAAAAAATAATGATTTTTTTTTTTTTTTTCAAAGAAAAAGCTTCCATCTCCAAACATTTTAACTTAAGTTGAAACACCACGTTTCTGTAGGAAGAATATTTAATCAGTCCTATGCTGAAATTCAAGGGAGGTGACAACTATGCCAAAAAAGCAGATCCTACAACATGCTGCATGTTTACTAGGATTTTTAATTGACAAAGGAGGACTGCATAGCTGGCCACAACCATGATGAGGTTCCTGTTCCCAGTTGGTCTCCCACTAAAAGCTCAGGAATGGCTGAACCCCTGGTGGTTAGCTAATGAGAATAACCTCCCAGGCAATGACACCCTAAGAACACACAAAGAGCGCTAAGATGGCAAATGATGACTTCCCCTGTTGTTCCTTCCCACCCAAAGAGTGATATGCCCGCTCTGAAAGCCTGGCTCAGAAAGTTCCCTCTGCTACAAGAGTGGCTTCCCTGCGGACAGCTATGGTGGTGCTGTCCCCAGCTACCTGTCCCACCTCACTCCATGTGTGAATCTCCACCTCATGTAATAGTTACTGGACTGTTGCCACCACTACTCTGACACATTAAATAAAATCAAATTTTAACGCTGATTTATATTAAGACAGCATATTGTAAGAACTGGAGTTCTGCTGCTGCTTCACCAAGACCTGAACTTTCACTGAGATGAGAGCCCCTAAGAGATGGGTCAACAGGAAAGCTCATGGCAGAATCACCACAACATCCCAAAGAAAATAACTCAGGAATCTGAACTCATTGTCTTCATTCTCATGGTGGACAGCTTTCTGCTTTTGAGTAAACCTTACAAGATTTCTTCCATAGTCATTTCTCTTTCACTGGTATTGTCAGAATTAGTTATTTAATAGAAATGCAATGTTCAGAACATGTTATTATTTCAGTCTTTGTGATAATTCAAAGCTTGTCCATGCTGAGATTTTTCAGTGGAGTTTTATTAGTGGTGGTGGTTTTGTAGCACAGAAGCCTGTTTACTACAGCTTGGATTGGGACCAACAAAAAGAGTGAATACTGGAGAAAAAATGCAGTTGGGGAAAGTCTCTCGCTCTTTGAAACAAAGCGTTAGAATAACAACCATTTTTCTTTTTGGTGGTAGTTTATATCCATCTCTAGTCTGGTCTTTCCAGATAAGCTCACCTGCTTGCCTGTTTTCTGGCAGACAGAACTCCAGCTCCTCACACCACCTTTAGACATGCTTGGAATTGTAAGGAGCAGCTGAAATCCTTCTGTGAGGTCCTCACAACTAGGTCGTCCTCTCTTCCTATTGCTACCATGTATAGAGAGAGCCCTGACAACCTAAGACTGTCACTGAGGGGCCTTCCAGACGACCTGCTGTGAACTTCATGCTGGTTTGTGGACTGCGTCCCTGGCATGGGGCTAGAATGCCTCCAAGGACCTACATCTCAAGGATGAACTTCATTGGTGTGTAGCGAACCTCTGTGAAGCTTATATACTCCCTAACTGCCATGGTGAAGTCTTCTTAATGTTCACTTCTTTGCATAATAAATAACTACTGAATGTGAATGAAGCCAATTTACTCTATAGCTACAAAGCAGGGGACTTTCGAATGTTGACTCAAGCTATGCTGGAGGTGGAATGAGTATTCTGTGGTAGCCCTACAAGCAAGGAGATAGAAAACAATTGACTTGCAGTATTTTCTAAATGTTCTGATGCCTCCTAAATGAGCTCCATTAACACCAAGACACTGAGATCACTTAATTGTGGTTGTAGAGATGTTGCAAATGATCCTTCCTATGGCTGCTCTAATTAAAACACCTGCTTTCTAGTTTGTCATGTCAATATTGCACCTGTTTATTCTGTACAAGTACAAAGTAACAGTTACGAAAGAAAACTTTTTATTTCTTTGAACCGTTCCAAGTCAGCAAGATTAAATTGCAAAAAGGTATCTGGAGGTTCCGAGTCTACATATTTGTTCATTAATATGTGCATGCCTAGAATATACAAATACTGTTGTAAGATATGCCTCTTTGTAGCTAGAGAGGAAAAGATATCCTACTGCTAAACAGTTCTTTGATACCATCAGATTCTATCAAATCTATCTCTGATTTTAAAAGCAAACAAACCCCGGGAGGCGGGGGGCGAGGAGAAGTTTGTTGCTTCTTTCAATTCAAACTCTTCAAACATCAGCTTCACTATTTAGTCTACAATAATGCTGTTCAACCACAGAAAATAATGTTTAGTTGCCTTCTAGGCAGAGAGAATTTCTTTCATGGCATGCCTTGGATCATGTTTATATGATATAAAGAAATTATTTTTCTTGGCACAAATTTCTTTAATTTTTTCTCAGTATTCCTTTCCAGAATCACATCTAAGAGACTTCTTATGACTGCCTTGCATACTCTGCAGTCAATGATACCAGAGGGACCACCAATTTTGTTTGTTTCAGATAACTTGCAGGTTTTGTGCTACTCTGGGATTATAGATAGCCTTGAGCCATGGAGTATCCATCAACATCTCTGCTTTATATAATGAACACTAGCTTCTGTCTTCCCACAGCTCAGCACCTGGCAGTACAGCCTTGTAGAAAGCACTCAGTTCTACCTCTTTCCTCAGCATTTTTCTTGGTACAAGTTAGTGAAGTAGTCTGCATACACTTCTTTGGGCCCACTGCCTCCAGGGAGATGGGGCATTTCTTTTATTATCTTCTTGCTTCCATCACTATACAAGCTGTATTAGGTAGACCTAAGATTGGTTTTTAGTTTTAAGCTTGGATACAAAGGTCACATGAAGGAAACAACACAATTTAAATATATCAAATACTATTTACTCATTATCTTTTACCTAGAATCCTGAGACTTTGTCCTGTTTTCACATGTAAGCATTCAGTGGTCAGAGCAATATTTGCTTACTTTTTGAGCTACCCTTGATCTGAAATGTAAACCTTACCTGGGATCCTGTCCACCAGGATGGGGCCATGCCTTCCTAGGAAGCCCTGCCACCTTCTGAATCTTGTTTTCTTTGCTGTCCTCATTTTTGATACTACCAGGAGCCAGGTTTCGGGATTCAGATATAAGTGATGATTTTATATGTAGAAACTTGTGGTTTCTTTTCTTGCTTATCCTAGTGGTATTTGAATGTTTTGTGAGATACTGATGGCTTATCCTTAAGGCAGACACAAAAACTACTTTGTTTGTTCTGCCCAGAAGATCACAGCCCTTTGGCAGTAGGAGTACACTCACATTAAGTACATAAATTATTGGTTATATACACATTCTACAAAACTTCTGTCATGTTACAAGTGTGGACAGCATATGGAAGACATTATTAATGTAGATATCAAACTTGGTAATTAGTTACTCAGTATGAATATGTGCATGACTCCAAGACTGTGTATACTTCTCGTTATTGAATTTGTATGACTTGGTTTCCTTTAACTTCAGTCTAGGGAACTTTTGAGTAATAGTTGCTTACTTTATTCTAATCTTCACATTGACCATATCAGATGACAATAATTCAGAAATGGTTACGTGAAGTAGCTGGTGTGTATCAGTTGCTAACAGTGTGGACTGGTATTCAGTCTGCAAGTACACCAGGTTTGGATGGGAGTGTCACTAGACTACAGATTTTGACTGAGTCAAAGGAGTATGGATTTATTTTTCTGAGCTTAGTTGTGCATCCTTTGTCTTTGACTTGCAGTATGAGTTGGAGATCTCTGTAACAGTCATCACAACTCCTTATCCTTTGAAGAACTGAAGAGCAGACACAGGTCCCAAACAACCACAATGCCAATAGCCTTGACAGACCTGCTGGAGGAGCTGAGAAAAATCTCAGCCACAACTAACCATTACATCTCATTCAGGAAAGAAAGGAAAGATGATTATACCTAGATATTTATGAAAAACTGGACATACAATCATCATATATATTGAGGGAAGTGATTGTCCTGCTCTACTCTGCTCTGGTGCAGCCTCACCTCGAGTACTGTGTGCAGTTCTGGGCACTGCAGTACAAAAAGGACATTAAACTGCTGGAGAGTATCCAGAGGAGGGCGACGAAGATGGTGAAGGGCCTAGAGAGGAAGACGTATGAGGAGCGGCTGAGGTCACTGGGCCCGTTCAGGCTGGAGAAGACGAGGCTGAGGGGAGACCTCATTGCAGTCTACAACTTCCTCGCAAGGGGGAGTGGAGAGGCCGGCGCCGACGTATTCTCCTTAATCACCAGTGATAGGACCCTCGGGAATGGTGTCAAGCTGAGGCAGGGGACGTTTAGGCTAGGCATCAGGAAGAGGTTCTTCACCGAGAGGGTGGCTGCACACTGGAACAGGCTCCCCAATGAAGTAGTCACTGCAAAAAGCCTGACTGAGTTTAAGAATCATTTGGACTGTGCACTTAGTTACATGGTCTAAAATTTTGGGTAGACCTGTGTGGTGCCAGGAGTTGGACTTGATGATCCTTATGGATCCCTTCCAACTCGGGATATTCTATGATTCTATCATTCTATAGTCTTGACTGTATAGACACAAACTGTCTGTCAGAGGGGATAATTTCACCTCTGCTGCAGTATGTAACCCATCATCCCATAGGTACTACAAACATTCCTCTTCCCATCTATCCTTTCTGGACAGTTTATTTATTTATTTATTATTTATTATTTTTGTCCCTCTGTTCTAAAGCTATTTGAATTTAATTAGTTATACCCAGTTTCTATAATATGACCTTCTTAAATTCATTCCAGTTTGTTTCTATGGCAGTGACTGGAAGTCAAGAAGAACTTTCCTACAATTCCAGAGAAAAAAAATGAACAAACAAATAAAGAAATAAATAAACAAAAAACCACCACCAACAAAAAAACTCCACCCTCTATTTATTTCAGCAGTGCAATATTCTGCTTTAGGTCTGCTAGTTCTTCTGCTACATCTTTAAACTCTTTAATTGCTCCTTGAATTTCAGGCTCTGTGGACTATGATTCAGAAACACTGTTCTTCATGTCAGCTTCTGGGAAGCTGACAAGTGTGTCTTTTCCCATTTTATTGTGTATTGGCTGCTCACTCAGAGTCAGTGTCAGTCTTGGAAATGAAAGATTCTTCATGGCTCTTGGGAGAAGAGATTTTAATATTGGAAGAACCTCTTGAGAAGCACTTGTTTCTTTAATATATAGATTTTTCTAGGCTGCTTGTTTATTCTCTGTGGTTTTCTCCTTTATTTTTTCAAGTAAGGGCTGATGAAGACAGTCTTCAAAGAAAATAATGTGTTCTCTGTTGTACTCAATTTCTCTCCACATCCTCAGAACAGTAACATTTTATTCCCAATTGAACTGAATTGGATACAAGCAGTTTAGACAAAGGAAGGTTTTTTGTTTTATGTGTTTAAGTGGAAGAAGACAAACAGCAACTTTCACAGTCTGTTTAAAGAGCTTTCTTCTTTCCTGGCACATCTTTCTTTCTATTTTTCCTTCATGTATTTTTCCTCAAGAGATGTGTATTTTTTTACTTAACTCTGCTATCCATTCACTCTATTTTTGTTTCCATTGGGATAAATGGAAAGGTTATAGAATGGATAAATAATTTGCTAAAACAGCTTGGCCAGTCCCAAAGGGAAGATAACAAAGAGAGCATGTGACACAGTGAGGTCTTGGTGGGATGGTGTATTGGGTTTATGTGGCAAGGTTTTGGTAGCGGGGTGCTGCTGGGGTGGCCTCTGTGAGAAGAATCCAGAAGATTAGGTCCAGTTTCAGCCAGCTCCAAAGGGACCTGCCACTGCCCAGAGCAGATCCAATAAGCAATGTTTTTTGTACCTCTGTGAGAACAGATTTAAGAAAGAAGAAAAACCTGCTGCACAACAGCAACTGGGACAGAGCAGTGAGAAGCAGCCCTGCAGACCCCAAGGTCTGTGAAGCAGGAGGGCAGTGCTCCAGGCACTGGAGCTGAAGTTCCCCTGCGGCCTGTGGAGAGGCCCCTGGTGGAGCAGGCTGTCCCCCTGCAGCCCATGGGTCCCATGGATCTCCACGCTGCAGCCCATGGAGGAGCCCCCAGTGGTGCAGGTGGATGTGGCCTGGAGGAGGCTGTGGCCCATGGAGAACCCCCACAGGAGCAGGCACTGGGCCGGAGCTGCAGCCTGTGGAAAGGAACCCATGCAGGAGCAGGGGGTCTGGGGGGAGCTGC
>CM021766.1:135177462-135211793 GCA_011076525.1 Nettapus auritus | reverse complement strand
TTGTATTTTCTCCCCCTTTCTCTTTGAGGAGGGGGAGTGAGAGAGCAGTTGTGGTGGAGCTGGGCTGCCCAACTGAGTAAAACCACCACACATGGGTATGAATGAAAAGGTGAAATAAATAATATATCCAGAACTGAGAGGTTCTGGATAAACCACGAGGTTCTGTAGTTTGGTATGCTTAATGCAGCCCTGCACAAGGGTTTCTCTCCTGCTGCAGAAAATGCACAAGTCAGACCAGAAAGAAGTCTTTTTCTACCTCCCCTAGAAGATTTTCCCAATTAGTTAGCCCACAGGCCATAAAATTAACTCAGAGAGCAGGATGGCACATCATGGTTCCTTGACGTCTTTTGGTGGCAAGGTCAGCTTAGATAAATAATCCATCAGATGTGGAGAATATCTGTGAAGCATTACCTGTTTGAAGGGTGCGCTAGATCACTGGAGTTTCAATCTTAATTCCTTCCCAGCAGTGTGGGAGTGGAGGGAAGGCAATTCTGTGAGTCTTCCCAGCATCCCAGGACAAACTGTATGAACCCACATTCTTATCAATTCAGATAGAGGATCGAGAGCTAATTTGTCCTCTTACATCAGCTTCAAGGAAAAAATCAAGCTAAAGTCATTGTATCAAGAAAAGGTGATTGCTCTTCACTGCATTATGTATTTGGGTATTTCATTCAACTTTTCAGCTCAAAGCTTTCCTTTGTTAATATTCTTCTGTTATGTATAGCCAGGTACATTAATATGGGCTGAAACATTCTGACAATCAGCAGCCATTCCCACTGCTGATTTCTGGTTCATAGAAAGACGATCTAGATAGCTACATTTTTTAAAATCATTGTCACCTAATTAAATATTCTGATGTTGGTGATAACATAAAACATTAAAAACCTTTTTGCCTCACCTTGTGCCACATATCCTCTGTTGAGAATATTGCCCCAGCTGGCTTCTACATGCTCCACACTTGCTTTGTCAGTCAGCTCTTAGTGCCACTGCTCTTTCTCTTCATCTCTCATTTCTATTAAACATGAAACACCATCCATCAGAGATGTCACCAGCTATTTCCATTAAAAAGATTAGGATTTGGAAACACAGACACACAAGGAAAATAAAACAATTACTTAGCATTATATACCTGAACACAGTGTGCAGTTATGTAATTATTATTACCCATCACAATCATAAAAAAAATCAACCAAGGATATATAATTAATTCATAACATAATAGCCATTTAATTTCTGCAGTACTCTACTCAGTGATTCAGTGCCATACTGAGCTAACATCAGTGTGGCATTTACAGTAGATTTTCTGTTTACAGACTGAAAATATTCCCTCAGGAAGAATTATGGATTTGGGTTATCAAACAGTGTTAGCAGCTTTAATGCACATTTCTTCTTTCATTCTGGCAGCAGGCAAGCTGCTTAAAGACCTAGATTTATCTATATAAATTACCAAGATTCTAACTAAACTTCACACTAATCATTTTCATCTGAAAGGAACTTCTCCCATAAATCTGTAAAGCACTGTTTTTCATAAGTGTCAGTTGGAGGCTTCTTAGGTGACATTGATTCAGAAGGCTGCAGCACCACTGTTCAAAATACAAGACGATACCAACCTCCTGGGCCACAGCACAGCTGTAACAAGAAATCTCTTCAGAACATTTTACCCCTGATATGCAGTGAGAATGCAAGGAAATTTAGTGCCTAGAGATGTCTGGGAAATACCCTTAGGATCCTTCTTTAATCAACTCACCAGATCTTTCACAGAGACTTTTCAGTAACTGTCAGTCCGTACGATTACTTTTAATCTATTCATCAATACCAGTGAAGCCAGGCACTGGGAACAAGAAAAGCTAATCTCAAGTCTCTGAATGGTGTCATATTACTGGTTATCAATGCACCTGATAGACATGAATAAACTGGGCCATCACAATGCAAATGTTTTCTGACGTATCCTCGGGTAGCCACTACAGGCTGATTGCTGCCATGCTACACATCTGGCACCTCTGAATTGATGGAGGAGGAGAAGGCACCTGGCATCCTCTGCCCCAGCAATATGGACACCAGCCCTGAAGAGCAAAGGAAAACCTGCCAGCTCTTAGCAGGGCAGAGAGCATTAGCAGGACAGACACGTAATCGAATGTGCCTGCTTCTGTACAAAAAGGAAGAACTTGGTATCTCCAGCTGCCCTAGCAACCGTGTTCATTAAACTATTATTTTCCTCATTTTAAAGATAAAAGCCAAGGACTCCCATTGATTTCAACAGCAACTCAGTAACTTGGTGCTGTTGAGTCTTCAGCTGCCAGAAAGACTTTAAATGTCTGTCTCTAAAGCTCAGATCTTTATTTAAACACCAAGTGTATTTAAACACCAAGTTTGCACGTTATAGTTATCTAAATACATTTTAAAATCTGTTCCTGAAAGGTTTGCTTATAGAAAGGCTGAGGAAGAGGAGAGATGAGACCCATGGGTCATGGCGTGCCCAGGAGATGTTTTCCACCCCAAGCTACTCCACATGTGCTACAGTAGCTAGCAGCTCACAGAGTTTGCTAATTATCAAAGTAGTCATTATAAGTTAAGAACAATCTTCTCCTTCTGACCTTGTCAATAAATATTTCCCACTGAATGCCTTTTGACTGTACAATTATTTTTTTCCTGTTCTGTTTCCTCTCTTACATTTCCTTTCTTTCTTCTCTCCTTTTCCTGTTGTCCTGTGGGTTTATTTCAGAAGCCCTGCAGTTCCTCCTGCTGTGCTCCCACTGCACCTGTGACAAATTCTGACCCCAGGATTCCCATTCCAGGCTCTTTTATTGTACAGCAATTGCTAGTAGAGCAGAAAATCTGCTTCTGCTCCCAGGGGGCCATGTTGCAAAGTCCAAAGAGTGCACTTTGGCTGGCTCTCCTGACAGAATTGACATAGCTCAGATACAAAACAGCAGAAAGCTTTTCCCCCACAGGGCAATCCACTGTTAGTCACCCCATGTTGGACTTGGCACCAAGCATGAGACAAAGGCGTTGTTGAAGGGAGAATGTGCATTATCCCATAGGTCTCCATGCCACAACAAACCACCAAACGTCTGCAGTTGATGTAACATCAGGCTTGGATCCCTATGGGCTTTTCAATGAGGTAATGGGAGTTTATTCTTTGCTTTGTGTTGTAGTGAAAAACAGAAATCGCCATGAAGGGTCACTGTGGTCAGGGCTTATTTTAACATCTGCATCAATGTCATACTTGAACTATCTTAGAAGTGATTATGCTGCTTTCCTGTGACCATTCTAGATCAGATGCTTTGTCCTTAGGTTGTGGAGGATGACTGAAAATTGGGTTCCTGAACTCTTTCTGACTCTGCCAACTGTGGCTCTCGGCCAATTTAAAGACTTAGCATGTATCCAGAGCCTTGGGAGTTAGGCCTGAAAAATCCTCCAGAATAAAGAGTAGACTGAGTAAAAATAGGTCAGCAAATAAATATATAAGGAAACACTATAGAATAAAGAAAAATACACTAAATATACTATAGAATGAAGAAAAATACACACAATATACTTTTCAAAGTGCCAGTGAATGAGGGAGTTGGTTATTGAGCAGAAGGGCATGAGCTAGAGGGAGCCGTGGGACAAAGTGAGCGGGGCTGAGCAAGCAGCACAGAACAAACAAGTGAAAACCATCTTTGCAAGACTGCAGATCACAGACTAGGTTAATGGCATTTGTCCCCTGCTCAGTGTTCCTGGAAATGAAGGCATCTCCTGATGTTACAACTACCATGAGATATTAGAAGAATACTCCTACAGAAGACTGTAAAATTTGCTTTATAACAAGGGAGAAGATGAAGGTTTGCACTTGAAATAGTGAATTCAAGACTTGGAAATATTTTTTTCTCAGCATAGACAGTTCAAGGGGAGCAGGTGAACCTAAATTTAAAATAGTGATAGGTTTTTGGATTTGTTTTAATGTGAACAAATAAGTTGAAAACATACTTTTAAGTGGAATTAAATATTTTATTCACTATGATTCATAATATTTTATTTCAGTCATGGGAGTGTTTTATAAGTAAGAATAAAATGATTTGTCATTCCAAAACAAAAGTTGATTTCAAACTGAGAGGCTGAAATAACTATTCTGCAAGAGAATTTCATATTCTTGCCCTTTACATACATTGAAAAATTTGATAAAACCAAAATGCATTTGCAAGACGATTTAAGGTTACAAGTACCTCATATTTTTGCATAAAGAAATGTGGGCAAAACTTCATAACTTTATTACAGAGAAGCCACTACTAATCTATGGATTTATAGCAAGGTAGCACTTAAACCTTTTCTTTCAGGAGTTAACCTTTTGTTACATAAATAGAGAGGTCTTCAGTGTTGTTACCATCCCTTTGACTGACAATGTGTCAGAGAGAAAATGTGACCTCTACAACATGTTCCTCTTGTGTAAGGACAAGAAAATCTCACATAATACCAGTGTCTGGAAAATGAGACCTGATGATTCAGCTTCTACAGGAACTGTGTCTTAGAACAGTGCGAATTTTATCTCTGCCTTTCATGTCAATCTTCCTTTGCTCTAACATTGTCAATCAGTCAGATCACTCTCATGCTTCATTATGTTTCCATGGTGATCCTTTCCTCCAAAGTTAAAAATAATCCTGTTCCAGTGTTGAAACTTGTAGAGAAGAAGACCATATATAATTGCCTACCTGCAGTTATCTGCCTCCTATACCCAAAAAAGATATCCATTCACTTTGTTCTGATTTTTTGTAGTTGAAATAGTAGAGTAGCAACACGGCTAAGCCCATTTCCCGAGTTATTGTCAGTAAATCAACTCATGCTGCATCAGTGAGCTTCTAAACTGTACCACAGCATGCTACAGCTCCAAAATTATCCTAATAAACAAACCCAAGCCACCATGCTAACACTTACACATACATACTCAATACCAATATCTATGCTTTATATTTTCTTGCTTTTACTCACAAAGTTTTTCAGAGAAAAGAGAGCTATTACCTGGTGGATGAAGTTCACTGGTGCAGGATAGTATTTGTGACAATTAGGTATTTACCTGGAATAGCACATGGAAGAATGGCAAGTTTTGTACCAGTGACCTTTTGGGAAATCAAGACAATGGACTAGACAAATATGTAAAAATAGTCACTTAACCCCACTCCTTGGCTTTCTTGTCAACTTGCTACTGCAGCCTCTAGGTCTAAGATGCATAGTTCCCACTTGGATTATTCCCATCAGAGAGGCTTGTAACCATCCTAATTGATCAAGGTCATTTATGTCTTTGGAAGACAAATACCAAGTCATGAGACATATAAGAACAATGTGGTTTCTTGTTTATCAGGATTCTAAAACAAATTTCTTAAAATGCAGAACTAGTAATTTTATACTAGTTGTATCACTACAGCCCAAGTACTACTGACAAAGAGCACGGTAGATATAGCTGACAAAATTTAGCATGGCCACCATGACCATGCTAAACAACTTTATTGCAGAAGTTCATAATCTGACTTTATTTAGGATATCTTTTTCTATCAGAACAGCAAAATGGATTCCTAACAGTAGGGCTGCTTTTGGTAAGTTCAAATACCGTGCTGGCGTGAGACCTTACACCAAGCAGGTGTTTTTCAACTAAAGAAAGAAGTCAGGAAGAATGTAATGCAAAAAGACAGCCTGAACGGCTTGAATTTGTCCTCATTAAAGCAAATGAACTCAGGAACTTAAAATGGGATGCACCAGGTGAGCTAAATTATATTTGGAACTTTGATCTTTTCCTGGAATGAAATAGCATGAGCAACTGTGAATGAAAGGAGGTGGCCCTGTGCAGCCAGTGAGGCTGTTCCTGCTGTCCTCTCAGTTAAAGGAAAAAGCAAGCACCATCTTTCACGCTGTAGCAGGATTGCTTTCTTGGTTAGTACCTTCATTTAATTTTCTGGCATCAGAGAAAGCAAGACCAGCAATTGTTCACTTATGCAGAGCAACACGTAGCAGGCTCTGACATGTGCTCATAAAGGATTAAAAGTATTTCTGAAACACGACTTTCAGAATAATAACATTCTAATATTAGTAGAATTAGAATATGTAGTTCTAATAACTCACAAATTAAAAATTGCAATAAAAGCTTCCAAGTATTTTTTACCCCCAAGTTCTCATTAGAAATTGTAGCAATGTTGCAGTTTTCTGATGGGCAAAAGAAGACTATAAAAGAGAATCCACGTCCTTGTTGCTGTGCTACTCTTTCATGACCCAAGGCAATAGCCCAGCTTTCACAGGATTTGCAGGTAAGAAGACATGTTATTTTGTCCACTTGACAGAGATTCACACACACAAAAAAAGAAGGTATCTATACAGGAAACAGTAACCAACACATTGATAGCATTCACCTCTTCAGGTTGACATTGGCTAACTATTTTATTTTCAAGTGAATTCATTACAGCAGAAGAGAAACACTTGTCTTTTTTCCTGATGGCATATGAATGGAAGAGACAGAGCACGGTGTTTCTAAACAAAAAGGACAAAATGAGAAGACTCAGCTAACAAAAAAAAAAAAAAAAAAAGTGCAGAAATATGACATATAGGCTCCCACACACCTTTTACACTATCAGAGGAAAGAGCTGGGCAGCACTGAGCTTGCTGTCTGTTCATGCTGAGTCAAGGACTGCATTGCTCCAGGCTGCAGAAATGTATAGTTGTGAGCTGCTTTCTCAAAGAATTAACAGTCCAAAAGGACAAGGCAAACAGGAAAAAAATGTCAGTCTTGGTTTTTATCAGTCCTCAAGGGTGCAAGGCCATGACCTTGCCTGTTGTGTTGTCAAGAGACTGATGGATCCTTCAGTGACCAGCGTCAGAAGCAGGATCAGAACCAGCTCCAAGCATTTCAGCACTGCTGCCTTAACAGGCTGCATACCACTGCCAGCACCAGGCATGTCTTTTCTACAGTGAGGAAAGGACTTACAGGCACAAGGGAATTTTAACAGTAGGTTGAGATGCACACCTCCTTTCTCTCCACTGAGAAGAAGGGAGAAGTTTATGTCAGTAACTCTGCAAAATCAGTTTGGCTAAATTTTCGCTTCTCAGTTTCTCAGCTTGCTATCCCAACAGAGCTCTTTGTAGAGCTCCATATTTTTCTGAAACTGGCTTCCTAGATGCTTCATCTTTTTACTTCTTGTGACCTTCAACCTCTGTGCAATAATGCATCTTTATTGGAAGGCATACAATCAGTCAGTTTCACCATTCTCATTCCTCATTCTTTTCCAGCATCCAAAAGGTGAATGAATCCAAAACAGAATTGAGCTTTCTCTCCCAGTTGGATCTTACAACAGTAATAAATGAGTTGCCATCTGCATTTCTAATTAAAAATCCAATTGGTATAATGTAATGAGTTTTCTGGATGCAATTAGCAACTGCTGGGGGTCTCTTTATGGAACCAGTACTACAATTATGAGGCAAATAGATTCTATCATATGTAATGAAGAGCTTTCTCAAAGCTTCTCTATACTTAGCTGGATGAATTTGCAACAGGACTTTAGGCACTTTTCGACACTGTAATCTACTGAAATGCACAGTTCAGGTTAGTTCTTGGGGTTCAGGTACAGTTCAAGGCAGAATTAAATGTCTAATAGGATCCATAGAGCCTTCAAGATCATACCTATCCTCTGGAGCTTTACATTTGCTGCAGAATCTAGGACCACATGTTTATGTTTGGATCACAAGCATTGCCTCAAGAATAAGTAGTGGAGACATTTACTTTTCCTTAGAAGTAGGTCTGTTAATACGGTAAAACTTATTGGAGATTTTTTTTTTTTTCAGAAAAAAAAAAAAGAAAGAAAGAAAGAAAAAAGTTTTACCTGGTTTTAATGGTCAGAAAAAATTCAAAGCCACAAATTAGTCTTTAAGATATTCATGGATCAGCTGTTCTAGATCAAACTTTCTACTTTGTTATAGCAATGACTTGGAGTTCAATGATCCTTTACAAATTAGATTTTATAAAAAGAAGAGACAGAATGTCAGAGAATATATTTAACAGTCTTTTTCTCTGTCTCCTTTATCTACATGTGCATATACACACACTGCTATCTATATTCAAATTTTGCTTGAAAGTCTTCTACCAGTGTTACCATGTGTCTGAAACATTACCATTTTTCAGACTCAAACAGTAATGTTTATAGAAGAAAGAAACTCAAAAGGCAGTGCCAGTATTAGCCTAGCTAAATCATTAACAACACTGTCTTATTCACCAGCTTCAGTACTGCTCAAGAAATCAAAGTCCATCACTGTCACCAAAGTCCCAGGTTGTCTGTATTTCAGGTTCCTTTGGGGCAGCCCTGAGAGGTTTTAGGTTCTTCAATCAAGCTTAGGGATGTCTATTTAAACACGTGGAAGCACTGCCTGCCCTCTTTCCAGGACCACCATGTCATCAGGATCTTGAAAAGCAGGAGATCTTTGAGTGCCTGTGGGATGGGCTTTCATCCAGACCCATGGGCCCCTGAGATCAGTGCTTCCTAATTCCTGCTTGATCCTTAGAGGAATGAAATACTAAGGGACACAAGTTTAAAGAGCATATAAGAAAACATTGCTTCCTCACAGAGAAAGCAAAATAACTCCTGCTTAATTATACAGCAACAGAAGAACCAGAGCCCATACTACATGATGCATTTTAAAGCAAATTTCTGGGTAATTTTTGTCAGAAGACATAGAACATTTGATAAAACTGCTTCTGGCTCACTAAACATGGAGACAGACAGACTGCAATTTAAAAAACAAACAAACAAACAAACAAACAAAACATTCTCTTTGAATTTAGCTTTTTCCTTAGTTTGAGTCAAGAAGCTCTACTGACTGCCCTAAAGGGGTATATTACAAAATCAGATCAGACCACAGACTGATTACCTTTACTATGGATCTTAGCCCTAGCAAAGGGACCAGCCTGGAAATTGCGGCACTCTGAACAACCCCTTTCTAATATCATGCCTGCCCCTCATGATTAGTGTTTAGATGTTATTGTCATGCTAATGCTTGTCCTTTGATGAAGCTCTTGTCTAATTTTCATTTCTTAAATTATTTTATATAATTTGTAAGACAAGGCTGCTGGTGAGACTGAATCAGACAATAGGTGAATATAGGAAGTAATAAGAGAGAGAGAAGCAGCATGATGGGCAGTACCCTAACTATTCAGAGCAACACTGTTTAATTTGCTTCACATTTTGATAAGCATATCAAGATTTCTGAGTTTTACATACAACTCAGCTATCATTAATTAAGCTTACACTTATCATTCAAGGATTTTCTCTGGAGCTCAGTGGAGAGATGAAAAGAAGGGGAAAATTCCAAGGAGCATCTCTTTGTGTCTCCTTTGGGGAAACAGGGCAGCAAAGAGTATAATGGTTCCACAAGGTAAGAGAGAGCCTTCCTTTAGAGGATGGGGCTTGTGACCTGCCCAGCCTGTATAACCACGCCAGGAGCCCATGCCTGGATGGACATACTGCCTGGGCCATGGGCTTCTTGATGTCTGTTAATGGGAGTCACTCTTCATTTCATCAGCTCAGCTCTTGAAAAGGATAAACTTGGTGGAGATAGGCAGTATGAATCTTCTCCAGTTAGTACCTTTTATTTTATTTTGGCTACTCTGTTTCTAAACATATTCTCCTTGACTTTGATAGAATGAAGCTTTCAGCCCATCCTCTGTCTTTCTCTTATAATCAGCACAACTTCTGCAGTTGCTGATACATATCTAAATCCCTCGATGTGCCACAAATCATACTGCTGGACTATCTCCCAGACAGCACAACTTGCAGAAGTGTTCTGAGCATTGGACAGAGTGCTGGAAAGAGGGTTTTTGAAAGTGTGAATGTTTCCCATGGCAGGAATGCCCACGGACAAGCATGAGGGGACATTACAAGCTACCACATGTGAAAGCAGCCATCAGCTGGGATTGTGGGGCCCTGATTTATGCTCTGCAGAAGGTGAGTGAGAGTTATGTCTGTATGTACCTTTGGCCATCTGGCTCTGGTTGTACAGCACTGAATAATAGCCCTACAAGACCAACTCACATTGATGGTTAATGGCCATGAACAGTTACAGCAAACATGCCTGCAGGGACTCCTGCTCTGGCTTTCTTCAAGTCTCAGCAGGAAAAAAAAAAGGCAAGATAATAATCGAGAGATTATTATCCACAGATTCTTCACAGTCATGATAGGCTGCTTTGCTTTACCAGCAAGGGGTCTAGTATGATAATATGGTAATTCTTTGTTTTTAGAAAGAAACATAGATATACATGTCAAAGTCTGTCAGGAAAAAAAAAAAAAAAAAAAAAAAAAAGTGAAAAGGAAATACATTTTTTCTGACCTTTAGGGCATATAAAACATTATGGATAAGTAAGCAGAGTTCACTATTAATATTTAAAAGATTACACTGTCTTACTCTAAGTTACCGTTATTGAAATTCAGATGACTTGGTGTTTTTCTGCCTAATCTCTCACTCTTGATTCTAATTTGATTCAATTCACTGGGGGGAAGCTTGGCCTCTTGGTCACTAACATGAAGTCAGATACAGTATGTCGGTTCATATTTTTTTCTTTAGCTTATTCTTCTTGAGTTAAGAACTCTGATAATGCAGAGATGACATTCAGGGAAAATCTAGAAAATGAATTCCTTTTTATCTCCAGGCTAAGCTGCACCAATGAATAGAGTACTATAATAAAACCTATTTGTATGCCTGTCATACAAAGACAAACCTTTTCCAAGGGAAATGGATTTGAGTATTTGCAAGAAATGATAAACAGTCAGACAAAAAGGTACTGAATTTCACTTTGAGATGCATGGGAGAAGTAGGTTTTAGCTTCCCTTGTCAGGGGGAGGAATTCATATGAAAGCCATGTCAGCTGAGAGTCTCGCAAATGAGATCTTATCCATGTCTTTGTGGAAAGAAGTGACTTGGTAATATCTTGAAGGGAGTGGTTTAGAGTTATGAGCAAAATGTCAGCCTGCATTTTTAGCAAGAATAAATCAAAAGAGGCTTATCCACTTTTGATAAAAAGAATTACCTGGATTTCATTTGTGCAAAATTCTTGTGCAAAGCTATGTTGAAATCTCATTCTCTCTTAGATTTGTATAAATGAATTAAGGTGAACAGGTGCTTATCCAGGAGAGAGAATGGATAGCAAGGCTAATTTCAAAGCACTCCACTCTCCTGACTCTCCCATGAAGTCAAAGGATGTGCTTTTCTCATGAAAGATCTCCCCAACCAGACCTGGGGGTTCCCCACCACCCTCAGTGACACAAAGCTATCCCAAGCGGGCACAGCAGGCTGAGCTCTGCTGTCTCATTCTTAGCATGAATCTCCTCCCCTGTACATTCTCCAGTAACCATGAGAAGGTGGCAGACAGCACTGGCCAGCCTTAGATGCTGAAACATCTCCTCACATTTGGAGGTATTCTGGAGTGGTTTTGTGAGAGAATTTTTCTGAAAAGTAGCCTCGTCCACAAGGAGTCACTAAATTCATTGACGGTAAAAAATCAAGAAACATCTGAGCCACTGTAGAAGGCATAACCTATGCTAAAAGTAAAGGTTGGTGAAGGCATGTGAAGGCAGCCTTCCTCAGGCAGCTGGGGACATTGGGCCTCTGGTACATAGAGGAGTTGGGTGAGTTCAGCGTCTGTGTATTTGTTCAGGGCTTTTGTGGAATTCAGAGATCTTCTAGAGATTTCAACCGATCACTGTAATTCCAGCCATAATTAATATATATTCCAAAACAATTTAATTATTGGCTAAATTTAGTGGAAGGATACTGTCTTATTTAAGACTGAAAGGGAGTAGTTAAAACATCTACTGCCTCTAAAATGTCGTAGTGGGTTAATACATAATGACGATAATTATAATAAATGAAGAATGTTCGAGTGCTTACCAAGCTTAATTAAACTTTGCAGCACTCCTAAGACAGAAATATTGTTATGGTAATTTTAACAGGTAGGTAAATTGCTCATCCTGGCACATGAAGGCTGGGTAATTTACTCAAGGTCACACAGCAAGCCTGCAGTATATCCAATGTGGAGCCTATCACCTTGACTCTTAGGCTGACTTCCTTCTGCAGTCTTCAAAAATAATTCCTTCTCTCCTAATGGCCTAGCTTTGTCTGAAACAGAAACTGGTTTTTGTGCACAAACTTGATTGTTGATAAATTCCTCTATCCCCAAACACTCATATCTCCAACCTTTCCCCAGTTATTCATGCCAATGTGGCAATTTTCTAGAAAATGAAGGATGTGAGGGCAAGGAAGAGGACAACACAATGAAAGAGATGGAGGTAAAAGCTAATACAAGTGAATGGAATGAAAGGAACTAGAGGCAGAAGAAAATCAGGGCATACAAGTGAAAGACAAAGGAGTCAAGGGGGAATGAAGGATCAAAAGAAAAGTGAAATAAATAGGTGATAATAATGAAATGGGAAAGGAGCCCATCAGGAAATAGAGGACCAGAAATTGTGAGTAAAATAAAAATGCTGTAAGAACTGAGATTCAGAACATTTAGTGGAAATGTATTAAAAGTCAAAATCTACTATCTTCACTATAGCATTCTGTCTACATGCCAGGAAATTTCTTACATCCTCAGTCTATTGAGTGGTACCGTACACAGAGATGGAAAAAACCTGCTGCCTCTGAGCAGAGATAAAAAACATAGCAAGGCTCCTGCAGAGTAACCCTAAAATGGTAACATGAGCAGACTGTGAAAGGAGTCCCTACCGAGATCTTTTGATTAACCTTGCTATGATGTAAGTGGGGAGCCTGTATTAAACCGGCCATTTCTTCCATTTCTTTTTCTCTCATTTTAGGTTAGAATAATGCAAATAACTGGTAAAAATACAAACAAAAGTTTCTTTTTTTTTTTTTTTTTTTTTTCTTTCTTTCCTTCTTTTTTTTTTTTTTTTTTTTTTTCCCAAACTGTCAACCTTGCTTCTTTAGTTTGACATATAACTTTTTTTTTTTTTTTTTTCTTTCCATTGAAAGCAAGAATACTTCAAGATACAATTAAAAAGGAATAGATGGGAAATTCAAAGATTAAAACATGCATCTTAGCTGACAGATTTGGCCTTCCAAACCCAATTAGCAAATCAATGTTTTGAACATATAGGAGGAGCAGGAGCAATCCAATAGCTCTTGATCCTAAAGTATTTCTCCTAGCATACACAAAGTGTGGCCAAAAAGAGCCAGGGTGGGATGCTCTGCTCTTCCCTGTGATGATGGCCATTCTCATACATTCCTACAGCTAGTTTGCAAAAACTATGGAAGAGAATGTAAAGCTCTGCTTAGGTTAATGTTTTTTATGTCTGAGATCAGTCTTATACCCACCTCTGTGGTTCCTTCCATGCAGATTACTCCTTCTCAGAGAAGGTGAGAAGCATCTTCCCCTCTCTCTAGCCAATTCTTTAAAGAAGCTTTGGTTCTACCAGGATTTCTACCAGAAATAGCTAAATACCAGGAAAACAGAAGATTGTTTCTATTCTCTCATCAGTAGCATTTTCTGTTGCTTTGCTGGTCTTCTTGCTCAGACCCCCATGCACGGTTTGTGTGTTGAGATGATATGTGTGGACAAATACAGTGGTGACACAATTAGGATTGTTTTGTCTGTTCCAGACAGAAAAGCTCCCCATAAGTTGTCATACACAGAATTTACTGACATTCCCATATCATGATATACCGTGCCTGCTGATCAGTTTTCACAACCTATGGCCAGATAGAATGGTTCCTTCTCTCTGAAGACTGGATGACTGCTTGTTGTCTGTGTGACTACTCTTATTTTCAAGTTTTATCCTCATACTAGGTGTGGCTAAAATGCAGCAGCTAGAGCATATGCATCAGTGACAGGAAATGGCAGAAATGCAGCCAGAGTGAATTCACTTATCTGAGTGAATATTTACAGAGGGGGATTTGTGTTTGGCTCATGGAAGCACAACAAGCTCTTGCGATTCAGTTCATCAACCAACTGTTAATGGCTTGAGGTTAAGAGTAGATTTCTTTACTTACCACCCTGCCTGCATGTCCCAGCCACTGAATAATGTATAGATACAGTCACATGGCACAGGTGTTTACTTCAAATTACTCCAAATAAATTAAATAATCTACTATTCACTGACCCATTTTTGATTTGCCTCAGTTCTCACCTGGGAACGTGCAGTCTCTGGAGTGGTAGCTTTGTTTTATGAATTCTTTTTTCTGGCACAGTCAGGAATCAGGAATGATATCAGAAATGTCATTGCTGGTGGCTATTCATCACATTTTCTAACTTTGATCAAATATCTATCATTATTTTTACTCAATATTTGTTATTACTTCCATGACTTTGAAATGAGAATTGCAAATGCTTTGATAAAGAAATTGAAAGTGTGGAAATCTTGCAGAGTCCTGTTTGTAGCTTTCTCATGCTGTGGTTAGTGAATCTCAATAGTTATTGTCTTTTCAGAAGCAAAGTCAATGATCGGTGTAGGAAATAAAGTAGATCATTTAAGTCCAACTCATGCTAGGCTGTTCTTCTAGTGGTCAGAATGAAAATAAAGTGCAGTGAATTACTGCAGCTCCCGATCCTCGAGATCAGAAAATCCATCCCTGTAGTATCTCCCTTGAAGGTCCAAACACCTAAATGTAGAATGCAAGCTGAGCATCTTCATGGACCAGATAGTACAGCAGAGCAGCAAAAACTTGGGCACATGTTGCAGCCCTCAAAACTTGACTGATTTGATCAACCCCTCTGCTCTCAGTGTTCAGACAAGAAAATTCCAGATTTCCTGCCACAGCTCCTCTTCAGGCTTTACAGTTCTTTGCCACTCACAAAGGGGATCTAGGGGTAAGTGTTACATCTGAGCCTGTGGGCAAACATCCTGGCCTAAAAAAAATTAAGCAGATTTAACAGCTGTGGAAATTCTTTACTCTTCAGAGTCAAGTGCTCTCTCTGTTCTCATGGAGAAAGCTGGAATCCATCATGTGTCACCTGAACAAAATGTACTCCTTGCAGTAAGGCTCAAACGCTACTTTCCTGAAGGTACTGTAAAGCCAGGTAAAAAATCTCTCATGCCAAAGTCTGCAAACCTGCTACAAGTTCCGTTTTCCCCATCATGATTCATCATCATCACAAAGAGACACAGCAAAATTACTAGTGGAGCAGTGAGGAAAAGCAAATTTGGGGGAAAGAAGAGGGGGGGGGGGTTTGTCTTTTAGAATTGTTAAAGTAATACTTTGATTCAAACTCAGATATCCACATTGGAAAGATAATTCTGCTAGAATGAAAAAATCTTTGATTCCAAATCAGAAAAAAAAAAAAAAAAAAAATCATGAGAAACTTCTAAATTAGCACAAGTGTTTCAAATGCTCATTGTTCTGGAAACATTTAATCCATTTTTCTTTAAGGGAACAAAAAATATACCTTCATCCTAAAGATTCCTGGTCTGTGTCCCCATTTCCAAGCATCTTCTGCTGTTTTGCAGGAGTTTGGGTTGGTTGAGGAACTCCTATCAAATCCAGGTCAGTCACTGGCAGCCAGAGTTTGTTCTCCCAGAGCGTTTTGGACTGATGATCCCTTGTCCCAAGGATGACGAGAAACTACACAGGAGGTGCATTAATTTCTGTGGCTCCCTGATCTCTTGGGCTACATCTTTGTGCCCCGGTGAGTGCTATGGTTTGCAGAGATTTGGCCATTTCCACTTCATACCTTACAGCCTAGGAAATACATCTCTATTTTTTGAGTAAGTCAGCAATGCTGCAATGTCCTGCAGGTCCTGGATGACCTAAGGCTTTCAGACAGTCGACAGAAGTGGGGTGACACAGAGACCAGTGGCTGTTGAATGCACAAAGATCTCTAGTGTCGGGACACCCAGAGGAAGCGCAGGAATCTGTGCCAAGGCTTCAGATAAGGAAAGCCCTCACACAGCAGCAGCCTATACTTGCTGTTTTTCTGACAGACTTCACTGGAAATTAGACATCTTCACAGATAAAGTAACATCTTTCTGACCTTACAAAAGAGCCTAATTTTCTCTGATGCGATTTTACTAAGCCTTATTATTACATTATCTTCAGTCCCATGATCAGACAGAGATTAAATCACTTTAAACAATTTTATGAAGCAAAGAACAAACAAACACAACAGAACTTGATTCAAAGTACTTCCTCTGAAATCCATATTAGATTAAAAAAAAAAAAAGTCTGTAAAAATAAAAGCTTGGATCTGGTTTCAGCATATGTCTATAAATCCAAAATAAGTACACCAAATGCAATGGAGTTATTTAGATTTTTTTTTTTTACTAGTAACAATCAGTGTTACAGAGGATTTCTACTCTCTCACCAGATCCTTCCCAAATCAAAAGAGACATTTTGAGGCAGCTACTTTAATGTTCTGGGGGCAAAAGTTTTCGTATAAATCCACATTCACTCGAATGTTTACAACATTTCTTCTTTTTACAAGCATTCTGGT
Organism: Nettapus auritus; assembly: GCA_011076525.1. Lineage (NCBI taxonomy): Eukaryota > Metazoa > Chordata > Aves > Anseriformes > Anatidae > Nettapus > Nettapus auritus. The sequence continues at coordinate 135,195,349 of CM021766.1, read as the reverse complement.
AAACACAAGTGTTTGTGGAATGCAGCTGAGTGGCGTAACGAATAGCAATAAAACCAGTCTTCAGTTTTTATTCAAAGGGATAGTCTTCTTATATACTTGTAAAAATATTCTTGAACATTGGTTGCTGTATGTAAGAGCTTTTGGGGAAAATATTAGAAATAGTTCAAATTTGTACCTTTTCCCAGAATTAAAAAAAAATATATATATAAATGTTTTTCAAATGGTTATATGAGACATCAAAGATGTCAACATTTCACACACTCATTGGCAAAATGCTACCAGTGGTGCTGGGTACTTTTCCAGTTTAAATCAGATCAGCTTAAATCCAGCTGCAATGGGTATACCTCCTCTCATATAAGTGAAACAGAAAACCACGTCCTACACCACAGGACTGGTTTAAAGTCCAAAACTCCCTTTTGCAGCACTGTAATGAGTGACTCCCATAGGAAAGAGGAGCAGGCACATCACTAGATAACAGACACAAGGGTTAAGGCACAGCACTGGCACTAACAGTGGTCTGCAGTGTTAAAGATGATCCCAGTCAGCAAAGACAACCACGGTAGCGCTCACAACTGCAGTTCTCCTTCCAGGATAATCTGTGAATGAGAAAGATCTAGTTTAGTCACCTCTACCTGAATTAACCCTCACCTGATCTTTTCCTGCACTCATAGATGTGTGGCCTGTGTCCCAGCCTCTTGTCTGTGCCCAGCTGGTGTCATTCAAGTTCTGTTGTGAGGCTCCTAGGAGCTACACAGAGCACCAAAGCAGCACCAAAGATGCCGTGAAGACCAACACAAACATTTGGTGGTAAACAGCCATTTTAACCCCCCAGGGAGCTGCATCTCTTGCTTACTGCAGCTTGCACAGCCTTTCTGTTGGGATCACTGAGCTCCCAGACAGAGCTATTTCATCACAGAAATAATTTAAAATGAAAAACATCAAATAGGCACACACAAATGCAACGCTGACTTCTAAGAATGAGTGTTCACACCAGAAACCAGACTCTGTGGGACTTAAGTTTCATCCATCCAGAAAATAGAAATCACTTTTGTGTAAAATTAAAATGCACGAAACCAACTTGACTCTTAAACACTGAGCATTCACAATAAGCTGCTTGTCCATAGCCTGATGTATGTACTAAAAGCACATTCAAGAAAAACAGGATCTACTCAGAAGCAATTTACAAACAGGAAAACAGAGGAAATTGGCTGGGTAATTTATTCTCCAGGAAGTATTTGCATGGTTGTATAAGCAAGGCACCAAGCAGAAAGGCACTGTCACGTTGTACCTGCTTGTGGCTTAAACAGCAGTGTCCCCCAGCACATTCATCGTGTTAGTGCCAGGTGCCTGCTAATGCAACATAAAAATTGCTGCTTTAAGTGCCAAGTGGAGGCTTAATTTTAGGATTTGTTTTTTCTCGTGGAAGAAGACTGAAAACCCATTAAAGCCCATGCAATTACTGTTTTGCTTCCTGGTGACTGCACCTTCATACACACACAGAGATATGTATGTCAAACCCAGTCACTTATAGAAGTGTGTGGCATGTTGGGACACTGAGACCAGATTCAAAGTTTCCACCTCTTTGTAAAACATATCCCTTTTATATTCCGTTATCTCCCTGCTATTCACTGATGGCACCTGCTTTAACCAGTTTTATTTTGTTCTCTACTCAAACCTGTTGCCCAGCTCATCTTGTTAACACTGTCATTCTTCTTACCACTGGCCATTCAAAGGGGAATTAGCCAGAAGAAAAACTCTCTTTCCCATCCAGCAGCAACCAGCATTGAACTGTGCCTACAACACTTTACCTGAAGATCTGAAGTAGGAGATAAATCAGAACTGAAGAGCTGGGGGGGCAAAACTATATCTTCCTCTGGATTTCCCCCCAGCTTTCAGGTGTGCTCTTTTTCTGCATCTTTGTAACTGGTAATAGGGCAAGAGACCGACTGCAGCTGTGATCTGGGTGAGCACATCCCTGTTTAAGGCCAGGTCTATGAGTTTCTCTCTTTCTCCAGGTACATGGGAAGAAAGGAGTTGAACCACAATAATTTTCAGTGAGCAGGAATCCCAGCCAGGCCTGCTCCTTTGACTTTCTGCTTTTCGTAACAATATACTCCTCAGTAATCAATAATGTTGCACTGGCAGCCCAAGGAGTGAGGCTTGCTCCAGCTCAAGGATGAGGGAGGGAGCAGACATCCACATAGCCAGTGAGATGCCTTCTGCTTCAGCTACTGAGCAGCACTTGTTACACATTAGTCTTAAAACATGACTTGGAAGTAATTGGTCAGCACTGCAGAAGGGCTGTGTAGCCCACTGTTAATGATTAGCTTTGTTGTGCATGAATTAGTTGACTTCCTGCAATTACTCCTGCTCTTCCCCACCAGGCAACTACAGCGCTTTGCTTTCCAAAGGCAGCCGGCGGGCAGTTTGCTGACCCTGAATGTCTGTTAGCTCCAAGGTGCTCATTTCATTTTCTGCACCAGTCTCTAGGTTGAAGCATCCAAATTCCAGCAGACACAGGATAGTTTAAGGTTCGCTGTCTGCACCAGATGCTTAGCAGGAGGGACGTGGCAAAGGGAGGCTGTGGGAGAGCGGAATGTGTTAGCTCCGCCAAGCTGACAGTCACACATAAAGGATCCTGTGTGGTTGTGGTCAGGAAAGTGACCCCATCAAAAATAAATGTTGTTTCACATTTATTCCTCTTCCATACTCTCCAGCTCCCCGGTACTCCATCGGACAAGACAGAGCACTTTGCTAAATGTCAATTCACCCCTGCACCTGGAAAATCAAGCAGAGAGCTCCTTGCATTGCACTTCATTGAAATGAGGGACACATGTGGAGCTGGAGCTCTCTTGGTAATCCTGTTGATACAGGAGGCAGCACCAAACACAGCATGCTTTGCTGCTGCACCCTGCCTCTTCCAGCTTGACTTTTACCTGTGCTTTTTATTTCCCTTTAACCTGAGCACTGTGACTCAGAGAGCAGGCAGGAAAATGTGACAGCGACCAGGCACAGTGACAGTTTGCACTCAGACTTCTCTGACACTGCAAAACAATGGACACGAGAATTCTGAAATAAATGCTTAGATGCAGCAAGGTCCATGGGTGCCAGCTCTGTCACGGTCAGCAGTGCCAATTCTCACCTCAGAGCCACCCAGGCAAATGAGAGAAAATACACAAGGAGCACTGAAGGTCTTGCTACCACCACAGAAAATCACAGAAAATCATTCAGGAGAATGTTCCCAAAGAGCCTGGGAAAAAGGATGCTTAGCTAAGGAAGGATGCCTGCAGGAATACTGGGAATCTGCTGAAGGGAGGCTACCAGGGGTGACGTGTTCATGGAAGAAAACCAGGAGGATGAATAACCATGCAGGAGGAGCGATGGCAGACAGCTGTGCTCCTTGCTGGGGTGGAGATCTGGGTGGGTCCCAAGGGGCAGGGGTCATTCATGTGTTAGTTTCTTCAAGGGAGGAATTTTCTGTGATATTTTCCTACAATGTATTAAGTTGTATTTGAAATTTCACACCAAACATGGGGTTCCAGATCCTCTTGATTATCTGCTTCGTCATAGTCAGCAGGTCCTTGGTAATATAGCCTCCTGTCTCCCGCTTCCACCACTTCTGGAGTAAGGTGAAGACATCTGATACGCCTCATGCTGGAGAATACAGTCATCATAGATGCACAGGCAACGGATGTTGGAAACAGAGCAGTGCTGCTTCTTACAGCTTTTGCACTCCTCAAGAGCTGTCTGCCAGAGCAGGAACCTCCAAAGAGGTTAAATTTGCTGTGAAGTTGGTTGTGTTGATATGGCTTGCTTGATCCTCCTCCTTGCTGTTGTATGTCCTTTTCTGCAATGTCTGTACTGAAGTCACCCAGGATAAAGCCCATCTGAAACATATCCTGCCTCCTCCAGGCTCTTCAGGCTACCTCTAGAAAGCCCACTGAAGGCTCCTGCCTACCTCTGACATCCCAGGCACCTGGAAGAGTCTAATCTAGATGCACCAGTTTTCCATTATTTACCAGCCTTCACTATCTGATGTCTGTGAATGCATGGATGTCTTCACAAACTAATGAATACAATTAAATGAGATGGTAAAGCTGGAAGGTTGATGGCTCTGTCTGACAGGCTGAAAGGAGAAAGGCTCAGAAAAACGTGTAAAGTAAATAGGGATGCACATTCACTTATTTAGGATATATCTATGAATGGTACCTCAGAGAACCCCAAACCTTGTACAGACACAAACCACACCAAAGCATGAAACTAAAACAAACAAACAAAACAAAACAAAACAAAACAAAACAAAAAAAAAAAAAAAAAAAAAAAAGAAAGAAAGAAAACACCCACACAATTTCAGCTCTCTATACCAGCGTAGTAGCATATACTGCTGAGCCCCAAAAAAATACATTCTTGTCTCTCAGCTCTGGCACAATGCTGGTATTCCGCTGCTTTGGAGTATCATGTTCCATTGCATGGCAAAAACAAAGGCATTAAAATCTGTAGAATCATAGAATCATCCAGGTTGGAAAAGACTTTCAAGATCACCAACTCCAACCATCAAATATGACCTACTGAGTCCAAGCACTAAACCATGTCCCTCAGTGCCATATCCACATGTCTCTTAAATACCTCCAGGGGTGGGGACTCCACCTCTTCCAATGCTTGACCACCCTCTCCATGAAGAAATTCTTCCTAATATACAATCTAAACCTTTATTGGCACAACTTGAGACCTTTTGCTTGTCATCTGAGAAAAGAGACCAACACCCTCCTCACTGCAACCTGATTGCAGGCAGTTGTAGAGAGCGATGTGGTCTCCCCTGAGACTCCTCACCTCCAGACTAAAAAACCCCTGTTCCTTCAGCTGCTACTCATCTTGTTTTCTTGTCCCTTCACCAGCATTGTTGCTTCTCTGCACATGCTTGAGCAACTCAATATCCTTCTTGTAGTTAGGGGTCCAAAACTGAACACAAAAAGTGAGTTGCAAAGATACAACACAGCAGAATCATCTAGCTTGGAAAAGACCTTCAGGATCATGAAGTCCAATCATCCACCTGACCTTCTGAGTCCCATCACTAAATCATGTCTCTTAGTGCTGCATCTGCACCTCTTAAACACCTACAGGGATAGGGACTCCACGACTTCCTAATATCCAATCTAAACCTCCCCTGGTGCAACTTGAGACCATTAATAGGCCTGAATTCAAGAGGTTCATTTGATGACTTCAATGATTTTGGAGCTGAACTCCTGGGGGCTGCCTCTGCAGCCAGTGCAGACACAGGGAGCTGCACAAAGTCATTGATCTCGGAGGTGTGCAGGACCTCCTGCTGCTCTACTCTCACCACAGGCAGCCTAAGGAGATAGGCTTCTCACTCAGATCCACCTGCAATACAGCCCAAGTGTGATGGGGTGAGTCTGGGCTACTGATTTCAAAGGGCTTTTTCTAGCATCAAGGATACTCATATTTTACAGGAAACATTTAGAGGTGAAAGAGCAGGTGAATTGTAGGGGTGATGAAAGCTCAGGAGCAAAATGGATGGTGGAACAGGGGGCTGCTCAAAAATTTCCTTGATGACAGTCCTACTGTCACAGCAAGTCACATTCTGCTGGTACTGAGAAATTAACCTTCTGCCATTTAAATGAGTGGCTACAAAAGAAAGGACGGAAACTTTCAGTGCAGTAGTGAAAAGTTCAGCTTAAGTGGTCATGAAAACTTACTGAGTTAGCAAAGAGATAGACTTCTTCTTCCTGACCCCAAAGGGCCATCACTAGTGCTTGCCCTGGCCCATTTGGCACAGACACAGGGCAGAGACGCTAACGGAGACTTTTCCTAGCCTTGTACTGGCTTTGTCTGTCCATGACCCCAGTATCTGCCAACATCCCGCCAGCCAGTGACTCCACAAGTCACAAAGAGAAACGCATGCTGCTCTACTGCTTCCTGCCCTCTCTCCATCAGCAAATGCTTTCAAGATTTATAGGGTGATAATAATAAAAAAATATGTTGCTGTAAATAACTCTGAAGCTCAACATGCTTTTGAGTGTGCAGTGTTTCCTACATATATGTAGGAAATAGCTCAATTTTTTATGTATGTATAACTATTATATCTGCATTTTGGTATGTGCATGGAGGAACAGGATTTCAAAGGCTCAGCTAAGAATGTACACCAAGCATGAAATCTCTCCAGAACATCTTCATGCAGAAATACTTACATACTTATATTAGCAGGAGAGGGCCTCAGAACAATATGATTCATCTGACTTACTTTGAAAATTAAAAATATTGTACATGTTGAGAGAAAAGCAGTCTATTTGTAGAATTAAAGCATAACAAAGGCACAAACTGAATGCTTGGAGACACTGAATGAATTTGAGAAAACTAAATCCTATTAAGAGAAATATTGTGTTCACTAAAGATATTAATTGTGAAATTACTGAGCTCTTGTTACAAGTATTTTAAATATATATAATGCACATATCAAATAGAAATCCAAATTTAATTCATTTATATGGATGCATGATGATGAAAAGTTACATCATTGTATACATTATTATTGTAGCTAGTCTTAAAAATATATCATAATAATAGACTATACAAATATTGAAGTTAAGCCACCCTCAACACTGCACAGCTTCACAGCACAGTTTTTAATTTTAGGCCATTTATATGTCTGTGTCACAGGATCCCAGAATGGCTGAGGCTGGCAGGGCCCTCTGGAGGCCACCTGGTGCCTCCCGTGCCCAAGCAGGGACACCCAGCACCACATCCAGGCGGCTTCTGAAGGGCTCCAAGGAGGAGACCCCACAGCCTCTGGGCAGCCAGTGCCAGGGCTCTGTCACCTGCACAGCACAGAAGTGCTCCTGGTGCTCAGGGGGAGCCTCCTGGGGTCAGTTTGTGCCCAGGGCCTCCTGTCCTGGCACTGGGCACCACTGAACACAGCCTGGCTCCATCCTCCCTGCACCCTCCCCTCAGGGATTTACAGACAGTGATGAGATCCCGAGCCTCCTCTTCTCCAGGCTGAGCAGTACCAGAAATGTAACACAGTTCAAAATCTGAGTCTTCTCATTAGGAACCACTGCCTACTTCTGACAATCCCATAAACATCAAAGCCTACTTAAAGCAAACCCAGTCTGAAAAGGGACTCTGTAAAACCTTTGCTTTTGTATTCAAAGAAAGCTCCCCTGTGTAGCTTCACAGTTATACTTGCGAAAAATTGCACATACAAAAAGCTATACTCAGGGTAATGCATTTCAAATATCTACTTCCATCTTTCCTTCTTATTTTTTCTTCGCTATGGTATCAGAGCAAGGGAGTGTGATATGTGGAAAGGAACTTTGTGTTAAAATGCACAGTAGCTGTTTAAGAAAATATCACATTGAGAGTACAGTTAGCACTATTTGAGAAATTAAGCTCCCTTAATTGTAATAAACATGCAAATACTGTATAGACACATATATAAAATCATATCCATGCATATTTTAGTTCTCTGGTTTCTATGACTTCATAAAAATCCATATGGCTGTCGAGGCTGCATTACTGCATTACCAAGGAAATGGCACAGAGCCCCTTCTGTGCTGGGACAATGACTGGTGGTGATGTTACAATTAACCTCACACCTAAAATTGCCTGCTAAATCTTGCATTAGTGCCTGAGCTGCAGACCAGCCTTCCTATTGAGTCTAAAGCTGTCAGTCCAGCACTTTCTCTTGGGAGTGCTCTCTCTGGGAAGGGGAGGTGCTGGATTTATCTCACTGTATGATGGTTAGACTTGTTTGCTTCTACGAATTTAGTTTGGGTCTTGCTTTTGTTACTGGGAATTCTGCCTTAGTGGAGTAAGCATCCACTTTCCTCATTGCAGAAGGGCAAAGAACCAAGCAGAGTGATGTCTCCCAGAGAACAGAAGTAGAGTAGAGTAGAGTAGAGTAGAGTGGAGTAGAGTAGAGTAGGGTAGAAGAATAGAATAGTTCAGATACCAAGATCATTGAGTACAACTGCCTGGCCATTCAAGGTTAGGCCACACCAAGGTCCACAGTGGGAAAATCACCTCTCTAGACCAGCTGGTCTCTCTGTGGTATTCACCACAAGACTTACTGGACAAAATGTAACCAAAAAAAAAAAAAAAAAAAGAGAAGCAAGAGAGAAGTCTGCTATTTGACTGCAGATGAGTAAAAAGCTGATTTGAAGAGTGATAGAATTAATTGGGACAGGAAAAGGAGTAACGTGACTGAGTTACCACAGAGGTGACTTAGGAAAATTTGGAGGATCTAAAGAAACACCCACTAGAAATAATATAGACAAAGGTGGTTCTGATTTAGAAAGGAATCCCCTTAGGGTCCTTCCCAGGTATACGCTCTTTTGCCTGTTTAATATTTTAATTGCTTGGGAGTTTTGCTCTAACTTTTACTTACTAAGTAGTAGAGAACATTGAGCATCTGCACTCTCGGGCAAGGGACCTCTTTTAAGTAACTGGAGCAGCCGAGATCCTCAGAGCTTCATGTCTGGTGTGGAACTGAGCCTTAGTGGCTGTTCATTAAAAGAAAATTGGTGGCAATGACTTAATTACTTTTTCATAAATAACAGGGTTGGTTTTGCTATATCCTGCAGAGCCTGATGCTTCAGCTAAAAAATATGTTTCCAAAGCATGGATTTATCACTGTTTCTTATCCTTCTTTTTACCTGAGCGCCTTTGAGAAAGCAGACTGTTTCCATTCATGCACTTCTGCTGCTGTTAACAAGCATCAGAAATAATTAAGCTATCTTACCCAGTAGCAAACCATTAAATATTCCTTGAAAAACATGCTTAATTGAAAGAAACATCTTTATTATGTCCCCACCGCCACCCCCCATTATATCAAAGCTTCATTTTCTCTGCTTCATTTTGTAACATCCTTGGAGCTTTGTAGGTGTGTTTTGAGGGGATGTCTCATCTTTGGAAGGCCTGTGTCTTCACACACAAAAACATCGTAAGGGAAAAAAAAGGGCTCAGTAGAAAAAAATGTATAAAATATGTTTTTAATTCTGATATGTCTGGAAAACAAAGAGCTAATACAAGTAGATTAGGTGACTCGAGCTATTTACAGGGATGTTCTACCCTAAGGGTTATAGAAGATTTCCTGAAAAAATCTGCGATATACCAGGTTGTTGCCTGACAGCAGCATGGCTGAGTGTCTGGGAGAGCCTCTCATCTTCACTCCTTGACAGTTCATTCCTCCCCCCGTTCTCTGCACATGCTCTCCTATCCTGCTTTTACTAATATTGGTTAGAAATGAAGTGAGCCTTATAAAATATATATTGCAGTTGCCACTCAAAACAGACATCAAGAAAATAAAGAAAACAGCATGATAATAATTGTTTGCATCTATTCGAGAGAGAAGCTCAATATACCTTAACGGCAATCACTAACTACGAATGGTCACAGGGGCGGCTTACAAGTCACTCTTTTTCCCTTGTTATTTATTAGGATAGAGAAAGCAACAGGCATGAATGACACAGAAAGATGAGCACAAAGCCAGACTTATGATCGAAGAGCCTCAAGCAAAAATAAAATCTTATCTCTGACTGCAGGAGGAAGAAATCCCACTGCAGCAATAAATCCAGAGGAGCAGGACCAGGCTCTTCATTACATCCTTTGATTCAGCCATAGGATGGGAGTACATGGATGGAGCAGAAGCAGGAGACCAAAAGATGAATCAGCTGGGCCTTTTCATCTTATACAGACACAGCCTCTTCTGATACAGTCACCTTCCTGCCCAGATGATCCCATTTCTGCCCTGAATGGTCTTTGAAGACCTGTCTGCTTAGACTGCTTGACCTGAAACCACTGCTCCCTTCCTCACAGTATCGCTGTTACAATGGAGCCTGCAGTTAACAGTTGACTGTCCTAAGTTTCTCCAAAACAGTGATGTTTCTTGTTGTTGCTTCTAAAATAATAGTTTCCAGAGGCCATTCCCCACCACACAGTAAGTGTTTGAAAGCAGCATTGTGTTTGGACACAACCTAATTCCCCTGTGGCTCTCTTCCCAAGTTCCGGCACTGCTGTGTTACTAAGGATGCTTTCTCCTTCCCCCCAACCTTGACATGCCAAATATATCCTGACTACAGATGTTGCAGATGATATAATGACATCCGATTGCAATTCAGATGATGCTTCTACTGCCAAGGAAAATTTTAGCAGTGACTATGAACCTAGCAATATTTTGCACTGAGAAAACAATATTTACAGTAGGATTTCAGCCACAGAAGCTAGATGGTGCACTCAAGCATCTGTTTACAAGAAGTTCAAAGAGGCTGAATTGGCTACTGCAAGAAGTAACAAATATACCCCCTTGCTAGGATATACCTCCCTACATATTGCCACCAGATATTGCCTCATTTTAAGGATTAGGATAAAGCTTACAGTCATAAACACAGAAATGGCAGCTCATATAACTTGGAAGTTGTGGAACAAACTTGGTAGAAAGAAACACAAAGGGGAAATCCGTGTTTGGGCTGCCATTGTTGATGTAATCAGGGTTGTGTTGCGCTTTGTGTTGAGCAACCAAGACCAAAGCTAAGAGGGATGCTTTATCACCATCTTAGCTTTTGCCATCCTGACACACATGGATTTGTATCACAGCCTTTGAGTTTTTTTAAACAGAGCAATTCCTGTCTGCTTAATATGGAAGCTGCTATTTGCTGTGGAGTTTCCAAAATTTATATGCCTGCAGGATATTTAAAAATATTTTCAAATCAGCCTATCAAAGCAGGTTTTTCTGCTGTCAAGAGTGTTTATGTAATAAAAACAGAGATCCCAACAAATGCCTCCCTTGTAACTTTGCCTGTATACAGAGCGTGAGGTTTGTATAAAACAGGTGTCAGTTATGTGCGTGCTTCCCTGCACTGCTAAACATCTTCCCCGCTCTCTAAATTGCTAGCTCCATGTACTAACATAGCATGCATGCAGAAAAATACACTGAAACTGACATAATTCAGATTTAATCTACTAAAAAATAAGATTGCAAAACTATGGGGTTCTATATCCTTCTGATATTATCCACTTCAGGGCTAGTAAACATATTGTAACTACCTTCTCCAGCAGGATAGGTGGGCCCCTGAGAGGGAGGGTCCATTATGGCAGGATGTTTTTTATGGTGATTTTATTTTGTTTTTCTTGGGGCACGTGTGAGGCAGAAGCTGTGAGGAAGTAAATATTTACAGCTTCCCACAGTACAGTGCGGAGCTGCATGCAGCCGTGGTTTGATGGACAGGGCATTTGGCAGCAGAAGGGGAAGGAGCAGATGCTGAGCCCCATGCTAGGTATTGCCCCTAGGCAGTGCCAATGCTTCAGTACCCATCTCTACACAAGCCTGGAAACAAAATGCACATATTTTAATCACAAAACCACACAATCCCAGAATGGCTGAGGCTAGCAGGGCCCTATGGAGGCCACATGGAGTCATCCTTGCTCAAGCAGGGACATCCAGAACAGGGTGCCCAGGCCCATGGGCAGTTTCATCACCTGCTCTAAGAAGACCCTATAGACATCCTTCATCAAGGGGCTGCGAGTACGTGTCACACAGCAACACCGCATGGCAGGCCATGTACAAGTGGCACAACCAGCCCCCGTGCTTGGCTGGTCAGCCCCCTGTCTCCTTGCCACTGCTCGTTATGAGAAACAAAGTTGTGGCTTTGCTTAGGGACACCCCTTCCCTGCCTGGATAGTGAAGGCAACGTTGGGTCTCTTTCCCAGCTGCAGGAGGAGCCAGGTGCCTCAGGCCCCACTGCTGCTCCCAAGCTCCAGGCCCTCCCACACTAGGCCCTTCAAGGTCCTCCAGCTACTTTTGGGATGTTTCTAGGTCTTTCCATCATGGTTCCTGTCATGCTGTTCATGCTTTAACCCTTCCTAATGTATTATAGTAATTTTACAGATTCCTTCCTGTTGCCTTTTCAGCCTTTTTTGTCTTCTGCAACTGCATTCCCCAGCAGATGTTCTCCAACTGCTGAAATAATCCCCTCTGTGTCAAGGAGGTTTATAAAGCCCATAGCTACCTCTGAGCTGTCCCTGCACTGGAGGTGCTTTCTTCAGGGGCTGCTTGGGCACTCTTCTTGCTTTCCTCCAGAGATGCTTCTTACGCCACCAGAATGGCACCAAGGGTCGACGTGAATGAGGACCAGACTTATGTTTTCCTACTAACCACAACCAGCTTGTCTGCATGAATAGAGAAGCAAAAAATTGGAACAATGTTATTAAATAGTTCAATAGCTTTTCTGTGTGGACAAAATCACAGGGCAAATCAAGGAAAAAGAAAAGTTTATGGATATGGGCAGCTTTAGAAAAAATATGCTCATAAGGAATTTTCTTCCTAACTGGAAGAAGTTAGAAAAAACAAAACAAAACAAAAAAACAAAACAAAACAAAACAACAACAACAACAAAAAAAACATACTCTCAGAAGAAAGTGGAGTAGCTCTCATCAGAAAGCTCTATTTTGGGATAACAAACTATCTGCTGGTTGGATTAATATTTAACATGGCTGAAAAATAGCCTTATTACACATTCCTCCATAAAATGGGCAGAAGCCAAATTCTAGTCTAAAGTAATGCCTATAGAAATATAAGCACCTCAGAGGAGGAAGTTATTGTAAAAACTCAAAGTAAAGGTTTAAATATTTTGCTCATAATCAGGAAGATAAAATTTAGAAATGCAAAAGATAGAAGAAAAAATATTATTGATATTCTGTGGAATCACTTTTATTTATGTGATTAAATTTCATGTGTTGATTCAGAATTGTAAAAAATTGAGGTTCTTCTCCAGATATGGAATTTTTGGTTGGGAAAAGAAGTGCAGTAATTCATGCTGAACTACACAGACACAAACACACGTGTTTTAAGGGCATTTCACTGGGATAAAATCAAGTTCTTTTTCAGCACTTTTTGAAATTTTCTAGGAATAATGAAGTATTTTTCAACTTTTTTATTAAACATGCTTTTTTTTTTTTTTTTCTTTTTTTCTTTTTTTTTTTTTTTTTTTCTAGATATCACAAGTCCTCTCTTATTACCTGTGACAGTGTAACACCAGCCCTTTGGAACCTGGTTCAAAGAGGTCCTACATCTTCCTCCTCCATTAGTTCTGAATGTTTTCTGTGGCTAAGATTCATGACTGTACAGATGGTCTATTCATCATGTTAGGCTCAATTACCTCTCAAAATATCTGGGGGAAAGCATGTTTCCATTGAAGTCAGTGTTAAAATTCCTATTACTGCAATGGGGCTGAGATTTAACTCAGAGGGTTTAAATGGCACACTGACCTTTGGGAGGTCTTCTTGGTGGGAGTGAAATTCATACAATGTGTGTATTGCTATGTTTGATAGCAATTTTTCTAGAATATACTATTTTTGTAACATGTATTATTACAAAAAGTAGTCATGTCATTTGCCAAAGCAATTTTTCAAAGCTGAATTTTTTCAATGGTTTTTATAATTAATGGCATTATGGATACTCTTAATTTAATTATTCAACAGTGTATTCTCTCTTTTGATGGATGTCATTGGTCATTAATCTTCTTGCTTCTTTTTCAATTAGCCTAGATAGATTTTTGCCTTTCCTGATTAACCCTTAGCATGCACAGAACAGAGAGGGTACAGTCCTAATCTGACACACGACATGAGACAAGGACATACATGTTGCACTCCATCAGCAGTGCTAATGCTCACACACACAACTTAAAATGACTTATTGCCCTAGAAATTTCCTTGTCAGCTTCTTAATTTTCCTTCTCAAAAAAAAAAAAAAAAAGGGCTTAAAATCATATCTAAAATTCTAATATTCTATCTTTATATTTGCTCTCAAACTAAAAAAAAAAGGTATTAAATTAATTAATTTATATATTTATTATTATTATAATTATTATTATTAATTAATTAAATATGCTATTTGCAGAGCTTAAAAACAGCATAGCAGATTTCAATCCTGTCTTAACACATATCAAGGATTTAAAGCAAATCCCTCTCAAAGTACAGATACTGAAAGATCTATCTGTTTTGTTAAAGAAAGTGACACTTCCAAACTCACTGGCATTTCTCCTGTGCAAGGATCTGAGGGCTAGGAGCCTGTGTAGTGAGTAAGCACACAAAGAATTTCCTGATTTTTAAGTTGCACTTATAAAACAAAGCTATTAATAAAAGGTCAAGGCCTCAAAAAGCACAGAGCAATTTACTGCTTATATAATGAGAATATGTGTGGCCAAAAGGTGTAGAAAGCTTTGGATAGCAAAATTGTTTGCAGATGGTAAAACCATAAGTGAGTATACAAACCATGGCAATGAGAACTGTGTCAGGAAAATTCATTGCAAAGGCAAAATGTAGGAAACAAATATGAAAGACCATTTTAAAAAACTACCAAAGTGTTTGTCTGATATCTTTTTTCAGGGATGGAGAGAGTTCCCTGAACATCACCTTACCTCCCACGTTTCCTCACATTCTCAGCCAAGAAAGCACCTGTGCAAGCCACAAAGCATGTCACATGAATGTACTTTTCATCTGACTCCTTCCTTGCTGAGTCTGCATTTTTGGTGTGTAGCATCCCAGGCATGCACCTCTGGGGGACACCATGTGCCCCATGCTGAGACCTTACTTGGTGTGTGCAGGTGTGGAAGCAGACACCTCTTTAGGGAAAGCCCTGGAGTGACTGTGTGGACCTGTAGTAAGGAGAGGGGGTGACATGTGGTACCCACTCTGATCACCCTGGGCCTCTTCACAAAGACGGCTTATCTTTCCCAACAGTGATTTTCTGCTGGCCCATCACCTTGTCTTGAGAACTGTATGGAGCTATGGTCAATACTTTCTGAGGCACTTGGTTATGTCTAAAAACTGAAAAATGAAATCTTCATTTCCTTCTAAGAACACTTTTTCCTGGTTCACCTTCCCTTTCCCAAGAAGCCAAACATGTCTCTCTCCATGTCCCCAAGGAAATAAGCCATGCAGCACACTCAGGAAGAGGCTGACACAAACTACTGAAAGTGAATTCAGCTTCCTTTTTTTTTTTTTCAATAGGATCATCGCAATGCTATTTGTAGTATTAGCTAAGCCACATCTCAAGCATCACATAACAGAGAAAAAAAACCCACACTATAATTCTTGGAGGACAAACACCAGGAGTCTGGCATCTGGCTGCCCTTTGTCTGTCCTTGTGCTGTCCTTCATCCTAGAAGAGATGACACGAGACCTGTATGTTGACATTTGTATGTTGAAAGCAAAGCCATGGCAGAGAGATTTCCAGGTGCTGTGTGAAGCTTGGGAGCTTTGAACTGTGCCCTTCCTAATTCCCATCCTGGAGAGAAGAAGCATGACCTAGATGTCCCTACGCCTCAGAGATCCTATGCCTGGCATGACCTCTGGGAGCATACAAAACTGAAAGGAATTTAGAAAAGCCCAGAGGTTTCTCAAAGATGTGTCAAATGTCAGCATTAACTCAGGGAGTATGTAGATATTAAGTTGATTTAAGGGAAAGATGTTTTCTGCATCCCATCAGTTATTCTGGACTTGCAGCTGAGACTCTTGCCCGCAGAATTCCAAATCAGGGCAGTCGGTCCCAGTGCAGTGATTTATAACACAAAGGCAACATACGTGCTATCAATAAAAACACCTTATTTACATTTCATTGGAGTGACTGAGCTGCTGTAGGACACTTCTTTTGCCAGACACAGCAATCATCCTAGATTTCTGGTATCTCCTCTACAATTTATAATAAAATGTGGGTTATGGGCAACATTGTAATTTGAAAAGGACTAAATCCTGGAGAAAAAAAATGTGTTGTTGCTGTAAATGCAGAGAGAAAAGAAACATCTTTCTTCGAAACTTTAACCTGACTTTTGGAGCTCTCACTTCTCGTTCCATCTGGAAGCAATGTGACGGTTGCGTGGTGTAGGAAGTCATAAGGAACTTGTTTCTCACAGGGTACAGCTTCTGGTACCACTGAGAGAGAGAATGTAATCACTGTCTTTAGGAAATCTAATTAAACTTCCTCCATAACAAATACAGCATGAGAAGAATCATCACAGGAACATGTGAAATGCAATAAAAATGGCAGGCTAGTTTAAAGAAGCTAGATGTTAGAGTATGATACTACTTGTTTAATAAAGTTTTCAGTATAGCTATTTTCTTTTCTACCTTAAAAATATTTACCATTTATTTTTCAAGGTCACTGACTTTTAACAGTCCATTTCTTCCTGTTTATTTTTCTTCTGCTTGCAAACAGTTCTAATAAAAAATGAATGCATTTATTAAGTCATATGATGCATCAGAAAAAGCACACAAACAAGCAACAACAACAACAAAACAGTGTTGCTTTGATTCACTGGTCACTCAATGGAAAAGCTTGACTCTCCTCCTAGCAAAAACTGGACAGACCTTAACAGAAGCTCACCAGAAACTTTATTATACGCATTTGTTCTTGGTGAAGCTAAGTAAAGTCGATACCCCCATTAATGAGCAAACCTTGAAAGGGATGAATGTTTAGTTTGAATAAACAGCTAAGCGTTCAGACGTTTGTCCAATATTAACCTTCCAGAAAATGATGAAAATGAAGAGAAGAATATAAAGGGAAATGCCATCTGTCCTTCTGCTGCTAGTCATGGGATTCACCAGTAATGTCACCACAGAGCACACACTCCTCTGTGTCCTGGCTTTTTACCTCTGTTGAAGTGAGGTCTTAGTGTGGGATCTCCTTAGGACTCAGGGCTGGTCTTAGACATTTTTGTCTGCAGCTCTGAAACTGAACAGCCTTGAGCAACCCCTGCCACCTTGCCATGTCTGGCCTTGCCTTGCCTTCATGTTGAGCTCTGGGAACTGATCCCACTCCAAAAAACCCTGAGAAAGAAGATGTGCTCTGAGTTAGACACACTACAGCTGTGCAGACCCTAGCACAGGTACAGGGGAGGAGGTGGAAACATCTGGCTGGCTGTTCCTCACTTCGGTCCTTGATGGACAACATCACTGACTTCTTTGGGTGGCAGCTCACATTTAGAATAGCTGAAGAACAGTAGCCCCATTTCACTCTGAGTGTGCACAGTGTAGGGAATGTGTCTACATCTGAAATCATGCATATGACTCCTTCCTTGCTGCATATTAAAAGAAAAAATAATAATAATAATAATAAAAACCTGATCATCTGCAACTTCTCTTCTAAAATGGATGTTTTTATAGATGCTATTTCTTTTTACAGCTGGCTCATTCTTTTTCAAACTTGGCTTCCTTGCACACATGAAATGTTTTTTTGATCAGATTATATTTATGGTGAAGGCAAATACTAATTTAATACCTGTCACAAGACCTTGCAAGATTTCCCATGAGGTCTCATGATGGTGTATCAGCATGTAATTAAATAAGAGGGCTATGCCAGTCCCTGATGCAAATCCTGGGTAGGCAGTAATCTTACATCAAGGAAATGTTTTATCCTACTGCAGTCACCTCTTTAGCTTGCCTAATGTCTGGTTTGAAATAACTTCTGGTTACTTTTTTTTTTTTTTTTTCTTTTCACACTAGTTTGCTCATTCATTTGTACTTCATTTTAACCTCTCATTTTTCTTTTTCCAATATTCAATCATCCATGGGAAAGACTGTCACTTGTCACATACTTCTGTGATATGTGCAGCACCTGTTTTATTCAGGTACTGTTTATCTGCTTATTTATAATTTAATCCCCAAACAGATTGATGTCTGCTGTTCTCTGAGCAGTAGCAGGAGGTTTGCAATAGCAAAATGCAAGGTTTCATGCCTTTGATAACCCTCTGCTAAAGCAAATCAGCCCTGCAGACAGGTGGGATACTTGAAGCCAAGACAGAGGAAGGTGCTGTTAAAAGGGCAGCATTGCTTCAAGAACCTCTGTAGGATGGCCTAGTGCTTGGTCAGGTTTCTGTGC
>CM021766.1:135052286-135177062 GCA_011076525.1 Nettapus auritus | reverse complement strand
TTTAAAAAATATGCCAGTGGATGCTGGATCCTCTCACCAAGTCATTTAGCTTGTCCTGTGCTTCAGTCCCCTCCCAGGAAAACGGAGAGACTTCTCTACCCTGTGGGAAGGATCTGTAGCCACAGCCTCCAAGCACACTCCCGTGCACAAGCCCCCTGGCCTGTCTCCCTCCCTGAACCCCTCTCCATGCTGGGGGTCCCCAGGGTCCTTCCTGCCCCATCCTCTGCCCCAAACTTTCCTGATAGTAATGTCTTTGATCCCACACCAAGAAATAATGTGGAGAGACCTCCTGGTCCAGATCCCAAAGGCAGGAACCACTGTGGGAACCAGGGAAAACAAAACGGGTGTCTCCTTTTCTCCTCAGTAGGAACCTCTGATGGCTGTCCTCCATTCTTTCTCCTCATTCATTATTTTCTACTACACAACATTTTTGAAAGAGAGCTATAGCATCAGTTTCAGAGCAGGCTGTCGTCTTTAGGCTTTTAATCCGGTGGTGTGGTGGGCAGGGATGCCTGTGAGTGGGAGCAGCAGGAGGCATCCCTTACACTACTGTGAGAGGAGAGGGCCTCAGGGCTGGGAGGGATTCGTACAATTCCACCTTTGTCCACTGCCTGTGGCAATATGGTTTCCTTTGAAACCAGATTTGCTGTAACACAAACTTCACTGCAACATGTCCAGTTACTGGCTGCCAAAATCAGTTCCTATAGCACAGACCTTTCCAACCAGTAGTCTGGCTGTCCTCCAGGCTGTCTGCAGGACAGATATTGGAGGGGGAAGCTGAGGGAAGGATGGCCTGGCACAGGATCCAGATTTCTCTCCTTTATATAAAGCTGCAGAGAGCAGCCATAATAAGTCTGATGCTCAGGATCCCCACAGACTCTATTAATGGGAAGAGAACTGGGAGCATCTATTGAAAAGTTTGAAAGGCCTGTTAGAGAAATTAAGGGCAAGTCAGTGATTTGAATGGTGTATTTATTGTTTTAAATGGAAATTAACGTTCTAATTGAGCATTTTATGTAATTAAAATCTTTTATGTGGAAAAAATGAAATCTCTGCTACGGAGGTAATAGGAAGTACAAAAATACTACGGACGTGCTAAAGATAGTGTGGGTAATTAAATGTTCTCCATGCTTCGGTTCTCTCTCCAACCAGATCAGGTAATTAACGCTTGCTTGTGCCAGATGCTGGATTACTCCTGCATCCTGCTGCGCACAATGTGATTCTCCAACAAATTCCCATTCATGCAGTGGTGAGCTGAGGTAACCACGGTGCTGCTATGAGTATCTCCATGGGTTTTACTCAGTAAGATGTATCCCTTGGTGAGAGGCAGAGCCCCACCATGGTGGGTGATATGCAAGCGAGTAGCAGGCACCTGCTCAGAGCATCCCACTGGATGCTCTGGGAAAAAGTATGTACAGAGTCCTAGTACCAGTAATTCTTCCTAGTGTGAAAAAAGAACATCTTCCAGACAGCAAGTGGAGCAGAAGAAGACACTTTTGCACTGAGAGGTTACCCCTGGTGCTGGCCAGTGAGAAAACTCCATGAGATGAGAGAGGACAGGAGAACTTCAGGAGGAGTTTCCAGACTTTTTTTTTTTTTTTTTTTCCATTTTGTCCAGGAATTTAGTCCTGCTTAAGATTCATACATGAGCATTAAACACATGGCCTTATCTGCTGGAGTTTTCTTCATGTAAGGAGATAGGCTCAAACCAACCTCCTCACTGCAATCAAGTGCCTGGTTTTGCATGTGAAGACCAAGACCTGATTGAAGGTCTTCCACCAGTGTTTTCCCCCACAGCACATATGCCTCAGGGGATATTCGGGTCACTGTGGTTATTCCAGAGGAAAAGGCCTAAGACTTGGTACCTTCACATTTCTGACCTGCTTTGGGACTTCAAGGATCTCTAGTTTTTCTTAATGGCAGCTTTGCATTTCCAGCATGATCCCAAAATAACTGTTTTCTGGAGCTTATAGCAAATTAAATACTTTCAGACAAGGAGAAAAAAAAATAAAATTGAAAAGGTCTCATTGAAAACTGATGTTCAGTGCCCTCATCTTCAGGACATCCAATTTCAGTTATATTTATCCCTTAAAGGTCCCTGTGTGGTTTCCAAAGCAGTGTACGTCTTTACACTACACCTGTCTCTGTTTCATATATACAAATGCACATGGCCATTGCAGAGGCAATAGGGCACATGAGGCAGTGCTGGCTCAGGCAGAATCTCCATTGATTTCAATAAACAATTTAATTAAACAGAGACTATAGGATTTGAGTCAGCCAATTTCATCTAGATTAAGGGGATAACATGCCTGGAATTGATTGACATGTAAGTTGCAAGCTCATGCCCATTGTGCACTCGCACACAACCTGTACCTATGATGCATGCTGTATCAACAGTAATAAAAATTTGATAACACTGCATGGGCAAGAAGCTGTCTTGTCTTTGACAGATCTTCTAAAAGCTGTGCGAAGAAGTTCTGCCTCTGAGAGCATTGCAGCCTTCCTTGGCAGCGTGATGTGGGCTCAGCTGGGTGATCAATACCATGCTTCTGGCAGCTCTCTGCAGGGCTGGGATACCCCTAAAGAGCCAGGCCTTTCAGGATAATTCTTCCCTTTCATCAGCACACAAGCGCCATGCTGCTTCTATCAATAGCACTATCACAGATTCAGCTGCGCATGGCAAGATGCGGCACGTGAAGGTGAGAGACCTCCTGGACTGTAGTTCAATACCATCTTGTCGAAGGCATCATGCCACCTAATCCTGTTCATAAACGTATCAAAATCTATCTTATAGTACAGGACATGGAACAGCTCTGTGCAGCTGCCTTCTTCTTTGAAAATTGATTCAAAGGAGAAATCCTAACACGACAGTAATGCAAAATCTTCCTCTGAAGCCTACGGAGCAAACCACCTCTTTGCAGTCAGTGTATCTGTGCTCTCACTTTCTCTTCTGCTGCCAACAGGGCGCTAAAGCTTTACCAGCTGTAGGTCTGCCTTCCTCTTGCAACAGGGTCTCTGCTCCTCATGCAATGGGGAGGACACAGCCTATCCAAACCACGGCTGGAGACAAGTCCACTCTGTGGAGCTCAAGAGCATCATCCCCATAAGTGTCTCCCTTAGTCTTGCTCTCATTGAACCAGGCAATTGGTCCTCTTAAAAAAAAAAAAAAAAAAAAACACAGGCAAACAGCTGAGCAAAGCGGTCATCCTGGCTTGCGTTGTAAAGGGTTTATGGAAAGGAAGAGAACCATTTCAATGAAAAATCTTTTCAGTTGGAAAACACAGTGCTTATCTGCAATCTTGCAATTTCCAGCAAAATGTATGGTTTCTTTTATGTAGCAAATCCTCTGTAAAAATGATTATATATACAAACATTGCAAATTTCCAGGTCCCAGAACACATAATAATATTTGCCACTTATAAAGCCCTTTTCATCTTCAAAGCACTCCTCCAGGACCAGCTAATGAATCTGCAAGTTATTCCTTTGAGGTTAAGTGATGTTCTCAAGGTCAAAGCCTGAATCAGTCTCAGAGACAGGATTAGATAGGAGCAGAATTTTGCCTCTTCGTTCTCTGCTTACACAACTCACTTGCACAACCACTTGCTGTACTTCAACAGAAATGCAGACATAAGAGAAAACCAAATTCTTTAAGGGGAAAAATGGCTGTTTCAGAAGTCATTTCTCACCTTTCCTGTAAATTATAACTGCCCTCTTGCTTTAAAAATAGTAGCCTGCTATGTTTCACTGTTTGTCAGGAATGCTTGGCCACCTGCTTTTCAAGACCAATTGCTTTGTTTCGTGACAGCCTCCACTTTTTCCTTCACTCAGGCCATCCCTAGGTCTACATCCAAACAATCAAGTCACCTTCCCAACTCCAGCATACCCACCCCCAACATTTTTCCCTTCACTTGTCACCCCTAAACAAGTTGTAAAAAATAGTTTTATCACAGTGATCCACACATGGTATAATTATATCACTGAGCATGTTTTGTTTGGGTTGTGCAGGGAGTTAATTCAGAAAATCAGTGCAGTGTGCTTATCGCTACAAATTTTAAGAGGATACTTCCTTATAGCTCAAATCTTGTCAAGGTGGATTTTCTTTTTCGCAGCGTTAAAGTGAGAGGGGAAGGGGTGTAAATCAATGTAAACCTTAGAAAGGTTGAACTCCCTCGGCAGCTGGGACTGTTTGCAAAATAGCCCCGGTTTTGCACTAATTGTGTGGGTTTGCAGAGATTACAGAGCTCAGTGTGAGTTACAGCAAGTCCTTAGAAAGCTCTGACTTGGCACAACAGGGGTGCCACCTCCCTGGGAGTCCCTTGTCCCTGAACACAGCACATCTCCCCTGCAGGCAGCACCCCAAGGATCACCCATCCCAACAGCTCGGTGGTGCGTGACTCAGCCTTAGTGAAAAAACAACATGGTTTCTCTTTGTAGCCGGGTCGGAGTCACTCTGATAACATCTGATTGTAATTTAGGTGGGTGGGAAGCTGGGGAGAGGGAAGGGGACATCTTGCATACAGCTTGAAATGTCCCAAAAGTTTCTGAATTCGAGCCTACGGTCTCTCTTTGGCTTGTGTAAATGTTAGTCAGAGCTCAGCATGTTATTTATGATCTGAGGCTTATGTTGCCCAGTTGACTCATGCCTTCCAGATCGGGAACCATAACTACTCATGGGCTTCCAGTGGTGCCCTCCCCTGGCAGCTTCAAGCTGCTCAGCAAATACAGAAATGAGTGTTTTTCTAAGACCTGCAAGTCCAATAAAAGTCTTTTATAAGCCATGGTAGAAGTGTCCCAGAATAATAATAAGAATTTTGTAACCATCAAGGCTATTCACCAATAATAAAAAGACAGTGTGATACAAACAACAGCAACAGTCCTGGGAAAGGGCAACCAGATCTTGGGATTTCCCCTGTTCTTTCCAGCCAGTAGGATGTACTCATGCAACCCCTCACTTTTTTTTTTTTTTTTTTTTTTTTTTTTTTTTTCCTTTTTTTCTTTCTTTTCTGGTTCAGTAAGTCTGAAATGCCCTTCTGCAAAATTAAACTCCCCCAGGAAAGGGGACTCACCCTTCCCTGTGGCACAGGCTGTGGAGATTTCAGTCTCCCAGAGTAGAAAAGTAGCAGGGTCCTCCACTCCCTCTGGTGTTATTATCAAATCACTGTATCAAAGACGGCACAGACAAACGCACTATCCATCTCATAACTGTAAAGTTAAAGCAGTAGCTGCTACTGTATTTGTGGGGGTGGGGTGAGGAATGGGGTACATAACCTGTGTGCTTCCAGCATCTGCAGTAGTCAGCTGTATTTTCTTTTTGAGTGTATTTCTGGATTTAAGCAGTTAAAGTCATCTTAAGTCCCTCTTTATACACCTAAGTCTTTTATTGGATCTAACCCAAAGTATGTAAGTAGGAAAAATGTGAAGTTTCTGCTCTCTCCATAAAGATGTCTAGCTGTCTTTTAAATTCATTACTGTTATTTGCTTCAATAGCTTCACCTAGCAATAATTTATTCCACATGCTTATTACTTTTTGATTGAAATAGCTGTGCCTGAATTCCCCTTTCACTCTTAATTTCCTAGTTTTTAGACTGAGTCTCTTGCTTTTCCAGACTTCTCATCAGACTGAAGAGTTTATCTTATTTCAGTTGATCAAACCTTTTTACAACTTTAATATTTCTGCAGGTCTTCTTTTCTCTGATTTTTCTGACAAGAATAAATGCTTTTCTTTGTAACAAATGCAGATTAAGTCTGTTTATGCTTCCATCTCCAGAAAAGCAGAAAGCTATGGAAGAAAGTAGACCTGTCAAAACCCCATATTTCAATCTTATGAGTAACCAATTTAGTAATAGCAACAGTGTTTTAGGGGTGAGAAATCAAACATCCTATATGCCAACTCCCATCTTCCGTTACTTTGAAAGCTCTAGACTTTTTCATCTGGCAGAGCAAGGTGTAGCTTCTTTCTTGGCTGGAAGTGTACAAGTAACTTCATGAATGACAGGCTGAATGGATTGGGAATAGCTTCTTACTCATTACATTTTTTTTTTTTTTTTTTTTTTTTTTTTTTTTTTTTATAGCTATCTGAGACTGCAGCAAAAAGATTCAAAATGCTACAAAAAATACTAGGCTGTGCATGAGTGTGCATTTCACTATTTCAGTAAAGCAAACTATAACAAGAATAGCTTTTAATGATTTAACTATGACAATGTGCAATTACCTTAGGGCAACTCCTAGAATTTCTTTTGTCATATTAATTTTCACCTCTCACTGTGTTTTCCTTTTCTAGCAAGATCTTAGTCATGATCTCAATGAAGCTCTTTGACCTGCTGTCTCATGAGACTACAAGGCAGTTCCCAAGTCTGGAAGGTATTGTTTTAGCATCCTTGTAGGGTGTGGCACATTGCACTGCATCAGTACATGTTCTGAAGGCTTTTCCTTGCAGCCAGAAAGGCTTGGTGCATTGTGTGGGAAGGGTAGCTTGGTCTGGGGAATGTGTGCCTTGAAAGGAGACATTTCTGCAGCAAGCTGTGAAGCCATGAATGGATGGATGCATGGCTCCTGCCTGGCAATCAGTGATTGAATTCTACCTAGTCCTTGTGCTGAGGAACAAGAAAACTAGTGAGGGGAAGAAAAAATGCATTACAAGCTATTTTTGACTGTGATGGTTTTCTGTTTCAGTGACTTGAATCTCTGTTTGTAAACCTGAACTGATCTTGCCCTGCAGAGACTGATATTTGTGCTCATCAGATGGACAATTTGTGCTATGTAAGCATTCTGGGAATTCTCTCCTCCTCCCATAACGTGACCGCAGTTTCAGGGGACCCACCCTGGGGAGGTAACTGGTGAGGATGGCAGAAGTGCACGTAACTACCCTGGCCCATACTGCCAGTCTTTGCATGAGGAAAAGAAGATACGGTGCTCATACAACATATTATACATTAATTTTTATAAGGTGTTGGGAGCTAAAGATATTAATTAATACTAGCAACAGAGAAAAAAAAAAGAAAGAAAGAAAAAAAAAAAAAGTTAATTTTTCAATAAATGTATTATTCATTGTTTCCAGTTAGTATCACTACCTGTGGTAAGTCAGAACAGTGTTTCTTTAAACACACAGCATCCCCTTCTATGGTACAGGAAAACCAGTGAAAGGTTCAGAGTACCAAGCTATTTTAATTAAATTTTCAGGGCTTGAGGATACAGATAAATTAAAAGGGGAGAATGGATTTAAGTAGGGAGTGGTTTGGGATCCAAAACACTGTGTTTTTTGTCAGGCAATGACTCTCCAGAATATAATTCTGTTTATCTTGACTATTTATCAGTGTATCAGGGAGAGGAAAATAAGGTATTGTCACTGCCAGATATGGAAATGAGAGCCTGGTGACTGAGCTTGCATCTCAACACATAGCTGGTTTGTCCTTCAGATGGGGAGTTATAACACAGAGGATTCAATACATCTTGAAAGGACACCAACTTGGGAAAATGTTTTTGCAAGACACTTTATCAAGAGTAGAGAAATCTTTGAAAAATGTCATAGAATCATAGAACCACAGAATGGTCTGGGTTGGAAGGGACCTTAACGCCCACTCAGTTCCATCCCCCTGCCATGGGTAGGGACACCTCCCACCAGACCAGGTTGCCCAAAGCCCCATCCAGCCTGACCTTGAGCACCTCCAGGGATGGGGCATCCACAGCTTCTCTGGGCAGGCTGTGCCAGGGCCTCACCACCCTCTGAGCAAGGAATTTCTTCCTAATGTCTAATCTAAATCTGCCCTCTGTGAGATCCACACAGGCCCCCCTCTCAGGCCTGCCCAGTTCCCTCTGGGTGGCATCCCTTCCCTCCAGTGTGTGGACCTCACCACACAGCTTGGTGTCATCAGCAAACTTGCTGGGGGTGCACGGGGGTGCCTGGACGGTGGGTCCATGTCACCAACACACGTTAAACAGTGCCGGTCCCAATACTGACCCCTGAGGAACACCACTAGTCACTGATCTCCCCCCTGGACACTGAGCCATTGACCACAACTTTGAGTGCGACCACCCAGCCAATTCCTTACCCACCGAGTGGTCCATCCATCACATCCATGTCTCTGATTTAGAGACAAGGATATCACGGGGGACAGTGTCAAGTGCTTTACACAAGTCCAGGTGGATGATGTCAGTTGCTCTTCCCCTACCCACAAGTGCTGTAACCCTGTCGTAGAGGGCCACCAGATTTGTCAGGCGTGATCTGCCCTTAGTGAAGCCATGCTGGCTGTCACAAATCACCTCCTTATTTTTCATGAGCTCTAGCATAGTTTCCAGGAGGACCTACTCCATGATCTTTCTGGGCACAGAGGTGAGACCAATTGGCCTGTAGTTATCTGGGTCTTCCTTTTTTCCCTTTTTAGATATGCAGGTTATTTTTTCCCTCTTCCACTCAGTGGAATAGTCTTTATATTTTATATCTATAATATTTTAATATCAGCCAGATATATTTTAATACCTATCTACATATGTTTGGCTTAGCAAGAAAAGAGAATATTTTCCTTCTTTCTTCTCTGCTTTTTCTAGTTTTTATGAAGAAGAAAGGACTCTTCTCCTCTTGAAAGGAATCCTGTAGCCTCCAGAAATATTTTCTTAACCACTTTCTCATCAGTAGCTTTCAAAAGGTGTACCACTGATATATAACTGCATAAGGTTGTCCATTCCAGTTCAGATCTGAATATCTTACTACAAAAAAAAAAAAAAAAAAGATCAAAAAAATATGTTTTTTCAAGTAAAGTAAGCATCGACCAATAAGCGTTAAAAAGAAGACAGTTAAGACACAGTAAATAAAATACAATGCCCAGAGACAAGTATTCCCTTTGAAAAGAAACATCAGAAGGAATGGAAATGGTGTTCAAGATGTGCCTGCCAGTGTTCTGGTGGTGATGGAGAGCTGCCTGCTGCACCAACAGCCAGTTACTGCTTAAAACACAATTTTGGTCCCATGCAGAACAGGAGACTTGTATGAGCTATTTTTTCTGCTCCTTCATGGCAGTGCTTTTGTCTAGTATTCCATTTGTTTTAGGAAATGTACATGAAAAACAGTGCTAGTCACAATGAGCAGTATGCTGAATGCTTGATGGGCAAACATCATGGGCTCAGTGCAAGATTTAGGCATTGGAAGTTAGGTTTCTAACACCTGCCAAGGTATTAAGACCAGCAGATGCAGAAAAAAGCTTACAGGAAAAGACTGTCTGAATACAAGATGTGTGAAACAGAGATGGAACATATATATATATATATATATATATAAATACTGGAGAATATACTAAAAACAGAATATCAATGGAACTCACAATTACTGTGGTCTTGGGTTGAGTTTGGTGAAAGGTTTTTAGGTGAAGAGGAATTAAGGAGGAAATACAGCTGCCAATGCAGAACTATTTTGACATGAAATATTTACTTTTGGAACTGCTATAATGTTTAACACAGCTGTTTTCCTAATGAAACTTTTCAGTTTGTATTATGAAATATGAAAAGAAATTAACCTATGTTAAAAGATTAAGCAAAATCAGAAAATTTGGTAACATAAAAAAAACTTCCATCAGCTTTACCAGTCCTCCCCCAAAATACTCTGTTTTGATTCAGTTCAAGTAGTAGGGTTAGGCTGTCAACAGGGGAAAAATGTACAGTAAAAGCTACAAAAGGCAATGTGAGAATTAAATATAATAGATTAGTAGAAGATACAGGTACAGATACATCACTGTAAATTTATATGCAAAGCTAGTAAGAGTCTCGTGTTGATAAGACACTTTCAGAAGTCTAATAGTAGAAAAAAGGGACATGAGAGTAACAAGAGAAAAGATTAATCCTAAATACAGAAATTAATTACCCAACTGAGGAAACTCTTGTACTATCCTGACCTACACAACCTTGCAAGGATTTACAAGAAGCTAAGAGATCCTCTCTGGTAAATTAATATTCCCCAAGCCAAAAAAAAAAAAAAAAACCAACCCTGGTAGAAACCCAGACAAAAGCTGCAGACCACCACGGAGTGAGGGATGAGCTCTCCCACCACACAGACATGGGATGAGAAAGCAATTAACACTGGCACTCGGCATATACTAATGAATAGGGGACTGGGGATGGGAATAATACAGCCATATGATGCACTTGAAACCTGGCAAGGATGACCATTTTATTTAGCCATGAGAATGTCTGGTCAGCCTCTGGGGACAGATATAGTCCTGGCTGTTTGAGCATGCCAGAGACAGATTGACGTGACCTGTCAAAACGGTCATGCGAAAATCTTCCCAAAGCTGTGGGTCTGAAATGCTCAGTGCTTCTGACACGCGCTCTGATTCTGCAAGTCTGCATGTTTGCAGCATGCTATCAGCCTGTGAAGAACCCATCTTGTCCCGCATCAACCCAGAGACTCTCTCAGCAGTTCCTGTAGTGTGGCAACTGCCTGAGCCCTATGCTGACCCCTCTTTTCTTTCTTATCTACCTGTTTTAAAATGACAAACACTACACTTTAAAAACAGAATGATACTTTAAGAGTCTGCTCAGCCCTCATTATTATAATGGACTTTGTAAATAAACAGAATAGAATTCTAGAGAAATTTAGAAATAAGGGCCTCTCCCTTTTTAATAAAAACAATCAGTGTATCAATGCCATCTTTAACAGATTAAACTGAAAGCGTAATGAAAAGCTTGACATAAAATTTTCCATTTTGTACTAATTCTAAAGCCACATCATCCTTAAAAAGCAACAAATGGGCAGCAACAACAACAATTAAAACCCAAGAAGGAAACAAACAAACAAAGCCAGATGGGCCAAAAGCATATTTTCAAATAAGCACAAAGAAATTCAGACTGAGTGGCACTGGCATGTTTCAGAGGGACTTCAGCTTTTTACTCTTCTCCAATAGTTCAACCAGCTGAAAACGGTGCTCCAAAGCCTAAACTTTCATTAGAAAGCAATAGCTCAGCTTGCAAGAATGCAAGCCCATGCAATGTGACCTACCACTGCAAACTGTCAGCATCTTGGAAGATGCATGACCAGGGCAAAACCAGCCCTGACTTTTCTAGGTGGCTCTGAGACGATTCTAGCACTATCAGTCAATTTTTTTTTTTTTTTTTTTTTTTTGTTTGTTTGTTTGTTTGTTTATGGACTTTTATTTATTTGTTTATACTAATCTATATTAAGTAAGACTATTTTTACTATCACTGTGTAGGGATTCACAGAGTAAAAATAATCAAGTCCTCTAATGTCTAAGAGTATTTTACACACACAAAAAAATATGTAGGATTTGATTAAAGAGAAAGTTCCACTTGCTAAAATTAATTGCTTGGCAAATCAAAACCACTCTTGGCTTTTGTGATGATAGCACTGAATCCTGCTGAGATCTTTTGTAAACTGCCTGTGTACACAACACTCAAGGTTAGGACCCTGTGGCAGAGCAGATACTTCAGAGCACACAGTGTGCAACAGCTGCTCTACAGCCTTTTGCAACCATGGGCATTTCTAGCACTCATCTGGTCCATACAAACTTCATACATGTCTGAAGTACACCTGGTGCTTTCTGAGACAACGTGTTCCCTTCCACTCTGCCCTTGATCCCGCTGCTGCTCGGAACCCAAGCTCCAATGGTGCTCATCTTTAGGCCAGCCTCCTCCTCTGAGCTGCAGAGAGGGCACCTTGTGAGCTGATCTTCCCAGTCTGGAGGATTAACATTGCAGGATATGTAGGACAAGAAACGCTCAGGGTGTTTGGCACTGAACCAGGACACAGTGTGTGCAGGCTCCTCTTCTCCGACAGCAGGGCTTGGGCCATTGATCAGTCGCTGGGGTGGTGACCTGCTGGGCGCTCATGGGGCTGGACTGGAAGGCAGACCAATGTGGGTGACAGTGTGGTGGGTCTGCTACAGACCACCTGATGAGGAAGAAGTAGATGAGGCCTTCTTCAGACAGCTTGGAGAAGCCTCACATTTGTAGGCCTTCAAAGGGGTCTTCAACAAACCTGCATGTGCAGGGAAGAACCAAGGCCTCACAGCTGGAAGGTGAGTGTGAGGGGATCATTCATGTCAGTGGGTGCAGTGGGGCTGTGATGGTGCTAACCAGTGACAACCAGATCCTTCCCTCCCACAGCCTGTAGTAGCAGTACAGAGCTGTGCACACATGGCATGGAAGGCATGGCCCTGCTGCAGTTGTGCCAGGCACTGCAGGTTGGGCATGGCACTGCAGAGCAGTCTTTCAGTGAATCTCAGGCAATGAAGAGCCTACATCAGTTGTGACAATGGAATTCAGGTTTCGATTCACCCAGGAAGGGTCCAGTCCCTTTGAGGAGGAACCACAAAATAGATGGTGCCAAGTCAATAGAAACTATGATGCTGCAGAAAGATCAAATGTACTTAGCATTACAAGGAGACATCTTCTCCATTTGGGACATTTCCCTCTTCATCCTCTCCTGAGAGTGGGCTCCCCAGACCTTTCTTTGAGGAGGTGAACAGGGTCACTTTCAAAAGAGGTCTGGGGAAGAGGGCACTGAGTGGCTGGGGAGCCAGGACTTGCCTCCAGCCTTCTGTGGGATATTTTGTTTAGTTTGGATTAATGCAGCCTCAGAAATTCCTGCAGATTTGTTTTATGGTATGTATTTCCTGCATTGCCCAGGCCATGCGATTTCTTTCAGTTAATTTTTAATAACACAACTGAACCCAATAACCTGGCATATAACCCGCTAAGCCTGTAGAGCAGCTCATGTCCAATCCTCCCTGGGGCTTCAAGAAATAACTATAGTAAAAGTGTAACTGCAGTACACAGATGAAACACAGAGCACACTGTGGCAGAGTGAGCAAACACTTCTGGTTTTTCTGACATGGGCACACACAACAAAGTCTGCTTGATCTTACTCTGGCTCTCCCAAAATATCACACTCTTACCCTCAGGCTTTTGGTTTCTTCTCTGTGCATGCAGCCCAGCATTTGCCTTCAGCCTAACCTTAATGTATTAAGGGTTTAGGGTTAAGTAAGGGATAAATGAGGGCATAGCAGAAATGCAGGTGAGGATGTGTTGAAGGGGGCTGCCTCAGTGGCTGGCATGATAGTCTGATTGGGAAGGGGGTAATTCCTGGAGACAGAAGAATCAATTTGATAATCCCCTGTCGGAAGGCAGCCCCAGCACCGACTCAGGTGTTTAACCACATATGGGGCAGTACTAAGGGCTTGCCCCATCCCCAAACCCTCCATGGCTGGCCATGGGCAACACCATGCCCTGCAGGTTGCACACTCACATTTCAGTGTCCATCCCTCCTGTGCTCCAAGTAAGGGACAGAGGCACCAAACATGGGGCTCTTCACTTCATACCTCTACAACTCTGGCACCAGAATCAGTTAGAGACAGTTCTTAGGTTCGTCTGCCTTAAGACTTTCAAGGATTTTGCCAAAATATCCTCTTTCTTAACTGTAAAATAGAAAAGTGGTATGGTAAACAAAATAAATGCTAGGAAATACTCAAGCCTCATTGTGAGGCATGAAGAAAATGAAATGACATCTGTCCTGGAAAAAAAAAAAAAAAAGAAGGGGCTTCTTAAACATACAAGACTACAGTGAAGCATCTGTAGCACCACCTACCTCCACTGCAGTTTAACCCTATTTTATACATAGGATACAGATCCAAAGCTGCCCAAGTGGGATTATTTTGATTTAGAATTTGGGGTTTGCTCTGTTAGCACATTTTAACCTTACGTAATGACAAATCTGTATTAATGCCTATCAGAAGGAGGGAGCCTGGCAGACAAGAGAGGGCTAAAGTAAGTGAAAAAGTGTTTTCCCCTCTCTGATGTCCAATGAACCTATTGCACAAGCAGAGGCTGCTGCGTTGTCTTTGGACAGAGGATATCTGGTGCCATAGCCTGGCCGGCTCTGAGCTGCAATCAGTGGTTGTCTCATCTGAGGAAAACAGCATCATTCAGAGCTATTAGAGTTACTGGAAGGAGAGGCGCTCCAAGCATGGGGGCAGTGGCAGCGCCTGGCGCTCCATCAGCAGCTTTGCACTAGGACTGGTGCCCACATGAGACGTAGGAGCTTTTCTGCATGATGTGTGCCTCCCTTGGAGCAGTGCTTAAAATAATTGCTAACAGTCACTACAGTCACTTTACTGTCTGAGGGCTTTGTTTCTCTGGTATTTTTAATGTGAGGAAGCTTGTCCAACAGAAAAAAAAAAAAAAAAAAAAAAAAAAAAGATAAAAAAAAAGCCCAAAGATACAGTTTCATTTTATTTCAGGTTCCTCCTTGCCTCCCCTGTCCTGGTTTTACCTTGGCCTTGTTGGAAACAACGCACGGTTTTGGCTCGGGGAGTGGGTGGGAGCAGCGGCTGCTGATTCACTCTCGTGAATCATCCATGGGGACGCTGCTCCTCCGGCTGTGGCTGTGATGTTGGGAGCGTGACCATACCCATCCTGGTGGTGGTCCCCTGCCTTCGGGCACAGCCTGAGAGATGCGGGATGCTCAGGGGTTGGGAGGCAGTGATGCTCAGCAGCACAGCTCCGTGGGGCACTCGCTTCCCTCCAGCAGCACCGTGCTCCCACCAGCTCGTTCCTGGATCCACAGAGCTTCGATGTTCCCAAACACGCCGGGGAAAGCCAGACAGCGAGGAGTCGAGCCTCCCACCCTGTGCTGCCTTTATGTTCCTTGAGGTCAATTATTATAAACTATCAATTTTTCAGGAATGCCATTAATTTAACTGCTGTGTAAACTGAGTTTCTGTTTCTCAGCAATTATAATGCACAAGATCTCAAGCGGTAGTAATCCCTGAGTTTTCGCCTCCTATTTTTTTTTTTTCTCTCTCTCTCTCTTTCCTTCCAGACTTAACGGTTTCCAGCTGTGTATTCTTTGGATGTGATTCCACCCCAGCTTTTTCCATAATATAGAGACGGCCCATTTCCAAATCCCAGATGTGCTATTTATTTACTCTGAAGCATCTGGGCCCTGACATGGTCTTGTCACTGCGACGTGGCAAACTTGTGAAAAATCAGAGTGGCAGCCAGTTAACAAGCTGTACCATACTGGCAAGCGGTGAGTGCATTTCAAAGGAGAGAGGAAGAGGGGGGTGGCGGAGTGGAAATGAAAAAGGAGCAAATTTCATGTTTTGCTGCTCTGTGCTTTCTAAGGTTACAAATGACTAGTGGCATTCAAATTGGAGGCTGGGGATTTCACTCTTTTGTAAACAGAGCCATAAAGATACCGAAGCCTGACAGAAGCAGGGTGGACATTAAACACCCTCTCCTGGGATGGATTCTCTGAAGAGCTTGATGTGCTCCATTTCAAGCTCTGGCATGATGCTGCAAGTCCTATGGAAGCTCATGCATTCTTCTAAAAACCCACAGAAATTACCACAGAGGCTAGAATAAACTGCAAAAGTTATTTTAAGTGTGCCTTTGAATTTCCCTGCATTGGAAGGACCCACCAATACTGTTTTCCATTTGACTTTTATGCCTGAGAAAATATCCCTATCACGCTGTAACAACAAACCTCTGGGTTTGCTTTAAATATGAAGTATGAGTGGAGAGGCAAGCATGCTCTGAAAGGAGATCTGCAAGACTGTGGTGTGTGATAGGAATAGAACCAGCAAGGCTGCAGCACCTCAGTTGCAACTGGGCTCCTTGACTTGCATTTAGCACTACCTTTGAGCCAAGAATCTGAAATTGCTTCAGGGTTAGCGAGCTTTAAGTCTTTAGGTGGCCCAGGAGATCCTGTTGTTGAAGCAGGTGTCAGTAATTGTTTGGAGAGAGTCGGAGTCACACGTGAAAGGCTGAAGAGTCCAAATGCTGTTAAAGGCAGCGTGGGAGAAATAAATGGCTCTGTGAGAACAAAATGTTGCCTAGTTTGAGTTTAATCATGAAAATATTTGATCACCCAGAAGTGTAGGGGTCTCTCTGCTACTGCGGTAACTTTGCTGCCCTGTGTTCTGTGTGAGCCACCAGCCTGTCATTTACATCAGAGCTAGCAGGATGTGCATGTTCCCCCTTTGAAACTGGAAAGGCAGGAAAAATGAAAGTAAAACTAGGAGTTTTGCATGGAAACAGGAGGAAATGCAGGAAAATGGGTTGGCAGCACTGTTTTCCCTAAGCTAATGATCTTCCTTGGATCAGGTTAGAAGAAAGCAGTATGTGACCCATGTCACAGGGCAAGAAGAAACAGCTCCCAGATCTGTCCTCTCTTCATGTCCATCCCACTCTCACAAGAGTATGAGAATAAACATAGAAATCTGTCTTCCTCAGGTCATTCATTTCTCTGTGTTCTGTTTACCATTCATTTAGGCAATAAGGTAGGCAACAGAATAAAAATTCCCATGAACTGCAGTAGTTCAGTCAAGAGATGCTGAGATATGATAAAAAAAAGCTCATATGAAATGTTTTTATAATTAAAAAAAATGGAAATGTGAGATTTTAGAAATCTCACTTTAAAAATGTGAGGTTTTTTTCATCTTCAGATCTTCCTGTCACAAAACTCTTGGGTAGCAATTTTGGTACTAAAATGTAACAGAAAATTGCCATCGCTCAAAGGCTATATATGGGAGACAAGGTACAAGGCAGAGGGAAAAAAGCAAAGGGCTGAGCCACTAC
Organism: Nettapus auritus; assembly: GCA_011076525.1. NCBI lineage: Eukaryota > Metazoa > Chordata > Aves > Anseriformes > Anatidae > Nettapus > Nettapus auritus. The sequence continues at coordinate 135,160,481 of CM021766.1, read as the reverse complement.
TGATCGTACAAGACCAAATGCAGGACAGAGACACAGGCAGTTTTGTCTTATCCCACACATGGTTTTTGATTTAAAAAATCCTGCAGCAGCATCAACAGCTTTTTAAGCAGTGCCTAACTCACTAGACATAAAGAAGCAAATCCAGATGTTCCTGCTGGACAGACACAGAGGTCTGGGCAGAAAGTTTTCATGAAGGTGCCATTTCCAGGCAGCCACTGGCTTGCACAGTGACCTCTTGGAGGTCTCCACGGCATCCATAACTCAAACATGGTGTCATCACTTCCAAGCCAACGCACCCTGGTACCACCCCGACAGTGGCAGTGACTACCAGAGCTACTCATAGCATGTCCCTGCACTGTTTACACAGCAGTGAGATTAAAGTTCCCCATCACCTTTGCTCTCTCTGGCTATCACTTCCTGAGATCACAAAATTGCTGCGAAAATTAAACATGTCCTTTCTCTGTTGTCTGAAAGCTTTAGGGTGCTTTGCAGGACAGCTTATCAAACCGCCTGGTCTATTCCCGTGGGAAATGGAAGTATCACTTATGGGACAGCATTATGTGGTCTCTTACTGCTAATGGACAGCAACTATCTGGGCTTCCTTTCATACTGATATATTGCTGCATACAATGGTATACCACATCACATTACAAGCAGCACAAAACAATTACTGGTCTTTTCAAGCCTTGAGAACCAAGCAGTGGCCAGCACAGCTAGCAGGTCAGGCACCCTCCTGCTTTGGCTATATGAAAGGCATTCCTCCAGCCATGGCTTGAGACTTGAGGAGTAGATTTTCTTTAAAAAAAAAACAAAAACAAAAACAAAAAACAAACAAACAAAAAAACAAAACACACAAACCTTAAGAGATAGAGTCCAGCTGAAGGTTTTTTTTTAACCTAAAGAATTAAGCATGATAATTGCTATTCATGACCAAGATGTCAGTTCTTCAGCAGGTTGGCTGTTTTATCCCGTGAATGGTGGCTGTTGTGGACTGAGTCCACTGTCTTTGCAATACAGCTAACCCACCAAAAACTTTGAAGCCTGCTTTCAGGGGACAAGGACTTTGACATGAAAGATAAGCACATAGTCTCTGGGGCAGCAGGTTTTCTGCAAGCATCCTGCTCCGTCTCTGGGTTTATCACTTTGCGTGTTCTTTGGAAAATCACCCTGGCCATTACAGCTCCCCTTTGGAAAGTGAACAGACAGATCCTTACCAAACAACCCAATACAAGTAAATGTTAATCTGATTCAGAACTGTACATAACTGCTCTGCAGATCAGTACTCCTGCTATCATTCAAGGTCATCTCTCTGCTGTAGCCAAAAGGGTAATGTCTCATTACATTAAACCACGAGAGCCTTGGCCCCTGGCTGGGTTCAGCTCTGGGATATAGTGCTGCAGGCATGAACTATCGTAAGAGCCCCAGCAGCTGAATATCTGCCTGCAAATGGGTTGGGATAGACGTGCTGATGTGGTTGAAGGTGGGCGCTCTTCCAGGAGGCCAGATCCAGCTACCACATCCCTGAATGTGGGCTCATGGGGGAACCTCTGTCAGCATTGTCCTTAGAGAAGAACCCTTCTGATGCCAGCAGAGAAAGAAGAGAGGCTTTAAAAACCCCACTAAGCAGAGATTTTGGCAAGCCCAAACTGCCAGGCAATGCCATTGCCTTTTTGCAGACCTTCTGGGATGTCAGCGCTGCCTGCTCTGATGCAGAGAAATGCCCTCTGGTACCTTTGGGCAGAGAGATGTGCATTTCCAGCAGGAAAATGTCCCCCTAGAACACAGACTGCTCACAGGGTCTCTGTTAGCTTGTTTGGTGTCTGTCTCAGGAAACCTGCCCTTTCCTCTTGGGCAAGTGGGAGAGCAGTGCCTCTGTTGTGGTAGACTCTTAATTTCCCTTTTATTGCCTCTATCTCAAACGTCCCATGCACAGAAGCACTCCTTCCCCTTCCTCAAAGCATGTTTTTGTCATTTTTCTTTTTTTTTAATTACATGTGTTGGCCTTATAGCTACATCCTCTCTCCCCCATACAGAAAGGAATTGTACTCTTACAGGCCACATGGACTTTTCCATAAATCAGTGGCTTTGTTATTCAAAAAATCATTAGGTAATTCTCATTCTAGAATGTTAGGACACAGTAATCTTAAATAAACTCATTACTTTTGATAAATTTGGGTATTTTTCCCAAGGCAGCGTAGCTGCCACAATATACGTCATCTTCCTCTAAGGTCTTTTTTATTATTATTATTATTTTATTATTTTCAGAGTCTGTGCATGTTAGATCCCAGCCAGCTTGTTTTGCACATAGCATCAGGAGCCACACGTATGCCTGGAGTAATTACACTGGGGTAGAGGGAATTACAGGAGGGAAAAACTGGTTCTAGCACAGTAGATGGTTAAAACATTGCTGACTTTGATAGCTTGGCACTTCTAGATCCCAGAGTATGTGCAAGTCCCAGGAGTGTGGCTGGTCTCCATACCCTTGTGTTTGTGTTTTTTGTTGTTGTTTGTTTGTTTTTTCCTGCTGCCCTGAGCTCATTAGTGGAAAAGAGAATTGAGGAAAAGTTTGTCAATATGTTGACAAATACAATAAAACAAAATAAAACAAAACAAAACAAAATAAAATAAAATAGACAACAAAGCAATATGTCAGTCTAATTTATACTAATAAAAGTCTTGGTCTCCAAAACCACTGATGATGGCTTCAGCTGGAGTGGAGATACAACAGCACAGACTAAGAACAAGGTAACCTAAGGCATACGCAATTCACACTAAAGATTCATTGGTTTTGCTACAGACAGGACTTTCAGGGAAAGAAGTCTTCAAGCTGAAACAGTCGCTTACCTTTTTGCATAAAAAAACAATAAAAATTCTGAATTTGTAAGTTGTTAGAAGCAGTTTCAGTAGCTGCTGGAGTTATCAGCTCCTGACACTGACTACTTAAAATTGATCCCATTTGGTGATCTCAAGTCTAAATAATAATACTGCTATTCCAGCCCTGCTTGTGTGATGTGAGTGGGATATTTTTTGCTTGAATAGGAAATAAAGTATTTGATTCACAGGCAATGGAGAAGTGTTTTTAATATAGTTGTAATTCAGGCAAAACCAATTCCATTTTCACAGCTAAAGGAGCTTATATCACGTCTGCTGAAGATGAGAGTTTAATGTAAGTTGTAAGTTATATCTGACAATTCCTCAGGAAGAAAATAAAAAAAAAAAAAAAAGAAAAAAAAAGAAAAAACACAACTAAAGCTATTTGGAAAACTGAGATTCTCTCAATAGAAACGTGAAGCAAAAATATCAAATGCAGCATCTCTTTTTCTTCAGAAAGTTAAGAATGAATTCAAAATGGAGAAAAAATACTTCAGCTATAAGGGCTTTATTTATTTATTTGTTTGTTTGTTTATTTCCTAAGCTAGAAATGCCCAATGATGTAGATGTTCAAAATTAAACTATTGTATTCAAAATTAAACTGGTAGGGGGAGGGGGCGGGTACAGGATATTTTTTTTTAGATAAACCTTCTCTGCAAGAAATTTCAGCTAGGCAACTCTATCTGGAAGCCATGGCAGCTGCAATGGTTGTGTGGCTGTACTTAAATTAATACGTAAGAAAAGTGTGGAGAGCCTGGGCTGGGCATTCTCCCATTGTCTCCCCTACTGTTAAACTCCAAGCACGTTCCCCAGCACCAGTTTTGGCCATGCCAATGAGCACTTTCCTGGCCCCTGCCCAGCCACAACTCGGGATGGTGCGTGCCAAGGACCACTGCCAAAATCTCCTTGTCATGGGGCAGAGGAGGGAATCTCACTTGTGCCACAGGGCTAGCAAATGGTCCCCAGATGGCTCTGTTTAGAAGAACAGACACAGCCTATATGAATATGGGGACTGCAGGGAGAAAAGATCCTACCAGACAAGAAGGGATGCTGGAAGTATACAACACCGACCTGTAATTTTTCTGTGGTAAAAGCCATTTAAATAAGCTGTCTTTTGGGAAAATGTCCCCATTAAGCTTCTAACACAGTTGCTTTCCTGCAAAGAGAGTTTTCCTTTCTGATCCTCTGGGGTATGGGCAATCAAGCATCACCCAGGCTGTGGAATCCTCTTCAGTAGATGTGGGATGCTGTGTTGTTTCATGGCAGTGTGTGCTCTACCTGGGCCCAGCTTTTGCTGTCCCTGAAGTCCTTGGGGCAGCTGGCTCTGCTTTGGGGCACAGGAGCAGATGCAGGAGAGCATCACATTAACAGGAACAAGGATGTGTTGAAATAAACCAAGTGGAATGGTTGCAACAAGTTGTTCAGAGCTGCTGAGCATCACTCGCTCTGTGTGACAACCATTGGTCATGGTGGCTGCAGCAGCTCCGGTGACCATCCATCATTCCCTTTCCTGATATCTCTGCCCTTCACACCATGCTTTATCCTTCAGACTTTCTTCTGGCCCTGAAGATAAAAATTGGGAACTCCAGCAGCCATCCAAGCTGATCAAACTCCACAGCACCCACAGCCCCACGAGCTGATGCCCCATGTGGTCACACTGCTCGGATGCTTGCATGTCCTTGGCAAACATGCACTTTCACAGCACGGTTTGCCACAGCTGCCGTATGAGGAGTGACACAATGCTTTTCAGCCCTGAAGGATGGTGCTGTACCCTATTATCAGGATGTTTCCAGTGATGTTGTGAACCTTAACCTGAAACAGAAGGAGGCTATTTGCAGGGATGGGCTCCAGAACAAAAAGCCAGAAGTAGGTTCAATATCATAGAAATATCAAGGCACACTCTCACTTTCAAAAAACATAAAAGGAATTTTAAGCTGTATTCTGTCCTGAGGAGAGCTCTTGGCATATTACTGCTCTTTGTCATGTCACATTTTCTGCATTAAACTATGAGCATGCACAGAGAAAACTGCCTTTTAGTAAGGAGAGATAATCACATTTGGTAGTTTAAAAAGTCAAATACTGCTTTTGGATTAAATCTCAAGAAGGTGCCAGCGAGGCTCTGCTGAAATCCCTGTTGCCTGACCTGGGAGGAAAATCACATGAATTGCTGGATACAAGCGTGTCACTGCCATCTTCCGAACCTTGCTGTGGGCTGCCTCTTTAAAAAGGGCTCAGTGCCCCATTCCTTAAGGAATTTAAACCAAGATAACAAAGGGAAACACAGATTTAGAACTATTTATGATGAGGAAAATGGGCACTGTGTTGGTATGGACAAAAGCTCACAAGTCAACAGGAGCCAAGCTAGAAAGGCATCGTGTAGCCTTACACAGCACGTTGGAGGCCGTGCTGAGCCTGCCAGCACCCAGCTCTCCCAGGCTCTCCATGGAGCCAGGGGGCACAGCACACCTAAACCAACTCAGTGGATAAATTTTAGGCTAACTTTGTAGGGCTGGTGGGACCTAGACGGACCTGGTGAGTGACACATATTATAATAAACACTACCCAGCCAAGGAAGCCTGAAATAATGGATAACCATATGAGAGACGAAAGAAGACATCTCCTTTTCAGGAAGAGTCTAGGCTTGCTCCAGTTCTGGGTTAATTCCCAGGCAAATTGGGATGTCTGGAGTTTTCTGCCAAAAGCAGCCCTCGCAGACATTATCTCCTAAAGCACACCCTTGGGAAGAGACAGATACACTGTGCTGTGTACTGTGACCACACAAAGAAAGCCAAGCGTGCTGATAAGAAACTGGAGCCTTGTTCTTGTTCATAATCCTCTCCTCCTATTAGCAGTTTGAACTATTACAACTCCACTAATTAAGACAACATTGAACAGCCCCACAGTTAAGACATTACTTTGAACACAAGAGTAAATTTTGAACATTTTAACAGTTAAACCAACACTCAGTGAAATGATTTGGGTTTTACCTTAACCTCGCCTGTTGGTATCAACTCAAACAAGGCAGGACTGACATTTGATCCTACCTGCAAATGAGGGAAGTAGAAGCACATAGACAAAGTGTAAATATGTCTACATTGTGTTGAAGGTTGGCTCTGATTTCCAGCAACAGGAAAAAAGCCAGCTCAGCTACAGCTACTACCAAATTGCTAATATTGGGCATCCTTGAGAGAGAACAGTACAGAGGCTTCTTCAGAGCCTGGCTGAGTGGGAAGATTTGAACTAACTTTGTGGACTTGTCTCCATCACTGACACAAAACTTCATCTTCAGCTACTACAAGGGTCTCACTTAGATTTCATTAACTGTAGAGAATAGCTCAGGAAGAGAAGCTTGGGTTATAAAAAAATATCAATCCATCAGCCAGGAGAAGCACAAGAGCAGAAAGGGATGTGTGTACGTGCACGTACTGCGATTTGCTAGATGTAATCATATTTGTTAAAACAAAACAAAGAAAAAAAACCACATGTTCATCCCTTCGGAAGAAAGCGTGGCCTCCTTGATGCGTATCACCTAGCAACTGGATGCTGATTTCCCCTTGTGCCTTGAAACCCATCACTTGCCTCCCGCTGTTTTCAGCTTTATCAACATTTTTGCCTGTCACAAGTCAGATCTCATCCATGGCTGCTGAACCATGGAGTTCTACCAAGAATTTATTTGTCCTCCAATCTGGGTCCTGCAAATTACCTATTAACCCTCCTTTCCCCTTCCTCAAATTACACAGCAAAGAAAGAGGCTTTCTGTTTAGATTTTCACATGGTTATGTATTGACTCAACAGAGATAAGACTCTGAGGTAAGTTTGGGGAAATCAGCTGAGCAAAGATGTGCAAATTATTTTTCTGGGAGAAGATAAGAGGGGAAAGATTACAACTGCAGAGCAACTGTTCTACGGCTTATTGCCTGTATCAGTGCGGAATCAAAGACTGACCAAGTAGCACAGGCTGCTATTTAGGACAGACAAAATGCCTGGAGGGGTCAAACCCAACAAGGGAGGGCCCTTTCTTGTATGGTATCTCCAGGATGATGCCTCGAAGGCAGCACTGACCAGGGCAGAAAGGGATGGCAGCGATGAGCAGTCTGTGTGCCAGCCAAGGAAGTGAAAGCTTGCTCTGGAGTCTATCACAACCTCCCTGATTCTTCTCCAACCCCGATGTGGGTTGGGGTGGGCCTCACTATCACTGCTAGCATCTAGAAGCTGCTGATGGGTCTCACCTCATCTCATCTCAGCTGACAGACTCCAGAGCAAATAGCTGCCAAAGGACACACAAGAGAATGCAAACAATGGGCTGCTTAATCACTGCAAATACATTTGTCCAAGTCCTGTCTATATTGCTGCTCCTACTTCAACCGTAAGATTATCTGGCAGAGTCAAGAGTCTGCCTGCGTTGCTCAGCTCAGAGGTGGAGTCAGGTTTATAACTGCAGGAGTCCTGGATCCCTGTCAGCTTTACCCATGACACTTGATTAAGTTGTTCTTCATAACTGAAAGGGAAAAAAAAAAATCAAGTCTATTCAGTGCCTCTGTAGTCTCTAAACTCTCTGATTCTGTTCTTAATCAAAAGAAATATCACTTTTCTAAAATCCTGTCACAGCTTTTTGTGCAGGTTACCGTGGTGCTCGCATCCCTTTGGAAGAGCACATTATTCCTCCTCCTGCTCAGCCACCATGTCCAGCTACTTCATAAGCTACCTTTCAGCCTGGGCAGAACCCACAGGCTCCTTTGAACAACTCCTTCAGCTAGGTTAGATAAAAGAAGATTTCCATTTTCTTTACTCACTGACGTGGGACACGAACACTCAGATGGACACAGGCAATTTGCCATTCCTGGAAATGCCACACAGGTTTTGTAGCAAAGTGGTGGATGTTGGCAGAAGGATAATCCCAGCATGAGCACTGCTTCTTCACAGGGAATCCCTTGAGAACCTGCTGTCACTGAACATCACTGAGCTTTCCAGATGTGCCCTTTCAAACTGTTCTCTTTCTTGGGAAAACATCAATAAAGCTAATACTTTAATGGTTTTTAATAAGGAAAGGCCATAAACTAAGGTTTTTCTTTGCTCTGAATGACACATTTTGGTTTTCAAGATTTAGACAAATATGTCACCGTCTATCTTTATTGCTGTTGTGTTCTGCAGAAATAAGTAGCTAGCTCAATAGAAAGTTGATATACTACATAGAGAGCTGAAATACTACATTGAGAGTATACCAGAAATAGCTAACAAGAGTACAAAATTACAGGAATACAAATCAGGAAAATTAACAAAAGATTAGGGGTTTGGTAAGTATTATTAGTGTAGAGTATTAGGCTAGATTTCTGTTACGTAATCCTACCAAATTAAATTGATTTACATCACTGGATAAGTCTGAACCCTGTAAAGTAGCTATTTTTAATTTCATAAATAAGTTTGATTCCATTTTACGTTTTGTTTAGTTCTCTGCCTTTTATACAGACATTTGTTTCACTGCATATAGAATTTGGTGACAAGGCTTATTACTAGGATTCTGTTTGCAAACAGATCCTAGTATTACTGAAGCCCTGGAGGGAGGAAGATATTTGGAACATCTGAGAATTAGGACATTTGGATCATTGGGAGATTTGGCCCCCCTCTCAGCTCTTCCCTTAAGTGAAGTGTGTGATCAAATAGTGTGATGAGGAGGTATAGGGCTGCTCTTTATGCAATCAGAAGGTAGAGTGCTAAGCTTTCTTTATAAATACAAAGACCAGCGTGTGTATGTTTGGCCATTGATCAGCAGTGTACCATTAATCTATTTACATTCATCAGGTGGAATGGGTCCGTACTAGAAATCCTTTTGTCAGAACTTCCAGTTTGAATTTTGGACTGATACCAGACCCATAATTTCCAGGGTACACATCTATGTATTGAGATGCCTGTTTAGCAAGACTAACGTCAGCAGACTGAGCAGTCACAAGAGCATCCTTTCACATGCCTCATAAACACATTTTGAGCTTCTTTCTTCTCAACCAAAAGCCAAGCATCACTCAAGGGCCTCATAGTGAAGAGAAGTGAGTGTGATAAAGCAGGGTTATTTTTCTTGCTTGGCAAGATTTCAGTCTGTAGAAGATGTATAGAACTAATACAGACAGATGTTAGCTGTCCTAGCAAGAACTATGAGGAGAACTTACAAGAAGCTTAAGCCTGAAGGTAAAGACTTCAGAAAAGCTCAGATCAGATTTGGGGTCAGGGCCCACTTCATCCTAAAGAGGTCACATAAATTTTATTTGATACAGACAAAACATTTCAAAAGCTTTTGCTACTTGCCAATAAACTCAGCTGCAGTGATATACACTTAACATCAACTGGAAGTCTCCATATTTATTCCATGGAAGACCACAAAGGTGATCTGAATTACACAAAGAAACCTTTTTATAAAGTGTTTCTGATTAGACGACTATTGACTTGTTAAGATGTTAGAAATTTTGACTAAGTATAGTTCCTGATCAAGTTTTGGTGCAGAAACAAGGCATGGGATTTTTAATCACACAGTCTGATTATCTTTTAGGGCAGTCAGAGATACTGGCTTCCAAGCAGTAGGTATGCTAAATGTGATTTTGCTGCTCTGTGTGGAATAAAAAGCAAGCAGCAAGTGCTATGCTTTAAAAGTGTTGTTGTTGTTGTTGCTGTTGTTGTTGTTGTTGTTTTTGTTTGTTTGTTTTTTGTTGTTTTTTTTTTTGTTTTGTTTTTTTGTTTGTTTGTTTGTTTTTCCTTATATTATTAAAGCTTGTTTTTATTATAACTCCAACAACATCTGATACTAAGACACGGATGGACAGCCAATTTCTTCCAGTATGCTTTTAGAAAAGTACTCAAATAAGTGTCAACAGGTCTTTTATAATACAAGACCTTTTCCTTAAAAAGTAAAGCAATGTTTCATTTTTACACATTTTTACTTCAGATTAACAACTCCTTTGGACCACATTATTCACTTAAATCCCAGGCTAGGACTAGGTGCAAATCCCAAACAGCTTAATAGCACTGCTGACTTAGCTTTTCATTGAAACATACTTTGTGTTTGTTTTAGTTCATTTGAATTAGAGAACAAGTACTCTTCACACAAGGAAAGACATTTTCAGTTTTAGTATCTATTTATAAAAGCTGTAACATCTACCATGGCACAGGAGTGTCAGTGTGTTTGCAGTGGAACGGCTACTGAGTGCTTCTCCTGGTTTTCCATCCTCAAGGCTCAAGCCTAGGGTGAATTTCTTCCTTCTTGTCTGTGAAATATGATGCTCTTCACCCACTGTGCTCCTGGTAATACTCGAATTACTTCAGACTCTTCAATGCAATTAGCCCACAGGAGCTGAAGTAAAAAGACAAACAAAATGAGTTTTCTCTCCCCTGCCTTCTTGTGAGTAAAACTAGGATTTAATGAACTACAAATTTAAAATTAAATTTAATGAATTACCTGTTCTTGTAAAACGTGGTCTGCATACAGAAGTAGATACCATTTACTTCCCCTTCTCCCTTCTGCAAAATGACAGAGCAGATCTGACAGAGCTCATGGAAAAGGGGATGTTTATCCAAGCTCTTATTCCATCATGAGTTCATGTGCTGTAAAATTTAGTTTCATTCCAAAATTCACTATGCTCTTGTTCTTCATTTAAGGTATAAGACTGAGACCTTGATACTATATAGTACTGTGAAAACTTCTGCAAGTGTTTCCAAAAGAGCTGAAGGTTTGTGGAGATCAGATGATTTTTCCCCATCTCCACCAACTTTAACAAAATATAGAACTTGGCCAGGGCAGTATGTACGTATTGCAAGCTCTGCTGTTTCCATTAACCACAACCCAAAGTCTCTGCAGAAAGAACTGTGCTCCTGTTTGTTTGACTTTCTGACTCTGGGCCCCCTGAAGAATCAAATATCATAGCTTAAAACCTGTTAAAATATATCTTGGTTTCAGAGCTTAAAAGCTGGTAATCTGTAACTCAGCATCTGAAAACACACTTATTAGCAGAAAGGAGGGATCCCTGAAGATGACATATGAATGATGAAAGGTATTTTATTTATGTGGGTCAAATCAGTTCACAGTCTCTCAAACAGCATGTTCTTGAGTTTGTGTGCAGGTCAGAGCTCTTTGCTTCTTCACCCCCTCAGAGAAACCTGATGCTTTCCTAAGACTGTTACAGATCATTAAAAAGGTGATTTCCCAGAAGCCTGTTATATCAACACACAGTGAAAGTGTCACAGCACGTTCTGACACATGACTGTCTACTGCCCTGTGCTGTCTTCTTGATGAGTAAACTCCTTCCAAGTATTCATATTGCAGTAATGGGGTTGGAGGGTCAGGCAGACATAGATGCTTTTTAAACTTCAGCAGTAGGTTGGCGTAACACGTTTCTCTTGGAGAGAGCACCTTCTTTAAGGGTAGGACCAAAACAATAACAACAACAACAACAACAACAACAAAAACAACAACAACAACAAAAAAAAAAACACAAAGAACAAAGAGCAGGGAGGGGTCTTCCCCTTCAAGGCCTGGAGGAGTTATTGCAAGTGCATGAAACAGCCCTTGGAGTTTTTTTTGGCAGGTCATTTATTAAATCTTTCCACTTCTATTGGAATGTTCAGGAACCCAAACCTAAAGTGGTCCTGGGTCTTCTTAGTGGTGGTGTACCTGTGCTAGCTAGGAAATCAGTTTGCAAGATGCCATGCAAAAAAGTGACCTTACCGCCACCATCACAGGTCTGTGTGTATATGTAGGACACATTGGGATCAGTTGCAGCAGGAGGGTTGGAAATTTGTTGCTGCATGTATTTGCACTTTGTAAGTGGCTGACACTGTGGTTGTCTGTTGTATTGGTGATACCAATCCTGAATGTGTAGCTCAGTGATTTCCAGTTCATTACTTACAATTAATAAATAAATACACAGCTTCCACCTTGATTTGGTTTGAACTGTATGAACCAATCAGGTTTTGCAATAATGTTTAGCCACCAAGAAGAGCAATGAGCTGAATTCTGTCCAACCCTCCTCAATCTGTCTGGAAAACACTGAGAAATGAGAGCTTCCCATGAGGAACAACACCACTTCTTCCCTCCAGTGCTAATCCTCCCTCCATGCGCCATTGTATGCACTGCTGAAAGCAGCACGCCAGGGTTTCACTGCATGAATACAGCTGACCCCCTACATGGCCAGAATGGGATTCCTCTGGTCTGGGAGCAGTTGGCCAATTCTAGAGACATCAGTTACCCAAAGCACTGTTCTGCCAAACTATGACCCTTGGAGTACCTTCCTTAATCTTGATTTCTCCATTTTTTATTTTTATTTTTTCAGTTTTTCACTTATTTCCAGTGAAAAAGGGCAGAGTGTGATAGAAGCGCACAAGCCCCTTTCTGAGAATTTCCACAGAGATGACAGCATGCCACAGCACGTTCTGAAAGCACCAGCAAAAGTGCTGCTCACAGAGCGACAGCAATTTGTTTGCAAAAGTGGGTTTGAATACAGTTTCTATTGGGAGATGCCAGCAGGGGAGATGCAGGGAAAGTTCTCACTGCACTATCAGCATCCAGCACTGATTGTAAGCTACCTGCAGTCATTCTGCTCAGAAAAAAAATGACCACTTTTATCATATGCATATTTATGCTCAGCAGTAACAATCTTGCAGAGAAATGGGGAGCAGTTTAGCTCTGATGGCTGATTTTAAGTTTTCCCACTATACCCCATGAAAATACAGTTGGCAGCATATGCTGTCAGAGAGCACATTAGCACTGAATTCATTCAAACCTACCCGCTCGGGCAGGAAAAGGGTTGGAGCTATTCTTACATTATTCATGGCAGGCTTTGGCAACTCATTCAGTGTCAGCATTCACAGCTTCAGCTCCGTGGTGTCCCCATTGTCCCACACATCCCCAGTGCTCAGGCTCAGCACTTCCAATGGCAATAAATACGTTACAGGTTTCCGGTGCCATTATGCAAAGGAAGGCAGGAAAGCGTTAAGACAGCCTGTATGCCAAAAGGATGAAGAAGACATCTCCTCCATCTCTTTCTTTGGCTGGTGACTCTGCACCTTTTTTGTTTCTAGAACGCAGCTCATCCTTTTGGCAGGATCAGCCACATTCAAACTCTTTCTCCACTTCCTTCGTTTCCTTTTGTACCATTAAGCAATTGCCCTTGAACTTCTCTTGGCCAGGCAGGAACATGCAAGAAAAAAAAAAGGGGCTGTGTGAGGAATGGCAACAAGCAGACCCAGCAATAGTAAACAGAGGTGTGTGAATCCCCGTTACAAATACACATTTTGTCAACTCATTGTTGACTCATCCCAGTTCAGCTTTCCCACATACAATTCATAGTTTTCGTTCTTTCTGTTGGCATATGTATGGTAACTGAAAGCTCTTCAGCTATGCAGGCACGTTATTATATCAATCCACCACCAGTAACCTGTTGAAGCTGAAAGTTCTTAAAATTGGATTAATTTAGGAATGTCCTTCCTGGGCTGGTGTGGCATTTCTGATAGCAGCTGAGTTCCTTTGAGAATAAGGTTCAGGTGGACTTTTGCAGAAAGCACATGCTTGCAGCAGCCTGGAGGCTTCAGTTTGGGATGATACTTTCATCCTCTCTAGGTGAAAGGTATATCCTTGGCTGTTTCCTGCTTCTGAGGCTGAGTTCACCTTTGGGAGAGCTTTGTGAAGGCAAGCTTCTCACTTTTCCTTTATCATCTCCTAGTCCTGAGTGATGGAGAAATATCCATAAAAAATTGGATGGTTAACATTTCCAAAAGCTACAAAACGGCTGTAAAGGACAGGCCCTCAGCATGGTGTTGGACTCCTGAGTCACTTTTTAAATGATTTTGAGAAAGTTTCCTTTTGTATCACACAGCTTTCCTCCAAAGCACGTGATTGAACTGAACTTCAATAGCTTTGTCTGGGTCCATTTTCACAAGTTTTTCTTCCACCATGCTTGAGATGAAATAAAACTGCTGAGACTCCTTTAAAGTTACAAAATGTGCAGTCTGAGATTGTTGCCCTGGGGTTTGGTGTAGAAAGACAAATGGAAAATATAATTTTGCTTAAGTCCCTGCTGTCCTTTGTTTGAGCATTTGACTCTAATCCTCCTTAGTTGTAAGAAGTTTATTATTTGTTTAATGCTCCTTTTGAGTCTCTGAAAATAACAGAATGAGGAGAAATAGGATGATTAATAGTTGCTCATGAAAATCATAAAGTAAATTGTCAGCTCCTTTCCATCAGCTCAGCGCTCAGGCCAGCCACATGGGCAGGCCATTGGGACAGGGATGCCTCAAAGCCAGGATGTAGGAGCCCACACCAAGCCTCCCACCAAAGCCTGGAGCTGCAGAGCTGGGGACAACTTCTGCTCTGAGACCTATGCTCTAGCTCAGCCCTAATTCAGTTTCAAGCCTCATTGCCATGGAGAGGAGACCACCACTACTAGCTCTTGAAAGGACTATGGGCGCAAGGCCAACAGTTCCCAGACAGAGGCCTCCAGGACCATTGGATGTGGAGATAATTTTTTTTTACCTACAACTTACTCCCCCCAAGTTTTTTCAGAGGGTGTCTTAGATCTCCACTGAAAATAATAATAATAATAATTAAAAAATAGTGGCCTCTGAAGGCAAGTGAAAACACTGTCTTCTCAAAACCATGTCTTCTGTATGGCCGCCAATCTACTGGCAAGTGGAATCCAATTTTATATTTAGTGAGTGGCCCAGAGGGAAAAGTAAGATCTAATGGACTTCTTCCATTCCTAACCGCTCTAATGCTGTTCCCCTTCTCCACATCCACTTGAGGAGCAAATTCAATTAAAACATGCTCGTCAATTTACGAAATCATTAACATGTTAATGATTTAGCAGTTTTACAGAAGTGAAAAGGGAAAAAGGAAATAGCTTAGCAAATCCATCTGTACCATTGTGATGAGGAGCTATGGAGGGCTGCTGGCACTGGGCTGCAGTCAGAAACCCCAGCCCCAGAGCAGAGCTGCCTCTAGCTTTGCCCCTAACCTCGGGCAAAACTGTCCCTTCCACAACCAAAACTAATGCCAAGCAGTGCTAGGATAGCAGCAAGGTCTCCAGGCAGGTGGACAGAAAAACACTGGGTAGTTTTTATCAGCGTAATTACATTATATATCAGCATTAACAGCATTTTTATCAGCCACAATTGACCTCAGACACACCTACATGAGCTGCAGTCCACAGGGATTCCTCCAAAACCTCAGGGATTTCTCACTTGCCCAAAATACTCAATGGCCCAGTGAGTGAAGCACCAACTATGCCCTGATTTGGAAGAGAATGATTGCATTTTTTCTGTGTTAACATGTTGTGAACTTTGCACTTGTACACCAGTGGAGGCAGTTGTCTTTCCAGAGGTGAGCTGTCATTTCAAAACATGACAGATTTGGGAGCCATGGGAGCATGCTGCTTCCTTTTTTATTGACAGGAAATACTAACACTATTGCCAAACCTCAAATATAAAGTGGCACTTATGCCTTATGCAAGGAAGGTTTAGGAGAGCAGAGCTGGGAACAGCAGTAGATGATGATCGCTTTTTACTTGGGCAATGGAAGCAAGCTGAGTGAGGATCTGCCTGGTCTGTCACAGCTGGCGTGTCTCTTTCTTTGCAAGACAAAAAAAGAAAAGGCAAAGAGATGTCCTCATCAAAAGTGAAAACAGAAAGAGCAGTAAGGTCATTGTAGTGGCTAAGCCCTAAGGACTTCTTGCATGATGTTGATGTTCATAGCAGCAGGATACGGCACCCATTCAGAAGCATCCATCAGCCCCAGACTTGGGTTACTCAGTGTTTGCCCAATACCAACACTTTCAGGTCTCTTTTTATTTGCAAGAACTGTGAGGGAAAGCCTAAAGGACTTGGCAGAGATCATCTGCTCTGTGGTTCCACCCCAGGTGCCCTGGGCATGTCTGGGTTTTCCCTAGACTTGTACCAGAGCACGCTTGTCTGAGTCTTGATGCTTCACACCAGGGGCTTCTTGTGAACACACTGGTCAGTCTGATGGGTACCAGATGAACATCAACGTGAGTGAATTTTTCTTGCTTAGGACTTTCTATGAAAATGTTTGCATATTTCATATTGCTCAGTTAGCATAAATTAATGGCAGCTGATGGATTAACCAAAAGGCACATTTAAAGTACAGGAGGCCAAATTCAGCTAACTAAGACTGCAACACTAAAGCATAACTACCCTGTTAGGATCCATTATATTTCTGCAGGTTTAAAAAACAAAACAAAAGAAAACAAACAAAAGAACAACACACACCCTCCCTGCACCATTTGTAAGCTTTGTAAAATTCCCTAATTAGAATGTATTTTACAAGGATTTTTGGAAACTGCATCAATTTGCTAGCCAGATTAATGTGACTGAGCACGACCATCGCTTCTCTCTGAAGTGTGCCAGACCCCACAGCTGGATCCAGCCTGCACAGTTCATCTTGGGCAGATGCAGTACCAGCAAAACGGATCATAGAGGAAGGTTCCTGGGAAGCTGAGGATGTCTGAGGGTGTCTCTTTCTTTTAGATATGAATGGACAGAAAGATTATTTGTTTCAGCCCACCCAATCACTTGGATATTGTTAGAAACTACAGCTGAGGCTGCCACTGATTGTAAACATACAGAGAGAGGCACAGGCCTTGCCCCGAAGGGTGCAGATTTTCTGCAAAAGCTGAATTTTGAGCCCAAGAGACTCAAAACACATTTGAGCTGCTTGGATAATTTAGAGGGGAGGCCTGGTTTTGGATTGCTCCTTTGCAGACAGCAAAGTGCAGAAGAAGACCAGCCTGGCTGAACAGAGAGCTGTGGCAAGAACTCAGGAAGAAAAAGAGGATTTGGCAGAAGGGGAGGGCAACTTAGGAGGACTACAAAGATATCATGAGGCCGTGCAGGGAGAAAACTAGAAGGGCCAAAGCCCAGTTTGAGCTCAGTCTGGCTACTTCTCAGGCTAGTGTTGTTAAAGACAGTAAAAAAGCTTTTTATAAATACATGAGAAAAGGAGGACTAAGGAGAATCTCCGTCCTTTATTGGATGTAGGGGTGACAAGAGATGTGGAAAAGTCTGAGGTACTTAATGCCTTCTTTGCCTCAGTCTTTAGCAGCAAGACCAGTTGTTCTATGGATTCCCAGTCCCCTGAGCTGGTAGGTCAGGAAAGGGAGCAGAATGAAGCCTTCATCATCCATTAGGAAACAGTTAGCAACCTACTCAACCATGTAGACGAACACAAGTCTATGGGGCTGGATGGGATCCACCTGAGGGTACTGAGGGAGCTGATGGAAGTGCTCGCCAAGCTGCTTTCCATCATTTATCAGCAGTCCTGGCTATCAGGGAGGTCCCAGTCTACTGGTGGCTAGCAAATGTGATGTCCATCTACAGGGAGGGCAAGAAAGGATCTGGGAAAATACAGGCCTATCAGTCTACTCTCTGTATCAGGGAAGCTCCTGGAGCAGATTAACATGAGTGTCATCATGCAGCACTAACAGGGCAACTAGGAGATCAGGCCCAGTCAGCATGGGTTTATCAATGCAGGTCCTGCTTGACAAACCTGATCTCCTTCTACAGCAATGTGACATGCGCAGTGGACGAGCAAAATGCTGTGGATGTGGTCTGGTTAGATTTCAGTAAGGCTTTTGTTACTGTTTCCTACAGAATTATCCTGGAGAAACTGGCTACTCAAGGTTTGGATGGGTGTATGCCTCATTGGGTTAAAAACTGGCTGGGTGGCCAGTTATATAAAAATGCCTGCCCGCCTCTGGGATTAATTCTTTACCATGCATCTATGGAGGGCATGAAACACAGGTGGACAAAGGCTGAGGGATGGCTTAATGTTCCTGGGAATGCCATAGGACAGGAAAAGACATGCAGCTGAATTTTAAGACATTTTTTTTTTTTTTTTAGCTTAAATTACAAATGAAAACGTAGAGGTTATTTTGGTTGGGAAAATGCTCATTCTTCAAATGCCAGTGAGCTGACTGTGACTCTGGAAAGACTTTCTAAGCTTTGTGAATGAGTAATGAGGGCAGAAAGAAAGATAGACAGAAGGTGTACTTTAAAATAAAGACTTTTCTGCCAGTAAAATGCATGTGACGAGTGCAAGTAAAAACACCTGAAGGTGAGATTGCTCCCTATGAAAAATTTTATATCAAAAGCAAATATAGGTCATTTCACTGGAAGAGGAGAGTGAACACATTAGTCATAGAAGTCCTTTGTGAAATAATTGGCCTTACTGCTTTCTGCTTTTCTCCAGGTAAAACCTTTTATCTGGACTGAGGAGTGACCTGGGCTCAGGCAGACACGTTAACCCATGTCCCTTCAGCTTAAAAAGATTCTCCCATCGGATCTGCCCTCCTGTCCCAGCACAATCCACTCTTTCCTTGAAGCCCACACTGGCCGTCAGACATCAGGACTACCAGCGTAACTCACTCGGCCACAGTCTCCTGTCTGCAGCTCATTCAGTAGCACCCAAGGGGCTAGCATTCGTGTCCAGAGAGAGAAAAGAGAGTTTGAACAATGTGAAGTTGTAGATGCTGCTCAGTCCTGAGGTTCATAAGCTAAGCTGGGTAAATTTGCTGACTTTTGCTGAGAACGGAGAGAAAAAGGGGATGAGAAGCAGCCGCGGTGTCATCTACTGAAGAAATCTCACGCGTGACTTTACCGTAATTTAAATGACATCCATGTGAGGAACTGTGCTATCTTTGATTTACTGAGGTGGGCAAACATAAAAAAAGCCTCTCAGAGCTTCCAGTAATGCTCTGCTTCTTGTGGATGCTGTCCCTGGGCTGAGGAACATCTCACAAGGGAAGCTCCAGGAGATGTGTGCAGTGCTGTGTGGTGCAGGCCACATGTTGAACTCTGCAAATAAAAGCAAATATGGAGCAGCTGCTCATTCAGGAAGAGTTATTCACCTTGTGGAAGATCCAGGTGGGGACCTAGGGGTGTGTGACAGGGTAACGGAGTAGGGAGGCCCTACTTGTGTAGACCGGGAGGAGCTATGACTTCCATGCCATCTTCTGGCTTCTCCTGACTCCAGGTGCTGGTCTTGCACCCTTCAGGTTCTCAGAACATCAGATGTGGTTGGAGCTGAGAGAAAAAAAAAAAAAAAAAAAAAAAAAAAAAAAAAAAAAAGTTGTCTTTTGCATGTCTTTGTCACTGCTGATGTAGAACACAGCACTGTGTGTGTTCATCTTTCACAGCGTTGTGAGTTCACATCGGCATGCCACATTTTTCTTTCTGAGCTGTGTGACTCCATGCTGCCTTCCCAGAGCTTGTGCTGATTTTCTGGTTTTATCCTACTGTGCAGACCTCTGATTTAGACCCATCCTTGCTTGCTTAATGTTGGCAGCCCTAAAAGGATGGCCCAGGTTTTTGAGCAACACGTGCATTCACATGCACACACTGCACTGAACTCTCCAAGAAGTCCCTTTACAAACTCGCCCTCCAGAGCAAGGACAAGTGGCCAGAGATAGGGAAAACTTCAGTCCTCAGTTTCCTCCTCCCTTCATGTCAATATCAGAAGGGAAACGGGCCAAAGCTTGAAGCTTTTAATGTGAATGAGGCACTTTGATATTGCTGGCGAGGGAGCGGATCGGACAAGCTCTGCTATTCTTAATTCTGGAAAACAACGGAGCAGTATGGTATCACACCCTGCCTCAGGCAAGGCCAGCTCAGATCAAGCAGGAAACCAAATGTTGATGTTTCAGAGATTTCTTAGCTCTGAGGTACTCTAACACACTGAAATGGTTGTGCCGCAGAAATGGGATTCAATGCGCTCGCTATTTTCTCACACTGCTTGAACACCCACGAGGGGTTCCCATGAATGCCTGCCTGCAAGCAGGCAGGGGGTTGCTGATGCCATAATTATCTTGAAATGGCTGCATTGCTTTTTTATTGGATTAGCATTAAAAGCCCAAATATGAGCTTTCTGTGGGATGCTTCTGTGTAATTAGATGCTAGAAGACATGTAAATGTATATCTGCTGGGGCAGGAGCTGACTCAATCCGTCATTTATAAGCAAGCAACAGGGTCACTTTGTTGTCCCAGGATTGCACAGTGTCACCAAGCAAGCCCTAAGCTGGGGCTTGGGGCTGCCAGTGAGCACAGGTCCATTTAGGGTCACTTTTGACAGGGACTGAACAAAGGATAAATATGCATCTGACAAAAGCCATGTTTGAAAATATATTTATTGTGTCAGATTTCATGAGCAGTAGCTATTTCTCCATTCGAGCTGAATGATAGCATTCAGCTTGCATACTTACTCATCCTGACAGCTAACAAGATAAACATGTCAGCGTGTGATTTGCCAAATATTTTCCCGTGGAATTCAGGCAGGAGTTGCCAAAGGAGCTGGCTTTTGGCAGGGGATCGCTGCACTCCAGCATACACACACAGCATGTATGGCAAGCAAAACATGCACCACCAAATCCACTAGGAACATTTTCCTGCTGCACTTCAGCTCTGCCCACCATGGCACTCTCCTGACCTGTTATAAAGCTCCAGAAATTCTAATTTTGCTGCACAGGATAATTGCACAGGGAAGATCTGCTGTTCCTGCAGGTTTAGCAGGTGCCAGGAGCTGGACAGTGTTCATTAGACCTTGGCAGCGGAGGCTTCAAAGGGCTGTGCAGGCAAGTCCCAAATTGGCTTTGCCTTTCATTGCAGGGCAGTTCTTCCCAGAGACTGAGCTGGCGACCTTTATCAGAGTGAGTTTTATTTACAGATTGGGAAATGGCAGAATGTCCTTTAAGATGAAAGAAATCAAAACACAAGAGAAAAGAAAGATTTTGCAGGAGCAAAAGCTCTGACAGGAGATCTGTTTGGAGAAGTCTGTATAAACAGACATGTTGGGCTGATATCTCATATTTTAGCCACAGCTCTTTGGAGCCTTTAGCTTGATAATGAAGGGTCTTTTAGGCTTTGGACTCCCCAGTGCATCTGTCTTTTAATAAAAATGCAGCTATTTCATCACACATTATCAGCTGACTCTAGTGCACTTGTCCCATCTGCTTGGTTTTGTCCTCTCTGTCCTGTTACCAGCAGGTAACGCTCACTGTCTTAGTATTTTTTACCTTGAAGATGCTCAGAAATGTTCTGCAGCCTCCTGGCCTCTTCCAGATGTCTATTTCCACCTATAAAGGAAGATTGATTGCTCCATTGCTAAATAAGAGCCTTTCTGAGGACAGAAACATCTCACAGCACAGGGCATGCCAGGAGAAATCCAGGGTAAGGTCCCACTGCTCTCCCCAGCCAGTGTCAGGGATGCTCAGGAGAACAGGCTCCCCTCCTCTGCATCCCCTGGGATGTCAGCATGAGGCTAGTGGCAAAAGCTGAGAGGGCTCCAGAAAAGCCCAGGAAAAAGTGTGATATGAGACCTTCTTCTGTATCTGCCTGTGCCAGAGCAAGAGGTTCTCCTTTCCTGAGCTGCCTCCCATAGATAGCACTGGGCTGGTGGGGAAGCTGCTGGCTTTCCCTTTCATGCCATACCCTCACAGCAACTCACTATGTTTTACTGTGAATTTACTGCACCAAAAAAATTACTGAAATAGATATTTAAATAGTATCACATGATTTTGTGTTATACCAAAGAACAACGAGGGTAAATTATGATTTATTTAATGGTCAACTGCTCTCAAGATGCAAATCTATAAGTGGTGGTCAACATCGGACCCACTTTTCAGGCAACCACTGGCCATAGAGCCACCATTCATATTAGTCACATAACAGCAAAGGTTCCTGCCACCCTATAAACATGAAATAAAAATAATTTACATTTCTACAAGGTCTACAAAACCTGAGCCTGATAACTCAGCTGGGAGGTGTCCCCCACTAAGGCAGAAGGGAATTCTGGCCAACCAGTTTCCTGTGGCCACACAGGAGAGAATGTAGCAGAAATGAACAGGAGATTCCTGGCCACCAGGCTGAGCTCCTCACCTATGTCTCCCTCCACCTCCAACGGACTATCCATATTGAGAAAATATCAGATATCTGGGTGCTAAAGTGCTGGGTGAAATAAGAATGTGGGCAATCTTTAAGGATCTCCAAGTTCCCAGTGTTTGTTTGTTTGTTTTTGCTTAGCTTGCTTTTGAAATCCTTCGTCAGCACTTTAGTGGAAGGCACTTTTCAAAAGAGCTCACCCTCCGCAGCACTTGTGACAGTCCTAAAAAGAAATTGATTCCTTGCTCGTACGGCTTCCCTCCAACCCATGCTGTGTCCCACCCATCAGCTCAAGTTCTTGCCACCCTACCCCAAAGCCACGTCCCCACCCTGACCCGTCTGCTGTGGCTGCACAGTAAGAGTGCCCCTGCAGTGTCCCAGAGGCCAAACCCAACACATTGTCTTCACCATGTTCTTGAGGGTGTTGTGGCAGCCCGCCCTTTTGGCTCCCCCTTTGCAGACTGCCTGAAGGAAACATGCTCCCTCCACCGCCACACAGAGGCCCAGGTAATGCTCCCTCCACAGATGCAATGCTTGAGCTACCACAGTGTGGTCACAGCTACAAATCAGAAGATGCTGGAATTGGCTAGCTCAGCAAGGCTGCCCGCTATCTTCTGGTTTGGACTATGATTTGCCAGAAGACAGCATACGAAAAGATTCCAACAGCAGCTAGGTTTGTTCATGGACCATTCTTCTGGCTGTACCAGCATCTCTGACTCCTATTGCTCCATCCTGGCCTCTGACCAACTCAAATGCTGATAAACCACAGTGATGTGTATGTGTGCGGTCCCATGCAACAAGAAAAAAGTTGTCTTATCTCAAATCGAGGCACTGGCTAGTCTGGTATTTGGTCCATGATAGAAATCCAGTTCAGAACATGTGGTTTCATCTCCAAATGCCATATTTGCTCCTCTCTGGTAGACTGAATGGCTTCTGTGGGTAGCAGTACTTTTTTGGACAGTGGACATATCCTTGCTCTACAGGTCTCCTTTTCCAGCCCTCCTGTTTCTGACCACTGGTGAGGCCATCATGATGGGGAGAGAGCGGTTTCTCCCATCTCCTCTCAGGTGCTGGCTAGAGCAAAGTGAAGACTAAACCCTTAAGCATTGCCTTTATCCAAAAGACCTTTAGGTCATGCTTCTACTATATCCAGTTGAAACCAAAGCTCCGAGGGATGACTGAGCCCATCAGGCCCTGTCTTGGATCAGCCAAAAGGCCAACCTCAGCAGAAAACTGTCACGAATCCAGGAACTCAAACAACAGAAACACCTTGGGATATAGGCAAAGGCAACAGACTTCCCTGCAAGCTCTATGGCGTGTTTCTAGATGTGGATCTTGGATTTGGGGGCAGGTTTGAGGCTTGCTGGTGCCTGGAAGGGGCAGCATGGGCACATCACACCCTCACTTGGGTATGGTCTGGCTGAGTCCTTTAGGAACAATCACCCTTCATGAATTTCTTCTGCTCCAGTATTTCTCTACAAGGTATCCATCCATGTCTCAGAGCAGCTGAAGGCTTTGCCTCTTCTGGTGGTAGTAGGACCAGCCCTTTCGGGACAGAGAGGTTGTGCCCAGTTCCTCTGTAGAGGATGGGAACGCAGCTTGTATCCCTTCCCTGTGTCTTCCATAGGATAAATCAACACTCTGGCTTTTCCTTTGGTCCACTGGTATTTCTGAAGGAATTTACACAGCCTTTAATGTGGGCTGTTAAACAGCAAAGGGTTATAAACTGAGGCCACGCTTTAGAAGAAATCAATAAGTTGCAATGGAAATACTCTGTGCTGTGTGGAAAGGGCCCAGATTGTCAGGAAAACAAACAAACAAACAAACAAAACAAACAACAACAACAACAAAAAAGCCTTGAATTGTTTTGTGCCAGCCTGGGTTTGGTCCGACCTGGGAGTAGAGGCGTTCAGTGCCAGGACAGTGCAGGGGGCTGCTTGATCAGAGAGGGAGCCCCAGGGAGAGATGGGAGGGAAAGAAAAGGAGAGGCTGTGTTTTGGGACCTGGTATTTCAAGTGGTCATCACAGATGATGAACTGGATACTGGGCAAAGGTAATAGGGATAGCCTGAAGTTTGTGACTGCTCCAGCTCTGAAGAATCAGCAATTCGCTCAGATTCCACATGGGTGGGAGAGGCAGGCAGAGATGCAGCTGGTAATTACGGACTGCAAACAGGCAGCACAAGATGACAAACAGGGAGAAGTTTAGCCTATCTTGTAGCAACTCAAGTTACAGCTCTAAATATGACTGAAATCCAGCTTAAAATGCAGAGATTTGCTGCAACTCTAAGTCCGCCTGTGTTTAATCTGTTGTATTATATTTGTAATTTTACCATAACTTAATTTAATGCTAGGCAGTGTTTTGGTATTTCAAGATACTGTCAAAAGGGTGAGCTGAATAAAGGGAAAAAATACAGATAGTGGACATTTTCAAAGAAGCATAACATCTGAAAACACCACAAACCAATACATATATATAAATATATAAAAGAATTTTGAAAATGAATTTGTGAGTTTTCTCCTGAACTCATTAGAATAGATAATATCAAGAGATTTAACGTTGAACTTTCCCTTCTATATCCTCATTGTGTGAAAAGTTAACAAGAGGGAAATAAGACCTCAGAATCTCATAGCCCAGATACCTAGTCTTCCACTTGCAAAGGAGAAGAAAAATGGGGATAAAATATGAAAGAATAAAAACCATTTAAGTCTCCAATTTGGAAATATCTAAGTGATTATTTGTGGTGATTCTTTTTCCTTCCCAAACTTCAGAAGGAAATGAATTCTTTCCATAAATGTCACTCCTTTGGGGAAAAAAGAAGATGATTCATGCAGAAAAATTCCACAAGGTCCAGTTGTAACATCTTTGCTATTTTAAGTGGCATGTAATCAAACCGCATTCTTATATCCATTTACTGATATTTATGTCATACGAAGAATGCAAACTTGAACTCAGCCATTCACATACAAGAACATGGGTTGATATCAGGTTAATTTATTTTACATCATCTCATAGGAATATTTAATTAACAGAGATGATTAAAAAAAGTAGTGTTTTGACAAATAAAAAGGAAATAGGTTGTGGAAATCCTGCTGAAATTACATATTGAAAATGTTTCATATGGATGTAAAGTAATACAGCCCAGGAAGAGAAGATGATGAACCTCTACAATGCATGAAAATGGAGCTATTTTGCAGGAAAGGCATTCCACAGCAGTTTCTCTTTATAGGCATGTACTGTGCAAGCCAGGAAGTACACACTGTGAAGCTTGCACTGCAATTTTTTTCCCCACCCATCATTCCCCAAACAGTGTTCAAATCAATGACATTTCAGATTTCTAATCAGTATTCTTTGTGCAACTACTTAGAAACAAAGCAAACAAACAAACAAAAGCAACGACAACAAAACATTAAAAAAAAAAAAGCATAAAAGCTAACAAAACAACCATTACCACCAAATAACAGTCAGTGGATGTTTAACTGTATGTTTAATTATGGAGCTTCAGTCTTAAATCCCTGGGCCTGATGCTAAGGTTGGACTATGCTCCCACTGAAGTTAATGAAATGTTTGTCTAAGTTAAAACAAACAAACAAACAAACAAACAAAAAACAAACAGGGAGGCTAGAAGCAAACTGGAAACTTAGCTGAGATTCTATCTGGCTATTCACAGGTATGGTCAATAGTACATGCAATCTGTATAAGGGCTTGCCTTATACAGCAAGTACACAAAACACAGGTCCAGTATGATCATTTGAGTTTAAAAGTTTTTCCCCTGCTTACACAACTACAGTGCTGCTAGGACTGGATTTTCTGTATGGCATTTACATGCACATACACAGACTTACTGTGCTAGAGATCTCTAAGTTTTAATGGTGACTCATAGGCATCTAAATTAATTATTGCTTATCATAATAATTAGGACCTGCAGGCCTACTCTAATTTTGAATGCAGGTGTGGGAAGGAGATGAAAGTTTATTGTTTCAAATTATTTTATTTTTCAATGCATTACGGTAGGAGAGATTTGAAAAGACAGGAAGACTGGGTGAATTCAGCTGAGGTTTTTGTTACACTCCCTAATGCGATTAATATGTTAGAGCTGTGAAAAACAAACAACAACAACAAATGCTGTCAGAAATTCCTGGAACAAAATTATTGTCTGTAACGTGGTCCTAGTGGATCAGTGCATGCATAGAATCATAGAAGCACAGAACCACAGAATGGTTCAGGTTGGAAGAGACCTTAAAGCCCACCCAGTTCCACCCCCTGCCATGGGCAGGGACACCTCCCACCAGACCAGGCTGCCCAAAGCCCCATCCAGCCTGGCCTCAAGCACCTCCAGGGATGGGGCATTCTGTGGGCAGCCTGTGCCGGTGCCTTATCACCCTTAAAGTGAAGAATTTGTTTCTTATATGTAATCTAAATCTCCCCTCTTTCAGTTTAAAGCCATTCCCCCTTGCCCTGTCCCTACACCCCCTGACAGAGTCCCTCCCCAGCTTTCCTGTAGCCCCCTTTAGGCACTGGAAGGCTGCTGTAAGGTCTCCCTGTGTCCTTTTCTTCTCCAGGACAAACAACGCCAGCTCCCTCAGCCTATCTTCATAGGAGAGGTGCTCCAGCCAGTTGGTCATCTTTGTGGCCCCCTCAGGACTCTCTTCAACAGGTCCATGTCCTTGTGCTGGGGGCCCCAGAGCTGAACGCAGGCTCCAGGTGGGGTCTCGCGAGAGCAGAGCAGAGGGGGACAATCACCTCCCTCGCCCTGCTGGCCGTGCTGCTTTTGGTGCAGCCCAGGATACGGTTGGCTTTCTGGGCTGCAAGCACACATTGCTGGCCCATGTTGAGGTTCTCAACAACAATCACCCCCAGGTCCTTCTCCTCAGGGCTGCTCTCAGTCTATTCTTCACCCAGCCTGTATTTGTGCTTGGGAATGCCCCGGCCCTTGCACTTAGCCTTGTTGAACCTCACGAGACTCACACAGGCCCACCTCTCAGGCCTGCCCAGGTCCCTCTGTATGGCATCCCTTCCCTCCTGCGCTTTGACTGTACCGCACAGCTTAGTGTTATCAGCAGCCTCGCTGAGGGTGCACTGTTCATGTCACCAACAAAGATTTTAGGTAATACTGCTCCCATGATGAGATGCATTGCAGTCATACACTCCATTCCCACTTCCGGAGTGTACAAAAAGATACTTGGAGTTTGTGATAAGAATGTGGGCTCTTGGCAGGTGCCTCGATAAAGGCTTACAGCCGCTACTTTCTTCCAAATACTGCTATTGCTGTGGAAAACTGCTCCGTAGGTGGAAGAGCTGCCCACTCTCCTTCACCACTATCCTTTGTTTCCAGGATTTGGCCTGCTCAAGACAGAGGACACTTCTTGACCTCAGCCCAGCAAAACGAGCAGCCTAGGCTCTCCGAAACCAGGAATCCTTCCCCAGGGCAGCCGTGGGCACTCCTGACAGGGAAATAAACCATCTGCTGATGGTTTATCAAACAAAAGCATCAATTCTGAACTCCAAATCCCAAATACTGGGCCTTAACCACTACAGATCCATTTACTTAATTATAACCAATACTGCTTGTTCCTTCTCTAAAGAATTCAACATTCATTTGGGAGTCACCACCTAGATTCTTGTGTATATGTAAAATGTCACATCTTCTAGAGATCTCCAATAAGATCTGCCTTTATTTCCAACCACTGCACAGGCCAAAATTTTGCAGTATGTTCAGTTACTTCTCAGATTAATTATTTACTTGAGAATCATGATTAGGAGCTGATAATGCAGTATTTCTTAGATGATCCAGTGAGATGTGAGCCTCCTGCTGTGAAGAACAGAAAAGCTACATGAAGGGGTCTGCTCTATTCCTTCTCCAAAGGACTGCAGAAGAAACTGGGAGAAGTCAAATTTCTGCAATTTCTACAGCATCTGCTAGGAGCAAGTACAATAAAAATGAAAAACCAAGGACTTATTTTATTTTATTTTATTTTATTTTATTTTTAAACACAGTGATCAGCTTGCACTGCAGCTTGGTTTTCACTTAGATGTCCATAATATCTCTGATACGAGAAAAAGTTAAATGCAGAAGGCAGAAGGAAAATCATCTCCTTCTCATTTGTATATGAAAAAAAAAAAAAAAGTGGTGTGGGTGCAGCTGAGCTTAGGGATGCTGCTGAAGGCTGTGTGTGTGTGTGTGCTGCATGCCTCCTTCCTGCTCACATGAGGAAGAAAGAAGACCGTGGCTCTATTTATCCACAAAGCTGGAGTCTGTAGCTTGGGGAACTACATGAACTAGATAAATAAACTCTGTTCTGGCTCCTTTTTTATGCTTCTTTTCACAATGCCTCTCCCTACTACTTTCCTCTTCCAAGAACTTCTCGGTATATTTTCTACACTGCCTTTTACACATGGAAAAAAGTTTACTAGGCCAGTCAAAGCAGCTGCTGCCCACATTCAGCTAACTCCTTCCTATACATAAATAAATAAAAGGGTAGACCTACTCTGATGTTCTTACAAAAAAAAAATTTTTTTATTTTTTTTTTTTTTTTTTTTTTTAATATTAAAAGCATTTAAATTAAAGCAACCTGTGCAATTAATTACTTCTAGAATTGCATGGTCTGATTTTTGTCAGGCTTTACCTCTCCCCATATAGATACCAGTGACTGTAAGTAAGGAGTGTGTCTCTAAATATCTTCCTTGTGTATCTAATAAGCTTTATCACAGGATAGAAAACACGATAATCTTTGCAATTTGCATTTTCAAACAAAATATGTACTTTATGTTTAATACGACTGATATAAGAACACTCCACACCTTACAGCATTGTCTAACAGAGGGTACTTTGTTACTTTGCTGAATATTTCATTAACACTGAAACTGCTACCATTCGCTTTACCAGTGCTAGAAAGGAAGCGATGCCAAGGAATATCTTGCAGACAACAAACGTGTAGACTGGGATGATGGCTGTGCCTCACCCACTGGTCTGTCATGGTGCTGACACGGGTTATCTCAGGACTAGTGGAAGGACCCATTGCTGTTCCTACACCTCCATGTGGAGCCAAAGCAGCTGCTCGCCTATTGGGAAAACAAATCCCATGGCTAGAAGCCACCAAACTCATATTCAGCAGCCCTGGGGTGTTACAGCTATAGCCTGTTTCAGAAACTGCACAGGCGATGGTAGCCCGCATTTGCGGTCCTTCCAAGGACCAGGAGACCACTGCCAGAGACCATTTGGGATTGCCAGCCAAAGGCACCATTAACCTACAATTTGTTTTTCAAGTAAGTAGAAATTCTTGGGTAAACGTGAATTTAAATTACAAATGGCTGCTTCCAACCATTCAGCTGGAAGGGCCAGCCGATACCACTAAATGGATACAGTTCACTCAGATATTGATTTTGGAGATATTAGTGTGATCTTGCACCACTTTCTACAACTCTGTGTCAGGCTGAGCATTACAGTACATTAGTGCAAGATGACTGTGGAGAAGGCCCAGCAGTCGAGGTGTTTGGATTTGGCAGTGAGTGGAGCTAGCCTGGCTGTGTGCATTCAAGATCTGCAACTGGCCTTACTAAAATGTCAGCTCTAAATACTTCATAAAATACATTATAGGGTCTCCTCGACAAAACCCAAAATCACAATGACTGTAACTGGCTTTGTGCCTTCACATTTCTTTATCAGGTTTCCCAAGTCTCCTATGTTTTTACACAGAACTAGATCTATATATAGCAACAACCTAAATTCACTGAGGAATTTACTTTTTCCACCACTTCTTCACTGTGAAGCCAAGAGAAACAGCAGTTTTATAACTGAGTTTCCTTTGAGAGTATGGGGTTTCTTCAGACTTGAGACTCAGAGGAAAATACAGCACAGAAAGCTGTGCTCAATGTCCAGTTCAGTGGAAGTTCCCTCAGTCTGAGGAGCAACGCATGCCAGTCACTGGCTTGCAAGCTGTAACGCTGATCCTTTCTATGCCCTAGTGCCATGCCAAATCTAAGTCCCAGCATGGAGCACTTGTTTATATTCAAGTCTCAAGGGACAGGCTTTCCTCTGACTCACAGAATGTTTTGGGTTGGAAGGGACCTTAAAGATCAGCTATTTCCAACACCCCTGCCATGGGCAGGGACACCTCCCACTAGACCAGGTTGCCCAAAGCCCCATCCAGCCTGGCCTCAAGCACCTCCAGGGATGGGGCATCCACACCTTCTCTGGGCAACTTCTCTCTCTCTCTCTTTTTTTTTTTTTTAAAAAAAATTATTATTATTATTATTATTTTAATTATTATTTTTATTATTTTTTGGTTTCGCCAAAGACACAGTCAGGATTAAAGGGATGTTCACTGCCTATCACCACTCAAACCCAAAGGAAGCAACATGAAAAAAAAAAAAAAAAAAAAAAAAAAAACTCTATAAATTAAATTTCAAGAGCTTTTCTAGTTGCTAATGAGACTATGCTACATTGCAGCAGAACACCACGAAGCTGCACCAGTACATGACAGTTAATACAAGTGCCCAGAAAGCACCACTGGAAGATGGGGATGGAGAGGAGTATCTTGGTGTAAACAACTTGAACCACAGAGACTGCCTGGGTTTGAGGGTAAATAGGTAGCTGTGTAAACGAAGAAAGAAAAATATTTTAAAGTCTTAAAACATAGCTGGGTTTTGTTTTTGTTGCATTAAAATCTTGTTTGCTTTGAGGTCGTGTTGGGCTTTGGAAGCCAGGTCTAGGAGGTGGGGAGAGGTGGGAAATAAAAGACTTTTAGCGACACAATGAAAAACAGTATACAGCACTCACGGTAGGGCTGGCCTTTTTGCCAGCAACAGTCTTTTCATTTCACACATCACAAAGGAAGACAGCAGCAAGTTTTCTCAAAACAAAACAAAACTCCATCTATCTCTCTGCAGCCAGACAAGAAGAGAATGCAACTTTTTGTGAAATGTTGCCAAAATGATATAGCCACTTTGAGGGAATGATTTTCAATTTCTCGTGAAAGCTGTTGTTTTGCAGAAATTAGACCGTTGTAACATTTTGCTTTGCTTTGCAGAAGTTTTGATCTTTTACCCCAGACACAAAGTGCCCAGGATGCACATGCTTGAATTCTTGTAAGCACCCTAGCTTGCATCATATTACTCCTGTTTTAATGACTTTACATCGGCTCCCAGGAAAGTCATGTATTGATTCTGAAGTTCTCTTCATTAACTGTCATTAAGAGACTTTCAGAGGACTTGCTACATCATAGCTCTCTGATCTTCTTTCTGTTTATTAACCACGTTATTCTTTAAAATGCAAATCAGCTGGCTATTTAATTTGACCTGAATTATGAATCCTTGAAACACAAAAGAGAGATTAGCTATAAGATACATCATCAGAAAAATTCAGTAGTGAGAAAATGTGTGCCTTCCTTTTATCTCCCAGCACCACACCTTTCTCCTGCTGCGAAACGTGTCACTTCATCTGTGCAGTATCTTTTGCTTCACCCATGATCAAAAATGTGCAATCATTCTTTGTTTTTACACTTTAATCTTTAGAAAAAAATCTTTGATGCACTCTTATTTCTGTTGTTTACACTGAAGTATTAGATAGCAACCTACAGACCTACCTAAAGCCCTCTGGGGGGAAGGGAGGTGAGTCTGGACATTTCAGAGTCTCCTCTATAAAGACAGGTGAGCCAGAAATACCCTTTGGATTTCACAAGCCTGCTCTGGATGTGTTATTGAGATATTGAATTTTTAGTGACATACTGAAGGCAAATAGCACAGCGATATGACGGCTGAAGAGCGCTGCCCCCATGATCCATACAGCAGTTTTCCTTCCACTTGTTATCCTCCTGCTGCTGCTGAAATCCCACAAAGGCAGCTGACCTCAGAGAGCTGAAGAAGCAGCAAAACAGTTGGGCTTTTCTCCCTTTCTTTCTTCAATTAAGAATCGCTGCATGCAACATAAATAAATCATCAACATCTGCAGTCGCACAAACTCCATTTTCTCCTAGATGACAAATCAAAGGGCAGATTTTTTATGCCTGAAGATTGCACAAGCACATTGACCACCAGTGTTATCCCACTGGTCAGTTACAAGCTCCAAAGAAGTTTGCAGAGAAGATTCATTGCAAAGAAAACTTGCTCAGGGGAAATAGTGGGAAGCCCATCAATTTCAAACTTTAAAGTAAACCTTGACAAAAGACTCAGAACTGACTGTCAGAAACAATCCTCTGTGAAAGGAAAAACAAAGATGAAAAGCCCTGCTACAGCAATATTACACACTGCAGTTTCCAACCACAACTTCGTACAAGAGTTTTGGCACCAAGGGCTGTTGTTTCCAATTTCCCTTGAACCAGAACCCTAGTAAAAGTGCACCAAGATCAGCTGATTTTTACCTACTTGGGTGATGAATGGTAACGAACCCATCAGCTACACACTTCTTCCACCCAGCTGGCTCAGGTCTGCTTAAAACTGCTTTAAACTTCTAAGCCTGCCATCAGCCAGCCCAAGTCTTGGTCCTATAACAACATCTGAGGCACCTCCAGTGTTTCCTGGATTCAAACTTCTTACTTCTTATGTAGTTGCACTAAAAGTAGGCATTTTGGACTTCAGTTTCCTCTTTATTTTTTTCCAGCTCACAGAATAGTTGAGTGCTTCAGGTATCCTGGTGCTATGTTACTGTACGTGGACGCATTACGAATTTCTCATCTTCCCACTTGAACTTCTTGGTATTTTACTTTATACATCCCATTTCCCTAAAGATGTTTAGTTTTCTTCCACAGTAAGTGCAAGACATAAATATGGTATTCATTCCTTCTCTTTGTCATATGACATTAAATTGGTTTTGGTGGTCGTTGCTGGCAAACTGATGTGGTTTCTGAGATCTGGAGCCTGACGCCAGTTTAGAGGAGAGCAGCATCTCAGATCCATTGTAAGTAATTGCTGGTTCGACTTTATTCCCCCAAACTTTTTGATTACCTGAGTGCCTGCAGGAAGAATAAATTCTCCTCAGGCTGCTTTGTTTTTTGGCTGTGTGAATTGTGAATATGCACATTGCCAGTGACACAAATTGAAATCGACTTTTAATGAAAGCATTTGGAAAAAAAAGTATTTGAGGCAAGTCGTTCTGAATTTTAGTTTCACCTAAGGTACAAAGAGCAGTTTTATATAACTAAGTTCTATTGTAATTTCCTTTAGCAAAGTGATGCAGTTAATACCATGTATCAAATCTGGAGCCAGGGGTTGGCAGGTGAAAAAGCAAGTAATTGATGTATTCAGGAGCTTGAAAACAGAGTTATCAGTAAACAGTCTTCTTAAGCCACTGGCTTTACTTCAAATTCTCACTTTCATTTATACCCTGAGAAGCCTTCAGTGTCATTAATTGTATCTACTAAGGAAATGGAAAGGAAAGTAGAAGAATTTGTAATAAAACTGAACATAGAGGGAAATCCTCTGACATTTCACTAACTTGTAATACTTTATGAGGGATGACTACTAATTATTTGTACTGAAGGCTCAGTAACCACCATGAACAGAAGCAGAACATATGAGCTTTGTGTGGATTTCTGTCCAGAATAATGCAGAAGGGTGGAACCTAACTCTCATTTTTGGAAATAGACAACCAACCAACAACACTTCAACTTTGGAATACATTCCGTCTTTACAGGCTCATGGTATTACTATGCATGACGATTTTTGTACTAAACGTTTCTATTTTTTCCTTTTGATGCTACTTTCTTGAAGTCTCTGCTCAGGTCTTTGAAGGGAAAGGTCTACAATTTCACATGCAGAGGATCCAATTTTTTAACCAACAGAAAACACTCCACAACTCCAAGGTTTCATCTGTTTTGAGGTCACAAAAAAAACACACAATTCTAATATGTTTTCCATTCCAAGCTGTGCTTCAGTCACAGTGAAGTCAGGCCACAATGGTATTCAGATTCCAGCCAAGCTGTTATTGTTTAGTTGCAAAGTTAACTCACCTATGGACCATAATTATGTGATGCCAAAAGCTCAGCTGCTTTCAGGTTACGACCAAAGATAAAAGATGCCTCATTTGAACAAACAGTGTTCCGTGCTTTTGATAGCATCCAGTCTAGGAAATCAACCTTTTTTAGTTTTATTTTTCACAAATTAAATGCACACAGGAGATGTACCT
Organism: Nettapus auritus; assembly: GCA_011076525.1. Lineage (NCBI taxonomy): Eukaryota > Metazoa > Chordata > Aves > Anseriformes > Anatidae > Nettapus > Nettapus auritus. The sequence continues at coordinate 135,126,568 of CM021766.1, read as the reverse complement.
GTAGGGTGTGCCAAGACCACCCAGCAAGATGGTTACCCAGTCAGGATTAGGTCTTGGGAGTTCCTGGTTTAATTTTTCTATGTTAAAACCACCAGACTGAGCTGATCTGAAGGAGAAAAAAAAAAAAAAAGTGGCCAGAAAGCAGATTTTTACAACATGGCAGTAAATTTGGAGCTTGTTAGAATGCTAGGGATTAATGGCAACAGAAGGATTTTTGTAGAAATCACAATAACTTTGGGAAAACTGCTTTCCCTGCTACAGTGCAGAACACCCAATACCATCTGTGCACATTTGCAAATATTTTAAAATAAATTCCTACTGACGTGACCAATGCTTATCTGAAGCTTCTATCTTCATTTCTTCATATTTTTAGCCAGTGCAAGTCAAAAGAACTCTGGGAATTCTTCCTACAGTTATTTTAAACTGTGATGATTTTTTTTTTCTACAGAGTTGAAAAAAATTGATAAGTTAAAAAAAGAGGTCTTAATTTCATTTTCTTACATTACAAATAACAGATATCTCCCAAAGCGTTAGCTGGTCACTATAATATCTCTGCAGATATGGCAAAATGCCGACAATTCTGTTTTAAAGGATCATAAACACTGTGCAATAAACAACGTTAGTACATTTGCAACCTCTCTGATGTTTGCCAAATCCTGATGTCTTCTATAATCTCACACCTCAAACAGATTTAGAAGTACTGCAGCAGCAACTCTAGGACTAACCATGGCAGAAACACAGAGCAGTAAGGTTTTCCCCATCCATCACGTCACAGATGAGGACGGGAGGGATAAAGTTTTCGTTGACACCTAATAAAGCACACACAGCAAATGTTTACTCAGTTCTTCTGCTTTGAAGATACCGTCAAGCACTCCACTGACAGCCATCCCTGTTCCTGCTTGTTTAGACACAGTCCTGAAATGCGGAGATATGGAACATGAAAAGTATTCGACTTCAGTGATTTCACAGTGTGATGACAATGTTATATACTACAAACCCATTGCAAATCCAAGTTTAAAACACATACAAGTACTGCAGTTTGAACTATAATTCAGGCTATTTCTGAGGACAAAAAAAAAAAGAGCCTGTGACACCAAGCTCAACCATTTGGAGTGGGGAAAAATATATTATATATATATATATATATATGTTCACCTACACACAGTCACCAAGCATGAAAACTCTCCTCTCATTTTAGTGCCATGGATGCAACAGACCTCTGCACCCAGGGGCTGAGCAGAGTCTCCGTGGTGATCCCGCATTAGCAGTGTGGAAGGAGCTTGGGGTCAACCAATCTTCAGTTCTCTTTTCTCTACATGAGTCCTGGGGTGGTCGCCCTTACCATGGGATATGGGGCAACCACCCAGGCTGACATGAGTGGCTGAGCTACCAACAGCTGGTTTATTATCTATAACACAAAGACCCAATGTCGGGCACAGCTGTATCACTCCTTTCTTGCAAAACATTCCCAACAGATGCCTCTGGTCCTCACCCCATAAATTCAAGCTTCCACAATACTTGTAGCCAGGGATATAGCACATGCAGTGTTATCAAACATGTAGGGGATGGAGAAATCTGGAACCACCCAGCCTCCTGCAGAGCAGTCCCTGCTGATACCAACACACACTGTTGGGAGTTTGATCGACAGACAAGTAGATGCAGGTTTGCTCTAATGTGTCCTTTGAGTTCAAGTGAATGCTCAATGTGACACATCTGAAAGACGATTTTAATTAAAAGCCTAGACTTCCTTCTATCAAGTCCGGTTCCTTCTATCAACTTGAATCCTCACTTTATAATTAGAAATTTATTACTGTTAATAAACAATCTCATTTTTACAACATTGATAGGTTGCCGTTTAATGCATATGGTACTTACACAAAGTTCACTGAAATATTTTATCTTATACCTATGGAAACACTACTGTTTATGAGATGAACAAAGACAGGTTTCAGCAACTGCACATGCCAAAAACTAAGGTCAGCTTTTTAACAAGCTAAAGGTATTTGTACATAAAAATGCATTTTCATCATTTTATGAAGAACCAACAAGACAAAATTTTAAGGTAATTAATTCTACTGCTCATACTTATCCTTCCAATAAGCTTCCCTTACAGCCAAAATGACCCCTGCGCGGAGGGAGAGTACTATTAAAGCCAGGCTCCGTTCCCAGCAGAGCTATATCCTGTTTACCATGCCAAAAAGGGCATATAGGAATTCACAGCTAGTGTGCATTTGCTTCTCGACATTTCATGGTCGAGGTTCAAGCTACATTATAGAGACTTAAAATAAATACTATGCAGAACTCAGCATTGAGAATAACTGCTGAAGAGGAGCATGCACTTCCCTGTAGATATTTATAGCCGTCTCTGCTTCTACGAGGAGCAATTTGGAGGGGTAGAGCAGTCAACATTTTATTTCCATTCAGAAACTATGCAGTGATTTATGCTTGTTAAACTCTGCATGGTTAAATGTCCCATGACTCGCTTTCTAGTAATTCCTTTTATTAAACTCAACTTACTGATGAGCTAAAGCTTGATAATAGGCACAGAAATAACAGCATGGCAATTTTACTTAAAAATGTAGATATTTTGTTATCTGCTTTTGAGCAACCATTAGCCTCTCTACATTGTATATGATACTAAAAGCCTTGATATTTTTCTGTCCTAGTGATAGAAATTTAAAGCAAAATCAAACATGATGACATGATGTATAAAAGAACTGGGAGAGTTGCTTTTAAGTACAGGCAATAAGACACAAATTCTCTGCAGCTGTATCACTGACATAATATACCCAGAAAAGGCAGGGGGAGAGATGATTTAGGGTAAGTAACATATTGAATAATTACATTCACAAAGCTTAAGTCAAAATATTCCAGAAATTATAGCACAAGTCACGAAGAACCACAGTGAAATCATATTTTCAAAGACTCCCAGATATACAGTCCATTCACAGGACTTTGTATTTATCAAGACGCACGCAAGTACTTTTATCTCAGCTCCTAGTAAGGCTAAAGAATATAGTTAGCAGACTCTTAATTCCGATTTTTATTTTTATTTTTATTTTGTTTGTTTGTTTTCAAATTCTGCAGGTAAGATATATACTTTGATAAAAAGCAGAAATGAAGATGTAACCTTCAGGATAAGAAAGCTTTCCTGTATTATGCATAGAGAGGAAAAGGGGTGTTTGAATAGCTTTTAAGGTTCATATAACAGGTGAAGACCTCCTTATCTTCCTTCCAGAAGTCAGTAACTTTGTCAGATGATGGAAAACCTAAAAATGACTTTCTCATCTCTCTCTCCTGAATTTGTGTGCTGACTCAAAAACATCATTTTTGTACAAAATTTTACACCTCAGCTTCAAAATGATCTCAGTATAAAAAGAGAGTGACATCTCATTTATAGGCAGTACGGTTTGGGTGATGTAGGAACTTCTATACCCCAAACTTAGCTTTAGGACTGACCGGCTGTGTGGTTTTTGGGGAGGAAAAAAAAAAAAAAAAAAAAAAAAAAGACTTGCTGTTTTCCCATTAAAAAAGGCTTCCCACAATAATACTGAAAAATCACCAGTAGTCTGCGGTGACTTTGGGAAAGAGACTTGGTCTGTGTGTGACAGTGCACAGCTGTGAAATGAAATGCATAAATAGCACTGTGTGTGTAATGGACAAATACAAAATTGTCCCACGTCCCTCCTGGATGCAAAGTGCCATTGCTTTAAAACAGATACACGTAATGACCACTTTCTATTTTGAAACAGCATTATCAGGAATGTTTCTTATTGTTTGTCATGACAAATAGCAGATGCAAATAGCAATGCAAATGCAAATAATACAAGTAATGTATATGCAAATAGTAACTCCTAAAACACACATTTTACAGATGAATTCTCATGTGGCTAAATGTCCCTTATGTCTTGTTCTTGTCTTCCAGTGGGACCTCAGCTCTGCTATGAACTTGCATTTTACATGTGTTGTGAATTTTAATACTGGGTTGTTAATTCAGGCTACCCCAAGCATGAGAAAATAGGATAAACATCAATGCCAACATTTAGTGGTGAATCTGAGGCAGGTTCAGGTGGTGTTTCTCAACTCACCTGGCAAAGCAAAAACCAGTACTTGAAGCCATTGTCCTGCCTCTGTGCTATCTTGCTCTATATTTTGTGGTCTGTTCTCTGAAGCTTCCCTCTTTACTTGCCACACAAAGCTCTGCCTGCCAGTACCGTAGCCAGTGATAAGGGCAAGTGGTGGCCCTGATGGAGCTCTCACCAATGTGCTCTTCAGAGTCATTTCAACTGTACCTTGCAGTTCCTGAGCCCCAAGGCATAAAATATGTAGATTTTCTCAGTCAGTCAGTCATTCCTAGTGTCCATATCACTGTACAGACACTGAGAAAGACAGAGTGAAAGACCAAAAAGCCTTAGAAAAGAAAAACGTAACATAAATAAAGGAGCTGCTCTGTCCTGAAGTGAAATCAAACTGCGAACCAAAAACAGAGCTGGATATTAAGCTGTCACGGAGGTTCCTGCTCCAAGGGCAAAGCAGATTAATAAGAAAGGAGGTGCCTAAAGGCCTCCATCAGGTGCTAGCACAATATATTTATGAAACAACTGTGATTATGTATCACAGCTCTGTAGCTGGCCAAGCCTTCATACAAAGAGGCTGGAGCTTCCAGAAGTAACCGCACAAAGTATTACTCCTTTCTGTCATACATGATCCAGCTCTCATATCATTTAGTCGAAAAGAGAAGAAACAAATTCAAGAAGCTTCTCTTCCAGAAAGTCTTGAATTTTCCCATTCAAGAGTGAGCTGCAATGCATGCATCATTAATTTCTATGCAGAAAACATTGTTCACTTCAACCAGCAATTAGTGGTAACATTTCTATCCTGTGCAGTGATGAGATTTTTATGCTAATCATTACACAGCAGTAAATTAATCATTTGGGCACATTTAGATGGTATGTATATTTCATGAGACAGATATAGATATCAAGATCAGCTTGATATTTACTCATGGTAAATGGAAGTGTCTCAAATTGTCATGGGGGAAGCATACTAACTAAATATGCAGCCAGAGATGTTTGCAGTGTAACAGCAGAAGAAGCACAGCTTCATCTCTTGGCCCAAAGAAATAACTCCCTTCCTTTGGTTTTAATTATTTTAAGGGAGGTAAAACTCTTGTGGGATCATATAAAACTAAATCATTCAAAGAGTGGCAGTGAAACTCCAATAATGTCTTGACACACGAAGGACAAAAGCAGCAACTTTATACCCGATCCTGTAATTTTTCTTTTATTACTGGCAAAATTACCTACATTACATTATGCAGTATTGAAAAGAGACTTTTCATCAGCATTTGTGCTATAGTCTGGTCGGGTGAATGAATTATGTATCTGACTCGTCCCTCTGTAACTATGTCTGAAAGCTTTGAGTTGTAGCAGAAAGGAAGCCTACCCAGGGGCCTCCCTTCTTCTCACCAGATGCAAGAGATTTGTAATACCTTCAGGAAAATGTTTATTTGAAATTTAAATTTTTTGACACATATTTAAATACTACTGCTTTTTTTTTTTTTTTTTTTTTTTTTTTTTTTTCAGCTCTAAGCTCACAGACCTTTGCAGGCAAAAAGTAATCTAGTCTAAAGCTGACAGCATTTTATTTTATCAGAGGGAAACATACACATGGTCTCTTTATCTTAGAACGACGTCAAAATACTTACGAATAGCACAAATTTATGACAGGTGACCCTGACAATGATATATACATAATATTCTCAACTACTACTTTCTCAGCTGAAGTAAGACAACCAGGTTACTCCAAGATGACAGGTGGCATATAAGTGGAAGGTAAAGTTATGTTGGTATACTTTTATCTCTTAAGAAGGGCTTTGAACTGAAAATTGATCAACTTATATATGTTTAATTGCCATCAATTGATACAGCAGAATTGCTTCACTGAGCAGGGATAATGATGAGCCATTGCACAGCAGGTACAAAAACCCACTGGGAAAGGAAAGAAATTTATTAACATCTCTCCATTTATGGAAATTTTTGAACATGCAAGGTTATCAGGAGAGCACTGTGAACAGCCAAAATTTAAGATCTGAAAACTATTGCAGATCAGACCAAATAGAAGAGGTGAATCAAAAAGACCATGTCCTATTTTAATCAAAACCAGATTTTATAAGGAAGAAAAAATCTTTGAGAAAAATCTACTTGAGAAATAAAAGTTTTAAATTCAGCTAATATAAAATAAAATTGTAATATTGATTCTTTATATATATATATATATATACATTTTTCAAAATCTGCTCTGCAAGTATTCTGTCCTGAACTATGTATCTAAAGTTTTTGTGAAGGTTAAATTTTCTTCGGGGGCACTATGGTCTTAATTTTTTATGGCCTATCTTATTTAACCTATGAGCCAACAAGCACATCTTGGGATGTATTTTGGAGTTAGCGTGCATACAACATCATTGTTCTTCACTCCAGAGAGCATTCCTGACTCTAAAGATGCTCTACCTGACTTAAGGCAATTAAGGGTTTTCTTCACCTATGGAGAAAAACACAAATAAACCCTGTTTTCAAGTGAGCACAGGTGAAGACTTGTAACAATAAATGTAACTTCACTGAAAACCCTGCTGAACCTCTGATGTAGAGAGCAGCATACCTTGAGGAAAAAGGATGCAGAAGAGAGTTGATGTATTCCATGAAGGTCAAAAGGCTGGATGCAGAGACAATTGAGGGTATGTCAGCGGTAAGCATCACTGGCTTTGCTCTTGTCAAACAAGTAAGGAAAAATGAACACACATACACAACATGCTTTGAAAGCATAGGACATTTTTGCCAACTTTATTTTAATACTGTTTCTTCAAAAAGAAATAGCAGAGTATCTCAGGCAGCTTTTATGTTCCTGAAATGATTTGGAGGGAAAACTGAAACATTTAATAAACTTGATGTAAAACCGCTATTAGGGGATTTATCATGGTAAACAGGTATCACAGTTATTAATTCCATAAAAATGAATGGCTCATCACTAAGCTATTGCTCAACTACAGAACTGATCAACAGCACACGAGATTGCTTGCCATTTGGTTTAATACTCTGCGTTGTTTGTTACATCCGTTGTTTTGCACTGATTATACTGCAGCAGTTAGTCACATCAGCAAGTCTGCTTGTTGTAAAATTTAAAACCACAAACAAGCACCATGTCACAAAGAAATGAGAAGAAATCATATGCTCTAAAATGTTCCCCAACACCAGTTGTTATCTGCTTTACAGAAACTTCCAAAATTCTGAATATACAACATCTTTCATCAGGAAGGCAAAACAAACAAAACAAAGCAAAAACAAAGCAAAACCAAACCGACCAAACTAACAAAGAAAACAACAATAAACCAAACCAAACCAAACAAAAGCAAACCACAGGGTAGTATATAATAATCAAATTCCTAAGTTCACTCCTCCTTTAAAGTGCCCATGTACCAGCGTCCTCTTGCCTAAATTCCAGCAGGGAAGAACGTCCCAGCAGAGAGAGGGGCAGCTCTGTGAATGGCTTCAGCAGCATGAACCAAAATCTGCTCTTACACTTCATTTGTACATCAGCTGGCAAGTAGTGAAGGTCACAAATCACAGCTGTGATGGCTGTCTGTGAAACATCATGGCATTTCAGAGAAAAGCTGCCACACACAATTCTCTGCATGTCACCACTGTGAGTTTTCCATCAGTACGAAAAGGACAAGCACAGATTTCCGTGGGGAGGTGACCAAAGAAACACAGGAGCTGCTGCTGGAGAGCTGGAAATCCCATTATTGACTTCCTATCCTCTACATCCTGGTTTATCTGAGTCTTCCATGAAGCAACCTTTATTATGATTCAGCAGTAGGGGCTGACTGAGCTATTTAAAGCCATACTATTTTACCAGTTTGACAATTAACTGAACATTTTTCTATCTATTACCATTAGAACAGCCAAGGTGGCATCCCTGTGCATGGCAAGGCAGGGTTGGAACTAGATGATCTTCAAGGTCCCTTCCAACCCAAGCCATATGATTAATTTGTCCTAGAGCCTGAAAACTACAGTATTACCTTAAAAGAGTAAGAATAAAAGGCTGTTAATAGGATACCATATGAATGCATAGACTGAATGGCAGAAAACTAACTCATAAACATGTACACTAACTCAATACATAATTATTCTGATGCAATGAATTTATTTCCTTATATTTTTCCTGCTGCAAAGAATCAGTTTGTATAGAAATGAATATTTTACTATGACAGAGAGGTATCATGCTTTCATCGGAAATTTAAAAAGTACTTAAAAAAATTTGAATTGAAAATCACAAATGGAAAACATTAAAACAACAAAAAGAACCAGGAATGTGTAAAGGAGTATGTAACTTTGAGGAATACAGATATAATAATGTTCAAAATCGGGGTGAAAAAAAGGAATTTCCTACAGCTGTAGACCACATGCATTAGTGGACTCACAATCTTTACTGAAGAACAGAAATTTTATTTCTTGCTGTTTTATTACCTTGGCAACATCTCTTCCATGTCAGCAATTACATAGGAGACAACAGTCCAAACAGCAGCACAGAGATTCATCTGGTTTGGATCCTGAACTGTCATCGTGTCCCCTTGAGAATGATGAAACCAGAAGTATTTACTGAGGTCATCACGCAAGCTGGCACCTATGGAGAAAAATGGGCAATATTCCATTATAGGAATACAAATATTTAAAGAGGAATATAAACTTGAATCCATTCCTGCACTGTTTATTATTGAATCCACATGCAACTGTATAAAGTTCCATATAATAACTGCGCGGAGCCATGGCATGTGCCATTTGTAGGTTTTAGGTTAATTGACTTGAGGGAGCACAAGGCATCAAAAATTCACGCCAGGAAAAGCTGCACTTCCCTGAGAGGCTCGTTTCCTCAGTAACAGTACACATCCATTTTCCTCTACCAGAGTCCAACCAGGAAAATCCACACAATAACCCCCACGTGGCAGCACTTCCTTCTGTTCTTAATCCCGCAGAAACTGAGTCTTTAGCTGTGAGAAGTAATATCAATATTTATGCCTGCTCAAATGGCTAGTGACTGCTTCGTTATGAATCCTTTCCTTGCTGTGATCTGTGCTGAGGAAAGCTTTTGGAATTTGCTTCTACTTTTGAGCCTTAGTTTGTGATGATGATGCTGTGCTGTTTCACCGCAGCTTTCCAGATAGCCCGAGGTAAGCTGTCAGGGGCCCTTGTCAAACAGGGGGAAAGGCAAGTTGGGTGAAGGCACAGTTCTTCCTCGTCAGGAAAAGCTGCCTCCCCCTGGGGCCCACAGGCACAGAAAGGACTGAGCTGCCTCAAGCTGTGTGGGCTCAGGCAGCACAAATAAAGCCTCAGAGTAGACTGAAGGCAAAAGAAGCAAAAGCTGCTGCCCCACCAGAGGCTGCAGCAGAGATGCCAGTGTGGTATTTGTGCTTTTTGTTCTGGCCATTCTCCATCTGGTCCAACCTCCCATGACCCTCTCTGACACCCCTTCTCCTTCCAATTCCTTCATGGAGTTTGTTATCCCTGCCACTTCTTTGTGTTTTTTTTTTTTTTTTTTTCCACAGAATCCCAAAGTGGCTGAGGCTGGCAGGGCCCTCTGGAGCCACCTGGTGCCACCCGTGCCCAAGCAGGGACACCCAGAGCAGGGTGCCCAGCACCACGTTCAGGCGGCTTCTGAAGGGCTCCAAGGAAGAGACCCCACAGCCTCTGGGCAGCCTGTGCCAGGGCTCCGTCACCCGCACAGCACAGAAGTGCTCCTGGTGCTCAGGGGGAGCCTCCTGGGGGCCAGTTTGTGCCCAAGGCCTCCTGACCTGGCACTGGGCACCACTGCACACAGCCTGGCTCTGTCCTCCCTGTACCCTCCCCTCAGGGATTTACAGAGAGTGATGAGACCCCCTGAGCCTCCTCTTCTCCACGCTGAGCAGTCCCAGCTCTCAGCCTCTCCTCAGGCCCTTCATCATCTTCATGGCCTTTTGGTGGACTCTCTCTAATACATCTATGTCTCACATAATGAGGAGGTCATAACTGGACACAGCTTCCATCTTTCCATTTTATCAGCTTCCATCTGCTTTGTTTTTCTCTAAAAAACTTCCTATCAAAATAAAACTCCACCCAAAATTTTGAAAATGTGCTATTTGCCAACACCACTCTGATTTGATGCTTGTAACTCCTTTGTGTTGATTCATTTACTCTGCAAGCTGATCAGGGCTAGAAGGTCCACTGCTCTCCGTGTGTGAAGCACTGCGCACAAAAGATCCCCACTCTCTGGTTAGTTATGGAACTGAGAAAACAAATTCTGATACAAGCTTGAGAATAAGAGCTATAGGGCCCAGTCAGAATACAAACTGAGATTACTCCTACTCTGTCAAGTAATACAGAAAAAAAAAAAAGGATTGTTTGATTATAAAGATGAAATAAATAAATTATCCATATAAATAAATAAATAAACAATCATATATTTATTTACAAACAGTAGAAAATCAGCATCAGATGATGAGGGCTTTGATAAATTCACGTGTGCTCATAAGACTTACTATTATGATCCTTACTGGTTTCACTGAAGCCTTTGAAGAGAATGAAACCAACATTTCTCACAGCATAACCTTACATTCCTACAATACATATGTTTTGATTGCTCACATAGTCATTCTGGACACAGTCCAGCTCTCACTACGCAGTTACTGCCATGATGGGAACTGACCTGGACTGCTTCTTTCACTGCTATTTTAGGGGGAAAGAAAAGAAAGGTAACACATTTTATAATTCCATCCCATATGGAATGAAGATCCCTTCATAAGAGAGAAAGACCAAATGCTGCAGCATATGGTTATACAGTTTGTGATTTCATTTTAAGAGTCTCTTCTTGCTCTTAAGAGACTTGTTTGCCATTGACTTGAACCAATGTAATCCCACTGAAGTCACCGGGTTGGTTACAGGTGCTAAAATATGTTCCAATAATTTTAGCATTGAATTTATGTCAACTCATACTCACTTTCAAAATCTTACTCTAAATTATTTTAAATATATACAACCATAAAGTAATTGAACTATGATAAATTCTTTAACTGATGGAATCCTGCCCTACAGATGCATTATGAGTTAAGTCACTGAGGGAAATCCATTATAGTTTTTGAACGTATTTATAAGACTTAGGGTAAAAATTTGTTGTCTGGAATTTGTAGTAGACATTACACTAATCATAGTAATTATGAACTTAGAGAGTAGCGTTTTTTCTCTGTGAATGGTACAAGGATAAATATCCTTCCCTTTGCAATGTTTAACTTCCCAAAATGCTAAAATAGATTTGTTTCTCTAAATTGATTTAAAAATCAGAAAATGACCTAACTTTGACATAAGCAATTACCATGTAAGAACTCTGGCAGAAGGATTTGTCAGGGACTGTGTGAGCAGAGAAAATACTGAAGGGTTCCTAAACTGGCCACACCATCTCTTCAATGTCTTAGGCTCTCATTTAAGTCACTGACCTGTAAACATCTTATGAGACTAATGAAAAGACCCCACAAAAGTAGTTTTATCCTATGTAATTACAAACAAAAGTGAAAATCTATATTCTTAGCTTGGAATACAAGAGAAGCTTACAGGCAAGCACCTCACACAAGCGTCTAGACACGATACACCCTCGGGCACATATATAACTGCAAACAGTTTTCATGTCTCCTGCTCCAAACTTGAGGCTCCCCTGTACTAATGTGACTTGCCAGAAGATATTTATGGCTTTCAGAGGTTGCCAGGCTGTGGGAAGATGCTGAATATTGCCCCTTCACCAGCAAATGCATCCAGGACTGAGATGAACCCGTGCAGATGACTGTGAGGAGAGAAGTTCTGAGATACTCTGCAGACTACAATCATGTTGAATGACCTAAATAAAGTCATCAGGATCCTACAGCCCTTCTTCTAAAACACTAACAGAAGAAAAAATGTTTCAAATATAAACAGTCATCCTACAGAATTTAGGAGAAAGGGAGAGAAGAATTCTGCTTAATGTTTCAGACAGTAAGATTTCAACATAGATCGGCTGGCTGACCATACTGGATCCCACATAGCCAATGTATTATTAACTGTTCTCAGACAAAGTCTACCTGGAAGCTGAATTTGCCACTTTCAGAAATTTTAAACATAGTGAGAAATCAGAAAAAATAATCTAGATACAAAGTTCAAAACTCCATTTGCCAACTCTTTTGTTTTTTCACCTAAATGATTTAAGTTTTTGTTCTTGCTGTTACTGTTTAGATGGTGACATTTCCCTCAGGAACAACAGATAGTAACAAATGGAGGTTTATTTTTGCAAGATGCATAAGCTAGCAGTCAAGTAAAACAGATGAGTAGCCATGCCTCATAAATCTGCCAATAAATTATTCACCCATCTCCATGCTAGCCACCTACAAAGTGAATAGCATACAGCCTTACAAGAGTGCTGAAAGGTCTAATTAAGAACTTAAAAATCCTCAGAAGGGAGGCGTTATGTAGGTATGCATCACGTATTTAATTCTGATTTCCAGGTGGAAACAATACTCAAACAGAAAAACAAGTGATGGGCTTGGTGCTCCACTATCCCATTTTATGGTCTTTTGCTACTTTCCTTGTGTTCCAGATTGCAGAGCAAGAACACCCATAAAGAAAAAGGGGATGTTTGCCAAACAACCCCCTTTAATCGGCCTTTTGCAGTCTGTTCACATTTACAGTGATGCAAATCACATGAGGAACACTGCTGGCCAATAAAGAATTTACTGAGAAATTACTTCTATCTGGATGTAGTAAATGTTATGGCATGAAAATAGGGAATGTTAAAAGCAGCTGCCAAAAATGCTGTACTTATTGTTTGACTGCATCAGAAATACTGGAAATCAAAAAACTGAAAATAGTTAATCATTTACAGTTTCGGTAAGATAACACCCAGTTAATACAGAATTCCATTACAAAGTAGCAGGAATGCCTCTTTAGGACAGCACTATTTAGTGCCATTCGTGACCCCCAGTGCCTGGGGGGACCCACTGGCGTGGGTCTGACTGAGGAGCCATGGAAGAAATACCTCGTGTCTGGAGCAGCCAGCTCTTTGGTAGGACCATACGTGTGCTTAGGGAACTACAGCACACTCGGCCTGCTTCTCCTCGATGCAGCAAGGCACTGCCTTGCTTGGCTGACATTTGTGGGAAACGCTAGCAAAAGTTGGTCGGATGCAAACAACCAGCTGATGCCTCCATCTTCTCAGCTCGGCTTTCTTTGTTGTGAGGGTTGTGGTTTTTTTTGTTCTGTTTCACTGCTCTCATCTCCTGAGATCCCCTCCTTATAGCTGACCTATTAGTGAGTGCGAAAAGCTGCTGCTGCACCTGATTCTGTGCTTGATTGCAGAGCAGAGTCCCTTGTGCAGCACTTGCCCAACTTACTCCACAAAGGTAATATTTTTAAAAACATGTACAGCCAGCATGTGCTCTCTTGTGACCAAATGCCTGCTGAAAACCCAAATTGCACTGGAAGGTTTGGAGTGATACCGGTGTCATCTGAGCTGGCAAAATCATTAATCACAGAGGCCCCTTAGCACAGCAGGCGAGTGTCCTGTGATCCAGCTCCACTTCTAGGAAACACACAGATCCTAAGTGTTGCAGGCCTACTACACAGAGTTCAACCAGCCCCTCAGATATAAACCTGGCCTACCTTCCCCAGGTGCTGCACCTTCCTTTAAGACTAGCCATCTCCCAAGCTTTACCACCATGCACAAGCCTTTCTTCGTGAATCAAATCAGTGTCATGCGGTAGTGAGAAAAATAAGGCAATGGTGTAAAACTGCACCAAAGCAGTCATTTTCTTTTTATTAATGTGAATTACGGTCACTGTTACCAGAAGCAACAACCAAATATAACAACTGTTGTCTGCCGTCCTGCTGCTGCTACCATTGCAAACCCCGCCACCCTCTCCGCTTGCTCTGTTTGTGACTTGCCTAAGGTACTATCACGAATATGCCATCAGGATCTTGATTCCTGCTCCCAGATGGTGGTTACCTCATGGAGCACGAGTAATAATCACCTCCTTCTGTGCTGCTGCACCAGAGACATCGTCTCTAGGAACCGCATCTATCCATCTGGAGCTCCTTGATGGAGAGAGTCAGAGGAAGGGCCACTGAGATCATCAAGGCCCTGGAGCAGCGCTCCTGGGAGGAGAGGCTGAGAGCTGGGGCTGTTCAGGAGATTTCCTCAGTGGGTATAAATACCAAATGGAAGGGGGTGAAAAAGAGGGAGAAAGACTCTTCTCTGTAGTACCCAGTGACAGGAGACGAGGCAATGGGCACATGAAAAATAAAACACATGGAAGTCCATCTGTACATGAGAACCCCCTTTTTATTTTTTATTTTCCACTATGAGGGTGTTCAAACACTGGCACAGGTCATCCAGCCAGGCTGTGGAGTATCCTTGGAGTACCTTGGAGATCCTTCGAGATCCCCTGACTGGACACTGCCCTGGGCAACCTGCTGTAGCTGACCCTGCTTGAGCAGGGGTGTTGGACCAGATGGTCCCAGGAGGTCCCCTCCAGCCTGACCCTTTCTGTGTAACTCTGTAACCTTTGGTGCCGTTTCCTTGGCTAATTCAGACATCTACAATGGACACACCATAAACAAATTATTCAGTTCTCTGCTTCATGTCTTAAACTCCTTTCACAAGTCTCTGCATAACCAGTTATTTTACACACAGTTTGATGCGCTGCGTAAGGCAGGTAAAAGCAGCTGCTTTAGTAATTGATACTGACAATGTATTTTCAGTAATCAGCTTTGTAAGAGTATCTTGATGAAAATCCACAAACATGCGTTGAGGAATTCTAAAGAACAGCCGGCCTTTCTAGCTTCTGATCTCAGCATGAAATGCACACTGTGAATATTAATTGGCTGCTGAGCGGATTATTTACCTGACTTACAATGTACCTACATTAAACAGCAATTCTTCACACATTAATGAACTGTATGCCACATTTTTTTTCTTGCCAACTTAATAAGATGACACACTGCTGTAGCAGGAAAAGGATGAATGAACCACAAAATATGTGGTGAGCATTGTCAGTTATGACCACCGCTTTGTGTCAGACTTACTGCTGCCTTCATATACATTGCTGCACTAAGTCATCACTGGAATTACACTCTGTGGCCAGATATTTAAGCATTAACATTATCTTACATTTGTGCAAACAATGGCTGGAAAATTAGTTATTATGAACGTGATTGGAAAGGTAGTTTCCGTAAAAACCAGGTATCTTCAAGGTGGAAAGCATATAATATCTACAGAGCATTTTTTCAATGCAAAGCATTTTGCATGAAATTCCTCCATACATTTGTTTTCATTTTTTAAAATACGCCCCATAGAATTTGGCTGAAGGAAGCCAAATGTGAATCCTGAAGTCAGTATGTCTGTTGTACAGCCCTGTCGATGACCTCACAGTTGTTTTTGCTTTCAGGAAAACTTTGCCACACAACTATTCTATTAAATTTCCAGATAAAATTGGAAATTCCCCAGTGTTTGTGTAAGGTCTCTTGGGTGTGCTGGGTCTTCAATACTATGGTTAGATCTTTGGGATACTGACCTCTACGTATACATGGCCATATATAGTGAAGTTAATACGTTAATGAATTACAACAACATATAAGCAATGTGTAACTTTTTTAGGTTTCGTTTGACAGTAGTCCCTAGAGGGGATGACAGAATTGCCACTCCACTGTTTCACACAGTATATATACCTCTCCAGGAAAAAAAAAAGAAAAAAAAAAAAAAAAAAAAAGAAAGGCTCCAGCTCAGAAGAGCATACACTCTAAATAGACCAGTGGGACTGCAGGGTGAGAGAGGCATGCAGAGATGAAATGGTACATTCATTTTCTCACAGCAGCTGAGAAAGGAATAAATGTAAAACATCTGAGCCTAGACCAGTGCCCTGTTGAGCAAGCTATACTACCTCCTAACAGCAAAGTTGGAAATGCCTCAACAAAGGGTATTTTGCCCAATGTTTCCAAAAGTTTATGAAGCTAAAAAAAAAAAAAAAAAGCTTTGCAAGTTTACTTTTATGTGCACGTCACATATTCCAAGTGCCTCCTTCCAAGTGCCTCCTTTTTCTAGCTTCATCTTACTGTGAAGACAAACCTGCAAGCTATCAAAAGAACTGCTGATAGTAAGATGTAAATACAAATACCTGATCTGAAACTTTATTTTTATTTCTGCCCTGATTTTCCTGTCCACAAAAGACAGATTCCTTTTTTCATCTATTGAAGATTGCTTTTGTTTCCTGTTTTTTCCATAAGACATAAGTAAAACTCCTTGACTATCAAATTTATTCCAATTTCAGACCTTTTTGACATTAACGGCACTATTCAGGAATGTACAAAAAATACAATGCCTCGGAAATAAAGCAAGACCTGATGAAATATATGTATGTTCTTTACACTGAGTACTCAGTCAAAGGGACACAACACAATCATTATGCTTTTAAAAACCGCTATGTAAAATAGGAAAATATAAAATGCTGAAGACAATTTTAAATTGTAAGCATTTTCCTGCTTACAGAAGAGTGCTAACTCTGCTTTGTGCTCCCACATTCCCTCTGAAATCGGGGTGTGGGAGTACATATATGCCCATACAGTAACAGAATCAATACCTTCTCACTTCTTATAGCTGGAGCATTGCTGCCCTAGACATTTTGGAAGGTCAAAACTGCATGGAAGAGGTGGGGAGACACAATTTTTCCTCAGAAGGGTACGTGTCAAAGAGCTAGCAAGGAAATAAATAAATAATGATAATAATAATAATAATAAAAAAAAAAGATAAAAGATTTGAACAGGAATAAAACTTCTTAGTCTATTTTTTTATTTTCACTTTGTGTCTTTCTAAAACCCAGCGACATCACAAATCCTAAGGCAGTAAATCTCCTACAATATTACCTGTGTGTAGGATGGGCTGGCTGGAGGGCTACCCCATGCCACTGCATACCCCGTGCTGCAAGCCCCGAGGAGCATCCTGCTGCTCATGCTGGTGTTGCCCAGACACTTTGTGAGCTGCCCTCAGTTGCACGCAGTCTTCAGAGCTATTACTGTAATGAAAATCCTATTAGTGCAGATGGTCCCTGCATGTATTTTAGTGTACATTCCAACTTCTTCTTTCACAGGACAACCTGTAGCTGATAGCTGGTTTTAATGTCAATTATTTCATTCTCCATTTTTCAAGCAGGCAGAGACAATGGAGAATGTTAATACTGTTTAGTGAGGTGCTGACAGCATTCGTTCTCCTGTCATTTAGTCTCAAATGATGAAATTACAGGCTAAGTTGCCCGAGTTTCATGGCTACAGACACCAAAATACTTTCCTGTACAGATCTTATAAATAACATCAGAAGTCCTACTGTTTCACCTCCTGAGTCATTCTCTCAAAAGTCTTTAAAATTCATGACTCAAACAACAAGGCAGAGGGAAATCTTTCAGTCAGTTGTTTCAGTGGCTAATTAAACGCGACTACAGTGTAAGGGAGACAATATGAAGTGTGCACTATTTCTTATTTTGCTTAATGCATTTGAGAATTAATCCTCTGGATACACTAAACAGACTAAATTACAGCTCTGGATTATCACGGTTATGTTTGCAGAATATTAACCTTTCACTCGTTGCAGTGGAGGAAGGGTGGCATCTGGGGATTCAATCTACACTTGCATAAAAACCTAGAAAATGAGATTTCAGAGAAGGAAGTGGTTCTAGTCAGGTTGACCAGTTTCTAAAACTGAACTGCCATCAATGTTGAACAAACAGACGAAGCTTCACCAGTGAAGGACACTGGGAGCTCTTCCTCCACCTACCCACCCTGCAGGGAAAGTACCCCATGCCATTTGGCTGGGATTTTCCAGACACTAAAACCTCAAAAAGCTGCATGCAGCCCAGTGTGTTTTGACCATCTTTGCTGAAGTGATCCTCCACAAACTTACCAGTCCCATTTTGGAACTTATTTATACCTCTGCCCCCCAAAGCTCCCTGTGACAACGCACTGTGTGCCCATCGTATCATGTGAGCACGCTGTGGTTCTTGTGCTGGGGGCTGCAGCAGTGATGCCCTGCTCTTCTTCTTTCACCTTCTTCATACTGTTGACGCTTTCATATGTTTTTATCATACCCTACCTCAGTAGTTTTTCCCAACCTGAAGAGTCCTCATGCACGGAAACCATTAATACCTCTGAGGATGCCTACTGCCGTGACTCTTCTTGTCCTTCTTCTCATCCCGTCTGATCATTCCTGTGACAAGAAGCCCAAAACTGCCTACAAAAGTCAGTGTGATACAACTGCAGCATCCCACAACAGAGACCCCTTAATATTTTCCATTGGTTCTCCTACAGCACACAACTCAGTGCTTCTCGCTGTGCCTGGGTACTGAACTGACGCTTCAGACAAGTATCTTGATTTGATTTTGCAGATCTGAAAATAACTAATCTGGATCCTGTTTTCATGTATGCACAGCACATGCGTAACAAGCTGAACTACTCTGCGTTTGGTGGCACTGAAATGCCACTGGGTGTTTTATCACTTAAGCACTTCCTATTACAAGATCATTGTCACATTTTCACAGCTTCAGTTTGTATGTGAAACATTTGGAGCAGGCACCAGTAATTTTTGCCAGCTTGCTACTCACTCCATTTGTGGCTAACATTGAGCTAGGCGATCACCCAAAGTCTTCCAAAAATGTGGCTGGGCAGCCTAACAGAGCTCTTTCTCCATTATGAAAGCTGACATTTTATTTCTACTTTCTTTCAGTCAGGTATTACTCGGCAAGAGGGAAATACCTCTTACCTCCCAGTAATTTATTTCTCTAAAGGTCTTTGATGTTGGGACTTTTGAGAACTGAACTGTACTTTGCTGACCAGATCCAATTACAAAAATGGGTATAAACTCCTCCAAAAAAGCTTTACTAGACTGGTGAGTCATGACTTCTTTCTTCAGAAGCCACATTGACTGTATCACTACTTTCATGTTTTTTTGTCCTTGGAGTCCTCATAGAATCACAGACCCACAGAATGGTTTGGGTTGGAAGAGACCTTAAAGCCCACCCAGTTCCAGCCCCCTGCCATGGGCAGGGACATCTCCCACCAGACCAGGTTGCCCAAAGCCCCATCCAGCCTGGCCTTGAGCACCTCCAGCTTCTCTGGGCAGCCTGTGCCAGAGCCTAACCACCCTCCGAGTAAAGAATTCCTTCCTTATATCTAATCTAAATCTCCCCTCTTTTAGTTTAAAGCCATTCCCCCTTGCCCTATCCCTACACCCCCTGACACAGAGTCCCTCCCCAGCTTTTCTGTAGACCCCTTCAGGAACTGGAAGGCCGCTGTAAGGTTTGCCCTTCTGGCTTGTCACCATCCTGGCTCAGTGATTCATAGATCCTTACTTAGGCAGGGCACTTCAATTTGGGATTATATACCCATATTACCTGTAGGTACCTATTCTGTATATTTTAATACAGCTTATTTAATTTGTGATTTCTTTAAAATGAGGTATGTGATGACGCATATTATGTAGAGACTACTTAACAAACCTGATATTTTTAGAATTAGTTGTTGAATATAGAAATCCTTTACATTTTGCATTCTCTTTTAAACGCTGCTCAGGATGGATGAAAGTCACTGCAAATTTGACAGTTTCTCTAATCTAGGATTCATCTTCATGCACTTATTTGTGCCTCAGTTCTGCGAAGCGGTTAAAGTTTGAGCATTTGATTTACCGATTAGCCTTTAAATGTCACACATGAGGGTCAAGCGGAGTGCTTCGTAAGACTGAGACCTATGTGAACCATCTTTCCCAACCTACATGCATTTCTCAAAATCTCTATACCTGCTGTGCAACTGCACCATGCAGCCGATGCCACAAACCTGCTTAGAAACCCAAAGCATTAAAGTCCTTTCTTTGCCATCCTCTGCTAGGCAAGGAGCTTGCTGTCAGAGCTCAGCGACAGACACTTGTTGCACGGAGAAACTCCATGCTACCGACCTCTGAACATCCCCAGACATTCAAGGGAGACACGCACACCCCCAGATGGCTTGAAGTTCTGATGTGGGGAGCTGGAACCAGGGGAATGAGCTGTGCATCAGTGTTTTTGCAGCAAATGCATCTGCAGGAATCATCTATACTCACATTTTCAATCAGTTCAGGAAGCTTCCCTGTATTTCACATTTAACAGAGGTTGTTTCCTAAGCCAAATTTGCAGCTCAGTTTAATGCAAGCCTTTAGGTCTGCCTTCCCAGAGGAGGCATCATATTCAGAGGAAACGCGCAGCTTTCCATCGAAGTTCCCTGTGGGCTCTAACCTGCCCCGGACATGAACACAACTGGATGCTTAATCACAAACTTCCTGCAGGGTCTCTCTAGCAATTTGCTACCTCCTAGAAAAGTTCGTAGCACCTGGCTTAGCACAGCTCCGATCAGTGCAGATGGTGACCGAAGCCTGTTAATGACTATCCTGGTGGTCAACTAGTTATGAAGAAAAATGGCCAACCCTACTGTAAGGAAAACACATCCGAAGCTGGTTATATTTCATACAACACAAAAAACTGTGTATTTGTGCAATCACACCAGCAGGACAACAAATTCTTTTTACTGCCTCTTTGCTGTCATACCCCATTGAGACTCTGAACACTGGAAGAGGATGGTGGATTTCAGTTGTAGGACCATGAGACAAGGCTGGTAGAAAACTATGACTGTGACAATAAAACATCATAATATCTATTGTTACTCTGATTAATGCATACTAAGCTACAGTGTATACTAAACCAATTTAGGCTATTTCCTAATAAATGTTAGATGCTCCAGATATTGGTGATGAAATCCCTCTTTCATTTGATCTACAAACCAGTGTATATCTAACTAGTTCATTATTAATAGAAAAACAGAGAGGTACTTGAAACAAAGTTCAGATCCGATCTTATCACAAGGTTCAGGGTTGTTCAGATCTGGGGTTTTGTGCCATTTCTAAACCAAAGTTCCACTAATTCTCCCTATTCTGATACACATGGCATTGTTTCACGGGCTGTGAACAACAAGAACCAGGAAAGAAAAAAAACACATTCCTGCAACTAATGTTTTTATGTTCTTGACCAATAATTTTCATATTTTCATTTACAGCAAAGCTGTAAAGAAGCAACATATTTTAAAAACAAATTAAAAAAAAAAAAAAGAATCCAGGTATAGTTAAGATACATGCTGCAACACTGTTGGCTGCAGTTTCAAAATCTTTCTATTTTCGTGTTTGATGGAGTGACAGGGGGCTCCACTCGGAAAAGACAAGGAGAAATTCAAGGATATTTGTCCATTGAGGGGGGGGGGGGGGACAGAGAAATTCCTTACACCTGCTCAGGCTCTGCAGCAGATCACTAGCTGAATGTGGCCTCTGATTAATCCACACAGCACTACTAATATTAGAAAAACAAAGGGTAAATAAAGCAACATCCCTACCTACTGTGATTCTTTATTCCTGCAAGTCTGAGTTGATGTGACAGCTGTTTTACCGTGGCGTAAACACGCTGAGTCATTTGTCACAATGCAAATATATTAAGAGTAAAAGATAAGTCACGAAGCTCAGAGAGATCCCTAAGAGATACTGACAATTAATTTTAGGTTGAAAGGTTGCTTCCTTTCAGTGACAGAAACTCAATCACAGCAGTAAGTAAAAATATCATTTGCCTAAAGATAGGTGTACTGCATTCATTTTCTGTGTTACCATGCACAGAACATGCTTGACCTACCTTTTTTTTCTTATTAATTTGCTATTTTAAAAAAACAAAACTGGTTGGGTGAAACTGTACAGAAGCAGAAGATGGCACTCGTGTATTCTGCCACCCCTGCCTGCTGAGCTCTGAGTCCACCTTGGAAAATCTTCCTCCAGATACAATCTAATTATCTCCATTGCAATTATATTATTGCACAAATCAAGAATCAATACATATTTTTCACCATTTGGGAATAAAAATGTCCGAGACCCCATTTTAAATTACATGCTAATGTTCCTTGGTGCAGCTTTTACAGAAATTTCATGTGTAGCTCCAAATGGTTTTACATGTGATGCAATAAATGTAGATAATTTGATAACACTGACACTCTGCAATGCTAAGTAAACTAACCTTTATTGCTTTAAACACTCCCTGCCACCCTTCAGATATACCGTGACGGTGCTAAAGCTTAGAGCAGTGTTTACAGCTGTATAAATCAAAGACACTTGGACTGGAGTTTAAGACAAAGAAATCAAGGGCAAGTGCCCTCTTGTAAAGCTTTTTATGGGGTTGCTTT
Organism: Nettapus auritus; assembly: GCA_011076525.1. Classification (NCBI taxonomy): domain Eukaryota; kingdom Metazoa; phylum Chordata; class Aves; order Anseriformes; family Anatidae; genus Nettapus; species Nettapus auritus. The sequence goes on along the minus strand of CM021766.1, from coordinate 135,104,243 downwards.
CAAAAACCATCCACAGCCTGATGCGGAGGGGAAAAGGAGACAGTGACTGGGAGCAGCCCAGAACAAGTGATGTGATCTATGCAAGATTATTACAAAATGTTTAGATTTATTTTAATGGAGAAAGCTGTATTACACTCCATCAAAAAAATCTTAATCTCTGCATTGCTGTACTTGCCTTTCAGAGGAGAGAGACACGCTCCCCAGGGCAACTTTTCATCACCAGAATCCAATTTGACAGACAGTTGGGTCATTAAACCCAGATTTGATGGATTTAGATCTCTATCCTCACCTACTCACCTTGATTTTGATTACACTTCTTAAATTGATGAAAAGGTTTGCTATTCTAATTTCACCATTAAGAATAGGCTGAGTATATAGGTAACATTACGGCCTACCAAATCGTGCCAAACATTCATGTTTCATTGGAAAAGAGCAGATAGGAGTAAGGCATTTGTTTCCTCTCAAATCCATGTAGTGAAGACATCTTTTAACACAGCAAGCACATACACATATACCAACCCACACATAATTAAAAACCTTTCAGGAGCCGAGAATGCTAAATCTGTATCTTGCTATAAACTCAAAGGACTGTAAAGACTGCTCAGCCAAGCTAGAACTAAAGGTGTTGCTTAAAAATAACATCTGAATGAAAAAGTTTTAACGCTCTTGCCAATATTTATTTTACTTTTACATCCTCACATTAAAACTGTCAGGCATTTGATAGAAAAAAAAAAAAAAAAAAAAAAAAAGGTTGATTTTTGTCTCTTTAGGATCTGTAGTTACAAAATCATTTTTGCAAAATAGTTTTGCCTGATTATTGCTTGAATACTTTCTATTTCCCACTCCTACAAGGACTGACACAGGAGAAGAAAGGTAGGTCTCATTAGTCCTGTGTAGCCCAAGCTCAACCTCAGCTAGTATCACATTCCTCAGAAGAGGTGAAAAAAAAATGCCATCTTTTCAAAAATGCAGCCATTGAAATCACAACGCATTGACAGAAGAACAGGAAACTTTCTGCTGCCACGTATTCTTTTCAGGGTCAAAAAATACACAAGGAAGATTTGAAATGAGTAGCTCATTGCAGGTGAGTGCAGTCGCATTGTTCTGGGCTGACAGACTGCAATCGCTTCCCACCGATGCCAGCAGGGTCCAGGACTGGGACTCCAAATGTGGCTCAGGGTTTTAAAAACCATGCCGTAGCAGAGAAGGCAATAATAATTATTTCAATAATTAGATTCTGTCTTGCGCTGTGTACCAAGAGCCCAAGGCTTAACTGGAATTAGAAAAGGCACCCAGAGTGCCTCTACAGCAATCTATTTCAGTGAATGGAGCAGCCAAATATCCTTTTCTTGAAGCAGTGAAAGAGCAATCACACTTTCCTGTCTCAATGAATTTAAAATGCACTGCAAATCAAAAAGAAAAAGAGAACGACCAGAGAAAAGAAGCAAAAGGCCTGGAATAACGCTATCCATGAAGAGGATGCACATTGAATGCTGCCCTATTTCTCTTTGGGAGAAAGGATGCTCCACTTTCTCTCCACTGTACCGAAGTTAAGCTGAACCCTAAAATAGGGATGCAGATTTTTCTTTGCACAGCTTGCTGAGGCAGAAGGGGAGCAAGTGCAGGCGATGTGTAGGGAGCCAGGGAAGGCGAGCTGCAAGCAGGAGCCTTGGCTAGAGGTGGGGAAGGAGGCTCACAGCTTGGGGAGGCAGAGCCAGGAGAGTCCAGACCTGTTGGGTTATTAAGAAGAGTTTCTTTGCTTTCTTAGCTGAACCCCAAGGATTGCTGGCAGAGGGGCGTGACCGCCAGGGATACGTCCCAGACGCAGCCCCATCCTGCTTGCTTGCTGATCAGAGACCTGAAGTCACTCCTTGGGCCAAGGGAGAGTGCAGTAAAGTTGTGCCTAGGCTGAATATACAGAGTGAAATCAGTTTTAAAAGCTCCAAGGTAATGTTCAAAAAAACGCTGCACCATCTATCAAAAATGTTTTACCATTAACAGATTTCTTGGTAGCTACTTCTCTGACCAAAAGCGAGGATCTGTATAGAAAAAAAAAAAAAAAAAGAAAGAAAGCAAATGGCATTTGCACATCAAATGACAAGTGATGATCCCTTCCCAAATGTTCCAAAACAAGAGGCATAAATGCAGAGCGCTTGGAGGCTTCAACAGCATCCAATTTATGTGCTTTTAATTGCGATGCACATGAACACCTGCCCTAAAAGCTAGCCAGCAGCTTTTGGTGGACAGGAACAGTACTCACAGCAATTAGGAAGTGAAGGAAGAGGCAGGCGGACTAATTAACTTTTCTCAATGCTTCCCATTTAGCCCATCTTAAGGATTTGAAATTACAGGTGTATAATCTGAGATGTTTTCAACATCATGTTGTTCAAAACGTGTTGATAAGCTTTAGCTGCCGAATGAAATCTGCTTCCTAGTTAGATGTTAGAATGGCTAAAGTTGCTCAGGCCAAGATGACATGCTACTGCAGGTGACTAAGTCCTGAAACGTCCAGCCTTGAAATGTGTTGTTCAAGGCTGACAGTGGCACTTTGGTGCAAGCAGCTCAGGAGCCTCCCTGCAGCTTGCTGTGTACAGGCTGTGAACAGATGACAAAAGGATTATGCACTGTGGCTTGTCTGAAAATGGTACAAGCCAGGTAGGTACCAACTGCAGCTTTCAGCAGGGCTGCCTGGGATCTCCAGGGACTACTGTTAATGTGACGAGCGGCCTGAGTCAGTCTGTGAGATGCCCCAGATAGAGTCTGAGAGGAAGAAAAACACAACACTCAGCTTTCAGCAGTGTTTTTCCAAAGACTTCTTTTGGTGACATCTGTACCATGTACAGGAGGATTTAATTCAGCTCTGAAATACAAATGAAAAGATACTAACCCATTTATTTATTATTATTAACCTACTAAGGGTAGATCATGCCTGACAAATCTGGTGGCCTTCTATGACAGGGTTGCGGCATTGGTAGGTAGTGGAAGAGCAATGGACACGATCTACCTGGATTTGTGCAAAGCATTCAACATTGTCCCCCATGACATCCTTGTCTCTAAACTGGAGAGACATGGATGTGACGGATGAACCACTTGGTGGTAAGGAATTGGCTGGATGGTCACACTCAGAACTATGGTCAACAGCTCAACGTCCAGGTGGAGATCAGTAACGAGTGGTGTTCCTCAGGGGTCGGTATTGGGACTGGCACTATTTAACATCTGTGTTGGTGACATGAACAATGAAATTGTTCATGCACCCCCAGCAAGTATGCCCATGACACCAAGCTATGTGGTGCAGTTGACACGCAGGAGGGAAGGGCTGCCATCCAGAGGGACCTGGGCATGCCTGAGAGGTGGGCCTGTGTGAGCCTTGTGAGGTTCAACAAGACAAAGTGTGAGGTCCTGCATCTGGGCAGGGGCAACCCGAAGCACAAATACAGGCTGGGTGGAGAATGGGTTGAGAACAGGCCTGAGGAGAAGGACCTGGGGGTGCTGGTTGATGGGAAGCTCAACACAAGCTGGCAACGTTCACCTGCAGCCCAGAAAGCAAACCGTATCCTGGGCTGCACCAAAAGCAGCATGGCCAGCAGAGCAATGGAGGTGATTGTCCCCCTCTGCTCTGTTCTTGGGAGACCCCAAAACCATTCTGTGATTTTGTGATTTCAAACCCATGCAACTTATTTCAGAGTCCCTGTAATTATGAAGTGAATGTGTGCTGCTGCACGGTCTCGTGTTTGCAGATTAGGTTAGTGTCTTTAAAGCACAGAACAGAAATAATAAGCAAGGAATCAATAACAATCACTGGTATGATGCATATTTCCTGTTTATTTCTGGCCTAAATCTGGAAACAAGCCAAAAGATGTTTTCAGTTGAAAGCAGATAGTCTGCAAAGCTGCAAGCCTAAGAATCCACAGAGCACTGCCCCAGCCACTTCACCCTCCCTCTCTCCTTCCCCTCCCTACTTGCCTTACACTGCCTTTCAGCTTGGGCCAGATCTTGCATGTGGAGCCTGCAGACACCCAGATGCAGAAGGAGAGCCTCAGATTTGCACGGTACAGAGTCAAAGGCTCAAGGGAAAGAGTTGAAGCATGCTAACATGCTAACGCTTGAAAGAACAAGCAAAACATTCCTGCATATAAAGGGCCACTGACTGTACAGAATGCTGAGTCTGGTTATCCAGACTATTTGGCACTATGTAGACCATATGCAGACTATCACTACTTAGAATGTTAAAAAAGCCTAGCTTTAACTAGCCTGCTAGCAGCCAATGCTGTGAGAAAGAATGGGAGAACCAGAGGGATTTCCTTCAGTGTATCTGCCCAGCCACCTGCGATTTAGGGACTTTTTGAAAAGGAAGTTGCATTCATATCATTGTCATCAACAGCCCTTGCTGGGCCTTTTTCCTATGCAGTAGTCCATCCTTATAAAATTGATGTTTGATCATGGTTTCCAAAACATCTCGTGGTGCTGATTTCTTCCATTCAATTATGCATCACCCAGAGGAGCTTGTCCTTTTGTCTTATGTCAGTTCTCTGGTTGGTGTTGATACTCTGATCCTCCAGTTGTATAAGAAAAGGTGAATAGCTATTCTCTATAATATAATAGAGCATCATCTATAATACAGTATTACAGAGGATGACTATTCACCTTTCCTGTGCTGTTCATATACATCTTTCACATTCTTTTAATTAATTTTTCCAGAGACGATGGTTAAGTTTTGTTGGAGATGTCCACCTTAACACATGGCAGGTCAATCTCATAAAACCTGTAACTAGGTGGGTGGTGTATGTTCACATTTGCAACAAATCTGGAGTAGCTTGTGCAGTGTAAGGATTGGTTTGCTTTGATTAAATTAATAATTTGTAACCCGTATTAAACTGCTGCAGTTATATGTGGTGCAGAGAACTGGCATCCTTACAATGGAAAGCTGAGCTTTTCATTTTGCAATAAATGACACAATTCTGCTTTTTAATTCTCTCCAACTCCAAACAGATGAAAATAAAAGGCACCACAAACTACTCTCACAAAGTGAAATAAAGCAGTAAAACTAATCATAAAGTCCAGTCATGCACGTTGGTATGACTTGATACATATGTGAAACAAAAACTTAAAAAACAACAGTTTCTATCTTTGCTCAAGATTTTAACTAAATGTTTGTTGTTAGTGGAACTCACCACTCTGTTATTTTCTATTCCAATCTCATCAAAATAGATGTTGTTTATACAAATCAACATTTTACAATATCATTATTTCCTAAGAACTTAAAGACCTAACCTACTTAAAGAAACTACTTCTGCAATGCATTCTACATATGAAGGAATACTAAAACATAAATTTAGGATCAATACTTTTAATGTCAGTCATAAAAGCACTGTGACATCCAGATGCTACTAGAATATAGTATGATCCAGCACCTTAGTCTGTGTCCTCAATATACATGATGGCCCTCTTTGAACTTACTTTCTGATCCCATAAAGCACGTACAAATGCTCAAAGTTATGTTGATCTCTGAGGACACTAGAAGAGATTTAATATACCATTATTAACGGTAATGCCATGAGAGACAGAGAAAATGATGTGTATTACAAGGGTGGACAGTGTACTTGTGGACAGAGAGGAATGGAAGGATGTATGGAGTGGGGCACCACAGGTTAGTTGGTATTTTCCCCATAGAACAAAATGATGGACCAGAGTCTGCCTGTGCTATGGGGGTGACATCAGGCAGGGACGTACTGCAGCATCACTGAGGGCAAGAGGAGAATTTGCTAAGTGATCTTCATAAAGTGGAGATGCTTGAAAAAAAAAAAATAAAACAAACAGGATGTTGTTTAGCAAGGGCAAGTATAAAAGTGCACCACAAAAGGGAAAAATCAACCTCACACAAAAGCCTGCTGCAAAAGGAAAGAAATAACTACATCACTGGGTTCGTAATGGAGAGAAAGAACTAATGCACTTAAATTGCAGCAGGAAAGAGTTAGATTAGATACCAGAAAAACCTCCCTAAGCACGGGTACAGACGGGCTGGTGAGACTCTTTCCATTATAGTAGCTCTTCAAGAACAACACAAACAAACATGAAAGAAACAACCCAGACATCAGTGCTGGAAACGACGTTTAGAGGATCTTGAGATATTCTTGCAAGCCCTGTGGTTCTTTGAAATCCCATCTGTTTGTATGCATTTCTAAAATAACTACAGTCTACTGAACTTTATCTGGCTCTTGTCTTGACCCATGACTATGGCCAATTTTGGCCTGCAAGGTAGAGTGAAATTCAGGATCGCCAGCCCAAGTGGACCTTGCATACAGCACTCCACTGCATGGCAAACCTCTGGGATAACTTCATGCTGCATGTCCTGAACAGCCTAGAAATAAGAACTTCACATCAAGAATTTGTCCTGCTCCTAAATATTTCATATAAATAGCAATGTGTGTGTGCATTGAAAATAACACTAGGGCTTTTACCTCTAGGAGTTTCCCATTTAGGGAGTACAAGGCGTAGTAAACATTTTTGAAAAACACATTGGTTACTTCACTGGTGCTGTTTGGTTTCTGTTTCTTCCCATTTGTCTGCTCACAGAGGGCAGCTGAACACCGATGTTTCTCAACCTGCTCCCAGCACCTTGCACTGTGCTTTGTTTGTTGTTGCTGTGGTTTTGGATTCGGGGACTGGGGAAGGAGATAGGCAATCCAGACATCCCTTGTTCTGGTAACACCACTCCACGATTCTTCAGAACAACCTCTGTCCTCAGATATAAAATAATTTTAGTTTTTCTGTCTTTTATCTATAAACTACTTCTGCAAGCTGCTTCCAGTAGCTTCCAGCCGGTGACGTGTTTGCATGTTACCCATCCCAAGGGAGTTCAGGATAGCTGTAAAATGCCAACTCTCTAAACCCTCATTTCTCTGCTAGTAGGAATGGAGAATCTAACCTTTGAAAAACCAAACTGCTAAATGTTTTTTTCTCCTCCACAATGCCACATCAGTAGCTTTCAACTGCTTCCAGTTTTAATACCCATAAACATTTTCTTACACATGGATGATCCCCACCACCAACAGATGGATAACCAAGCCCACTGACAACAAACCTGCTCTCTTTTTTGCTACAGATGAAGTTGTACATTTTTAAGAGTAATCCACAATCCCTCAGGAGTCTGGAGACCAGAGTCTGAGCATCCCTGCTTCCAGGTATTTCTTTACTGTAGCTTTCCTTAAAAACAGCAGCAACAGCTATAGAAATTCTGCTGTCCCAGAAGGTCATTGCTCGGGTTTAATATGGTTAATAGAATTGAACTGTTTTAAAATCCAGTTTAGCCAGCTAAGCAACAGGAAAAGTGCCCATTTTCTTTGGTGGATTTCCAAGCCCTACATGGTGATTGAGACAGCGCTCTGTCACAGCCGCTGCAAATAGCCGAGAGCTGTGGACGGAGAGGCCCTGATGGATAATAATTCTTAATGAGGTTTTCTGGCTCTTCGGATGGAGGACTTGAATAAACTGCTGCTCACATTTAGGTGCACGCTTTGTCCTTGCTGACAGATTTGTTTATGTGCCCCTAAAATACATCTGTAGGAAGCTCTTTCCACATAAGCTGCTATTTTCTTCACATGCACTCACTCTATTTGATCAGGAGCGCTATTCTTGTGCTAAATAAATGCAAGATCTGATGATTCAAGCTGAAGATGGACCAGCTTAATTATTAAGGAAGGTAATGAGGACTCCTTTTTCTTTATTGCACCTTACAGACAAAAAGCGGCTCCTCAGCACCTCTCAGGTAACTGTTATCATTAAAGAAACTGAGGAAGCATGAAACTGGTGAGGATGGCAGCTTATGTCAGAGCCAGAACAATAGCCCAGTACCTTCTGTCTTGTAGTCCTAGGCAGCCCACAGTCCTTTCTCATGGATTTGCAAAATACATACATGTGTTCTGTTTCTTTCAAAAGTAGTGTTTTTCTGTGACTCTTCCATGGCTGAATTGACTGGAATTATTGTATGAAAACACACAACATCACTGGAAAGAGAGAGATCCAGGGGGAAAAACTGGTCAAGATCCAGGGGAAAAAACTGGTCAAAAAGATTCATGGTGCTCAATAAATTCCGCTCCTCAGAAATTCAGTAGCACTGCAGACCAAAACTGTAAATTTCGTTTTGAAGACAAATAGTTAGAAGGGTTCAGATTCTGAAGTTTATAAATGTTAAAGATTTCCTGGAGAGACTACCACTGAAGTAATTTTGAACGTGCTCCTCTGAGGAAAATGTCTCTGTAAATGTTTTCTGAGCTCTGTATTTGCTCAGCTAGGTCTACCATTAAAAGCACTCTTCAGAAATCTCAGACATTTATACCTAAAATGCCACCTGTAAATGAAAGTGGGATGTGTTTGCTGCTTAAGGAAGGGATGAGCTTTCTGAGTAATATCTAAAGCTCTGTCACTAAAAAGCTTCCCTATCCTGGATTAAAACCATACTTGGTTTAAATGCACAACATGCTCTGCACAGTCAGCCAAGATGTTTTTACAGCCTTCTTTCCATGTAAAACTTTCAGATTGCTTGGGAAGAAAAAGTGCTATATTATTAGCAATATTAATTATAATGAGTAATGAAAGAATAGTAAGAAGGTAATCGGTGAGGTTTATTTTAAAATAACTCTCAGGTTTCTGCCTGGTAGCAAAGTAAGGAGGGAAGGGGAACAGGCACTACTCATGGCATTAGAAGACCAAATTAGGGATCGTTTAAGTAAATGGGGCATACACAAATTAATGGGACTGGATGGGCTGTAGGGGGGAGTTGGTAAATGTCTCTGAGAGGTTGCTCTGTATCATCTTGGAAATGTTTTGTCAATCGGGGGAAGACCCCAGTGACTGGAAAAAGGCAAATATTATGCCCGTCATTAAAAAAATCAAGCAGCAGGATCTAGAGAACTAAGAGTTGGGAAAAGTAACCAACCTCTGTCCTCATGAAAATTATGGACTGGAGGGGTGGGATAAAAGTGGGTGGAAAACTGACCAGACTACTGTGCTCCAGGGATACCCATCCACAGCTTGAGGGCCACCTGGTGGCTGGATATGAGTGGTGCTCAGGGGTCTATACCAGGTCAATTCCCTTCTCATCTTCGTTAGTGACCTGGACAACACGTATGGAAAGTGTCTTTGTTAAGTTTGTGGAAGGAGCAGCTCATATGCTGGAAGCTCAGAGAGATCAAAACCCAGGAGGAGTGGCCTGAGAAGGCCAAAGAAAATTCAGCAGGTCACCCTGAACAAGAGTCATCAGTGAGATGCTGAGGCAATGAAGGTAACTCTAAGGAGTGATTAAGACAGAGTTTTCTCAGAATGGCACATAGAAAAGAGAAGAGGAAATAGGGACAAGCAGAAATAAGAGAGATTCCAGCTAGACCTAACTTTTTTTTTTTTTTTTTTTTTTTTCCCCCCACAATAATGGTGCTTAAGCGATGTAACAAGTTGCTCAGAGAGTCTGTGGGATCTCTACTTCAGATATTTTCACAAGATGGATAAGGCCCTGAGCAATGTTATCTAATTTTGAAGATAGTCCTGCTTGGAACAGAAGGTTGGACAGTGTGACTTCCAAACATCCTGCTCAACCAAAATAATTCTCTAAAACTTCTCTTGAGCTGAGGTTCATCACACCTAACATCAACAGGCTGCGTGTCTGGTATCTACTGTAAGCTAGTCCCCTGGGATCTCTCTGTGGGCAATGAAGAAAGAGATACCTGAAGGAAATTCCTTTCTTCCTTAAAATAGGAATCAAATAAGCACACCTTGGATCAGGTTGGGTCCATTTTACCAAGAAAAAAAAAAAAAAAAAAAAAAAAAAAGCCTTCTAAAAATAAAGCCCTGCCTAGATATCAGCTTGTTCTCATCATCCCAATAGTATTTACGTCAGCTGTGTTTTGTGCACTTTTTAAATAAGTTGTGATTTTAAACTTGATTCCAAACCACTGATGGAAACTCGGAATACTTGAGGATGTACCAATCCCTGAAGAATCCTATTAGAAACACTCATCATATGACTTCATGTAGGAAACTACTTTGAGAGCTGCAAGCCAGATCTTAATCCTTTTAACCTGTGCCCTTCCCATCAGGAGTAGTTTACAAGTGGTCTTCCTGGAATGCTCAACTACTGAACAGTTTATTTTTTATTCAGCTTTAATATTGATGCCATTACAGTCTGTTTTCCATGAATGAAATCCAGAAATCCACAGATATTGCTGCTGCTGTTCTGAACAACCATCCAGTCATTACACATTTGGCTAGAAATCCCCTTACATTTCCACCTTGTGAATGTATCTCATTTTTCATACAGTCAAATTCCAGAAAGAAAAGAAAAAAGTGGAGGTAATTGCATCTAACTTTCACACTTTTTCATTGGCAAACACTTTTCCACCTCCAGCTTCCTTCCAAAACACAAATTAAACCCCTTTTTTTTCCTATTTACTTCATTATTTGCTAGAGCTTCAGTGAAATTGAGGACAGTTCTAGGAATAAGGCTTAAGTAACTTGTACTTCCAAACTGCATATTTAACATGTTAACACTGAGCTCTGTGTGCTAATGTAGGACACTTGATTTTTTAGGATCAACAAATGGCAAATGCTTCCATATGAGAAGAATATTCCCACCCACAGAAACAGAATTCAGCTTTCCTAAGCAGTAAACAATAGAGAATTAATATGCCCCTCAGAGACAAAGCCAGAAAAAAAAAAAAAAAAAAAAAAAAACAACCACACCCCAAAAGCAAATGAGATTCACAGTCAGATATTTTTCAGTGTTTCTTTTCTGACACAGAGCATATTCTCCTGCTAAAAAAAGGTGAGTGGCAGGAACAAATTTATTGATGATTTTTGAAACTTTTAAGAATTTTGTCTGTTCAGAGGAGGAACTTATATAATGATGGGGTCTTTTACCTCAATTCACCTCTTGTAACTTTTCTGAAGAGGAAGCAACTAAAACTAGGAAATAAAACCGACCATTTGATATTCATGGAAGTAACAGTGTCTAAACATCTTTAAGAAAAAGAAGCCCACTAGCCAGAAAGTGCAAGAACCATTAGAATTTATGATTTTGTTTGAAACACCTTAATTTCACTTTTAATTACTATATTAATGGCATTTAGTATTTGTAGATTGCTGAGCTGGAAAAATTTTACTTCTTGCAGATTTATAAAACACAATCAAAATGCCAGTGTTTCTAGCTGGTTTACTGAAAGACTCATATAAAATTATTTTAAAGCTGCCTTCCCTCATTTTTTTGAAAGAAAAATATAAGTGCTATGTAGTATCAGCTGCTAAGCCAGTGTGAAGCAATTTGGAGTTTATGACAACCAAGGAAACAGTGTCAAATAAAATTCATCACAGATACTGAAGAAATGATACTAAATAGAAATAAAGAAATTCAAGCTGTTCGCCAATGTAGGATAAAGCTTTGGAAATATTTTTTTACTTCACAATTGAAATTTCTTCTGGAATTGGCAAGCTAACAATAGTTCTATATTTTTAATTGTAGCTGGGACTACCTAAATGTTGTTCAAACTAAAGACAAGAGCTTTTGATATTGAAAAATCTATGCTGCTTGAAGTAAGTGAGATTTAAATAGGAAGGAGGCATTTCACTATGGAAAGTGCTCATAAAATTTACGGGCAGATCCACAGATTTTTTAAGGCCAGCAAGACCCATTACCATCTAATCAACTCTTCTGAATAGCACATGGCACAGAACCTCCTCTTGTAACTACTGCCTCAAACACATTCCTCCTGCTTGAATTACCCTTTAATTTTTGAAGGACATCCAAGTCTTGCTTTACACATTCAAAATGATAGAGAATTCACCACGACTGCATGTGCCTTCTGTAGCTATCTAACCTTACAGCTAGGTGTTTGCTTTCTTTCACTTTGAAATTTTTTGGACTCAGACTGAATCGCTAATGAACTATTTTTTAAAACAAGGCAAAAAGGTGGTGTCATCAGAAAAATCTGTTCCCAGCCTAGTATGTATGCTGTGGCTGAGTCATCATTTTGCATAAACTGGCATACCTTTGCATAAGCTGAAAGAGATTTTAACATCTCCAGCTTCTCACTGTGAGGTACAATTTCTAGACTTTCAGGTCTTCCTGCGGTTCTTTTGTGATCTTGCTCTCGCTGAAATGCCTCTTATATTGCATGTAGTAAAACCACTTAATACTACCTGCTAGTAATAGCAGCATTCACCCTTGCTTGAGTTGACCTTCCTCTTCTGAATATTTCTATCCATCTCTAATAAACTACTCTTAAAACTTATTACTATACATTGGGAGCTCATAGTTAAAGTGGACTTAAGAAAATTCATTTATAAGTAGCCTTAATTTGTGGTAAAATTAGTGTGAATGACCAGTTTTCATGTATTAGCTGTAATCATGAAATATTTTGCCCCCAAACTGACACATTATTTTTGCTCTAACAGAACCACTCTGTGCCCTCGTATTAGAAATGTACATGCTCTAATGAGAAACAGATGATAGGAGCCCTGTTAAAACTACCAGCAAAATTTGCATTTGGGCACTACGCCTAATCTCCTAACGCAATCCCTCTCTCCAGCAGTATTATCCCAGGTGAGTATTTGCATGTCTTGTGTCTAGTCTACATCAAACAAACTTGCAATTCTGATGCTTCCTGCTAATTATTAGAAGTAGTTCAATATTCCAATATGCCAAAGCAAGAATCAAGTCCAAGAAGAACAAAGGTGGAAAGAACTGTATGTAAAGTATGATCAAGCTTGTCTAGTAGTCATATAGCACAGCTAGTAAGAAAACATACCATAATCTACAGACTAGTCCTTTCATTAAACGATTAGCCTTAAAGACTTTATTAACTTTATTAAAAGTAGAAAAGGTCATATGAAAGGCTAATGTAACTGAGATATTATGCTAAACTATGAGCGTTTTAAGGTATCCACCTCCATAAAAATTTGCAGCATATTAAATTCATTTAATTACTCTAGAGCAATTTCTAATTTGAAAAGCCTATTTTTATGGAACAATGACAAATTAGAGCATAGATGAATTATTTTACAGATTAATACACACAGTTCGAACTGCAATCAAGATTTTAAATGGTTCTAATAGCTGTAGCTCTTATAGTAGGTTCTTTAAGTGCCAAGCAATTAAAATTGTTCTCTTAGCATACTGGTTTAATTTAATACCTCCCAAGTTGCAGAAAATTTGACTTCTGCAGAGGAACACACTCATTTGCTGTATTTCCCTTTGAAATGATAAAATATTTAAAAGGAAACGAATGACCTGGAAAAAGCAATATGATTTTGCTAATTATCATACAACAGTGCTGATAGATCTGTCTCAGACTTACTGAGATCCAGACTCAGGCAAGACACAGATGCATGCTTTAAGTCCCTTCCCCTTCATTTCCACACAAAAGTGAATCAGGCACGTGGTGGCTGGCTCCTGGTGGCACTGGTGTGCTTCAACACATTGGAACTCAGCAAGTACAGGAACACCGCACCTGTGGAGTATCTAAAATGATCTTAGTACTTGGACCTGATGGGTAAGCTAATTTCATGAGTAGCGTTTAGATTTGTTCAGCTTTTTGCTCCATGAGCAAGCAGGAGACATTCCACTTGTGTTAGTCACTTGGTGAAATAACTGAAGTTCTTCATGCGATGCTCTGCACTAAACAGCTTGGATCACAAATCACGCAAATATTATAGATCAAAGCGAGGAAGTTACACTTAATGTCTGTATTTTTTCAGGAAACCAATCTTTCTTTCCCTCATATTATAGCAAGATCTTTGTCAAATGAAACGTTCACTACAAGAATCTACAAGCCTACAAGAATCTGATTCTTCTTCCTTTTTCTTACAGTTTCTGTTCTTCTGACTATATAAAGAAGCTTAGAAACTGGATCCAAAGATTGTACAAGTCTGCATAGACTACGAAGCAGGTATGCTGAGGGACAAAACTTCAAGCATCAAAGTATTACTTCCAAACAGTGATACGGCCAAGAGTTAACAGAGTACCCACTTATAAGTTGGGAAGTAGACAGCCTACCCAACTCTCTTTGCCCAGCTGGCAAGCCCAAGTCAGAGTGTTTTCCTGTTACACCACTTTCTCATTCATGCCTCTGGCTGACACCACGCAGAAGATGAGGCTTGGCTCAAGCATGCAGGCAGGCACACGATGGAGTTTGGTGCTACAAGGACATACGAGGATGGGAGGGACAGGGGGCAAGGGTCCAGAAAAGGAGAGGAATTGAAGGACTTGACCTCTTACGTGATAAGAAAGGAAATAGTGCATGTAGAAGTCCAGCATCCAAGGGCCAAAATAAATCTTATTTTATATGGAGGTAATAAAGAAGCACTAGAAAAATATAAAAATGAGATAAATGATATATGATAGTATTTGTTTGCCAGCTCTGGGAAAATGACTAATAGATTGGGTTAGCAATGAATTTTTGATTTTTGTAGAAACATTAAAGTTAGATGAACTACTGGTTTATTCATTTCTGGAAGAATAATTCCTCCTCTCATGCAATGTAACAAAAAAGCAAGACCCTGTCACTGTGGAGACAGAGAGATAGGAACAACCAGCAAGGTCCAGAGTGACACTGTAAAAGGGAGTTTCACCTTTAGGTCCCTGGTTGAATTTTAAATAGACGAGTTGCCACATGCCTTCTGAGAGTTGTTTGATGTCCCGGGTCAGCTTGGTCTCAAATACAGCTCAGTTCCTCATGGACAAGTGTTCCCACCAGAAGCACCGCAGCAACAGATAACGTCCCTTACAAGCCCTGCAGAACTTGCACCCTTGAACCAACCCTCTGGAAATACTTCATCATAGCACCTTTCCCTTTGCCAAAATGGGGCAGCACCTGTTTTCTTCTCCTCTGGTACCTGAAGCTGAACTAGTGTTCCTTGGGTACCATAATACAAACATAATCACCTTATTCCCCCTTCTCAATTTCCGAAAGCTTGCAGGGACAGCTGACTAGTCCCAATGCTATTACCTTAGGAACTGGTTTAAATTACTTTAGAAGCAGCCTTGTCATCATTGGGTCTTGCTTTTTTTAACAAAAATATTGGGGTGCTGGTCTAGCTGGGCTGGCTTAATGGCTTTTTAACCCTTTCAGACACTGAACAAGCCTGCTGTGAAAAAGCATGTACAGAAGCCAAACCAAGCCAAAACCAAAAACAAAACAAGCAACAAACCTGTCTCCCCACCTGGAGGATATTTGCAAATCCTGGCCAGACTTGATTAGGTCATAGTGTTGGAAAGGAACACCTGTATGTGCAACAGTTTAGATGCATGCCAAAGTAAAAACAAATACATAATTGAACCCTTAAAAAGAAAACTGAGGAAGTTAATTGCATAATTAATAAAGAAGTGGTCTTAAGATCAATGATAACCTCGAAATGTAAAACCACAGCATAAAATACATCACCACAAAAAACAATTTCATTTGATGTCTGCTTCATGAAAAAACAAAACAAATGCTAAAAAATATTTTCAGTAGCCGAAAACTGGCTATCACTACAAAAACACAGCTACAGACATTCCTCATTGCTGGGCTGAACTCTTCTCAAAATAATCAGATGTAAAGGCCACTGATGGAAATATATTTAATACCCTGCAGACACAAAGCATTAAAATGCTGTGTTCAGTGCAGATCACCTTGCTTGTACTTTAGGGATGTTTGTTAAGCTTCATTCTATGGTTTGCAAAGTGCTCTGAACTCATCTGGCCTCTTTCATCCTAAATTCTCAAAGTAGTCACTACCTTTTTCTTGAAAAAAAATCAAGAAACATTACAAGGGACATTTCACTGCATGTCCATTAAAAATAAAAATGTTGGAAACTGCAGAGTGAGGAGCTGGAGTCGCTGTAGCTGTCTCAGAAGCAGCTACAAACAGCTCTGAAAGCCACACGTACTGTTGTGCTCTGTGGATCTCTCCACCAAATGGAGCAGGAGGAGCAGAATTTCAGTAGATCTAAAAAGTTGAATCTGAGAATCCATTTAATACAGTAAAAGAGAAAAATACTAGAGAATTTATGTCAGAAACCATTCTTATTGTTCAAGAAGTACACCATATTTTCTCTAACTGTTGCAGAAAGAAAGCCACCAAGTGTACTTTCAAGAAAATATTTAAATAAAATTGATGAAGTGTCAACACTTGACTGCTTGTTTGAATTGGACAAAATTATAGAAGCTGTTCAATTTGTTCCAATGTTATTATATACCATAAGGACTCATTCGAGCAGTGAGAATACTGCAGACAAGGCGTGAAGATTACAAGATGTCTTAGACTTCTGCCTGGTACAGTATGAAATACAATCCAAAGCAGCAGAAACATTTTTAGTGGAATTAATTCATTTCCATCAGGGCTCAGAGGAGAAAAAAGAATCACTGTTCCTTATGCTGTAAGAACACTTTGTTATTTGCTTAACAGGAAGTTAAATGAATCAAAGCTTCATACAGAAAAAAAAACCCACCCCACAATCAATTAATGTGCCAAATTTTTAATAGGGAAGCAAATCATATTCATTTTAAAACAGACATCTCATTGCTGGTGTGTTTATATTCTAAGACCTAAGATGTAAAGTGAGCTAATGGTGTAGGGTATTTTTCATAGCTTGTCCTTTCTGATGATACCAGAGTCTTATCTGGCCACTGAGACCCATGCTGAGAGATCTGGGCTCCCTCTTTTCCTGGGTCCTGTTCCTGAGAGCAGGGTCTTACCGCACAGAGCTGAACACCATTATTTAGTATCTTCTTCCATGATCCATCGCCCTCTGGCTGGAATTACAATGGGAGTACCCAGTTACTGTCTGTGACATCCTAATGTGCTTTCCCCTGTGTCTTACCTAGGAAATTCTTCTGACACACTTGCATTTTCTGAGTACCAGCTGAGTGTAGACAGTGTAGATACAGCAGTCTGAAATTCTGGACCACGTGTCTTTGCACAGGCACTTACAGGCTATGGAGGACAATGCACATCACAGCTACAGCCTCTCAGCAGTGCTTACAGTCTCTCAACCCAGCACAAGGTCCTAATGCACATGTGAGATGCACAAGCAGAGCCTAGGAACACGAGTGCACATCCGTGTCACAGCTGTATGGCATTGCACGGAACAGCTAGAACATCATCCGCAAAACAGCACGCCAATTGAAGATGAATCTCTGGCTGTTCAACAATACCCATTCATTCATATTTCTTGTCCAGCATAGAAATTTTGCTTTGAAAATTAGACTTCCATCCCTTTAACGAGGTAGTTAATATTATGGTATCTTGGTACACCCAAGATGAGTAAGAAGAGTTCTGCCCATAAACAAAAAGAATAACATCCACAACTCACCGTGTCTTCCACAAGACCAGGTAAGAAAAAGAGCAGGTAAGAAACAACTCAGTTAATCAACTACTAAGACATTCCAAGCATATATTAACTACCAGCATGAGAAATGCACCAGCCTACTTCAGTCATAAAGCATGAAAAAAAAAAGAACCTTAAAAATTTAAAACTGATCATAATTTTTTAAGTATTAGTGTTATGAAACTTTTTTCTTTGCAGTATTATTCCAGAGTGGAAACTACCATGGAAATTCACTAAGGCTTTACCCAGGCTGGCCTCTAATTGGGACTCTTGTGCTCTTTAAAGCCCTGTGCATCATGGGGTCTCCTGGTTGGGGGGGCTGCCAGTGGGGGTCCTCTCTCCCAGCTTGCAAGCCTCTTCACTGACAAGCTGCTCCTTACCAGGACACAGATATAATACTCTAAATAAATCCCTTAAAACAATTTGAACTTTGCAGAATTTTACCTCTTTAGCACACCTTCATGCCCCATAACATTTTAAATGGCAAGTCTCAAAAACAGTTTCTTCATATAAATATAAAACAGTGGAAAAAAGCCCCGTATTTCAAAGTTGAAATGGTAATAATAAAAAAGTTACTTGTTTTGCATTGGAGAATTCCCCTCTGCCTTAGTTTACTATTTATAAACCACCAGTCTGGGATTAATTATTATAAAACCTTAAAGCCTAAAAGAAGATTTTAGGCATGTTATGCTATGTATAATCTATACCATTATTAAACTGAAGCTCAAATACCCATTATGTCCTATTTTTGTTGGCTACTTTTTAACATCGCTGCATTTAATCTACGGTAAGTATTATTCCTTAAGGGGAAGTGCTTCCTACTATCTTCAAAACACCAAACTGCCAGAGAGCTGCAGGAACTCCCTCTGAATGTGCCACTGCATGGAAGGAAGGGGTTTTATTTGCAAAGTACTCTCACCGGGCACCCCGTCCCTCATCCAGTAATCGATGTCTGTTCCATCTGCGTTGTCGAAAACATCTGTAATGTTGATAGGCAGCAGCAGAGCCATGATCTCTTTGATGATGTCACGAGCTTTAGCATTTCCAGTAAAAGCCAGCCCAGATGGCTTGAAGGTGCCCTCATCAGACTCCATGACGATATCGAAGTTGGAGATATTTTCCTAAACATGTAAGGAAAGAACATATGGGTTTGTGATTTCTATTTTAAGTGGCAGCATGTATTGCTACAAGTCACTGTGACAGCATAACATACAGAATCACAGAATCACAGACCTGTAGGGGTTGGAAGGGACCTCGAAAGATCATCGGTTCCAACCCCCCTGCCAAAGCAGCTTCCTCAGAGCAGGCTGCCCAGGTAGGCGTCCAGACGGGCCTTGAATATCTCCAGAGAAGGAGACTCCACAAACTCTCTAGGCAGCCTGTTCCAGTGCTCTGTCACCCTCACCATGAAGAAGTTATTTCGCATGTCAGTGCGGAACTTCCTGTGTTCTGACCTGCGGCCATTGCCCCTTGTCCTATCCCCACAAACCACTGAGAAGAGGTTAGCTACATCCTTCTGTCTCCCACCCCTCAGATATTTATACACATTGATAAGATCCCGTCTCAGTCTTCTCTTCTCCAGGCTGAACAGACCCAGGTCTCTCAGCCTTTCCTCATAGGAAAGATGCTCCAGGCCCTGTATCATCTTTGTGGCCCTCTGCTGGACTCTTTCCAGGAGATCCCTGTCTTTCTTGTACTGGGGAGCCCAGAACTGGACACAGTACTCCAGGTGAGGCCTGACCAGGGCAAGGTAGAGGGGGAGGATCACCTCCCTTGACCTGCTGGCCACGCTCCTTTTAATGCACGCCCGGATCCCATTAGCCCTCTTGGCCACCAGGACACACTGCTGGCTCATGGTCAAACATACATTTGTTTAAGGATCAGAGAAATGCTTCCTGTGATTGTACATACATAAGAATAAATGAAGGGGTCTAATATTTCTGTATGAAAACATCAAAACAGTTCAAGTTCAGTTATGAGGCATCAATAATTTGTAGAAGCCACGACTGGCCAGCTGTCCCCAGCTACTTGGGAACTTAGGAAATAAAATCATAGAATCATTAAGTTTGGAAAAGACCTCCAAGATCGTCTGGTCCAACCATCACCCTACTAGCTATGTCACCCACTAAACCCTGTCCCTAAATACCAGTTGGGTAAGTCATTCCCACCATATCTCAGCTTTCCCTTGCAGCTCTCGCTTCCTTCTCAAAGCCGCAACTCCAGAAACTCTGGTGCAGAGGGGAGGGTATGCAGTCTGGTCAGCTTTAAAATTAGATGCATGCAAAGCTCACTCAGACTGTGAAGGACATCCCACTTGACAAAAACAGCTGTTGCCTCTTCAGAAACATTTAATTTTCAATATACAATGTAGTCAACGGACTTCAATTAGAGGACTGAAACACCAAGGTTCCACCTGACCTGCAGGAGTCATGTCTGTTTTGAGGGAAGTTAGTGTTTTGCAAGGTAAGCCCTTACAGGAAATGTGAAATGTTATGTTCTCATGTATAAATGGCATAATAACATTTGCTTTTAGTCTACACCTGGTAGATTCTTTTTAACTTCAAGAATAAAACTTAGCATCCAGAGACATTCATTTGCCTCACGTACACTCAGAGCACTCAGTTGCAAAGGTCTAATTGGAATAAAGTACTTACAGACTTTACACAACGGAAAGTTTCCCTCTATCTGAGAGCTACATAACATTTTTTGCAAAGTAAAAGAGGCCGTGTCAGGCTGAAAAAAGTTATACTTCAGACTACCTTGAATGTGACTAAGACAACTTACTCATACGTGTAGGGTAAGGTAGATTTTACTCCTGTGCCCAGACCCGATTCTAAAATTTTATGGCTGTCATGGGTTAGTACAAAAAAGTCACTACAAGACATACGTGATACCGATGAGTAGCAGATCCATGTCATTAGCAGGTTATACAAGCCCACAGTTCAGTAAAGACTTTCTTCATGATTTTTTGGGGATATGAAACCACATACAAAGTACAGGTGGCTGTGAATGTTGCACAAGTATCAAAATCTGGCCCAGCAAGTTTTCCAAAGTTCTTTATAGAATTTGTCAGGAGTTGTGTTTTATGCTCTTCCTTACCTGGACTTTTCTCTTTTGAGTTAAATATGCTCCAGTATGGCAGACGTTACTCACTAATTCATTTCTAACTTAGAAACAGCAGTTAACAGAATTAATACCAAATCTTTGCAAAAGAAGAAGCAACCATCAATGTTCTAATAACTTAAAATAACCAATCTACCTATACAGCCATCTAACTATAGGAAATCTAGGTGAAAAGAACTAACACTGCCACCAAATTGGCAATCACGATTTATTATACAATGAAAAATACCCTACCTTTTTTCAAAGAGTACGTGTAAGGAATTAGGATACATCTAAGCCTACCATCAAATGCAGTACTACAGGTCATGAGTCTCAACGTGAAATTGTGATTTGCTGACTCTTTCAATGTGGTGGGAGAGAAGCAGGCCAAGAAAAACACACTGTACTGTAAATGGGACCAATGACGTTAAAAAATTGCAGGTACAACAGAAAGAATATTTCAGAATGTAAACCATCTTTGTGTAATAAATCTGAATAGCAAAACTTCATAATCTGCTAGTATTATTACTGCAGTCTTCGATTGTTTTCTTTCTCATATAAATGTTCACATGTGTTTTTAATATGAAACTGAGAAAGCAAACCACCCACGATACGTTACACCATATTCTTGCTCTGGAAGAAAGCTGTTCAATTCTTAGAACGTGCCGGAGTGACACGAAAACACAATGCTCTTGGGAAAGAAACTAGACTCATTAGGGGACAAAAAAGAAACAGGTCACAACTACTTGAAGTACCATGTGTCCTTGAGAAAGTTTTTTTTTCCCCTATTTTGTCTACTGGAGGATTGGATTAATTTTAAATCTATTCACTGTCAAGTATGAAAGTAGGGTATTGCAATTTAATAAAAAAGGAGGTGGGGGAGTTGCTTTCAGTATACCTGCTTTTGTATATGTGTATTAGCATTCCTACTTACACAGAAAGAAATACACACTGAAAAATATGCTACAGGGAAGATGCATCCCTTGTCCTTTGCACTTTATGGCGCAGGGATAACTGGCACTTATCAAAGCAGGCTGAGACAGTACAGTGCTCCCTTGGCTAATTCAAGGGAACAGGAGAACAAAACAGGAAGATTTTACGACATAACTGTAAGCTCAGCTGTTTCTTTCATTTTTCCCCATACTGAATGCATCATTTAAACAAGTATTTTAAACTCAGTACCCTTTTTTTTTTTTTTTTTTTTTTTTTTTTTTTTTTTTCAGAGAGCAATTCCATTTTCTGCATCCTGGTACTTTGCCACTTCTCTTGGCACATACCAGAAAATTGTATCTCAGTGGCGTAACCTGCTCCCTAATCCTCTGAACTTCAAAACAGACTTTTATCCTTTATCTTTCTCTGACTTGGTCACAGAATAGGTCACTTCTCTTTATCTTATCGTGTTTAGCTCTTTGACTAAATATCTAAATGAAACATTACAGTAAATATTGCATGGGAAAATTGGCTTTTTACAGGTTGCTATTTTTATTGAATATGCAAATAGGCATATATCCTTGCCTATACTTAACATATTTTTTTTTTGTTTGTTTCCTTTAATTTCTGTTTTAACTATAAAATGATTTTTTTTATCTGTCAAGCAAAACCAAAACATAGGTGTTTCTCATCTCTCAGGTAAATACTTGAAAACATGAAACTGCAGTAAAATCATTTCAATTAAGAAAACAACAGCAACAACACCTTGCTACACACACGACAAACAATTACTGGTACTTCTGTTGGTGAGAAACATGTACCATCTACAGTTGATGCTGGGAATGCCAGTCATACAGGTAGCTACTTATTCTCTCAAAATCCCCATAATTCTTACCAGGTGTTAAACTAGACTCCAACATCTCATCACTAACCTGAGTCAGTAATGGCAATTCCTCCTACCCTGTGAAAGCAGTGAGATACCTGTAAGGATAAGGGAGGGAACATCCTAAAAGCCTTTGGTAATTTGTGGCTATTTAAAACAGAGTGTTATAACTTGTCCCCATTACTGGTTTTATTTTTAATTCCACTGAGAAAAATCATCACTTTACAGAGAAAATACTGAAGTTTTTAATGGCAGAGCACTGTCCTCGACTAATGGTTAATTTGTTCCAGTAATAAGGGACATCAGTTAATCTGACAGTACATTTTCAGCTTTCTGTTATTGATTTACACCTTAGGAAACACCAACACTTGTATTCCAGGATTTGACTCAGAGCAGTTTGAAGCCAAATATAGCAAGGCAACGACCATGATGCAAAACTTATGGTGCAACAACAGCCATCCCGCTTGCAGAGCTTAGAAGTGTGCTTAAATTGACACCCAAGTTTGTTAGGCTGACAACTTGGACTATGAGAAAGTCAAGAGAAAACACTGTAAACACCTAAGTGGATGTGACAGCTGGAAAGCTGGAAAAGAAAAAAAAAAAAAAAAAACACAAAACAGATAATATTCGTAAGGATTTAATAACATATAGACATGGTGTAGTGCATTTTTGAGTTGCTGTTTAGGATCAAGATTGTTTAATGAAGCCAACAGCATAAATAAAAATACAGGAAAAAGCAGACCAGCTGTTAGGGAGCAGAGATGCGCCAACTTCCACACGTAATAAACACAGCTATGAGCACAATTATACAGCTCAGACCCTTTTTGAATGAGGCCAGGGAAAATCGGGAACACTGAGAGTTAGAAATCTTTGTAAATCACCGTGTCATTCTATGGGAGAAAGTTGCTGTAAGGATGAAGATCAGCACCACTTTTGGTAGATGATAAGGTATGAACAAGACCCGTGCTTTTCCTGCCACACTTTGTGGGAAAGCTGTCCATAAGAACAGTCCGAGGATTTTATGGGTTGTTCTCTAATTTTAGAGTCACAGGGTAGTGACCTCTGAGAAGCCAACAACAAAAGTCCACTAACTTCAACAGGCTCGGAGCAGCATTTGGTCATGTACTTATTAGCATTTCACTCACTACAAACATGCTGCTAGCACGTCTTGCCCTGTACAATACCGCTGCTGTTTCCTCTGCAACCTCTTGCCAGCAGTCACAGAGATCACCATTCAGGACTGTGTGTTCCCAGGGATGATATACAAGAAAAAGCAGGCAGCTCTGAAGACTGCAGCACACCAACTAAGGTACGCATCCGATTACCTGTAGCCTTGTCTTCGGACTTTTTTTTTATTTGACAAAGAGGCTTGTCAAAGAGAAGTGCTCTTCCTGGAAAACATACCATAACTTAAAGCCTTTTACTGTTCAAATACAGGGGTGTCAAACACTCCCTGTGACTCTGAATGACTGATCCCTTTTTGAAAAGTTTCAGGTTTTCATTTGAAAACAGGCAACACTGCCAGTATCTTCTAATTAAAGGCTGTGGTTTAAATCAAAGATGATTTTTCCTGACGTATGCATTTTCAGCAAGCAAATAACTACTTCTGTAACTTTCAAGAACAGATTGATTAAAATACATCAGCAACACTTTAGAAGTTAGTGCAGCACACCAATCTTTAATGTTTCTTGTTTTTACACAGAATGCTTAGGTTCTGATCTAGGTAAGAGGTGCAATGTTAAGTTACTGAGAAGAAAGTTCATAACGGTGAGCCAACAGGAGGTGACGGTTTTCTGCGGGGTATGTGGATAGAAGGATCCCAGCTTTCCTAGAGCACAACATACCAAAGCACTGAGGGCCTGTGGTCAGTCTGGAATATGAAGGCAGAGGAACAGCTATCCTCAAATGAGGTCTCCTTTTAGTAACTCCAGTCAGCCTTGCACAATGACAGAACTGGCAGAAGGGGTTTCTCCAAGGACTGAATATTCATTTTGAGGATGAAGGACACCCCTATTGCCAGTTTGGCCTTGGAGGCCATTCCCATACATACTGGGGCTAGCTTCACAGATGAAGCTTACAGATAATAGACTTAGAATGCATGTTTGTATGTGTATGTATGTATATAAAACTCTACAGGTACCTGAAAGGAGGCTGTAGCAAGGTGGCGGTTGGTCTGTTCTCCCATGTGCCTGGTGACAGGACGAGGGGGAATGGGCTAAAGTTGCGCCAGGGGAGGTTTAGGTTGGATGTTTGTACTGGGTCTGGCTGGGATGTTAACTTTCCCTGCAGCAGCCCATACAGTGCCACGCTCCGCATTTGGAGCTAGAACAGCAGTGTTATCACACCAGTGTTGTGTCTGCTGCTGAGAAGTGCTGGCACAGTATCAGGACTTTCTCTAACCCTTCTGGGGGGTGGGCAAAAAGTGACAAAGAAACATCACCAGGGCAGCTGACCTAAACCAACCAAAGAGATATTCCATAACATATGATGTCACGCTCAGCAATAAAAGGTGGAAGAAGGAGGAAGAGAGGAGGGGTGGGCTTTCGTTGCGAAAACGTCTGTCCTCCTCGCGAACACCGGCTACGTGCGTCGAGGCCCTGCTTCAAGGACGTGGTCAGGCATCGCTCATTTGTGGGAAGTAGAAAATCATTTATTTCCTCTGCACTTCCATATAGCCTTTACTTGTTTTGTTTTGTTTTGCTGTTCCCTCTCCCCCTCCCTTTCCCCTTTCCTTTTTCCCTTTTTCCCTTTAGTTGAATTGTTAATTAATAATATTTCCTTAATATATATATATATATGTTTTTTTTTTTTCCCTTCCTCTTTAATTAAATTATCCTTATCTCAACCCATGAGTTGTTCTTTCCTTTACTTCTTCCCCTCCTCCTCTGAGGAGGGGGAGTGAGAGAGCGGTTGTGGTGTTCAGCTGCCTAGCACGGTAAAACCACCACAATGTTAGGAAGAACTTCTTTACTGAAAGTGTTGTTAGGCATTGGAATAGGCTGCCCATGGAAGTGGTTGAGTCACCATCCCTGGAGGTCTTTAAAAGACGTTTAGATGTAGAGCTTAGGGATATGGTTTAGTGGAGGACTTGTTAGTGTTAGGTCAGAGGTTGGACAAGGTGATCCTGGAGGTCTCTTCCAAACTAGATGATTCTGTGATTCTGTGATAAATGCCCCTCTCTCTCTCTCTCTCCACTGTTTAAAAATAATTGTTATATACATTTAGTTACTGAATTATTTCTCTCATAAGGCCTAACCTATCCTACGATGAGCAACATCATTTTTAAGGCAAAGCAAGTGACAGTTGTGGAGGCACTGTACTAAATAAATATTAAAACAAGTCTACAGGCTGCATCTGTTGGCTTGCTGTTCATTTTGTATACCTGATGTAATACAAGGAGCCTAATGTTTCCTTCCGGACAGTGCAGGCAGACACCCCACCAATTCAGAAGTTTCAGACGGCAGCTCTGCTACTTCTATGAGGGAGAGAAAAGGGAGAAAAGATACAAAGATAGAAGTTTGCTGAACATCGGATGTGTACGAAATTTGCTCAGATAGAACCAAGATCAGGCAGCCAAGAGACACACTGCCATGACTGATTCCGTGTCCTCCCTGCTTCAGGCAGGGTAAGGAATCAGCAATTCTTTGTGTTTTAGCAAAATCTGATTTTCTCTGCAGCTTTCAGTAGCAGTATGACACTTCTATGTTAAGAATTATGAAATCCTGCTGACCTAGAACTGGTATAAAATATAATTGTATAATTATATTAGCTTTCCTGTGGTGAATACAATCAAGGATGCTACTGGCTGTTAACTGCAGTTCTGAAGAATACAGTGTAATTATTTTCTATTGGTGTTTTGTAAGTGAACCTTTCCCTTTTTATTCATTTCTTCCATCTCTCAACTTGGTGATTCATGGCAGAACGTTAAAATAGTGCTATCAGCCCGATCTCCTAAATAGAGATCTCCACATTAAGTTATTTGCCTAAATCAAAATGGAGGACAACAAAATGACATGGAGGTCAAAGAATTCTCAAAATTAGTACTCAAAAAGGAAGGAGGTTTTCTGGCCAAGGGCTTGAAGCTTCAGAGACTCTTTTTTCATTTTCATCTTTCTGCGTCCTGTGCAGTTGTGTTTTTCCTTTTGCTGAAATAACCCTGTATCCATAACTAAAACAAATTGTTTTCTGCTCATTTTCTTGTTTCTCTTCCTTAAACCCTTCTTGCTTTTTAGGCATTGCATTGCACAAATCTAAACTAATAGAACACAGAAAAAAAATATCATGCTTTTTGTTAATTTGCTAAACGCATCCCACATTCATCATGAAACAAGGCATCCAGAGAGAAGACCAGCAGTGAAACTGGACAAGAAATCATTTCCAAATCCTGAAAAGTTTCAATTATTCTCTTGTGTCCTGTTTCAAATCAAATCAAAAAGAAAACCATCAGGCTTCTCCACAAAGATCAAGTGGCATTAATGAAGTCTACTATGTGTGGTAGTGTCCACAGGAGGTCTTACATCCAACAACTCATGGTGCTACATCCAGCACAAACACAACACAAAAAGCTAGTTGTAGACCCAAGAGCCTCACATGCCTTTTGAAGGTAAGACGAGATGGAAATACAGGAGAGAGTGTAAAGGCACAACAGGACAGCAGTGGTCCAAACAAAAAGCACTAGTTTTAACTTCTGATTACAGAGAATATTTCCTGAGAACAGTTAATAGCCAAATGGTCAGCACATTTCATTGGGATAAAAGAATCCATATGCAAGTCCTGGATGTGTTTGGTTCAAATCATTCACAAACACATCTCACATTTCACCAGAGTATTTAGTATCTTGGGAAATAATCAGAATGTTGAAATCCATGAGTTTTCTGAAAACTCTGGTTTTGAGGAGCCACTATTTTCTGGGGAAGAATCATTTCACCTGAAAGTGATGAGAAAGTTTTTGGATATTTGCTTCTTAGAGAAAGTAAGTCATTAATAAATTACAGGATAAACCTCATCAACAAAGAATATTTATATTAGCAAATTTCAGAAAGTCCTGTTTTTATGCAGACCCAGCTTGGGCAAAATAGCAAATCTTCTAGGTAATAAACACAAAAAGGAAACCATAGAAAACACTGATGATTAATATCTTCCATAAGGTCAAACCTTTCCTAAAGTTAAATGTTAATGTTAAAGCAGTATATGGCATGTGCACCAGGAATTTAGTAAGTACTGTAAACATCATTAGGGCAGCAATAAAAACACGCAGAAATATTGTAAAAATGTGTTCTCTAATGCAGTTTAAAATGAATTCATAACAGATTAATGCCTCCAATGATGGTAACAAAGTTACTAAAGCAAATTTGAATTTTGCCTAGTATCTATCTGCTAATTACAACATGTATTTGCTTTCCCGGGAGATTGTATTCAATACTTCTGTTCCAAAATAATTACCTGCCATTTACAGTCACTTAATTCAACTGGGTAAAAAACTGTAACCTTGTGGTCATGGTACCTATATTTTTGGCAGAGACTAGTCCAGACGAATGAACTGAGGCCAGAACAAAGGGCCAACACCAGTCTCAAAAACGTGCATGACAAATGCAAGGTGTGTGTCTTCGACCTTTCCCTCTGAAAAGCACAGAGTGACAGATACTTATGAAACAACAAACTGCAGAAGTCTCCACCAAGGCAAGACACTTCACTACGTGTATTTCTTTCTCCCCTCATGAAGAAAACATAAAAGTATGAAATACTTAAAACCCTACTGGAGGGCACTCAGGTACTGTTGATGAAGGGTGTAGGAGTCTGTACAGAATAGATGCAATGGGAATCCCTCCAGAATTATTAAACCACCTTCCCGTTTGTTCCATGCAACTTGGAAAGGAAAGTGGCAGTTCCGGTATTTCCTATTTTTATAGTTATTTATATTGTCTATACATAAGAGCCCTCCTCAGCAACCAGGTCACACAACTAAGCACTGGGCAAAGACTTCAGATGTAGCGTTGTACACCAAGATCTGGAGCCTGACTTACACTTAGATCCTTTTATTTCATTACCCTTCATCATGGTAGGGAGTCTTTACTGTAAAGGAAAATGTGATGGTTTTACTTGGGTGGGCAGCCGAGTTCCACCACAACCGCTCTCTCACTCCCCCTCCTCAAAGAGGAGTGAGGAGAAAATACGATGAAAGGGGCTCAAGGGTTGAGATAAGGACTAGGAGATCGCGCAATAATTATCGTGACGGGCAAAACAGACTCAGCATAGAGAGAAAGTAAGATTTATTGCTTATACTAACAAGCTAGAGAAGTGAGAAACAAAGAAAAGAAACGAAAAGCACCTTCCCCCCCCCATCCACCCTCTTCCACCTCCTCCCCCCGAGCGGCGCAGGGGAACGGGGGAATGGGGGTTATGGTCACTCTATAGCGCTTCTTCTCTGCCGCTCCTTCTTGGTCACTCTTGTCCCCTGTGCTGTGGGGTCCCACCCACGGGATGCAGTCCTTGCCAAACTGATCCAGCGTGGGCTGTCCACAGGCAGCAGCTCTTCAAGAACTGCTCCAGATATGGGTCCGTACCACGGGGTCCATCCCTTTGGAGCAAACTGCTCCAACCTGGGTCCCCCACGGGCAGCAGCTCCTGCCGGGTCACCTGCTCCTGCGTGGTCTCCTCTCCACGGGCTGCAGGTCCGGCCCGGAATCTGCTCCGGCAGGGGTCTTCCACAGGCCGCAGTCTCCTTCGGGGCACAGGCTCCACCGTGGTCTCCTCCACGGGCTGCAGCGTGGAACCCTGCTCCACCGTGGTACTCCATGGGCTGCAGGGGGACATCCTGCTTCACCATGGTCCTCACCACAGGCCGCAGGGGACTTCTGCTCCAGCGCCTGGAGCACCTCTCCCCCTCCTTCTTCACTGACCTTGGTGCCTGCAAGGCTGTTTCGCACTCCTCTCACCCTCCCAGCTGCTGAGTGGCGCAGCGTTTTTTCCCTGTCTTAAATATGCTCTCACAGAGGTGCAAAACAACATCGCTTATTGGCTCAGCTCTGGTCAGCAGTGGGGCCCTTACCAAACATGGGGCAGCTTCTAGATCCTTCTCACAGAAGCCACCCCTATGCCCCCCCCTGCTACCAAAACCTTGCCATGTAAACCCACTACAGAAAATCAGGTATTTCCAGCCTAGAATTAAATCTAAGTACTGGCCACCACTAAAAGCAGTGAGTGCATCGATGGGTGCCTTCTCTGGGAGTGAAGATGCAGGTGATTCCTCTGGGAGGCTTCTATCCCAGTCAAAACCAGGCAGGTTTTGTGGGATGTACTGGTGGGTGGCAGGTACCCCGGCACTAATGGAGGCACTGAAACTGCTATTTGGCTCTCAGCTCTTGGAAGCGTCTTGGAAAAATCATACAAGGGAACGAATGAAGGAGGACTGTGAGAGTCTCTCAATAAAAATATTTTCTAAAATGAAAAAATAAATGGTTGCATTAGTAATTTATGAGGCTGAGCTTACTCTAACTGCAGTTGGGTAAATACACTTTTCCTAAGCATCTATTCACTGAAGGCTGTCACAAACAGGAGACAGGGTTAGGCTGTGCTTTGGTCAACCCAGCATGGCAGCTCTTACTTTCTGATGAAGCTCTCAACAGCTGATACAGCCTATGACTCGTTTTAAAAACCAGACACTGCAATACTGGGCTCTACAGAAATACTTGAGAGTGATACAAATAACGCAATTATGCAGGGATATGAGTTAATTATCTGCACCATAGCAAAATCACCACGTTGCTGCTATCTGTTATTTCTGCAGTAACTTATTACTTGTACAACAGTGGCAACCTACTATGACAGATGAGGAAGAAAGACCTGAAATTAAATTGAAAGAAAAAAATAAATAAGCTACAAAAGTAAGAGTATTTGTACTTGTCCAGTACTATATTGTCTTCATTTCTTCTCCTCTGCCACACTTCCACTGACACAAGGACGTAATTTACAGTGTCAAGGAAATCCATGTCTGTCTGTGCTGAATTACAGCATTCATATTTCTACTTGTTTGTAGTGAACTAAAGTCATAATAAGCCCAGCCAGGCAGATGAGTCATATGGCCCATCTTTCATTTAACAAGGCATCTTTAAATACCACTCTTACTTAACTTGTACTCATTAACATCAAGAAGCAATGTTTTGTGCCATACTACCCTAATTGCCAGAAATTTGCACAAGTGAATCATTAAAAGGTTAAGATATTTTTCATGCTAAATATGATGTACAGTATTAATCTGCTTTATTTTGTTATTATGAGTAATGCGATGTCCTAGAGTTGTATCAATTTATAATTATGCCAGATCACATGGCAGGGGGGAAACAAGAACAACAAACAACAGACGGATGTAATTTCTGCTTAAATTCTCCATGCAAATTACAAATTCATGTCAAGTTAGACTGTGGTTTCTTCACAAAGCACACCATCCAGATGGAATCACAACAGCATGGCAAAAATTGAGACACATCTTTGTCAGTTTAAAAGCAAAGTAACCAAATATCTTTCAAACAACACCCAGATCTGTTTTATATTTTCCTATTTGATCCTTAAGCCTATTTTTTGGTATTAATTCTGAATATAAACACTAGGGACAACACTGAAATACCGACCTTTTGGAAAAAGATGAGAAGTGGATAAGACAATTTCACGTGTTGCTGACAATTCTAAGACCATAGGATGGAGCTGATTTTCCAAGATGGAAATGGGTGTTCTTTTCAAAAGCTACAGAGGTGATACACTTCTCACGAGCAGCATGCAGAAGGCACAAAACATCTGCTTTGTCCCTTCCAGCTCTTCTGAAATGCATGGCTGTAAATGAGAAGCTTGCTATGTATTCCGGAATATTGCATGCTAGTTTAATTCTGCTGAACACCAGAGTATCCATGGTAAATCCGAAGCCCTTAATACTTGGCAAACTGCAATCTGTCACCTCCCCGAATCTGAAAAAGCAAACTCCTATGTTCCTCTAACAAATGAGAAAGCTGAGCTATCTCTATAATGTAGAAGTACACAGGAGACTACATTATGCATGGGTAGTTAAACACGGTTCTTAGTAATGTTAAACAAGTTAGTGGGAAATAATTGACCATTCCTCAATTAGCCACAAAACCAAAACCACTGTGATGCTATCTCTGAACACTCTATTGAAGATGAAAATTGATTTAGACTTGTTCATCACAATGAGGTTGGTTCAAAGTGAAATTTTCACATATTTGTTCTGTTAGGCTGTTTACCGCTAAAAATTTATTTTAGGAACTTATTGTTTTCTTGTAAGTCTGCTTGCCTACTATCATACAGCAGGTGACTTTCTAAACACATCCTTACTTACCTCGTATCTCTGTCTCAGATACACCAACCATCATTGAGAGTAAATACTACTACATTAGGGAACAGAATAAAAGATAAATACTTAAGCTTAGTTATGCAGATACAGGATACATTTTATGGGGAAAAAGATACACATTCCAAAGATTTATCTCCAAAAACATTTTATGCAACTGTCCTTTATGTCTTGCTGTACTTTGAAAATGCCATTGTTCACAGATGGATCAGATGCGATAATATGCAATACTTTCACCCTGATAACCACTCACAGAGTTTGCATAATCAGAAATCAAACATTTAAAATATTCCAGATCCCTTAAAATTAATAATTGACAAAGAGTATTTTAGATTAGACACCATTAAAATAAGTTAAGATTGCAAAGACTTTTCTTTGTATTATTTCATGTTTTACATTGTAAAATATTATGAGAAAATGCAATGAAGCAGAAATATGTAAGCCAAACAAAATTTATTTATATTACCAACACATGTGGAGCATTCCTCATTCATCCTCAGAAAGCTAGCTATGCTTGAAAGCTATGGCAGGTATCCTCGTGAAATATCTGTTTCAGAAGTTTTGTGACAGAATACGTTAAGTCAAATGGAACGTGTATGTATGTACACGTCACATCATGTTAAATATAAAAGGAAGTTTACATTTATGATAGAAGACAGAAAACATACTCTCAGGCAGAACTGGAATTACTATTTCCAGTCAGATATTAAGCTGAACATTCTGACAAAAATAATGAGTAGATCACAAAACTATAGAGAAAAGTGCTGTCAAGCAAATCATGTGAAGACATTCCTTACCTTGTGCAACTGGTAGTATTGCTCAGCACCTACTCCTCCTTGTTCTTCTCCTGTCCATAGCACCATGCGCAGAGTTCTTTTTGGACGAAGTCCTAAAATATAATTGTTAATGTTGTTTTTAGTACTAAGTATTCATTTATTTGAGCATTTGTCTGCATTTGCCTCCATCTCCCAACTGCAGAAAAGCCTGTTTCCATTCAGTCACGTCTAACTTCAACAAATACAATCTATTTCTAGTGTGGGTTTTGTTGTCCACAGTACTTTGGGTTTGTTTTTGGGAAGGACTGGGGTGCAAGGAGAGAGACCATGAGAGAAAGGGGTAGTTTGTTGTGGTGCTGCTACCAGGCCTCTGATGCAGTAGAAGATGAAGAGCTACTCTGGGGGATACAACGTAGCTGTCTACAAAACATAAAATAACTACCTTGATAGATTTCTGATGCATATGCTGCCATCCTAGTGGTCTGCAGTAAAAAATGTGTGTATGCTTTCAGCAGATCCAAATGCAATTTTCGTGAGAATTAATATTTTTCTTGTCATGCTTAATTTATTACAATTCATTGGAAATGAACTACTCGATTTTCATGAGAAATGTTTCCCCTTTCCAGGAACTGAGAGGCACTACAGTATTACTTTGCTTTTTTTTCAGACCAATGAAAAGAGACAATCTGTACCCTGGAATCCAAAATACAACTGCCTGCTGAATGTATGCAAAGCTTTTTAAAACATGGCAAACACAAGGCCACTCTGTATGTTACAATACCTCAGTAAGAAAGGTAAGTTCTCAGATATATTTTGAAACTGTGCCTGCTATGGCAGATCCAAACAGATAGATGTTGTTGCCCTTTATTTATTTGATTGATTGTACTCATAAACAAATACATCTGAGACATCAAATCTGAGAGCACTGAAGAGCAAGCAGACCAAGAATAAACAGTGCTTTCTGTACAGTGCAAAGCTAATTATGTTTCAGCAAAAATAACCTCCTCAAAACTATTAGAAAGAAAATAAGCCAGATAGCAGAATATAACAAACACTAAAGCATAAATGACCCCACACACTTCTGTGCTGAGGAGAAATAATATCAGTATCACTGTCAAAACTGAATTAATTTCCTAGCTGAAATGGATGAAGTCTACAAATAGACCCGACCTTCATTAATTTTTTTCCTCAACCCAAAGAAAATCAACCAAAGGTTTCCTTCTAGAAATCACATTAGCAATCCTAATAACTGAAGACAGAGTGTAAATGTTATATTCAAAATCTGAAAAAAAACCCACAACCTTGGCTTGTCCATTATTTCATAATGAAAGAAGCACAAAGAATAGAATCAAGGGATTAAGAAGTGTATTTTCTAAATGTTGACCTGCTGTCTGTAAACAGACAGGTCATCAGCTCTCATTACTTTAAAAACAGCTCTCCCCCCTCTCCCCCTCTCCATCCCAGTGGATTTCCTGCTCTTCTCCTAAATCATTACAGCACAGGATTAGCCTCCTTCACATTTCAAATCAGCCAGATGGCCAATGAGAGAAAATTAAGATACTAAAATAGTAATCATGTTGATGTTAGGAAGATTTTAGACACAAAATAACCACAAATGTGTCAGTGGCTTGCTGCAAGAGGTGGCTCTTTATTCGCAGCTTTGGCAGTGAATGAAGGTGCCAGCAAAAGGCTGTTTGTCCCAGCACAAAACACAGAGCACTGAAGCTCAGCCTCCAGCCCAGCACACCAAGGCTGTGCAAGTGGCTTGGGTAGGAGATGTTTGAGGCAGAGGAGCAGCATCTCCTGCCTCCTCCCAGCCATGGGAGATGAAATGCTGCTAGTCTGAAAATGAAGGTGCTTGGGACTGCCACTGCTGTCCAACAGGGGACTCAGACCAGGGGTGAGAGATGTCTGTTGATGTTCCACCCCCAGAGGCTGTAAGCCTGGCTGCTCTCTCTTGCTCTGCCAGAGTTTGAGAAGGTCTCAGCTCACTTACATGGAAGAAGTTTGAGGTCCATACAGCCCCTCTGTAACCGGTCAATGCATCTTTCTATTAAAATGGAGGGGAGAAAAAGCCCTGCTGAGCTTTGCAATTTCTGTGAGCAAATTCACTTGTGTATTCTACTGAAATTATATAGGAAATCTTTAAAAGAAGAAGAAAAAAAAAAAAGGTCACAAAGTCTAGAGGCATTTATTTTTAAAACAAAACAAAGTATACAGAGAAAAATTTAATTTCCTCATTATCTTGAAGTGATAAGAATTTATCTACCTTTTATTAAAAACACAGCTATTCTGACCAAAGTACATCAAATAAATCCAATATTCACAAGTAAAATTGCCAAGAATATTCTGAATGCATGCCTTTATTAAAAATATGAACTACTATACTTAAGCTACATTTTTTTTTTTTTAATTTAATTAAAATTACCAATTTTGGTTTGTTTCTTAAAATCTACTGGTTCCTAAGGAACAAAACACTGCCACAAAATCTTGCAGATCACAGCCCAAATGCGTACTGAAAAGACATGATAAAATAAGTTGGGCTAGGAAACTTATGTTCTGTGATGAGTGTCTCATGTGGAGAGATGTGTAGCAAATTTTAAAATTAAGGAAAACTGTTTCACAAATAAAACAGTACTTCCCCCTTTTTAAATATTACATATTCTAAAGCAAAGAACAGAAGAGATTTTTTTTTTTTTTTCAACTTAGCCAGAATATTTAAATACATAGATTGTTTTGTAGAAGTGCAGCAGGTTATAACTGTATTCACTGGTGCATCAGTGCAAGGATCCTACTGTGCCCTTCCTGGGTCACTCAGATCTGAAATTAAGTAACTCGAATGGAAGTTGCAGAGCTCAACACCTACTCAAAACCACCCAAATCCTACAGCTTCCAGGCTACTGCAGCATCCCAGTAAAAAGAATAGCAGGGAGTTTACAAGAAGATAAACTTCAAAAGGTGATAGTTGGTACTCAGATTATTCTTTCTAAACTCAAATAACTAAGACCAAAACCAATACATCAATAGATCTTCCTCTATCTACAGAATAATTTACAGATCTACATATTTCCAATATTTAAAAATAAAAAAAATAAAAAAAAATGAGGCAGTTTTTGTTTTCCTCTACATTACCCTTAACTGAGAAACGTAGTCATAGTATACCACAAAGGTGCATTCTACTGATCACTCTCTTCACTCCTATGGTTCATCCCAAGTGAAAGATACACTATGGTGCACCTGGGTTCCCAAGTTAAAGGATGAAATGCAAACATTTATACCAGGCTACTTCTGCATTATACACCCTCAGTGCTGTAGTAGCTGCTTGCGTTTTCTCTGTCTCCGGGTGCTGTACTTCAGGATTGCTTGACCACTTCAGTAATACTTTGATGCAGCTCTAATTTTCAATTCAATATTCTGTTTCTTTTAAATTATGCTAAAGTGCTCAGACTTGCAGATGTCAGCAGCAAGATTAGGTTAGCCAAAAAACTAAATGCTTGAGAAAAAATGGATTTGTAATTGTACTAGAAAAGAGGTATTAACTAAGAAGTCTGACGTCAACTGTCAACTACAATAAAGTACTTTGCCAAAAGCCTTTCTTTCATACTTTACATGAGGTAATTATCAGCAAATAACATGGAATTTTGTTTATGTATGTGTGTACACATGCAGGTACATATATACATGTGTGTACATGTGTATATATTCACATTTCACATTAATTTTAAATCTAAAATGGATATTTTCGAGGCATGATAGGGTTTATTTAATCCATATATGTTCGTACAACAGTGGATGATCTCCCTGTGATAAGGCACTTACCAGGACACTATGCAAAACCTGAATTTTATATCCTGCACATCTTGCTCCTGCTTGAGAGGTTCCCACACAGCAAAATTGAAATGTATCGTCTGGTATAAGCATATACAAATTATGATAATCTGTCACATATTATGTAAAAAATAAATAAATGTGCTCCACCCTCATGATAGCACATAAACCACGAGGAAGAACTTGAATTGTGTCTTTTTAAATCAAAATAAAGATCAGTATTGTAAATACTGAATTTCCTTTAGTAAATATTTTTCCACTTTATAAACATAAATTCTTACTGATGGGGAGGATTAAGTACAAAGACACGGTGTTTTCTAAGAAGACTGAGTATGATAGCTAATCAGAATTATTTAAGAGAAGTAGTCATGTTGTAATACTGATCATCTTTTGAAAACAGTCAAACAGGATTTTTTACTCTGCAAACCAAGACACTGGTATCACCCGCAAACAAATCAAATAGCTGTTCAGCTTACAAGAGGCATATTAGCACACTGCAAATGCATGTGCATTGTCCTGGGGTGCCCCAGGCCCAGCACCGCCAGCGGGTTGAGGAAAGGGGTTGTCCTGCTTTGCCCTGTGCTGGTGTAGTCTCACCTCGGGCACTGTGTGCAGTTCTGGGAGTCACTATATAAAGACATAAAACTATTAGGGAGTGGCCACAGAGGGCTAAAGAGATGGAAAAGGGTCTAGAGGCACTATGTAAGAGGAGCAGCTGAGGTCCCTTGGTTTGCTCAGCCCAGAGCAGAGCAGGCTGAGGGGAGGCCTCATGGCGGCCTGCAGCTCCCTCACGAGGGGAGCAGAGGGGCAGGCGCTGAGCTCTGCTCTCTGGGGACAGCGACAGGACCCGAGGGAACGGCATGGAGCTGGGGCAGGGGAGGGTCAGGCTGGGGGTTAGGGAAAGGTTCTGCACCCTTCACTGTGGTCACAGCACTGAGCTGACGGAGTTCAAGAAGCATTTGGACAACGACCTGAGATGCATGACTTGATTTTTGGGTGGTTCTGTTCAGACCCAAGAGATGGACTCAATGATCCTTGTGGGTCCTATATACTATGATTCTATATTGCTAGATTGATGGGTAAAACATTTTTAACTTGCATTTACACAGTATTCAGTAATAAAATACACGTGTTGCAATTAGGATATGCCTGTACATAGGGAAGCAGGCTATGCCTGTATATGCATGCCTACACACTATCTTTTTGTTTTGAATTTCTATAGCCTATTAATGTTTCTTCAATACATGAGCTGCATTTATTTCCCACCCCTAATGATTTTTAGGACAGTTTGTAATAAGTTGCGTTACCTGAAGAGAGGAGAAGCTCCTTAGCAGTATAAAGATGGGACTGAAGCTCATCTGTATACGCTAAAAAGGAAAATGACTGTAACCCCCTTGTGCCCTTTGGAACTATGAAAACCATTAGGTATTTTAGGGCTTTGCCAGTTTCACCGTCCCCAAACCACACATAAACAGCCTGACAAGGCCTTGAACTGAGCAACAAAGTAGAACAAATTCCACTACCCAATCCCTTGGTCTCATACTGCCTAAGATGCTATTTGCTTCAGGAGCTTCTATGGAGAGGTACATACAGATATATCATCCCCAAAACTGTCCCACTGCTGTATTTAACATCATGAACTACATATTTTTCTGCATTATTAGCTGTTGCCTGAAATTTCTTTAAAAAAGGTATATATACAAAAAGGACTAAGATACACAACACAATGAACACAGCCAGTCTGAGTTTCTCCCGTGCTATGCTTCCTGCTTTCTCCATTCTCTCTCTTGCTATGTCTTCTTTGTTGCACAGTTAATATGGAAATTTCCCAAGCCTCTTGTGACTTTACTGGCAGCCTTCAGAAAAAAAAAAAAAAAAAAAGCAATTTCTGGTGCATATTTTAGGGTCAAATTAGCTGTATCAATACTCATTCTTAATTGCTCTGTTTTGCTTACAACACACTAGCAGTCCCTTTATGCATCATTAAAATCCTCTCCAATCTAGTAATGCTCTGTTAATTTTCTTTAATCTGGCCAAATATTCAGAGTTTTTTTTCATTTTTCCTTTAGATTTGATCTGCTAAAGTATTTCAACCATTAACAGATTGGGAAACAGGCAATTTTCTGAAATTTCCAGAATCTCAGCAAATGCTTTATTTGCTGGTTTAATTAAACTGCTGGGCTTCATGGCAAGTTACATATTTTCACTCTCATTGCATTCTCATTACACTGCCTATTTTATATACCACTGATACTTTTAGTTTTAATTTTCCTTATTCCAGTCTAGACCTCAAGTGAACTATCAAATAAGGTCACTTTCACCAAGCCATGATAACTTTTTAAGCTGGTTTTCTTTCTAATGGATTGTACACAGTTTTGGTGTTGCAGTCTTATTTTCCATAGTATTTCCACAGTAGGAGTCCACACTTGCTCTTCAGTTTTGGCCTTTGTTATATATATAGCCTAAGGTCCCAATAAACTGAGAATGCACAAATTCCTAACATTTGCTACCCATTCCTATTGCTTGTCTGAGAGAGCTCTGATAGCATTTGAAAAAAAAAAAAAAAAAAAAAAAAAAAAAAAAAGACAGGAATATTTGAATATTCCCAAGTATTTTAGAGGTGATTACCTAATTTCTGTATTCTGTACAATGGGTAAGACCTGTTTTAGAGAAAACTTTCTTTACCTTAGCATCCTGTTTCTCTGGCTACTTTCAAAGACTACATGTAAAGATACACTTTATAAAATGTAACTAATAATGCAATTAATTTAGGATGTCCAGACTTTTCCTCTGCATATGAAGAAGTTTTCATTTTAAAACAGCAGGATTTGTGCTTTCCTTCTGTTAATAGAAAAACAACCTTCCAGGATTAAGAGTGCCAATATCGCTCTTTGTGCTGAAAAGTGTTTGTTGAGTTAGACACTGCATTAAAAAATTCTAGTTAGGCATTTCATTAAAAAAGTTTTTTTCTTTCTTCAAAACTGAGTGAAAAACAATGATTTAACAGAGAAAATCTTAATGCTGTCAAAGTTACAAGCTTTGAGAAGACAAAGCTCACTTACAAAAAATGTTAGTATTATGTAACCATGACTATGATATATTTGCAATTCTCTAGTGAGCATAAAGTTAAACAAGGGCAACAGCTTTTTGCTTGAGAATCTGCCTTTGTATTCTTGTTAAGAAAAATAAAGAAAAATGTAATCTACTTGATTTTTCTTTGTTACACAGATTTTGCTGGTAGTACTGAGGACTACATGTTGGTTGGATAGGATGCTGGCAAGTGAATAAATCAGTCTGTCTTGCAGTTCTGCAGTAAAGAAAAATGCTGTCTCCCAGGCCTTGGAGAAAGCCAGGCTGTCTGACAGGTACACGGGTCAGCTGGAGAAGAGATGTGGAATCACAAGGAGAAAAAGAAAATGGGCAGGACACTGAAAAGTAGGAAATGAGACAAGCCAACCCAGACAGTGCCTGGGGGTAAGGGCCAGTAGCTCCACCATGTCTCATGCCTGTGAAGGGCTCAGATGTTGTGCTTTGGGTGGGAAGAGGACACAACTGCCACAGTCACAGAATGGGAGAAGCTTTTTGGACAGGCCTGTGAAAAGAGGGGGAGGGGAAACTGCAAGGCAAGCAGGATATGAGGACTCATATCTGGGAACGACTGGGTTTTACAGAGCTAGAGGAGCAGGCAAGCAGCATTAATTAAATCTAAGATTAATCAAAGCTTTTTCTTTCTGTTTTTAGGAGCATGTAGGCTTATGACAGAGTAGGAAGGGTTGATTTACATAAGAATAAAGGTGAGAAACATTAGAAGTTTTAGGCAGATTTATTTTAAGAAAGTGACACAATATCCAAGAGGAAATGTTAAGGAAGGAGCTGTATATACAAGACTAGAGGGGAAAGCTGCAAATGATTTGCAAGTCTAGTAACTAAAAATAACACATATTAAGCCCGCTAACAGGGGAGATGGGGAGAAGAGGGTGCCACAGCCTGGAGCCCCGTGCATTGTGCTGCATTTGGGTGAGGTGGCAGAGCTGCTGCAGCAAGTGTTCACCAAGAGCCTGCCTCAGAGCCACCAACCTGCATGGCTCATAAACAGCTTGGAAGAGGAGAAATGTGCTCTTCTGTACTTGGAGTTCTTGGGATTTTGAAACAAAGAACCAATCAGGGTAGTGTCATGAAGTCAGTATAAGTCATGTCTACAAAAAATAATAATAATAATAATAATAATAATAATCCACTATTTGCCTGTTTACCAGCAGAACAGGAAAGCAGAACACGCTTCCATTCCCTGCTGCTGGTGCCATTTCCTCCACATCCCATTAAAAAGAAGAGGACACTGTCCACCCTGAAAATGCACCTTGTTCCTCTTTAGGAAAAAACTCCTTCCTGAAAGGTATTCAGAGACCTCATAAAATTCTTGTGGAGCTAAAAAGGCAATGCAGACTCCTCTCCCTCTCTCTCTCTTCTCTCTAGTGTTACAAGCATAAAATGTGTTTTGACCGTTTCTGTGTTGTGGCTCTACCTTCTGCTTCTGTTGTCCCTCTGTTTGTACTGGCAAAAGCCCAAATCTGTTACAGCATCTACACTGTCCTCAGAGCTGACGATTCAGAAAATGCACCAACCACACTTGTCTCACCATATGGAAAATACACACCATAAAAAAACAAACAAACAAGAAAACCTGACAGCAAGGACAAGATGACTCTGACTTCATCCAGAAAGGATGTCAGTATTGCAC
Organism: Nettapus auritus; assembly: GCA_011076525.1. Lineage (NCBI taxonomy): Eukaryota > Metazoa > Chordata > Aves > Anseriformes > Anatidae > Nettapus > Nettapus auritus. The sequence continues at coordinate 135,063,276 of CM021766.1, read as the reverse complement.
CATGGCAGCTGAGTTACAGATTTGGACAAAAAAATCACAGGATCTTCTGTCACCTGGTTCTTAAGATTTTCATAGATAAATAAAGCACATTTTTTAACTTGAATTTCCTGGCTAAAATCAAGCTTGCAGAGTAGCAGCAGTACACAAGACATAGGGCAACATGGTTAAGGAGGGCTGAAAGCCTAAATTTACTGCTCAATTAACAACTTTATATGTCTGCAGTCACCCCCCTGCTATGTCAACTCAGTATGGAAATTGAAGATTGAAGTATTTGCCAAATATGCATTCAGCTGTTTGTTGAAATTGAGGTTTAAATGTAGTGGTAGTGTAACAGCATACACATATATTTCAAATCAAGTACATTGAACAGATTTGCAAAATATGAAGGCCAGAATAAAATGTGCAGCTTTAAGGAAGTGGAAAGAATGTAAGAACAAGGAGTTCCTATCAGGGATATTTAATAATAATAATAATTAAAAAAAAGCCTACTATGAAAGCAGTCTTTTAATGATGTTTCACAACGTATCTCCTAGACAGCAAACAACTGCACCACCAGAGCTACAGGAAATTCCAAAACACGTTCAACAAAATTTTTATAAAGTAAGTTAAAATTGCAGTTATATGACTTCAATTAAACTAGCAGAAAAGGAATGACTCCAATAATTTTTTTTAATAAAATGTATCTTTATTCCTCATATATTAGCCAATGAATTTAGAATCGAGAAGTGTAACTTCATACAAAGACTACAGAGAACTGAACAGAAATCTGTCTTACAGTTTTTGAGTCACATTAGTCATGGGTATAATTCAGAGGAGAGTGAGAAGTTCTGTTTAAAATAAGTTTTAAGGTGGAAAAAACTGCCTGATCAACTCCTTATGAGTTAAATAAAATATAATTCAGGTTGCCCCTTGAAATTCTTACACATGTTGTTTTAAAATCACTTTAGTTTTCTATGCCTTCATGCTAGGAAATAGATATTTGGTTGTACCAGATCCACGTCTTCATCGATGGGGAAGTCAGCTCAGGAAACTCACATTTCCTTCTAACACTGGTAAAGGGAGGAAGAGGGGGAAGTATGCACCGAACCTATCACCATAAATTTCTCCTTTCTTGAGTGCGTACAGATCATGGTCTAGGAATGTAGGAAGGCCATGTAAAAGGTGTGATGGCTGGGATTAGACTTTGTCAACAATAACCCTTCCTTCATCAGGCTGCTATAGCAGCAATGCCATCGTGCATCCTGCCCTAGCCTGCAGAAGAGGAAAATGTGCCTGGTGCATCTATTTGACTCCCGGCATTCGCTGTCTCTGGCAGTTCCCCATAGCAAATATTTTTTATATGGAAGAACCAGGATTCCCAGGAGCACTCGGAGGCCCAGTCCTAGCAGGAGACTTCCTGGTCTCACGCGCCATGCAGACATGACGGGACTTGAGCTCAGTGCACATGAGACAACACCAGAAGCAGGAAAATGTTTACTCTGTGCCACAAGCCATCATTATAGCTGTCTTTGGAATGCAGGTGCCTTTCATGAAGTCTCTACCAGCTACTTCAACATGGGCAAGATCTTTGATAGCGATAACTCACATGTTTCTGTTCAAGTAGCTGAGGGGAAACAGGGTATATTTGTGACTTGGCAAATTCACAGCACAGTCAACGGATTTCTTCTGAGGATGCACCAGGTAAACACACGACTGGGCAGCAGTGGGTGGACATATGTGCACACCTGGGCTTCGGAGAACAACACAAGCTGGCTAGCAAAGGAGTGTTGAGACCCAAACACAGACACGTAATGGCAGAAAGCACATTTGTGAAGAAGGAGGGAGAGCCTTTGCATAAACGTTGCTGAAAGAAACTCCGGATGTGATCAAAAGATGATTTGATTCGTCCCCTGTTAGCAGAGGTGAGACTCTGAAAATAAGCTAGACTGTAGTGTCAAGTAGCAGATCCAATCAATGGGAAAAAAAATCAAACAAACTGAAATTTGGCTCCAGCTGTTTCAATTAAAAACAGACACAACAGATACAGCATCTGAAGTTTTTTAGAAGAAAGCAGTGAAATTCATCAACTAAAATCAACTGCATCTCTAACTCCAGTGGGCTCTCTACTGCATTTAAGGGGCATAAAATGTTATGCTTGGAAACCACCATATGATCACCTGCTAAATGCTTTTCACCGTTACTCTGTTTTTTCAGTTCCCCAACCTTCCTTTTAAGGATAAAAGTCCTGTGTTTATAGAGCTGGAGGAGAAGGTGGCTTTGCCAGAGAGCTTCACCCACATGTTCCTCACAGAGGGCACCTGTGGCCTCAGGTGGGAATTGCCTACCTGGGCCAAGTGATGCAGGAACGTGGTGAAATTAGGAGCAAAGAGAAAGCTACCTGCTTCTTGCTCAAAACGACCATCAGCAAGTATTAGTTCTGAGCAAGACCACTGAGGCAGCAGAAGGCTTGAAACGGTGAGAGAACAGAAATTCCTTCACAGAAACAGGCGATCATCATCCACAGTGGGACTGAGTGTAACAGGCTGTCAGTCCGACCTACAGAGCTAAGTAAAGGTACAATATGGCATCGAGATAATTCTTGGGGTAATTTTATGGGAACTTTCTATGAACAGCTGTTTAACTAGTCTTTCACCTCACCTGGAAAGGCAACTTCTTTTGTAAACCTCATGTGACCCAGGGACAAGAAAACTTGTGTTTCAAAGGACACCAGACTCTACCATCAAAATGCTGAGGCAAATAGTATTGGCTGTCTCCAAAGAAACCTTTTCTGCATGTGAACTAACAAATGTAAAATTGGAGAATTACAAATCCAACCTGAAAACATGACAGGCTTGAGGTTTCGATTCTGTGATTAGTAACAGAGTTCTGCAAAACGAGAAAACCCCAACTTGCTTGTGTGCTGTCTCTCCTACAACTTCCAAATAACCTCACTCCACATCACAGCTGGTGCAATACACTGTGGATTACATCTGTTTAAAGACAGGAACCCCTCAGCCACTTCTCCCCAGCATACGCCCAGTGCCTTCCCATTATCTCTGAACTACCCCAAAAAATGCTCGCACAAAAGTAGCAGTGTCTGTTACTACCCCACAGAATTTGCAGGCAGAGGCAAAAGAAAAAAGACCTGGTGCTTACTCCAAAGCTACACGTGTGCTGATTAAACAGGCATTTGTCATCATTCAGAAGGGGATAAAAGAAGAGTTTCTTCCTGCCTTTTCCTCAGCTGGGACAGAAAGGCACTCATCCATCTCTCCTCAATCACTCATTTGCAAAGAACGTATCAGAACTTCATATTCTAAATATTTCTATGCCTCTATCAAATTTAGTTAGAATTGATCAAAAGGTTAAAAACTGAGGAGGGCTGGGGAAGGCAGCAGCTGACAGACACAGCTGGAGGCAAACTGCAGCACAGTTGCACAAGCTTACTGCCTTGCAAACCTTGTCTGCAGTATTGAAGGGCAATTTTTCAAGCATCAGAAGTCCTCAGATAATCGTAACAGCCACAGCCCCACTGATGGAAAGGGAGTTTTCCAGTCCAGACCAGCTAAGGCGCCTTGGCGCCTTTAAAGATGTCTCTATTCCCATAAAAAAAAAAGGAATAAAGAGCACCAACCGGCTGAAACTTTAATCTTTCTTCACATAAACAACTTCTGTGGAAATGCCTCCAGTTCTTTGTTTTTTAAGCAAATTAGCCACGAAGTAGCTTGCCAGTGTTCTTGCCAATCAGTGGCGTATATAAACTTCAAGAGTGCTAGGAAAAAAAAAAAAAAAAAAAAATACATATTTTTCTTTGTGTTTCATTAAAATTCAACATTAACTGGAAGAAAAGACCCATTTGGATACCATTAGTCAGAACGGCCACTAGTTGGTGGATGTTTCTGAGTTTGGCTTCCAGCAAAACAAGCAGTGGGCAGAGCATAGCGTGGCACAACAGCAAGCAGAAACTGGTATGGGTGCACTGCGTGAAATGCTTCTGTTCACTCAGGTCAGGAGATACCTACAAGCTGTGCTGGCATCCACATGTGCACGGGTCACTGCAGATGTCTAGCTGTACACTGCAGAAAGCTTTTTCTTCTAGAGTGAAGCTACAAACACACAGAACAGAAATGTGGGGTTCGGTTTCTGCATTGGGTGGCTGTGGAATAGCCACTTAGAGCAAGATTCACCTTGCAGAACTGTAATCCATCTAAAAGTAGGCATTTACTCTGAATTTGCTGCCTGTGTTTTCTCTCTGGAAAAGGAGGAGAGACAAAGGCACCTCCAGAAGATGCTCATTCTCATTATCTTGGAGCGGAAGATGCAGAACAACTGGCCCCCAGAAGATGTTTCTTCGTCTGACCCAAGGATGACTCCTTTTGTCTCAAAAAGAAGCAACATCCACGTGGAATCAAAGAGTGAAATGGAAAAATAAAATCCTACCAAAAGCAATAGGTTCCATTTTTTCCCTCAAAAAAAGTTGAAGTGTTGAAGTCTGTGTGAAGCTACTTGAGACTGTGCTACTGTTGTGTGTCCTTACAGCGAACATCCAGCTAGCTGTTACAGGGTCTGGAAATGTACAAAAACACCATTAACCAAAAAAAGATATGAATACAGCACAGAAGCTGTCAGCTCAATTAAAGAAAAACAAAAGCCAACACTGAAGATTCAGAAAATATAAAGCTTAACACATTCAGCACTTATTTAGAAATAAAAGTAAAAGCTGTTAAATACTTTTAACCAGAGCAAGAAAATAAACTTCATCACTTAAAAGTAATTATTTAAACAATAATTTGAATAATTTTAAAATGAATTTCATGTATTTGGTCCTACGCCAATAGCTACTAAACGGTTTGGGAAGGGGTTATGTTGAAAGTACAGAATACTATTCAAACTACAATCCTTCTTCAAGTAATTCATGGAATTACCAAAATCCTAATTACCAGGCATAATTTGTGTCCATTTGCCATGCCCGAGGGTCACAGTGGTATCATGATGAAGTGCTATTAGATCACCTCTGAAAAAACCTGCTCAAGTAGCATAGTGATATCGTGCTTTTATGGAACCAATGGGCTAGAGCAGACATGGAAGCAGATGTCCTCACTACACGAAATATAAGCTTAATATTTTAAAATTCTTATTTCAGAATGTTCACTTCAGTTTTCAGATCATGTATCTGTATTTCTCAGATCAGTTATACAACGCACAGACGCAGTTTTCATGGCTACACAATGTGCCATGACTTTAAGACTCCCAGCAAACAGACAAAAATTTGACAAGTGCATCAAACAAGCCCATTTAGTTGGCTTATTCCCATGCCACGCATGGACTGACACTAACTTTATTGGGGTCCAGAAGGATATGAAGCCAAGATTCCACAGTTCAAGAGACAATGCTTGGAAATAGCACATGCTGAAAATACAACTTATGGAATTGGTTTTAGATAAGGCTAATGAATTAACTTCTCGCACAATCTGCACATCAGTCACTTTGCTGTCATTTTTTTGGGTCAGATTTTATATGCACCATACAATATAAAATCTGCACTAACCAATCTGCTGTGGAAGATGAAAGGTGCTATCCCACGTGGCTACCTACAGGTTAGATTGGATGACCCAGATATTCTCTCCCAGTTATATGTTCCTGCAGAACACTGGTATAACAAGAAGAGCTTGACACAACAGCTAACCAGAACAGAGGGCATCAGCAAAGGCTCAGACATTTCCCAGCTGAGAAAACAGCATTTCACCACAGGTTGTACAGCAAACACACAAGCTACTACTAGAGGAAACCAAATATTTGAACAAGCAGAGAGTGATGTGTTTCATTCATGCCTGAAAGGAAAGCCAGTGAATAAGAATTATACAATGCCACCATGAATTTGCCCTTAAGAGACGCAAAACAGTTTGTTCTGAATAGAATAGAATCAGCAAATACAGACACAATTTTTCTTCCTGGAGGTGGAGGGAGCATAGGCAATTTTCCAAGAATCATAAAAAAAGATTTAAAAACACTAAAAGAAAGAGTAGGCCTGGTTTCTTCTGTAGAACAATCCTTTTTAGTTCACTTTTAAAGAACAAAAATTAAAACACATGCATTTTGTTTTCAGTTACATACTGATACGCCAGTTATTCTCAGACTAGAAAAATGAGAGATAAGGGGCTCAATGCAAAATAAAGAAACAGCAATACACAAAGATGTCTGATGTTCATCACTGCAGTATGAGAGTGGCTAATCTCATAACTGAGCGCATCTACAAAGAGCTCTTCAAGAAACACTGAGATTGTTCAAGTGCACAAATCCTTCTGATTAGAAGCAGGAAAGGCTAGTTTCTCATTTAAACTCTGCCAAGAGCAGGAACAGCAGCTGATTTTATTTTTTGAAGGAATACTTAGAGCATTCCTATTGACCACAGGATACAGTTCTGGAAAAAAAGGAATGATGAGGAAAAATAGATTCCATCTGAGGAAAGCATCCATGGATATCAACGCAACAATCTAAGAAGTCTGTTTTGATCTAGTTTTGAGGGGTGTAGTGACAAAAGCCCATATGGAAGTAAAAATAGCAAAAAACTACAGATCAAGGAGTAAGACTGGAATCTGCACTTCAGAGATCAGAAATCACATAGCATACTGAGAACAGCAGGACGCCAGACCAAATTTTGAGAAGCTAGGTGTATGGAGAACACAGGCAGATGAATTGGATGTTTCATTCATGACTAATTTAAATACAGTGCCAATTAGGTCAATGTCTAGATGATCTCTGGCAGCAGTACCTGACTGTAGACCACAGTCTGGGAGATGCTGGGGATGAACTCCATTCCCACAGTTGACCATGGAGCCCCTTTACAGTGGCTGTGCCACACTCACCCTTCAGCCTGCGAGGAAATACACCATCACATTACTTGATGAGACAAAATGTTTTGATGAGACACTGTGGTTAAGTTCAATTTGATGGAACTATATCCTTGTAGTGATGAGACTCAAGTGTGAGCCTCCTGGATTAACTTGCCAAGGAAATCAGCTGTAACAGTCCAAAAACAAAGCCCAAGAACACAGCAACATAAAGAAGCACAAATGATCAGGAAATCAGCCCTAAAATACAAACCTAAGAGCCCATCATCTTGACAGTCTAGCTGCATCTATCAGCATTTGGTGGAACAAGCCTAGGCAGGATATAAATTTATTTAGGAAGAAAATTCAAGGAGAATGGATTCTTAAATATGAATTTCTGTTCAGTTTAGACTCAGTTTTGATGATTATTCCTACATGTAGGTGAAAAAAAAAGAAGTCAAGAGGCAGCATCATGGTCTGGATCCAGTCACAGATGCATGTTCTCGAGAGAGATGTAGATGAGAAGCTATCAAGAGTGAAGTAAGAGTGTGTGAATTAAATTAACTGATCAGCCACTGGAAAAGCAACTTGTAACACAGGGAAAAATTTAGGAATGTGCTCAAAGACAGTGCTACTCAAAAGGCAGAGAAAAATATGAGAAGGCTAATATTAATGTGATTTCATGTAGATTCATCATCTTTAATAGGAAGGAATTCATTAAGAAAAAAGATTGACTTCGTTCTATGTTACCCAGTTACTATATCTTACACTGTGCTTTCATTCTCTGATAATGGTGACCATGCAGGCTCAAAGTACTTTCTAGACCATTGACTGATGTGTTGCTTTTGGATGACCCCTGTGATGAGAGAAGGGGTTTAACAGACAAACTTACAAAATATTTATACTAAGTATGAATATTTGTTCTCAGAGGAATGGATAAAATAGAAAATCCAGTTTAGACAACACACAAAATGTTCTGGAAATGAAATGCATTAAAAATATTTTAAATTAAATATTTACCCAGATCCTTAATGAGTGATAATGCTTCCCATGATATAAATGCTCCACCACCGTCATCCATAGCTCCCTGCCCAACATCCCAGCTGTCCAGATGTCCACTGACCAATACAATCTGGAAAAGCAATTATGAGAAAACATATCTATATGAAAACAGTAAATCAAAGAAGTCAGTTCAGCATTTATACATTTTAATGATTTTGTCATAAATTTGACTTTTTAGTTCAAAACAGGAGGAAAAAAACACTCACATAAAACTAAAACATTGTTCTTCAGTCACTGAACATAAATCTGAGATGGCCAAATGCATCCTACTGCCTCAAACCACTGCCTAAATCAAACTGGGTATGCTGTGAGGAAATGTTAAATGAAGAGTTTTGTGTTGTATATTAACAAAGTCCATACTTTCCAGGACTACCATATTGCAGAATGGGGAAAATTTCTTTCACATTCCATCCATGAACTGTTTAAGCCCTTAAGTATGAAATTTGATTAGCCTTATTTCTGGGTGCATATGTAAGAAATATGAACATAGACCGAAGTGTTCCCAGACAGAGGTTGTTGCTTTATTATACATCTATGGCTCCTACCATGGAGGACATCTAATTTATTACTGGATCCCCTATGTGCTACAACAATGACAAGTTATTTTATAGTTCCATTAGTCATAAGGCAATTTTAAATTAAAACTACATGGTAGCAAGTCCCAGATGGTATTTCTGTGAAGAGAGTTTTGTGACTACAGTAGATGATAGCACCGAATGTGTCTCCAGAAAGACTTTGAACTCTCTGAAATGTTGACAAGCAGAATCACACCAATACCAGAACTCACAGAATCATAGAATGATAGAATGTCTTGAGTTGGAAGGGACCCACAATGATCATCAAGTCCAACTCCTGGCTCCACATAGGACCACCCAAAATTCAGACCACATGGCTGAGAGCGTTATCCACATGGTTCTTGAACTCCAGCAGGCTCAGTGCCTTGACCACTGCCCTGGGGAGCCTGTCCCAGTGCCCGACCACCCTCTGGGTGCAAAACCTTTCCCTAACCCCCAGCCTGACCCTCCCCTGTCCCAGCTCCATGCCGTTCCCTCGGGTCCTGTTGCTGTCCCCAGAGAGCAGAGCTCAGCGCCTGCCCCTCCGCTCCCCTCGTGAGGGAGCTGCAGGCCGCCATGAGGCCTCCCCTCAGCCTGCTCTGCTCTGGGCTGAGCAAACCAAGGGACCTCAGCCGCTCCTCTTGCATCGTGCCTCTAGACCCTTCACCATCTCTGTAGCCACTCTCCAATAGTTTTATGTCCTTATATTGTGGCACCCAAACTGCACACAGTGCCCGAGGTGAGGCTGCACCTGTGCAGAGCAGAGCAGGACAATCCCTTCCCTTGCCCAGCTGGCGGTGCTGGGCCTGAGGCACCCCAGGGTAAGGTTGGCTCTTTGGGCTGCCTGTGAGACAGTTCCCTAGCTCAACCTGCAGCTGAAGGGTTGATGAATCCCTGATTGCCATGGGAAGGTCAAGGAGAGAAAAGAAATCTGAGCTGAGCAGGAAGGGCATTAAGTGTTGTAAAATGATGCTATAAGACAAAAGCAAGAGCAGAAAACCTCTTCCATGTCCTAGGAGTCTTTGAAAAAGAGGTACCAGCAAAGAGCACTCTTGGGATATAGTAGAAGTGTCCGTTCTATGACAATTCAGCACTGCGGAAAAACTGAAGGAGACCCTGGAGCACACACCTGTGTCCTGCCCAGAACTGGCCATATATGAAGGGATATTTCCAACTCCCCTTAGCTGATGTCAATCAGGTCTCAGAGTTTGGGGATGTAGAAGATGATGAAAAACACTTGCTCCTCCTGCTACCTTCAGTTCCCCAAAGAATTCAGGGATGACAGTCTCCTGGCTTTTCATCCCAGCTTTCATTCATCACAGGACAACAACTCTAGCAAAGATAATGAGAACAATTTTTCCTGTTATCAAACCTGGAGGGTGAGAACATATGCTAAGTGTGCAGCTAACACTGCAAGGAACTAACTAACTACTTTCCTCCTCACATGAGAGCTATCTTAGTAAGTTTTCATTGGTTATTAAAAATAATGAACAAACAGATCATGGACTGCAGCAAGACAAAAATGTGCTCATCAAATCATGGCATTTTTTCATCCAACTAAATGCAGTCTCAGGTAAAACAGATAAAACGCCTCTTTGTATTTTACAAGGGCCATGATAAATTACAGTCATATCTACTGTATTGCCATGGGTGCAATCAGAATGCACCACATCCCTTTTTATTTAGAAAATGCATCAAGAATTTTTTATAAATGTGTGTATGATAAAAAACAAGTGTGATGCCTTAGAAGCTGGAAAACATTGTGATCAAAATCTGAGAATGACTTATTTTTTCCTTCTCATATGCTTCAACTCTCTTTTGTGCTTATCCAACCTTGCTTAAACACGTGTTTGCTTTGCAGCCTACCATGATTTTCTTGGTAATAGACAGACAGTTTGCAGCCTTTATTCCAAAACCTCTGCTCCTGCAAACATGCCTGAATTTCAGCTGCAGGATCCTCTGCAAAAGCTTCAGATTTACTCAGGAGGCATTTCTGCAGTGTAGTGCCAGGATCCTCCCCAGCCCCCAAGTGAAAGCTTAGGAACAGCAGGACTTTCAGGCACATTTCAGGGCAGAAGTTTTTACTCTGTAACCAGCACAATATACCAGCACAATAACCACAACAGCAACATAGCTTCAAACCAGATAATCTAACAAAAGCCATGCCAGCTTTTGAGGTAGAAACTTTCCTGAAATGAAAGCAAACCAGCTATGCTTACTGTGTTACTCATTGGTCATTTTGTTTTCTTACACAGGAGGACTGAGAGCACACACACACACACACACTTACACTGGGATGAACCATGCTTTGAGAGTTTGTGTCACATATGCAGCCCCTCTACAACACATGCATGGAGGACAGATCTCAAAGAACTCTGCATTCTGCAGCCAACTGCTGCAGACTCTTTGTTGTCCCCTGAAAAGGGAAGGGAAGGGAAGGGAAGGGAAGGGAAGGGAAGGGAAGGGAAGGGAAGGGGAGAAGAGAAGAGAAGAGAAGAGAAGAGAAGAGAAGAGAAGAGAAGAGAAGAGAAGAGAAGAGAAGAGAAGAGAAGAGAAGAGAAGAGA
>CM021766.1:134993193-135050693 GCA_011076525.1 Nettapus auritus | reverse complement strand
ACTTTATATATTTATAAAACTATGTATTTTTGTATTTTATGTTTTAAAAATAAAATCAGAAAGAGGAACCACCTTTTCACACACTTCTGCACATGTCACAGGGTTATCCTTTTAAGCATGATGGTTTTTGCCACTAAAATTAATCTCCCATTCCACATGTATTCACACATGCTTATTCAATTTGTCACACAATGACTCCATAAAATGTAGATGAACTAAGTTCTGCTTGGTTTGAAGGTGTTTTAGGAGAAGTCCATTTCACTTCTAGTTAGCCTCCATAAACTCACTTGCTCCTCTACAGGTATGAAGCAAAGGCTTCTTTCCATGCAACATTAGAGATGATAAATGATAAATGTTTGGAAACATTTTCATTTACGGAATCTAATCTAGAATAATATTTGCATCAGGTTGTAAAAGCCAGCATTCAATGTTATTTCATGCCACTCAGGTAGATAGATGGTAATGGAAGAGTAATGAAGCCATCATTCATCTTTGCCCTTCATGGGTGAAGAAGACTTCATGGAGAGAGGTTAATGTCCTAGGACCTTTAATAAAGTAAGACCTTTATCAAACATCTTTAGTCAAGCCAAATTCAAACCCCAACTGCCTGTATGCCTGAAGTTCAAATTAAAACAATGAAGCAATCTACACTGTAACTCAAGTTCTTTTCAACTGCTTGTCTACGTTTTCAGCCAAATATGGCCAGCATTTAGTTGTTTGCTCAGGCAAAGTCTGTGGTGTTCCAACCCAGTTGATGAATTACCTGGAAACTCATGAGAAGCACTTTTATTATTTTTTTGTGTGTGTGTGTGGTTCTTTCTTCTTCAGTTTGCTTCTAAATAGGACCGTCTTTAGCTCTGTGCAGCACAATAAGGTCTTACACTATTTGACTGGATATTTTATTGGCAGGAATCACCTCCTTTCAGTGCATGAGGTATTTGTACAATACATAACCTATACATATGAACACCACATATAGTTGATCTGTGTTTGGGCTAAAATTAGTGGAAGACAGAAGTCAGTTAATAATTAGGATCCTCAATTCAATCCAATTCAAAAATTGCCTATAAATTCTCTCCTTCCCCAGACATTTGTTAGTCTTCACTCACACAAACATTCTCTCACTTTACCATTTCCTTTTTTATCATTTTCCCCAGAATAAAACAAAATTTCTGACACTAAGTAAACCATGACTTAAAAATTCTTAATCCCAACTTCTCAGACAGAGGAATCCACTATGTAATAGAGTCCTGTACTCCCAAGTATAGGGAGTACATCTTGAGTAATCTGCCCGTTTGGACAGTATAACAACTATGAACTGCCAGATGGCTTCAGTTTATAAGAATCTGAAGATTTTCTTCATTTCACTGTGTTAACAACAGAGAGAGAACAAGGGAAAAGAGGAAGACAGCATATCACATACCTAACTAATTGATAAATAAAACAGCTGGCAGTACTAAATCTAAGTTCATTGTGGTTACCTTGCCTTCAAAACTATGATTAAACAAAGGCTTCACAAACACCAATTTGCAAACTGAAGTAGTAAATCTGGCATGGCTCTCAGTCCTAGAATGTATTAGCATCATCTATAGAAGCACTTTCAAATGTGATCTGGAAAATGGCAACACCAAGCAGTATGTTTTTCTACAGTTTACCAACATACTGAAACTGGTTACTACTGTCCACAGTCACCTCACTCTTTTGAAGTAATTCTTAGTCTGCAGACTGTGTTTTCTTCTGCATTTTTAGAAAAAATAGTTCTGTCATCTTAATGGAATAAAATTTTGGTGTGTAATTCGGTTTTTTACCCTGACCCATTCTCTTCACTACCCCAAACCTCAACTCACCCCTTCAAATCATGCAGCAAAAGAAATGACAAATTAAAGAATTATCTAGCATTCCTACTCGGTACTTCATGTCCAGGCAGAATCACATTCCTTTACACAAGCCAACATTCCCTAAGTTTTAAAATATTTATGATAGATATTTATTTGTATCATCCAGTAACATTCTTTAAATCAGTCTGTTGCCTTTTCCATCAAAGGCCTTTGTAAATCTAAACAAATCAGCACTTTTAATCCTATCTGCTTAAAAGACTGCAGCAAATTTGTCTGGCTTCATCTTCCCATCTGGAACCCAACTCAGCTCTTCCAAAACAGAGACACTGCAGCCACTAGAAGGAAACTTCTGAAGCACAGCATAATATCAATAGCTATTTAAACAGACACTGAATTTGTTATCAATACTGCAATTATTTCAAACGCTGCACGGGAGGAAAACAAAACTGCGAAAGCGGAGTGCCCACCAGCAACATAGCCCTATATGGCACAGAATTAGAACTAGATTTACATGTGAGGTTAGATATATAAATATAAAATATGAATATTTTTGAATATAAATTCTATTTTAAAAAGTGTAGCTCATTACTACCAGAAATATCCAGTCATGTTTAAACAGAAGTCTATTCTTTCATGTGTAATTTCATCAACTTAAGAGCTAAATTCAAGCATGTAACTGTATCAGAGATGTTCAGCTGCAAAACAAAACAAAACAAAACAAAACAAAACAAAACAAAAACACTCTATAAAATGTCTTTTAAAAGTTTACCCTGACCATTTTCTAAATAATTGTTTTGGGCTACAAATATGTGAAAAAAGATTTGTGAGTTTCTGTACTTGCCTCTTAAGAAAACACTAACTGCCTCCAGTTAAACTGCAATTGGATTAAATCATGCTCTAAAGGTAAATCAGGAACATTACCACATTTAGTGGGTTTTATTTCGTGTATATAAGAATATTTCTTCAAATTAGTTTTCAGCTTTGGTGTCCAAATAATATGACTTTACTGTACATCTCCTTTTATTAGATTTCATGCACATTAGGAATGGTTTTCAAATAATCAGTCTGGCTGTCTCAACTAATTTACAGTCCTAAAGATACAGTGAAGTTCAGAAAGAAAGAAAAAAAATGATTAAAACAAAAACTGTCTTTTCTGCTTAATAGGCAGCGTAGTAAGTCTTAACTTCCAGGCTTCTGATTAAATGATAGATCTGCACATGAAACAGAAGTGACTCACTTAGTCACACAAAAATCAAACCCTATTATTGGTAAAAAGCTGATTAACCTTCAAAGAGCCTGTGTGTCAGAATATACAGTAAACTCTTTAAAGCTGAATCAGTATTTTGCAAAAGTGGTTGAAAATGAAGTGTACTCAGAAAGTATTGCAACAAAACCTTCCTGTTTGAAATCAATCTCAAAACCACTGAGTAGTGAAATAGCATAGGCTGATAGCATTTCTGAAGTATAGGATGGTGAAGGAGAAAATTAGTCTGAAAATAAGTTATTACTGATAAGGGAACTGTAGTAAAGGTAACTTTAAAGTAAACACAAACTACATGAATATTCAAAAGATAACCAAGTATTGAAATGATTACTATTTTCTTATTAATTATCAGATTTTAAGACTTAGCATTTCCATATTTAAGTTCCCTAGAATCTTTTATTTCGTATTTCCCAAGCTGCAACATTTCAGAAATAATGCCATTCTTCAAAATGCTGTTTCAAAAATAAGGACTGCAATTTATAAATTTTGGTCTACTTCTTAGAGGTTTTAAGAGTAAAAATCGTATCCATAATGACTTCTAAGCAGATTAGATTATCACTGGAATATCATTTACATTTGCATAAAGATGATGATGTAGAAGCCATGTTTACAGATCAAAGATTAGCAAATAATCTCTACAAGTGCCCCTGTATCAAAGCTTAAAATGTCCCACCTGATGTGCAGAGAATAACCATCCTTTTTCCGCGTTTACCAATGGAAGATTTCCCTTACGTATGTAGCAGATGACTTACGTATGAAGAAATTATTTTATAATCTAGAGTCTTTATTTATGTATTTTTCACTTTAGGGAAATATATGATTCCACCACATTACTACAGATATAGCAACATTCACAAATGCTATGGGTTTGAAATTTCTTTCATCAGATATTTAAATTAATTTCAGCTAAAATAAACACTCATGATGCCTTGTGTTCATTGAAGTATTAACCTGAATCCTATGCTAAAACCATATGCTGCACCCTATGGTACTATGCACTGCTGGCAAGCATCACTTTCTGAAATTGTAGATTTATCTGCAAAATGTTGCACAGCCATTTTCTTTTCCTCTTCAGAACACTAGAGGACCCCTTAAGTCAGACCCCATGCCCCATTGTCATTGCCTTAGAGCATTCAGATGACTCAAAACATCCTGAAAGCCATCTTCAGTAGCTAGCTCTGAACATCCTGAAGAAAGTACCTTTCATTTCACAAATTCCCAAGATTGCTGTTGGAAGCAAGTCAAATAAATCCTTAAATGGTCATAATAATATCAGAGGACTACAAGACATGAGGCTATAAAACATAACATGTATGTCCCAGTGCCAGACATTTGGAATCAGAGAACTCGAGGTTGGAAGGAACCTCCGGGTGCTCATCTACTTCCATGCTGTGCCTATGGCAGGGTCAACTTCAACATGATTGTGTTGTCCAGTTGACTTCTGAAAATCTCCAAAATGGAGTTTCTACAACTTCTCTGGACAAACTGTTTCAATGTTTGCTATGAGGAAAATATTTTTTTCTAACACCTATGTTAACACAAGCTTTTAAAAATGTGCCCCACTGAGCCCTCACTGCAGCTTTCAGGAGCCAAATTGGGATTTGAATGCTATCAGCTCACAAGCCTACCTCATAATTTCACATCTCTAGAAACTTTTACTTAATTCATCACCACCAGTTGAACACAATGAAAATGAAATTCTTGCCTTTTACCACACTATTGTCCTTCACCATTATAATCAGTTCTTCCAAAACTGTCTCAGTCCCACTTCTGTGGTCATAAAGATCTATCAGAAGTGACAATGGTTCTTGCTCCAGCTTCTCTAGCAGGGGTGGCTCCACACCTTTCTGCTGTGATGGCTAAAACCTTCTGCTGTTAGTGTAAGTATTTCCATGGTCACAGATTCACTGGCCTGCATTCACAGCTATAATTACAGCCATAAAGAAGGCTCTTCTGATGCTCTCTTCTAACTCCACAAATCCACACTTAGGCCAGGCTCCTGCCATTCCTTCCTTGGCTACTTAAAGCACTTCATTGCGAACTATGCTAAAACACCTAATTAGTCCTTCATTTGATTACTGTAACCCTTTCTTATCTCTATGGCTTATCCAACATTCCTGGCATCTGCACAAGTTTCCTCAGTATTTTGCTAGCTAAGATTATCTTTAACAACTTTTCAATGCAGAACTAACCTCATGCATTTCCAGAAGGGCAGCAGCTGTGGGATGGCTGGAAGCTACTGAGAAGTGGTAAGGGATGAAGTAACCCACGCTGCCTGGGGAGCAGGCAGAGGAACAGAGGGCTGGTGACATAGTGACATGAAGAAGGCTGAGGTACTCAGGGCTTCCTTTACCCCCGTCTCTACTGGCAAGATCAGCATTCAGGAATTCCAAATTACTGAGAAACATGGGAAAGTCTGGAGTGAGGAATATGTACCTCAGTGCAGGAGGATCAAGTTAGGAAACATTTAAACACATTAGATATACACAAGTCCATAGGTCCTGATGGTCCACTCCTTGGAATATCATGGCAATCAGTGAGGCTTCTGAGGAACAGAAGAAAACAAATGTAACACCTTTCCTCAGAAATGGGGGATCCTGGGAACTACAGGATCTAATGCTGGCTCCCACAGTATACAGAAAAACTGATGAAGTATACATTAGCTATAAGGACAGTAAGGTGGGCTGAAAACTGGCTGAACTGCTGGGTCAGAGGGTTGTGATCAGTGTCACAAAAGCCAGGTGGAGGCCTGTCACTAGTGCTGTGCCCCAGGCATCGAAACTGGGTCCAACCACCTTAAACATCTCCATTAATGATCTGGGAGATAAGACAAAACACCCCCTCAGCAAGTTCACTGATGATACAGAACTGGGAGGAGCATCTGATAAACCAGAGAGCTGTGCTGCCATTCAGAGGAACCTTGACAGGCTGGAGAATTCAGCCCACAGGAGCTTCATGAAGTTCAGCAAGCAGAAATGCGAAATCCAGCATCTGGGGAGGAAAAACTCCTGTGTACAAAGACAGGCAGCTGACCTGCTGGAAACAGCTTGGCAGAGAAGGACATGAGACAGCAGTGTGACCTTGCCTTATATGACTACATCAGCCTTCAGGTCATAGAAGGTGATTCTTCCACTCAGTGAGTGTGCGTGCACACTCCTGTGTGGAGTCCACTGACAGAACAAGGGGCAACAAGCACACACTGAAACAGAAGACAGTCCATTTAAAAATAAAAATAATAATAATAATAAAAACTTTTTTCTAATAAGATTTTTAAAACACCAAAACCCAGAGAGGCTGTGAGGGAATCTCCATCCTTGGAGATATGTAAAACACAAGCCCTAAGAAACCTGCTCTTACTGACCTGGGTTTGAGCATAGGGTTGGACTACATAATCTCCAAAGATCTCTCTTTTTTTTCTTTTTTAATTATAACATTGATTCCAGAATTAATAATTCTCATTTTGTGGCACTATAAATAACTCACATTTATTTTGGCTTTGAAAATTTCATTAAAGAGACCAAGAAGCAGAACACAACTTGGAAATCAATTCTACCAAACTCAAGTATGTCCTTCAGTATCCAGACAGCTGAAATACAATTGTAATCTTCAATATAGTGTTTTACTGGCACAAGAAGAAAAGACCTTTCTTCTACTTAGTGTAGTCAGAATCACGGTAAAAAATTAAAGTTGGTACAAAATCCATTTCAGGGAATTATTTCCAATTTTCATCTAACACTTTTATGAACTGATCCAAGAACCCTTAGAAACAGATCATTATTTGGCTTGCAACATCAAACTCTTTATCTTATACAGATCCTGAAAGAATTGCTTTACATATTGTATGAGACATGTCTTCAAAGTCTCAACATCGTTTCCAGATTACAATTCTTCTTTCAGCAACTACAGTCCCTTTGGTTTCTTTTATTTTCAGAAAATTAAAACAGTACTTCTTCTGAGGTAGAATGCAGGCTTAGAAAACCATGAATTTCTCAACTCTAAATTCAAATTAGTTAATTATATTGTATTGATCTCTTTATCAGTAAAATGGGACTAAACAACTGTATATTATGTAGAGATTCAGAGATGATTAGCATTTATTCCTATTTTAATGAGAGTGTTCACGGAAAGTACTAAAAACTCCCTGCATTATATTACTGGAAATTATTGGAGCTGAATCTACTTACACAAATGAAAACTCAGTCCACGATTTCTAGTACCTGTCTACAACTCCAGCAAATCAGAAGTCGTACTCACAGAGACACAGACATGTACTTGCAAATAACACTGGCATTTATTTCCCTACTCGATTCCCATTAGTGTATTTCAAAAGCCATGACTTTCGATACAAGTTCATCTGTCCCCAATATTTTGTTTTTACATTATCATGAAACTTACAGTATGTTTGGCAAAAGTTTTCACCGAGATGGAGAACACACTAATTCATCAAACTCAACTTCTGGAAAATAACAGATTAGACAACAGCTGTCAGGATAATTCCCAGGGTGGAATTTCTGCTGAAAATCAGACGAGTTTCACTTTATTACTAGAACCAGTAATGCAATGGCTCTGGAATTCATTTGGAGTGCAGGGGACTTCAGAAAACCTGGTGCAAAGTGCAGCTGCGGCAAAACAGGAGAAGACAGCAGCAACACACACTTCAACAGGTTTGGCATACCACAAGGCTGGGAAGTGTTTCAAGTGCAAGAGTCATCTGGGCACTTTGTGGCTATTGCCTATTGCCATCTTTTATCATACACACATACCAGGCACAAAACTCTGCTTCCCTTGCACAGACGATAATAGCAGATAGACAAGTCATGGCTCTGGACAAACCCTGGAAAAAGGTGGAAAGCAACTCAACTGTAGTAACAGAAAGGGACGAGGTATGTAAGCCTCTTGCCCTGCCTCATTCCCAAATCATGATGTAAATACCACAGGCTAGGATACCAGAAAGTGGAAATTATCTTGTATGAACTGGTCCAGCTTGTATAAAACATCTGTGCATTCACTGGAAAGGACTCATCCTGAAAGTGGGAAAGGTGTCTTCATGGCCACACTTGGGGATCGAGATGAGACACACTTTGTATATGGGTCTCCATCTCCTCCCTGTCAAGTGCCTTAGGAATTTGACGTTTTTCACCAGCACAAATTTCTGTATGT
The DNA here is from genome assembly GCA_011076525.1 of Nettapus auritus. Lineage (NCBI taxonomy): Eukaryota > Metazoa > Chordata > Aves > Anseriformes > Anatidae > Nettapus > Nettapus auritus. The sequence goes on along the minus strand of CM021766.1, from coordinate 135,042,431 downwards.
CCCGCACAGCACGGGAAACTTTCTGAATTTGTGAACAAGTTGGCAGCATAATGTTTTTCCCCCCCGTGTCCAGCTACAGAGGGGAAATCAGAAAGAAAAGGACCAGAAACACCAACAGGGTCCAGATTATACTGAAGGGTTTGTGGGTTTCTGTCTACTTGGACTTATCCTCAAATTTATGTACCTAGGCTTCTCAATATCTGTCAGTGCTAACTAACACTCCCTGCCACTTCACCTTGCACTCAAATTCCTGAACTTCATCTGAAAGGTTCGGTGTCTCATTGCCAATGCCATCCCCCTGCAGTTTCTCTTCCTGTGGCTGCAGGTTGAAATACCTTATTTACTTAACTGTCTCTGCAGCCCCCAATTTCACACATGATAGAGGAATGCAAGCTCATAGAAATTTTGACATCTTTATAGCACTGGCTAACCAGCTGACAAGCTCTGCTGAACGCTATTAGATATCAGTCTTCAATCACCTCCAAATATGCATTGAAAACACCCTACATTTACTCAGCCTCCACAACCCGCACACTGAAGTGCAATAAAGATGGTTGATTTTTTTAATGAAACATTGTGTCGTACTAAAATTATTATTGCTGTACTATTTGTACTTCATTTCGTATCTGTTTGTGTGAAGATGAATTTAATTTCTCCTTCAGGCACTGTTCTCGGAGGCTCCTATTCTAATTTTATTAGTTTTTATACCTTTAGCTTTCAAAATTAAACACAATGGTTATCACAGTAGTACACAAAACTGATGTTACGTCCCAGATTAGCAAGTCTGAAAGACATGTTTAGTTAAGATTATATCAGGACTGTACCTGTTTGAATATTTTAATGGTTGAGTGTTCAAAGAAACTCTTTCTAGCCTTTAAATAAAGCTCTAACGAGATGGCACACAGAGAATTAGGGGCATGAGGAACAAGATTCTCTTAATACATCAGCTCCAGTCCTTGTTATCAGAAGCAGCTGCATTAGAAAATCTGTTCATATGTTTATCATTACAGTGCATTCAGCAATTTTTATTCCCATGTTAGTGGGTTTAATAACACAACAATTTCAGAATAACCGATAGGAATCTGTAAGCTCTCTCTAAACTCTTCTCCCACCGATGTCTTATAAAATTTACTACTGACTTCCCAAGTCATTCTTGGATGCTTCACTCCCGTTGAAAGAAGAAAAGATGCTTGAAGGATGGCCAGCATTTCTTATCTCCTCCACTTTCTCCTCAAGAGACTTAAGCCTTCATGCAGACAGTTCCCTTTTTATTTACACATGGCAGGGACAGACAGCAGGGAATGTGAGCGAGTGGTTGGTTCAAAGGTGGTAACATTGGAGGACAGTGAAATCATGGCTTTGACAAATGCTGATGACAAAATAAGGTCAGGACAAGCAGGAAACTTGATCTTTCACTATACTGGTCTTCTAGCAAGCATTTACTTGGAGTTTGCATGTAACAAACGAAACATAATGCAAATTAACTTGTTCTATTACTACGACCAAAAAAGGCAAAACTACTCTGCTGATGGACTGCTATTCCTGCCATACTGAAATGCCTCAACTTCGCAGGATGGCTTACATGAACAACAGGTGTCAAAGACACTCGCTTGGAGAAATGTGCTCCAAAGCACAGCTGCCCTGCAATGCACATCTCCCCAAAACACGTGAGCTGCATGGTCATTTTCTGAAACCCCTACGTTCGTATAGCCCACAGTATATTTGCAGATCTCACCCTGGTAAATTCCTTTCCAGCTGCAGGATATCTGATACTAACAGTGCTACCATAATTCCACCATTATAACTGTAACTGAGACACATTTACATAAAAAAGACACAGAACTGAAGTATTTCTAGGGTTTTGCCTACAAACTTTGCAATCCAATAAGCAACCTTACTGTTACTTTCTATTCCACAACTGATACAGTGCTATTCTACATTCCCCAGTAAACATGTTTTCCTACCAAAGGTAATGTTTTTTTCTTTAAAAAGACACTGCTGAAGAAGTTGGCAGAAATAGTAAAGAAGTCAAATGAGGTACAAAGAAATCTGCAGATTAAAAATTCTGTAGAAAGAATTGACTCAAATTCAAGTATGTCACCAGAATTGCCCACAACACTCATTGCCAGTACCATCAAATTAGTTTAGGTTTGAGGGGAAGAAATATATATAAACAGTTCCTTGGGAATAGATCTTGGCAACTCATATATTAGTGGCTGTGTTGTAATGTCATTTGCTCTGAGAACATCACCAGTGAAGGTGACTGAATATCAGAAGTTCAGAAAACACACACAAATGTATACAAAAAAAAAAAAAAAAAAAAAGTGCTAGACTGCCTCAGCAGTGATCTATCTGTGTCTGTTGAGCTATAGCAGATTCCTGTAGCCAGGAAATCTCTCCAAATTACCCCCATGAAACGCTAAGAACCAGGACCAGGTTGTAAATGTATTGCAGGAAAAGCTTTTAAGTGGTTATTGGGGACCTAAGTTTCTTCTGGGAATAAGGATAAAGCACAATAAAAGCTCAAGGTACCTCTTAAGCAGTGTCATTTTAAGTAATAACAAAAGTTGTGCCAATGATTTTGCATCCCAAGGTTGTTTTGGTGTCCCCACACCCCACCTTCACCACGGCTGCTCTAACAGTGGCTGGAGTCCTTCTTTCACCCACTCTCCACACTATTTTGATTAGCAGTTGCATCCCTATTTTCACAGTGGTTTTCATGAGCAAGAAAAACTTTACCAGCTCGTAACTAAAAGCTCCCTCCCTGTCTCCCCATCCTGACATGATTTCTCTTACAGATATAAGTGGTCAGCCAGCTTTGGTGTGTAACTGTGGCTACCAAGCCATAAAGAAACGGCGTTGCTCTCCTCAAGATGTTTCTCTTCTCTCCTACTGCCCTGACTTGGTCTGAATCAGAGCAGCCTTATCTGAAAGAAAGGAAAACAAGCACTGACAGTAAGGACAGAGGGGAGAGGGTAACCTCCACTCAGCAACCAGAGATGGTGGAAACGGGACGTCACGTTCCTGGAAAGCTACTTTATTGTCCCATTTCATTATTTTCTGCTGCCTCTCCAATATTCAACCTCAATTTCCTCTCAACTAATTCAGCCAGTAGAGTCTACCTATTGACAGTTTGACCACCGTGGAGGAAGCAGAGAAGAAAACCAGAAAACACTTTATAAAGCACCATACATCTTCAGTACTTCATAAAGGACCATATATCTTCAGATATGATGTGTGTATGCACTCTAACCAGAACATGGAACATTTCAACTACCCCTAAATGCCCCACAAGTTATTAAATTTTTATTTTTCAGAATCTAATCTCAGATCATCAAAGACTTAAATCAACAACAGTTTATATGTAAAATGAGATGCACATGTTTTTCAATATGAGAAAATGCATGCACGCACAAAACACAATGGAGTGTTACAAGATTAAAGTTCACTTAGTGTGACATTTGTAGCAAATTCCTTTTCTGAAGTAACGCTGTGGAACCTAGAATTAGACCCAAACCAGAGAAGTACATTTTCTTATACTTGAGGGGAAATACTGATGGTTAGATTATCTAGGCCAGCAATAACAATGTGTTAAAATAAAACAAAGAATCTGCCTTTAATGCTTCTGTTTTCTGTTATCACAAAGCGTTTGTTTTCCCCCAAATCCAGGACCTTATACACAGTTTTTCATAAACCCACATCTTACTGGATATTAAATCATATTTCTTGTCTCCAGCCTACTATTAAATATTTGTAAAGGCATTTTCCTTGTGTCAACCAGCCACAGCAAGAAAAAAGTGCTTTTCCAGGATTCTCAATAGAAAGGAAATAACTGCCAAGTGTACTGCTATCTCATCAGAAGTACAGAGCAGTGAACATATGACCAGTGGTTGAAATTCCAGGGAACATATACTTGGTTTTTGTTTGTTTGTTTGTTTGTTTGTTTACCTATAGGAGACAGAAGACCTCTTGAGTACAAATGCTTTTGATCCAGACAATGCATGATGTCAGAGGCATCCTAAGAAATTAATATATGGGCTAAAAATACTTTACTCGCAATTCTTCCCTCCACAGGATCTACAGAGCCTGGACTGTATTCTGAGTTCATATATTTTTCAATTTTTTTTTCCTCTAATTGAAACTACAACCTAGGACTATTATTTCATTTCATTCCACCCCAGAACCCATCACAACATTTGAATAACTTCCCTGGTGTTCAGTGATGTGTCCAGCATCCTTGTATATGCCCTCCTTCTACCCATCACCATAGGGAATCTCTTGTTGATTAAAAAGCCCAGTTTGCATGTCATGCTCTGATCTGAAGCAATGTAAAAGATGTGCGCTTTATATCTGCAATGGATGGTTATTGGCTTTGGTGCAGTTTGGATGCTCCCTGCATATACAGACAATATCCTTATGTCTCTCCAAAAGAAGATGTCTACTACAACAAGCTTTTGCCAGGGAAAGTTGTGAGTCTCTGCAGAGAATGACTGATATTTTGAACTTAAAGCAATAGTCTGTTGGGAAGCAGGTTGGTAAACAAAGAACATGGCTTGCTGCTTTTGTCTGCAAGGGTCCCATTTTACTAATTACATTGTAATCTTAAATACATATATATATATTTACTGAATAAAATTGCTGTTTTCAGTGTCAAGGGCTTTTGGCTTTATAAATAAAATTGCTAGCAAGGTTTATTAGTTGGAACATGTTAACCACATGCACAAAGGAGCCATTCATTGTGTGTGCTTGCTGGTTGGGTCTGAAGTTTCTCCTCTTGGTGCTTGCTGGAAGAATTATCCTTGTACAGTATCTGGAGCAACTGAACACTTGCCACACACCTGAATTGTTTAATAGATGTAATGTTGAATAACATTTCCTACACAACATTTTGACAGATTTAAAAAAAGAGACAAGTGAAATAAAGTAAAACAAACATGACAGAACCAGAGGAGAGTGCTATCAGATTACAGAATTAAAATTCTATTAAAAGAAGTACAATAAAATAAAACATTTTTCTCTGGACTACCATGGAGGAAAATGAGAGCCTCTTATTTTTTATGAAAGGAGATGCAAAAGACAACTACTGGATAATGCATTAAGGACATCAGTGCAGGTATGAACACATGTCAACAGAGCAGGAAAGCAGAGAAAGTCATAGATATTTTCTCGTGGCTTTTATATAAGGGAAGGATAAGGAAACTCTGACCCTGTATGAAAGCCTTTGAAGCTGTACGTAAGCCCTCTCTACACCAGCCAAGAAAAAAATTGTTCAGTCATGTCTAAACACTTACAACTAACAGTTTAAATATAGTTTTGATTAGTCTTGCTGAACCCAGCCATGTTCAGAGTATTTATAATTTCTCTTGGTTTACATAACATACTCCATGCATTAATGTCCCATGTAAACAGCCAGCTATTAAGACCCATGTCCAGCAAACAGACTGTCCTCCGGGAGCGATACTTCTTACCAGATAGTCAATTCGTCTCATTTCTCCATGAAATGCTTAGATGTAAATACAGCTAGATCCTATTTTATCTCCATGTTGGACAAATTCACTTTAAAACAATTTAGCTGGAGCTGCTTTCACATAGCTCAGCAAAATACATCCAGTATGGTCAAGTCACTGTTAGCACTGACATAAAATGCAAAATTCCTTGCCTTGAGAGTTAGATTCTACTACACAAGAAGCATCTGAAAAAAGCCCTAAAACAGGTCACCAAAATGCATATTAGGAGAAGATGGATTTTTGCAGAAGGTGGATGACATTATGTCCAGAAAGCTGCTGAAAGAGTCCAGGCTAATTTCAATTTCTATCAGAACAAAAGAGATCAAAGGACGGGATGAGCAAGAGGAAAACATCTTAACGACACACTGTGAATACCAAAGCAGCATCAAAGATGTACAAGGCTGCAAGTGCAAGGCCAGCAGAAGTTCAGCCAATTCCAAAAGTCTGTTATAAAGACAACTACAATGGAGTCTTCACCCAACAGCTGTGTAATTTCTGTCACTACTACCTTTGACTCATTCACTGTCTGCTACATGGATGGGGAATTATCAGACGAAGGTCACCAGTCTTCTGCAGGCTGCACATACAGCTACTTTAGAAGCTCCTTTGTTTTTCCTTTTCACTTTTCTCCCAAACTTTCCAGGTCACAGAAATTATCTTGAATTAAATACAAAAATAAAATACAATTTTAAAAGCCACCTTCCTCATTTGTTCTAACTGATATCCTTCTGTCACGTTCACTGACTGAACATAAGCCAAAAACAACAAAGGAAATGAAAAAGGGAAATTCAGCTATGAGCTCAATTCACAAATCCAAGGCTGGGGGGTTGGCTATGACAAACCACAGCCCAGGAGCCCTTTGTCCTCTTTGGATCTGGGGTATCCAAAGGCCTCTCCAGTAAGAAGACAGCTGAGCAAAGCTCAGCTCAGCTGCTTATTCATTCAGACATAGGATTTGTTTTGCTTTTTTAAGTAGAAGTTTGTTTGATAGAACAGTGAAACTAACAAAAACAGACTGAAAATTATACACAGAGAGGCATAATGTGACAGCAAACTTGTCTTCTTTTCAGCATTTTGCAGTATTTGAAACATTTAAAACATGAAACTTTGGGAGCTAACCAATCAGCCATTCTGTAGACACCTAAACTACTCTCTAAAGAAGCTTTTCATGGTATTTCATCTAAATTTTCCCTTCATAGTTTATCTCAAGCAATTATTCATGCTGTATGCAGACATTCTGTCCTCCTCCCCCACCAACCCACTCATTTCTGGAATATGTAATTACCCTACAGTCATTCTCTCCTGTCATTCCCCATCCTGTGCCTACCTTCTGTGATCTTTCCACTGAGTTCCTTTAAAGTACTCAATACCATTCCTTTGCAGGGCTTAAAACTGAATGCTAAAGATGGACTTCCAGATGAATTCATATTTAACATACCTAAACTGCAAGAAACCCCTACAACTGCGTTACTTAGTGGTGTGACAGCTCCAGGAAGTTCGTTCCAGCCTCTCTATGTTAAGCTGAGGAAAAAGGGATTAAAAGCAGGTTAGCTGGGAGTTCTTGAAAATATTAATCATAGAAAGGGTTGAAAAAATACTGCATGCATAGGATTTAAATCTAGGTGTGACCATCAGGAACAAAATAACTGGAAACGAGAGTTTGTGAGAGCCAGAGGCAGCCAACTGACAAACATCTCTAGGACCCATAAGAGCCTGCAAGAAATGCTTGCTATTAGAACAGATTATGGTTTCAGTGCAGCTGAATAGTTAAAGAGACTCTCAAATTCCTTATCTGCCTTTATTTGTTCCTCTTTCTGTGTCAGGATTTCAAAAGCTTGGGTCTCCTCTCTCTCAGAATCTTGTGAAGTATTTTTGTTTTAATTCCTTGTGCACATACTGCGATTCACACCTCTGTCCACCCTCTTTCTCTGCCTCCCCTTTGTGACCTCTTTTTTCCTGGCATCCCTAATTCCTCAGTTAAACATGACCGAGTAAAAGGATTTCTCTTTCTACTGCCCAACCATGTCACTCCCCATGCCTCAAAATCCTCTTAGCGAATTTAATCCCCTTGCTTCACCCACTTCTGTTAAACAGCTTTCTGTAGTTGCTCTGAACTTTTGGAACTTTTATTTCAAAATCTGTACTTCTAAACTTTTACAAAGCAGTATTTTAATTGCTTCCTATGTGTCATCTACTTAACTCACCCCTACATTCAACTGTAAAATCTTTGGGAGAGTAATTACCCTGCTGTTCTGCTTAAACGTCTGGAAAACTTGGGATACTGTGGACACAACCACAGCTATCTGAATTTAGCAAAATAGAAGGCAATCAAGTTATTATTTGAAGGGCAATCAAATTATTATTTGATCTAGATTAAAATACCACTCAGTCTCATTTACGTGTTTAGTAGGTAATAAATATTACTACAGAGGGTAACGTTACGTGGTTAACTGTACCTGGGCTGCAAGATTTGGCTATATGATCCCAGTTTTCAGTGCCTGTGAAATTCCACCATTGTAGAAGTGCAAGACAGTAGCTTTTCAGCAACAGACTTCATTGAAAGCAATTAACCCACTTCACTCATTCCTCTAGAACATCCACTCCGCTTGTAACTATAGGTCTTTATGTTAAGAAATTCCGTGACCTGAATGTAAAAACCCCCAAGAATCACATAAAGCGTGCAGTCAGAGCTCTGCCACAGCTGCAGTCGGTGTGCCAGAAGACACAAGAGTACACCAGAGGTGTGCAGGTGCTACCACACCCATTGCTCGGTGGGTGGGACATTTAATGGTACTTGTTAAAATGCAGCCAACTTACATCCCCCTAAGTAAAACAGAGACTTGCCCAAGTCAATAGGATCACTTTCAGAAAAACAAAAACAAAAACAAACAAACAAAAACTTTATCCCAAAGAAAGAGCATAAGTGCCTGACCCAGAGGTTTTGCTCCCCACACTTGATTTTGAAGTCGCAACGGGTACAAAGCTTTAAGCGGTTATTACTACGCGCTGAACTTACAGTCTATATATACACATTTATCACACCAAATAGGTGAATAATGCAGCTCTAAACCTCACCTACTAGCGCTGTTCAAAACATTTTCTGTTTCAATAAAAATATGCATGAGCTATGAAATATTCATCACCCAATGAATTTCCAAAAGAAACAACTTGAATGAATGAAAGCGGTCATTTCACACAGACGTGGTTACCGCTTATGTCTAGATTCAGAGGGCATTCATCGCATCTTTAAAGATCCTTTTTCCCATCCTTCAGCATCCTTCCTTCAGCACTGCTGTTGGGTAAATACCTAATTTTGAGATGTATTCTCAAAAATATTTTACCTTATCTATTAAGGCTATGTTAAGTGTATAAAACTATTCTGAGTCCTACAAGACTCAAAGAATTAGTATTTTCCAACTATTAACACTGCAATTTAACTGAAGAGTGTCAAAATGCAGTCCGCAAATATCAATCAGATAGATTTCCTTATTTGCATGTGCAAAGAAGTTCATTGCATGTGCAACTGTTCCGGTATTGTGATAAAATGCTAGAGACACCTACATGCCTTATCTCCTGAAATCTCTTTACCAAAGGCTATGCAGTGACTGTTCTCATAAATTTCACTTGTAATTATACGGCCTATTTGACTAGTCCTATCCAACTTTTCTGAAGTTCGTAATCAAAGAATGACTTCTGAAGCTCAGCAACAAGAATTCTGAGATACTAACATTAACTATTTCAGCACAATTTTTAACATATTTTATGATGTTGAAAGCAACAGTTCATTCCAATTCTCTTTCTTTAAGTCTCCTAAATAGTTTTACAAGCACAACCTGCTGGAAACAGTCCCAGGACGAGCAGTAGTTTCTCCAGCAGTCATTTGTAATTATTTGCTAGTAATTAAAAAATGTAATCTAAAGTTGTATCTCATCACCGTTTCTTCAAATGCTCAGAAAACTGAAGAACAAGAAGTTTTCTTTTTCCCCTAAAATCATTTTGCTTTTCCCGCTTCATATCACAGTCATCTGCATTTCTGTCATTTTGTTTTTAATTCTTTATAAACAATTTATAGAAGCAGAGAAATTCCCACGATCAGATTGTTAGATATAGGTACAATCTTTTGTCCCCAGCTTAATCACTGTATTATACAAACCATAATCCTCTCACCCAATTTTTAAAACGTGATTGTTGTCCATTAGAACATGTAACAGAAAGCATCCAGTATGGTTCAGATGATAAAGTCCCTGCATGGAGGACACAGTGAAAGCTAAGCCAGATTCTTCTGCCTGTTTTTTGCTTATAAAAATATCACACCTAATTAAGGGGCTTTTTTAATTTTCTGACTGAGCGTAATATTGGCAAAAACAAATCAGGCACCAGTCAAAACAAATAATCCCTTTGATTTACTCCTCTGACTACTCTAGCTGGTAGAGTGTAATTCATTCTTGAAAGAATTTCAGTCCCCAAATCCCATACTGTGAGCGGCTTTCAGCCCCAGGAACAAAGTGAAGTGGGCTCTGTTTTTAACTGGGAGGCTCAGTGATGTGGAGAACTTTGGCAGGGCTACAAAGGACCAGCAGAATGGAGGCAGTCTAAACAGATACGGCTGTTTGGTTTCTCTTCCGGAACTGCTGAACACAGAAGGAAACTGTATGAACCATGTTTGCTTGCTCAAAATATCACAAAAAAAGCACAGTTCATGATTAAGTCCACTTTCTGCTGACAAAAACGTGCCGTCCCTCAAAAAAAAAACAACCCTAAACAACAAGCGTGTACATAAAAAAATCTCTGTGTGACAAATGTTAAGCATTCTGTGCATACAAAGGAGCTTTAGCTGGGACTGCTAAAAGCTTAGAGGAAACGTGATCAACACAAACAACAAAAAGCAAGTCAGGAAATTAAAAACCAGAATGACTCTGCTCAGCTTGGAGCACACGGGCACAACAATTCTGCATTAGGCACTTATTTAGGAGTCCTGAAATGCTTGGCCTACATGCTAGTCTGAGAAACTTCACGTTTTATTTCTGGGTGGGGAAATAAATATGGATCAAAAGGCACTTTTAAAAGCCAGTTTTCCACTACTGGTGGAAGCACACCTCCATCACGGAGTTATCGGCCTGCTGCTTCCGGAGTGCCTACCTCAATCCTCCCAGCTTCACGGAGATGCTGGCAGAGCCGCGGGCTTTTCTGAACCACACCTGGAGCAGGGCTGGGGCCGGGTGCATCTGCACGTGGCCTTCTTCTCCACTCCGTTTGGCTTCACAGAGCTCAGGTTCAACTTCAGTAAGCTGATCCTGCAGGCTTGCTGTCACAGCATGGCCGGATGTGAGAGCGCATACTAAGACAACTTCAGTACTAAAACTGCGTTGAAATAGAAGGGCACGTATTTCTCCAGCAGAATCACCTGTGGCATCTTAATAAATCCAGGGCTCCACAAACGTTGAAATTCTGCGTGATATCCCAACTCTACCCCTCCTAAACCACAGCAAAATGATTTATTCCATAAAAAGGGTACATTAGCTTGTCAAGTATAGAAAGCACCATTCAAAATATTTAATTTCACTGTAAAACCCTTTTTTTGTTGTTGTTGTATGATTTTGCTAGTAATTCAGTTACAGCAAAAGTGATTCCCTCCGAGTTACTAACCCAGTAATTTATTAATCATTCTGTCCAGCCTGGTAACTGCTGCACAAAATGCACTAAATAAAAGTCACAAAGTCTTTTTTTCCCTTGAGCAATTTTCCCTGGATACACAGCAATCCATTTGCAGCGCACAGAAATTAGCTAGTGAAAGGATTATAACAATTTATTTTATCTTAAGAAGAGTTATAGTTCCTGAGTGCAATGTCACATATGCTTTCGAGCAAGACAGTAAATCAAAAGTACCAAACCTGCTTTTGGTTGTGCTATTTTTCGGCCATGTAAGACAAAGCAAAAAGCCGAAAACAGTGCCACAGGTTTCAAAAGATGTCTCTATGCAGTTAAAAATTGAGTGTATGTTCAGTTGCCAGCTGAAAATACATTGTATGGGTAAACAGTGGTAGAGGTGAGGGAGCAAAAATATGCCCCAACAAACAGAATCTGTTTGATTCAGTCACTGCACGTTGTCCTCTGCACTGCCTCTTCAATAAATAGCTTTATAAGCCTTTATCAAAACAGAGTTTGCTGATATAATTCTGGTTATTAGGTATAATTAAAAAAATATCTCTCTACTAAAAAGCTCAGCTGGGTTAGAATTGCAAGAAAAAGCGAGTTGCTTCAGTTATTGTTTTATGTGTGCTCTGGTCCATTCCCAGCTCTGACAACATTCACTGAATATCTTCCTGATTAGATCGCCAAAAGCAACGTAACTCCAAACCCAAGTATGTCAGATCTATATTATTTGTGCGCTGTCACACCCAGAAACAAAGCATCTTACACAGCAAAAATTTCTCGCAGAATTTTCCAACTCTCCTTGGAATGAGCAGAGTAACCGAACAAAAATATTCCTGCCTTGGTGCAGAACGTGAGTTTCCAGCCAAAGACTTCTCTCAAAGCTCTGTAAGCCAGGCTGTACAACACAAAACTTCCAGCAACCAAAAAGGGGACTTGGCACATACGGCATTAATTTATTTTTTTTAATAAAAATAAACTTAGAACGCATTTGCCTTGGTACTTAAGGTCCCCCTCATCATTGTACCAACACATTCCCATGAAAACAAAAATAGAATCTCATTCTCCTAGCCCTCTTCCTGAGACTATAAGGGAAGAAATATAACCCCATTCACTCAGAGACATACTTAGTTGGGACAAGGAGCATGCAAGCAGAAAGGGAGTGTTACAATCCTAATAAATGGATATGAAGTCTGATCTTCTTCTCAAAAGAATCCACGTCATTTATTTCAGTTCCGTTGGCAGTTATCTCCTACTTGTCCAATGGCTGACAACCTAACTGTAGAGGTTTTGAAGAATGTATTTAAAAATTGACTGTGGAGCGATGTAGAGCATTAAAATTGAGGTACTAGCATCAGATCTCAATTCTTTACTTGCTAATGAACTACTGCAGTCAGCAGAAGACTGAAATGGGAGCTAAGCATGCAGACTAGTGCTATTTGGTTATTTGCTCTGTCTTGGAGAAGCTGCTTAATTTCCTGTTAAAAAGAAAAATACAGATCATCATGAGTCATGGATCTGGCCTATCTGGCCTACTGCATCTTTTAGCAAACAAAGTGCAAGCCAGTGTACACTAGCAGCAGGAATATTTGGGCATGCAGGAGGACTACAAAATCCAAAGAGAATCCCCAGGCAGAGGAATGACTTCACCCAAGGGCAGAACTTGAATGCTTGGACCAGGGAGTTGGGTTTCTTTTACCTGATGGGTCATGCGCATGAATCCTCACATGGACGGCTTCTCTGGACTGTGCATCACCACGGCATACATTCTCTGCAGGTGGGAATACAAATGGCATGCTATTCCCCAGTGATTTTCTGTTTCCAAGTCCTTGGTCAGTCCTGAGCCAAATGGCAGGAAGAAGGCAATGCCTTCCTCAAATGCTTTTGCAGACCACATGCAAACTGAAGAAACTTCAACCAGTATTTCATTTTTGGTTTCTTACCATCAATTCTCCTACCAACCTGCTAGGTGGAGGCCCTAAATTTTTGGTACAGATTTTCATGGAGCTGATGCCTCTTTTAACAGGTAGAACCACCTATTCACAAAGCCTGATCTTCCCTGGTATTTAAGACATATTTATTATCTAAATCAAGGGACTAAAATCTAATACTGAGTCCATCCTTAGCTGTTTTTTTCAAGAATAGTTAGTTTAAAATATCTTTATTCATAGCTTTAGCATCAGAGTACATCCTGGCCATCTATTAATTGCTATAATCAGCACATGTTAAACACCCACTGGCAGTGAATCATTCTGCAGAATGAATATCTGTCCCATACTATTTGTCCTTTAATTTATTACAAGGGGAGAAAAACTTGTATTGGAATCTCTTCTTCTAGAAACTTGTGTTTACTTTTGCTGGAGAAACAGGGTTTGCAGATGTACGTGATGCAGTCTTTCCATGGAAGAGAAAGAGAGATCAAAGGAAGCTGCCTTCCCCAGGAACAGAAGGCCAGTGAAAATCCTTATTTCCTGAGGAATTTAATTCTTCAGTCTTGGACCACCTTTGAGAAGTAATGACTCCTACACCAGCTTTGTCAGAATGTGGTCCATAATACCAGAGAAACATAATACACAGTTCACTGTCTTCATCCTGTATTTTTAGATACCACAGGCCCATAAAATGGAACATCAGTAGAGAAGGTTCCTTAACTTGAATCTGACTAAATCAAATTTATCAAACAGAAGTACCAGATCTGCAGAATTTCTTTAGTTCCCATCAGAACTATGCTCTGTCAAGTCCACCTTTATCTAGCCACTCTTCATTCATGAACTGACCACATCTAAGCATCAGATCAACACCGTCTTGGTCCTATTGCTACAGAAATACGTGTTAAGGCAGAAAGAATATGCAGACTTTGTGTCATCCCCTTATTATTGGTACTTGAGTCCACATTGTCTTAACAATTCACCCCACAATTCTCTGAGGTAGTATAAAAGTATTTTAAAAAAGAATTCAAAAGAATTGAATGGTGAGAGCTTCACCATTACTCATGGGGGCTGCTTCAGGAACGACCTGGTACATTTTAGCAGAGAACTCAGGAAGACATAAATGTTGTCTCTCCCTTAACAATTACTACTGCAACATAGGTGGATCTTCTGGTCTGGATGTGACGATGCCAGGTCCAGAACATTAAATTCTATCAGATGAGCTTACGGTAGCCTCTGAGTACTCTCTCCAAGACTTTGCTTGGGAATGAGAGGTTGAGTAGAAAGTGGCAGCTGGCACATTCAGTTTCTTCGGGCTTTAATGCTTAAACACCTGAACAAGAAACTATTCTCTAAATACTTCTGTCTCGCACTTGGTAATTAAAGATTTCCCATAAACCAGGACTGAGGTAACAATGTTGGGTAGGAGAGGCAACTCTGCAGGTCAGCTCAAACTCCAAGAGCAATTACTTCACATTTGTAACTGAAACAAATGTCCCTCACATGACTAGCAGCACACGGATTACATCAAGTGGCCAAGTGAAGAGGAAAAATCTCTTTAGAAACAATCAATGGCAAGCCCCAGCCTCCTACTGCCTTCAGTTTTCCCTGGAATTTGCCCCTCCAGGGTGAGAACTCCCCAGCACAAGGCAGCAGTGCTGGGGAAGCTGCATCCATCGCACATGTGAGCACTCAGCAGGGTGACGGCAGAGCCGGCTTACAGTTAAATACCACAAAAGTACATCAAGTTGACAGAAAATCATAGAAAGAATATTTCAATACAGCTTTTTGACACTATGTATTCATTCAAAAACGTGCTCCCAGCACATGACATGACAGCCTATTCAGGGCTGAGCCATGGAGCTGCAAGTCATAGCCTTCAGACCTGCACACCACTTCCTTCCTCCTCCCTGAACTGCAGCCTGCTATGAGCCGGCTCTTTTCATCAACCTCCGAAAAGGTTTCAGTCATTTGCTACTTTGCAGGCCACAGTGCAAGTCCCTTGCTGCAGCACAGCTAAAAAAAAATGATCCCTGTACTTAATTTCAAACAAATGGGGGAAGGAGGAAAGACTATCTGCACCACTTCAAAAAGGGACTGCAGTAATCCAGCTGGCCGGGATTAAGGCCAGGGGAAGGCTGTTGGTTTACGATGGGATGGGAGGGGAAGGGAGCTAGAAATTTGGCATCTCCACCAATGCAGTTTTCACGCTGCAGCTCGTTATCTCTTGTGGGGGTACTGTTCCCAGGATGAAGATTGTACCAGGTCAAAGACTGAATCAGGAGGTCACATTGTGGCATCCTCAATTCATTTACCTTGCTTTAGTAAATTTGTAGTAGGCAGGTCACATAGAGAGTGCTTTTATTCATCACAGTTAAATATTTTTGTGCCGTTCATTATGAATGTGAAAGAGTGACAGAATTATTTCATTCCTTTGCTCAGTCTGAGTCAATTTTGCTTTTTGTGCTATCATTTTTCCTTCATTTTTACTCTCTTAAAAAAGCACAAAAACTGAGTGTAAGAAAGCTCTTTAAAAAGGCTCTTATTTCCAGATCTCTTTTAAAATGTTCAAAGAAGTTTGTAATAAATGTTATTATTACTTTTGTATTGATCTTACGTATTGATACACACATCCAACCAATTTTTATCTCGATTGCAGAACAAAACCTTTAAATGGGCATGTTTGTTAAAGCTGTAGCAGAAAATCATTTTATATTCTTTTAAAGGCAAAGGTTTGATTAAACCTGAGATGCTGCAGCAGAAATGAAGAGAGCTCTGAAAACAGACGTTCTTCACATATGACTGTCTAGAGAGCCTTAGATAAACTGAGGTTTCTTAATTACTAGAATTTAGAATTTACTAGGACTTACTAGATTTTAGAACTTAATTTGGCTTTAATCTATTTGTACAGTATTACACTGTTTAAGATAAATAATTTGTGTGGATTACTATAGGATATAGTCTATAACTGCAGCTCACTCACCAGGGAAGACAGGGACAAAGCTGACTCTCAGTCTACACCACAGGAGGTGGAAGCTTTGAGTTACGTGATGGGAAAGACACCACATTACCTACTTTCACTGCACACACACCCCAGGTCAGTGCTGCATCCAAACAGCAACTTGCTGTCTTTATTCATGGCAGTACATAATAGTCCCTGGATCTCTGGTTCCGCTTGGTTCTACATCCTAGCTTTACGTTGGTATTAGCAATTATAATCCACATTACAGCTAAATATGTGGTTTCAGATAAATGAAAGGAAAAAAGGATCAGTTCTCTGCTTCAAAGATTCATCAAGAGATTTTACAGTGCTCAAGGAAGCAAAATGAAGTTATTGAAACCATACTATTATCTTTTTTACCACCCTGAGAGAAGAAACCCTTATCTATTCCTAAGATACAAATGTAAACGAAAATGCAATTATAGACAAAAAAAGATTCTTTAAAAACACACAAAAATTATTTATAGCAGTTCAAACATTTTCAGTGCCACTGGATCCAAGCAGTTAAAATTACTGCAACTAGCTGCTCTCTCTTCAACTTCTTGGTGGCTTAATTAAATGTATTAAACGGTTCCCTGTAAAGCAGGGAAATGTTTTGTTGGGATTTCTTGTTTTTCCTTTAGACATACTTTTTCCCTAATTGGGAAACAGAGCTGAATTTTCTTTGTGCTTTCAACACAAGCTTGCAGCAAGTGATTTGACAGACAGGAAAAACATGTATTTTCCCATCTACATATTATTGTCTGGATCTTAAATCACAGGCATTCATGCTTTATGATATTGCACAATCCTATGCTCACAGGTCACTAAAACAGCTTTAAATGTGCTGCACAATTTGAAAAACAAAGCCTTCGCAGCAGTTACAGCATGCCCAGCAATCAGAAGCTCTCAGCAGCCTGAGCTTTCGGCACTCCCGAGGACTGTCTCAGTGCCTCCACCTGCCTCTGTACAAGCACCTCCAAGTGCCACTTTTCAACCCCTCAAGTTGTGGATCTGCCTAAAACATGCTTGCTCACGTGGCAGGACGTGCGTTTCCAAGAAAAGCTGGATGTCATCTCCTTACTTTAGTGTCGCAAGTTTTACCACGCCTGCTGAGCCTCACAACTGTTCTCAGCAAATATGGCAAGGACCCTGTATGAGCCACCCTATCAGGCACACACTGTACACTCAATTTCTTCATCCCGAAGACAAGTAGATCACATTTCATTCTGCTGAGTATTTATGATTCCTACTAATTTGTCAAGATTATTCTGAATTGTTGTTCTGTCCTCCAGATTACGTAGTACTTTATGACCCTGGCAATACCTGCAATCGCATTCTTCCTTCCTTCATGCTGCTCCAGCCATCACCAGATTTGGAAGCTCGCACTGAAGTGTGACCGAGAACATCCCCTCATTTCTTAATTTACAGGAAAACCTGATACAGATAAATAGAAATGCAAGTAATTTGAGTGTTTGTCATTGCTGACTTTCTGCAACAAATAATCTCAGCCATTCTGAACGGCCGGTTGGTTATTCTACAGGGATAAGGAGGGTTGTTATGCTGCTCTTGGGTGTGCAACAAAGTCCACATATAAAGAATATAAAGCTTTATATATTTTAATATAATGTAGAACATTATCATTAACAAATGTGTTGAAATTTAACCAACCCATCAAAGCCAGCTTATTTATATTTCTTAATACTTAACTGCATCTCTTTCCTGAAATTCAGCATTTAAATGTGTCTAGGCAATTTTAAA
Organism: Nettapus auritus; assembly: GCA_011076525.1. Lineage (NCBI taxonomy): Eukaryota > Metazoa > Chordata > Aves > Anseriformes > Anatidae > Nettapus > Nettapus auritus. The sequence continues at coordinate 135,024,603 of CM021766.1, read as the reverse complement.
TTAAACTACCAAATTAATCAATGAAAAAGTAGACGCGTCATACTTGGTGGGTAAGGGTACAATCCAATTATCTTGTCTAACTTATTTGAAGGTTGGAAACTCTAATGAATGAGAAAAAAAAAAAAAAAAAAAAAAAAAAAACTTTCAGACTCGGGCTTGCTATAAATAGGCTTATTAACTATAGGCTATTTATATGCACAGCGTAACAGCTGCAGACTTCCAGAAAGACTTGCTGAGCAACTTGCAGAATGTGTTAAGATACAGTCAAATAAAGTATCATCTGAGCATTAATTCCAGTTAAGTGAATAGATCCCTGGAGGACTTTAGCATATACGCTGAGGTCAGTGGACTTGAGGCAGAAGCAGAGAACATAGATCCAAGACATCTAAATCTCTGACTTCAGGTTTGCAATGCCAAGAAACAAAATCACACACGCCAGCAGACCACAAGCTGTAGTATCTGCTTGTAAGATAAGACAGAGAGGAACATTCTTGTCAACAGTTCAAGATCTTGTTTTCCCTTTCCTTCACAATGAATAACGTGATCTCAGGTCCTCTTCCTGATTATTTGAAAGGGGAGCAGTGGTGAGGACATCACGTTTTAGAGCTCAGTAATCACTCTGTTGGCAAGAAGCTGGATGACAGATATTTCCCATTTGGAATGGTAGAACATGCTCTACTCTGCTGAGCAGCACACCACAGAAGAAGGTGTCCTGAAACTGTCGTATGTATAGCTTACAGCAACAAATTCCATTAGAGTGAAGGAATATTATTTCATGAAATACCTTCTCTCACAAGCAGTACATTAAACTTGGCACGCATAAAGGATGAGAAAAGCCTTTGTCCAGTTAACATCAGTGAAAACACATACTAAGCACAATGATCATTAGACCAGGCACACAATTAAAACATAAAGCCCAGAATATTAAACAATACAGAAGTACTGAGACAGCATTATCATCCCCCCCTGCTGAGCTAAAATATTTAAAACACAAGTAAAATTCTACTTTATTTGCTTGCTTCTCTGCACTCAAGGAAAAAAACACTGATTTGATGCAATTTCTAAATCAGTACGGTTTACAGACTATTGATTCATCTTACATCATGGTATTATTCCACTCTCCACCCTGTATACGATGATTTAAATACGAATAGATGAAATGGGATTTGGGGTGGGGGGTGGTGGTGAAGTAGTTTATAACAAGACATAATACACCGGTCTTGAGACTAACATTTCACAAAGAGGTTCTAAATTCCAACACTGCAATAGATATCAGATGTCAAGGGACTGTGCAACTATTAGAAGAACAAGCATTTTCGTTTATTTTTGTTCAAATTTGTAAATCAGCCTATGGAATAAATGACAGAAAAAACTAATGGGGAAACCAAATGCACACAGTGAGAAACATACTTTTCAGCATGTTTAAAGACATAAACCTAAAAAACCTGTAGGACAAATATTTTTTTCTGTTAAAGGCAATTTAACAGGCCCTTTGCTTTTATTCCTTTGCAACTTCAATAAAAAAGTGTAATCTGAGTACTGGAAACTCCCAGAATTTGTATGCTAAAGGTGAATTTCTAACCATGAATAATTTTCCTGATAAATAAATAAATAAATAAATAAATAAATAAAAATAAAAAGAACCATAACTAAAGATAAAAAAAATTGAAATTTACTTTGTATTTGAAAAATCAAGTAAGTGTGGTACGTATTTTACATGTTTTTTAATTAATTCATATGTTTACACTTCCGTTCCCAGTTTGCACATTGTTGGTGTAGAATTTCAGTCCTAAACACAGAAAGCAGTTAACTTTTCTGACTAGTATGATTGAAAGGAGTCAGAATCGCAGAACAGATGAGGCTGGCAGGGCCCTCTGGGGGCCACCTGGTGCCACTTGTGCCCAAGCAGGGACACCCAGAGCAGGGTGCCCAGCACCACGTCCAGGCGGCTTCTGAAGGGCTCCAAGGAGGAGACCCCACAGCCTCTGGGCAGCCTGTGCCAGGGCTCTGTCACCCGCACAGCACAGGAGGGCTCCTGGTGCTCAGGGGGAGCCTCCTGGGGTCAGTTTGTGCCCAGGGCCACCTGTCCTGGCACTGGGCACCACTGAACACAGCCTGGCTCCGTCCTCCCTGCACCCTCCCCTCAGGGATTTATAAAAGGTGATAAGATTCCTCTGAGCCTCCTCTTCTCCAGGCTGAGCAGTCCCAGCTCTCAGTGTGTCCACAAAGGAGATCAGCTCCGGGCCCTTCATCATCTCCATGGTCCCTCATTGGACTCTCTCTGCTATGTCCATGTCCCTCTTGTACATGGGTTTATTGGGTTTATGTGGCAAGGTTTTGGTAGCAGGGGTGGCCTCTGTGAGAAGAGTCCAAAAGCTGCCCCATGTTAGATAAGGACCAGTTTCAGCTGGCTCCAAAAGGACCCGCTGCTGCCCAGAGCTGCGCCATTAGGCAATGTTGTTTGTGCCTCTGTGAGAGCAGATTTAAGAACGGGAAAAAAACCTGCTGTGCACCAGCAGCTGGGAGAGAGGAGTGAGAAGCAGCCCTGCAGACCCCAAGGTCAGTGCAGCAGAAGGGCAGGAGGTGCTCCAGGAACACAGCAGCAGATCCCCTGCGGCCTGTGGAGAGGCCCCTGGTGGAGCAGGCTGTCCCCCTGCAGCCCATGGGTCCCACATGGAGCAGATCTCCACGCTGCAGCCCGTGGAGGAGCCCCCGGTGGAGCAGGTGGATGTGGCCTGGAGGAGGCTGCGGCCCATGGAGAGCTCCCGCAGGAGCAGGCCCCGGGCCGGAGCTGCAGCCCGTGGAGAGGAGCCCACGCAGGAGCAGGGGGTCTGGGGGGAGCTGCCGCCCGTGGGGGACCCGTGCTGGAGCAGTTTGCTCCTGGGGGATGGACCCTGTGGGACGGAGCCATGTGGGAGCAGTTCCTGAAGAGCTGCTGCCTGTGGGCAGCCCCCACAGGCTCAGTTCAGGAAGGATGGCATCCTGTGGAAGGGACCCCACGTGGAGCAGGGGCAGAGTGACCATGAAGGAGCAGTGGAGACAAAGTGTTAGGGACTGATTGCAGCACCCATTCCATGAACTCCAGCATCTCATAGTCACTGCAGCCAAGGCTGCCTTTGACCTACATACTTCCAACAAGCCCCTCATTGTTGGTGAAAATCAAGTCCAGCAGAGCACCTCTCCTCAATGTTTCCTCTGTCATTTAGAGAAGAAAGTTATCAGCAGTGCACTCCTGAATTGCTTATATCTAGATTATGTTGTCTCTCCAACAGATATCCATGTGGTTGAAGTCCCTCATGAGGACCAGGACCTGCAAACATAAAGCTGCTCCCATCTGTCAACCATGTAAATCAGAAATTTGTTGAAAATTTTCTTCTACGTGTTAAAATGAGTTGGAAGTATATTTGCTCTCAATGAAATTCTAGATAACTTGCATATTACTTCATGATACATTGTTGGTATAAGTACCAATAGTAACTGAGAAACTCTATAAACAAAACTTGTTCTTTGACATAATTAAGATTTTATGCCAGCCTTACAAGATCTTTAATGTTTCATACACAATCAGTTTGAATAAACCTTACCGGTATAATGTGCTTTACAGTTTATTTTGCTTTGACAAACCACAATATATGATTTTGCATTGTTGTGCCTACAATGTACAATAAAGCAACAGTGGCAAAGTGTCTTTAACATCTTAGAAGCCGAAGATACTCTTTTTAGGAGGATGAAACTGTATAAAGAACTGTGTAACAATGCTTTAAGATAATAAGAATGAATGATACCTGAGTTTTGAAGTACATACTAGTGAGGCAAATCAAGGAGTTGAATCTAATTCTCTTAAAGAGCACAGCAACTGTGGTCAGCCCATCATTTTCACTACCTCTACTTCTTGTTCCCATAAAGTGGAAATGTGAAGCATGAAATCCTAACAAGTGAATACACACTATGGAAAGTCTACCCACACTGCTGCACCTAGTTCAACATTTCTCAAAAATACCATATCTGTGCCCATCAAAACTATGGACCTACTACATAACTGAGTAATCATTTCTCTCAGCTGCTGCGACCACACATTTCTTTCACCTCTACTGTTGAACCACTTTGGTCAACATTTCAGTGTGACTGACCAAGTTCTTTCCCACTTTCACCTCAGCACCAGCCTGAACGTTTTAGATTTCACTGCTTTTAGTGTTTTCTCTCTACTCCATTAACCAGATCTTCCTCCACATTGGTACCATGTGTTGGAACCTCTGAATCTACACTGAACAGATCATCCAACCCACATGTTCTTAGACATGCAGTTTTCCATTAGACTTGCTTGGAAAACATGTACATTTTTTAGCATTACATTCATCTCCTGGACTGCAGACTCACTAGGACATGAAACTGTCTTGGTAGTCCTCCTTCTCTTGTAAAAGGTCTACTACACCGTCTGCACCTAACAAATATAAGCATATTAGTATAGCTATTTGACTACTACTGTAGTGAACAGATGTTTTTACACTAATCCTTGACACCTGGCACTAGCATTTCTGGCACCTACTTATTCATAATGAAAAGTACAATATAGTTTCTTTCCTCCTTCCTCCTCAATATTGTGTTGTTTTTTTTTAACTTCATGCCTCAGGCCAGTACTACATCTGCCAAATCCAGGACTACCCTTTAGATACTCTTGTGTATCAGAATGCAAGAAGGATCCAGTATAATTTTAGAAGATAACTTTTTCAATGTGGAAAAAAAAAAAAAAAAAAAAAAAAAAAAAAGTTTTCACATTCATTCTCTAAACCCTGTACGTATTTGTAAATTATTACTGAAATAAAATCCCATAGTAATTCTTCAAACTGCTGTGTGGGAGTAGAGACAAAAGAATGGGTAGGAAGAAAAAAATATTACAGTGTATCTGCTTATACTGGTATCAAAAGGACTACATAACTGTGTGCTTAGATAAATTTGCTAGCCCACAGAATAAGCAACCTAAATGTTACATTTTAATTTCTAGTGTCACAATTTAGTAGGTTGCAGTTGAGGAAAGCAGAGTAGCTAAAACCCATGCTCAGATTACTGCACAGAGCGAAGGCCTGACAAGGAGTTTGGGGCAGCATTCAGTTTGTCCAGACTCCAATTGACTCTGGTGAATAAGGCCACCAAGATGTCCTCATCCCTGGTAACTGTAACCCTCGCACTGCAGGAACCTAGATCATAATAAGGTGCCTGCCAGCAGGTTGACCTAGCCCATTTTAAGAAGGTCCTGGTCCCACTGGACACTGGCAGTGAAGGCAACCAAAGCTAACATATTGTTCCTTCAGGGAGGTGATCATTCGCCTGTACTCAGCTCTGGTGAAGCTGCACCAGTTTTGGGCCTCTCACTACAAGAAGGACATCGAGGCCCTGGAACATGTCTAGAGGAGTGCTGTGAAGCTGGTGAAGGGCCTGAAGCACAAGTCCTTTGAGGAACAGCTGAGGGAACTGGGGTTATTCAGTCTGGAGAAGAGGAGGCTCAGGGGAGACTTTATTGCTCTCTACAGCTACCTGAAAGGAAGGTGTGGGGAGCTGGGGTCGACCTCTTCTTGTGGATAACTAGTGATAGGACTAGAGGGAATGGCCTCAAGTTGTGCCAGGGGAGGTTTAGGTTTAAAATTAGGAGACATTTCTTCTCAGAAAGAGCAGTCAGGCACAGGACCGGCTTGCCCAGGGAGGTGGTGGAGTCACCGTCCCTGGGGGTGTTCAAGGAAAGGTTGGACATGGTGCTTAGGGAGATGGTTTAGGGGGTGACATTGGTGGTAGGGGGATGGTTGGACCAGATAATCTTGGAGGGCTTTTCCAACCTTAATGATTCTGTGATTCTAAGACCTCTCAAAGATCAGCAATGATGGCTGACAAGGCCCTTTTCCCTGTTCTCAGCTCCCTGTTTATAGATACGGTCTAGTCATTTTGGTAATAGCTGCACATTACAAAGGTCAAATTACACTGGTGAATGTAAACTGATGCCTTCCAGCAAAACCATCAGAATAATCATTTTTTTAAAAAAGTAAGCTACTTTGAATCTTTCATCCACATAAGCGCATTCATTTGTTGCACTGATGTTTCACACACAATCAGTATAATCTTTCTTGACCACTGCCCCTTAACAACATCAGTCGTGTCCACACAAATCACCTGTAAGATGTATTTGTTGCATACATAGATATTGAGGTTTCTAAAAGACATGCCTACTTAAATGCTTACTGCTCATTCAGAATCAGAAGAAAAACTACTGCCAAGTTCTCCCCATAACAATTAAATGCTTTTAGTTAGCTCTTGGGTTTTAAATGGGCAATTCAAGTTTTAGAAGATTTGGCAAGCTCGATACACCACAAAATTTAGCATGCACTTTACACTTAAAATTTTGTAGGCCTTCCGACAGACTGAACAAAAAAACATTTGAAAAATGGTAAGGTTACAAAGAAAAGTATCCCTCCATATCCGTTTCACATTAATTTACCTGTTTTGACCATGACAAGACATCCGTTTAAGTACAAGTAATGGCAGTATTGCCACTCCTGCAAGGCACACCAAAAAACTATCCCCCAAATAATAGTACAAAGTCCTATTACTAATAAAACATGCACACAAACACACATAGGGTACTATTTCTTTCAGCAAATATTGACCCAAAATTTTCAAAGAAAATATAACATTTCCTAACAATGGCAATGTTCCTTCTTCACCCTTTCTCTGGTTTCTTTTTCACTGTTTCTTTTTCATCTTCTTTCCCCTCAGTATGCTATCATAAAGTAATGGGCTCGCACTCTGAAAAACCCAATCTCCATAATCATCTCATGAATTCTGAGGGTAACTGTGACAAGCATCAACTTACAGTCACACAAGTCAGCCTCACAGAAGTGCACTTAGAAACCCTTCAACATTTTGGAACGAACAGCAAAACAATCCACATGAGGAAAATGTGATAATGGAGCCATAACGTGATGGCACCAGGCTCTGAAAACATCTCTACTCCAAACTCCGTTCTATGCATGGTTTAGTCTGAGCATAGGGATATCTGGAAGCCACATCAAAGGGCTAATGGATAGACATTTTGTTAACATGTGTAGAGCTGATGCCAGGCCATAAAACAACATTGTACTGAGTATTACACATCTTCAGAGAAGCCTTTTTTTCCTGTTCTTTTTTTTTTTTTTCATTTTTTCTTTTTGGGACGAGGGGGGTGGGGTCTACAAATTATTTCTTTCCTTATGTGCATGAATGCCTAACAGACTCAGAAGCCTGGACATTTTTCATGTTCTCTTGTTCCCTGGAGTTTTGCCCAGTATCATAAATTCCAAGAGAAGGCTGATTTTTGAAGTAGGGAAAGGAGGAAGAATGAAAAAGTAAATAAGCTGTTATTTCCTTTGTAGAACAGATTTGGTTCCACCTATCGCAAATTGGTAAAAAAAAAAATAAAAATCACAATCTATTACCTTAGCATCTCTGTTTCTCAAGTCACTCTTAGGACTTCTACTTTCAAAGTGCTGTCCAAACTTGGCTCGGAGCTACAGCACATTCTTTAATGGTCTTTTATGCCCGTGGTGTTCAAAATAGAGTCACTTTTCAAATGGTACTTTTTGTAGATATGGCACTCCATAAAAACAGAAGGCAAGAAAGCAGTGCAGAATTCCTGGAACAGCTATTCAGGATTCTAAAAAAGCCACTCATAAGCCCCCCTTTTTGTGCTCTACGGTATTTATGCTAGATCACAGAATAATGAGCACCCATTAAAGGTATGTACTTTGTAGGGTGCTTAGGAAACAGTTTTCCCATCACTTAGTAACTGTAAGATAAGTAAAACAGCACTGCACACCAAGAAATATGCAGTATGGATAGATACTGAAAGTCAGGATTATAGATGAGTTATATCTTTATCCACTTTGATACCTTTGCAGTTAATCAAATATTTTGTGGTTCCATGTTTGGCACATTAGGTACATTGAAGCCAGACTAACAAGAAACAGCCACTATTTATATCATTTCCCCAGAGATGGGAATGGTTGCTTCTGCATTTTAAGACCAATCGTGTTACATCTGTACTAAACTGAAAAGACAAACATGTTTTACTGCCAGCTCTGCCTGAATTTCAAATGAAAACCACACTAGTTAACTTGTGAATTTCTCAGTCAGCCAGTCTCCAGTGTCAGCTTACACAGTTTATACAAAACATCTCATCAGTACACAATACAGTACAAAAGGATGCTAGCAGCATTGTCCCAGGTTCAACAACACGCTTCAAAAACTCCTTTCCCAAAACATAAGTCAGGAACTGACTACAAATGTATCTCCTCTGCAATAGCCTGGAACTGAGGAGGCTCTGCTACCATATTTTTTCTTTTCACAAACTCTTTGGCTCAACTCTCAGGAGTCATACAGGCTGAAATATGTTAAGTCCCACAGCCCACAGGTTTTCCACTCTTGCTGCTGTCCTAAGCACCGTGAGAATGTGGTTCCAAGCTCAGGAATGTTGCCAGGGCATCAAGTCATAGCATGTTTGTTCTCACTCTTTCGAACTACTTGTATGTAGAAAAGCTTGATCTTGAATTCATTATCTTACGGGCACAGCCTCACCTCCTTTGGGCATTTAAAGGGTTTCAGGCTTCATCAGGCACTAAACAAGCACCCCAGGAGTGACTGTGAGGACGCTGGATGTCTCTGCTCAGAACACGAAGTCATCCCCAATGTGACTTTATGGGTGCTGTCTGGGGAAAGCAGCACTTTTCCTTACTTAGAAAGGATAATACAAGGAGAAATAGAAGAGACATTGATGAGATGGGAGACTTTACTGGCAGTGTGATAAAGTGCACTTACTTTTACTCTTCAGATTTTTTATACACCACTTAAAAACTTGGTAGTGCAAAGTTGCAGCTTATGGTAGGTTTCAAAGTACATTTATCTTAGTTGGAGCAATAGAAGCTGAAGCACTGGTTTACTGCTACTGGCTGGCCACGTTGGAACAGAGCGATTGATGCTGAAGCTTTTGTTTACTGCTACTGGCTGGCCAAACAGAAAGGATATCTCAGAGCAGAAACTTGAAGTACCTCTGGGTTAACTGTTCAACCAACTGTTATTGGGAGCAGAGTTTCCTCAAAAAGCAACAGGACACCTGCACTCAAGTCACGTCAATTGTTTTTGAAGATGCACACATTCCTGAGAGCTTGATGCTTCCACAAACCAGTAATTACATTTCTTGTATTGCTTTAAGTTATTCAGAAACGTAGATGTATTAAAGTTAAGCACAGGAGCCTAAATAGAGGTCTGCAAGTTCAACAATTCTACCAGTTGTCATGATAACAAACATTTCTTTCAGCAGAAAAAAAAAAAAAAAAGCAAGTATTAAAAAAGTTTAAGAACACTAGGTCTAAAATACAGCAAATTTGTAGGAAAATATGTCAAAAGTATTTCAACTTTATTTTCTGTTTTCAGCAACATTTTTCTAGTTTTACACCACTCCCTCCCCCCTCCACTGTCAAATGCAAGATATAAAAAAACACAAAAAACACTTGGAAAAAATGACTTAAAAAGGAGACACTGAACTGGTCATGCTGCAAGAGCGGTCAAATAATAACAATAATCAACTCCGCTTGCAACAGATCGAATTTGCAGACAATTATGGTTTCGGTTCTCGGTGATTACATTTAATAAAGATGCTAAAATCTCACAGGAGGAATTAATGAATTATTTATAACCCAGGCAGTATATTAACTTATAGTCAATACATAGACAAGTACAAACATTCCTAACATGCAGTTACATCTAGAACTGTGTCACTTCTCACCAAACTTCATCAGCATTCCGCGGTGAGCCTCGTTTTCAATTACGTTCCAGTTTTTTAACTTATAATTAGCTGTGATATCTGTGATCATGTTTCACAGACTTGCAGCCTCATTTTCAACTCTCTGACTTTAGACCTTTGTAATAGCTATTCCACCCGCTGCTAATTTCTCACCCTGAGTTCAGAGATCCAGATCTGCTTTTGTTTCAGTTCAAACCTTAAACTGAAATTTTGGCCCACGAAAACAGCACCTTTCTCTTCCACTGGACTTGTAATGCATTTCCAAACACTCTGGTATAAAAGACATTGCAAGAGTTTGGGTCTGCAGTGTATTTTATTGCCCAAATAGTTAGATGGTTCCAATTTTTAATGGAGTAACAAAGTAGAATTAGCGTGCTGAAGCATCCATTAAGGTTCCAAGAGGAAGTGAGTACTATAAAAAACTAAACATTCACTTGTTTTATTTTTCTGTTTCTTGGTTACTTTTTCAAAGTGTGTACACTACCACTCCCATTAACATCAGCAGGGGGCTTGTAAATAAGTCTTTACCCAGTGTTTCAAAAACCTGAGCTTCTCAGAATAAGAAGTGAAGCGATCACCATCCATTTCATTACTTAAAGAAACAGAGTCAGATAGCAAAGGGAAAATAAAGTGCATGCAAGCATCTTTAAGCATACTTGAAGGTTACATTTGGACACTTTATAATCTGAGTCGAAATGCCATAATTTTGAAATCCACCAAACATAATTCAGGGAAGATAGCATGTTAGCTGATCAGAAGCATTACCAAAACTTCAGATGACATGTCATTAAATTAGCTGTTCCCTACTTTGAAAGTTAGGGCACCGTCTCTAACTCAGTCCACGTGTTTCATAAATCTAAACCAATCAACCACAAACAACCATTACTTTTCCTTGCCCAGCGATCAAGCTGCTGAAATTGTGCATTTGTGCTAACACTGAGGATTTTGAGACCTCACAAGCCAAAGCCACAGAATTTCTGCTTCAGAACAGGTAAACCCTTGTAAGAACTACGGCTGGTTTAAGGGATGGAAACAGTCATTCTTATTTTCCACTGAAGTTAGAAAACTACAATGTTTACAAAAAAAGAATCATGGCTCAGTAGATGTACTTTAGCAGCAATTCCTAGTGCTGTTTTGAGTGAGGCTGCATCAGCATTTTCATGATATACCACACTGCCAGAGAATTCATTCTGTCTTGTAAGCTGACATAGAAGAGACCGCACACTAGAACAAGTTCTCCAGCACAACAAATTTAGTTTGTATGATTTTTGGCCAAGAAATTGGAAGAAAAGAGAAAGCAGTAAGAAAGACTTAAAATGGAAATGAGCAATTTAAGATCAACCAATGTTCAAACAGAACTTGTAGCTACTTTTTAGTGTTGTTGGTTTATTGCTCCAACCTGACACGCATACAATTCCAGCTAAATGCAGCAATGGTCTGCATAAGAAAAAAAAATATTAAAAAAAAAAAAAAAGTTAAACTGACATTCTGTATTCACTTTTACAGTTGAAGAAAAACTCAGGCAAACAATCTTATTTCCAGACAGCAGAATCTGGCTTATTTGGCTGATAAAGAAACTGCTTGCAGATTACAAACAGAACACCATGCAAACTCCGAGAAAAAATCCTTATGGTAACCATAACTTTCTTTTAGTTATTAAGAATAATAACTGTATTGTTGCAGTGCTAGGATTTCACTTCTGCTTCCATACATGCTCTGTGGCATCTGTGCAGATGGCGCTAGTTAATGTGAGCTTTAAGCTACGGAAACAACATAGGAGGTTAAATTGTGTACAATTTAGTTGAATTTCCTGTTCTTAGAATACAATCATTCTTACAAGTCTTGTAAAATAGTATATCAGCACATCCTAGTACATTAGGACTGAGACCAGTTGTTTCAAACCTGCTACCTGGCAAAGAATGAAATGTTGAGATATCTGAAATGAGGAAGAACAGGTGACTAAAAGGTGCTCATTTCTTAAGAAGTTGTATTCTCTGGGTTTGTTTCGTATTTTTTAAGAGCAAAATAAGTTTCTTATCATATATTCTCACTCACCTGCTCTGGGTACTTGCTTCCAACTATCTCTGCCACAGTGTTGAAAGAAGGAGAGTCTGGATAGGTCCTGGCCCCCATCTTCAGGTGCACAACAATCTTAGAGCCCCGCAAAGACATCCGTGACATCATTTCAGCATCTTCCACAGAGATGCAAGCTGTGGGAATCCGGGGTACACCAGACTGGTAATTCTGCCACCCGGTATGTGGGCTGTAGAAAATAAAAATAAAAATACAGTGTTAACAGCTTAGCTTGTAAATTATTATCATCACTATAGAATTATTAAAAAGCATACTTTCACTGCCACCCCCGGCATACCTTCAAAAGGAATATGGTTATTTTATGGAAATAAATATTTTTATAAAATACCTTTATTGTTTTTAATACTAATTAGTATATCTGACTGTCACCATTCTGTATGCCTAGGAAGTTGTTCTGTGTCAGCACTATTCAGATCAACATTATGCTTTGACACTACAATAGTCAGTCCTCTGATAGCACACTTCCTTCACTGCTTCATCAGGAAGGAAAAACAATAAAATGTCAGTAAGTGAGCAGAAGTAAGTGTAAGAAGTGCATTTCTGTCCTATGACAAGTAATGAAATTAAAGTTCACTACTTCACTTATTTCAATATCAGACTGGCTATGTGAAACACCCCTATTTTGTAGAGCACCAACATGACAGACATCAGAAAAAGTAAGACAATGAGACCATAAACAAAATGTATGTTTCCTCGTTCTCTACACACTTGAGACTCCAACCACTAACTGTTGATGAAATAAATGAAATCAAAGAGAAAAATCAGTAAACTTTAAACAAATTACATATAAATGAAGTAAAATGTTCACCACTAGACAAAAAGGCCTCATTCTCTTCAGTATAAGAATAGCTGTGCCTTGTGGAGATTAAATTTGAAATCAAAATATATATTAAAAAAAAAAAAAAAGTAAAAAAAAGTTAACTGACAAGTTCCTTAACAAGTTCCTTTGAGTTTGTTTTTGTTTTTCACACTTAGCCATTATTTACTTATTTCTTACTTTCTGGTGCCTGGGTTGAGATCTTTACATCTGCAGAAATGCTGTATGCAAGGAAAAAAAAAAAAAAAAAAAAAAAAGGAAAGAAATCAGGATGTAGAGGTATGTAGAGGTATTTATTCCTGATATTAAACCATTCATTTCCTTCACTTCCCTGTCATAAATTGGGAACACCACCACTCCTTGCTTCAGAGACTGTGATGAGGACAGACTCCAGGAACACCTGAGAACATTCTGATAGCAGAGGAATGACCTGAATGACCTGAGAGGGACTGGGGTACAATTACGTGTCCTAAATCCTAAAGTAAGCTTAGAAGTGCACACTGAAGTATTAGGGCAAAACTCTGTGTGAGCAGATCTTCAGTACTGGCCATCCTCCAAACTGATATTTTAAGATGAAATAACACATCTGTGACCAGATTTCTCTCCATTCAGTTACGGTCTAGTTTGTAATTCTCAGATTTCAGACACTACTCAGGAAAGGCATTTCCAATATACATAAAATACCCAAATGTTTAAAGACTTCCTCAGTACCCTTATGAATATGCCATTTATCTCATTTACTAAATAATGACTATCAGTGAAATGTCTGTGGAATTAAGTTTCCAGAAGTGATTTCTATAGTTTTACCTATCCTTACCTACATGTTACCTACAAAGGAAGGCTAGGTGAAGCTTTCAAGCCAGATTACAGACATTCTTCACATTAGATTTTACCATATATTAATTGTTATCTGTATATTAATTATATGTTATCCATATATTAATTATATGTTATCCATGTATTAATCACAGCATGACTGATGCTGGCAGGGACCTCCAGGAGCCATCTGGTCCCACCACCTGCTCAAGCAGGGACACCCAGAGCTGCTTGCCCAATATGTGAAAATCCTCACCTATGAACCTACTTATAGAAGCAGACACATAATTCAACAGAATTAGACACTTCTTTTTTAAAAAAGACATAGACACATATATTTACAAAATTAAAAAAACAAAATCAAAAAATCTGTGTTTTTTATGTCTTCTAATCTGGAAAAAATACTTAAGATATTTCTGGAGGAGATGTGTGGAGAGATCCACTTTCTAGGGATAATTGATTAGATTAAATGGGAGAGATTATTCAGTTCTAGTTGTTTAGAAGAATAAATACTTCTCAACAATATTAAGACATACTGTAATCAATAACACAGCCAGCAGTGCAGATATACAAAAACATATATTTGGAAAGAAAATACTAAAAATAATGTACCGAGCTTCCATGGGAGTTGCTCCAGAGTGTGGACAGATCTCTTTATTAGGTGGAAACAGTTTAAGAAGTTATTGCTCCTTGCTGTTTATGGCTGAACCTCAGAGGAAGGCTGGAGCCTCTCTGCCTCATCAGCTGTGCAGATGGGATGACCAGAAGCTCAAAAATCAAAAAATAATCAAGCTTCCACAGCCTCCAGACAAACATTGAGGTAGGCAGAATCTCCTGTGCCATGTAATCCTTCCTGAGCTGGATGCACTCACATGGACTTACAAGTTCAGATCTTACATACTTTTTTCTTTCCTTTTGCCCCTGTAACAGTCCCAAGCCACAATTTTTAAGCCACAACAATTTGCTGCATATGTTCAGTACTTCTTTGAGTGTTTGGGGATATACACAGAATATAAACCAGTAGACTTTCCAAAATATAAAAAAAATAAAACAAACAACATGCTGGAAAAAAAAAAAACACCCCATGATACGACAATTTTATGTATTAAAGTTCAGAAAAACCCTACATTTCAACAACTGTGCAGAAACAAGCAGTTCCCACTCATTTTAAATGAATCCATTCACCTGTGTCTTCTGGCAAGATAACGGCTCAGTACTAACATGTTGTGGAACTGCTGAACTGCAGTAATTCAGGTTTTATCACCACCTGTATTGATTTCGTTCCTCCCATTATTTCCCAGATGCTCAACAAAAGAACCCCCTAAAATGGTTGCTCCAGCGTAAGGAGCAATTACATTTCTTTCAGATGCTCGGTCCCAGTGCTCCACAGCAACTGTGAATAAAGCTTCTGACAAATTCTGGAGATGCATGCATGCTAACTTAACTCAAATGAATGGACATTTGCAGGTAGAGAGTTTACTTTAGCTAGCACAAAAATTAAACCTTGAAGACAGCTGGTAGTCCTGTCTTTTTTATGCTCGAACCACTACTCTGCCAAGATTACTATGGTAAACCCAAGTACCCAAATTATGAGATTTTGCCACAGGAAGGTAGAACCAGCAACTGTTCAGGTGACACCAGGATCTGAAGGCAATGAATGACCATCCAAGTGACTGTTACAAAATGGAAAATAGACTAAGCATTACCACTACAGTATCACAGCACTGTATATTCCTGCCAGAAGACCAACTCACATACTCTGATACTAGGAAACATCCATGGCAGAGACTGAGCATCTTGGAATATACCTCATTAAAGCCTACATGCACGCAAAACACACCATGTGTCCAGTATATCTCATATTAAATTGCTTAATAAAGTGTCAAAGAGTATACTAAGAGTAAATTACACCCCTTTTAGCAGAGATAACCAAAAACTTAACAGCTGCTGACCATATGGCAAGACTTGAGCAAGAACTAGCCAAACAACCTAGAGAAGAAATGAGGCCCTGTGTGTAAAAAGATGAAGATGGACAGAAGCAGTCCTGCATTTGGCTTAGAACAGAGCAAAGAGGAAGTGGTTTGGGAGAGAGAATTTGGGTAGTGTGGACAAGGAATGTTTCTTTCACTGTGTCTAAACAAATATGACAGTAGATATTCTTTCTAAAGAAAAAGAATTTTACAAAAAAAAGAAAAAAAAGAAAAAAAAAAACAACAATAATAATCAGACTTGCACTTTCCATTCCTTGCCCCCTTGAAAAAGAAAAGAAATAAACACACCACAGAGAACCAGCTTGAAAGGGGGGTCACAAAGCAAACCTGACTCACGATCATCATTGGTCTTTGCAAGGTTTGTACTTGCAGGCAGGCACCATGCACCTTCACTGTTTCCTACACACCTGGGGGCGATGCCAGCCTCTGGTGCTTCAAAAGTACGCTGTCCTGATGCTGTCATCCTGAATCCATTTTGGAAAACATTAAGTGTAATTACATCACGTAATATTTAACATACCCATACTCTAATCCCATAGTTTGGTGTTCAGTAGTGGAGAGGAGTTTGGGCTTTTTTATGTCTCTTTTTATTTTATTTTTTAACAAAAGCACCTGTTCTTCAGATTTTAGATCTACTGGATTACCTCATCTCCGTGCTTAAACTGTTTAAAGAAATTGAACACATTGAGCTAGAATCATTCTTCATAAACCTGTTCATGATAATAAAAAGTCATCATCATTCGGTCTTGACATTCCTATTCAACAGCTGTCAAGATTCAGATAAATAAAGCTGTTAGGTTTTGCTTCTGATAAACACTTGGATTTCACATCTTGGAAGGTATTTAATGGAAGTATCACAGTACGAATAACAACAGCAGAGAAGAGGCTCCCACAAATAAAACATTCTCTCTGCTCAAGGTGCATGTAGAGTAAGCAGTACGAAACAGATGTGGTTCGCATCCTACAGGAAAGTGCAAAGGAAGGATAAGAACAGTCAAGAGGCTGCTAGCTAATTAGTTTCTCTTCCAAGTAAAATAATCAAATGTGGAGACACTAAAAGCTGTTGATGAAAGGATGTGCTGCTGGTGTCAGGTCAGTTCTAACTATTTTTTACTGTGGTAGCTGACCTCACATGGTTCATTATTTTGTTCCTTGCCTACCAATCCTTATCTTCGAGATAAGCTAAAATGCCTAAGGACAAATAAACTGAAGAACCAGTGCTTCAAGCTAAACTGGATGCTCTGATAGAAAACACATATCGAGCTGAAGCCTCAGGTGAAGACAACTTTTTCTCCTAAAGGGAAAAGCAAGAACGGCATTACAAGAACTCTCACATGATTCTAAAACAAAGAAACAATTATATTTCAGCCATCACATGCATACACAAACATGCCTCCCAGTGCACAATTCTTCACACTAACCCTGTACAGAAATTTAGGGCTGCGAAATACAAAATCTAGGTTGTCCGAGTAGCTTAGTTTACGCCGTTATACTAACATTGAGCATAAGTTTCCCTGAGTTGTGAAATTCCAATCACCATGGATTTTCTTCAGGTCCCGCGCCATATTCACTACACCAAGCACATGTAAACTCAACATTCGTGTTAGGTCAACTATTTCATTACTGACCAAAGTCACAAAATGCTTTCTTAAATCGCCCTATGACTGCATTAATCCCTAGCTTACCCATAGCAAGATCACAGTCTTAACTGAGGGTAATAGGAGTGCGTCCTCCTCCTCCTTTGGCTCCCCCTCACAAACAAAGCTTTACATTTTAAAGGAATGATGGAACATCCTGTAGCAAAACAGATGGGAAACTGTACACCTCCATCTCCCGCTTAGCTATGGAGAGCAGCTAATCGTGACTGCCTCACTGCAGTATCTTTCTCAACAGCAGCACGGCAAAAGCTGAACTCCGCTCAAGCATTTTCCAGCACCATGAAGTACACAGCAGCAGAGGCCTTTCAAAACAAAGCATGTCCTTGTGCACAGACTGTGTACATTTTTCCAAAAGCCTCATCATTATCTGGATAGAGAGGCCAAAATGTCCTAAACTGTAACAGAATTAGTCAAAATGTCAAAAGAATTATTAATCTTCTGAGATGAATTAGGTTTTTAAAAATAAAATCAAGACTATTCCCCATTTACAGCCACTTGGCAAAATATGAAAGAAATAACCGAGTTTAATTTTGTGTTTCTGTCATCATTTGTCCCAAATTTTCTCTTGCTTTGTTTGCTTTTTGTATTGGCTTTGTAGGATTTCATTTGTTGGTTTACTGCAAGCTGAAAGAATAGCTAGACTGTTAAATTGAAAACAAAATATGAATACACAAAGAAAATTCAGAGAAACGAAGAAGCAAAAGTATAATCTTGTACAGCTATGGAAAATAATATAGCTGTCTGCTACCAGGGATAAAATATTTGGAGTCTAGTTATACAAACTCTTCCAGATTACTTGCACCCACCTTTAATTGGTGTAGCATCTGCAGAATTGTAACAGAGTGTACAAGAGACTGCAGAGACCATTGGCCTTACCAAGAAAAACTCCCTTTGAAAAAGATGACAGTGTCTCTCCGTTACCATATGGACTCCATTTAAATCAACATTTGGAAAACTGCATCTAATCAGTACTAGGCATTCATTAAAATTAAGCTTTACCAAATAAGCATAATAGCTTTGACATAATTATATATGTGCTAGGCTGCAGAATACAACTAACACGTATATGTTTGTATTTCATTATAATATTCAGTACACATACACCATGGGAATGCTCCAAAAACCACTAAAGTTTTTAAAAAATAGCACGGATTAGATATGGTTTGTCAAAGAAGAAGCAGAAAGCAACTGTTAATGGTAAAATGATCAAATGAAGCAAATCCAATGAATTCCATCCCAGGACTGCAAGGCTGAAAGAGGAACAGCCTGCACAACCCTTTCCAAACTTCAGTATAAAGTGAAGGCTTTTGTCAGCTGCTCTTCAACCGAAAAAGACGCTTTCTGCACCTTAAATGCATTAGGTTGACCCTCCAGCAGCTGACGATACCTTGAGGGAACACAGAAGTCACACACCTGTTTGGCCTCATCATGCTCAACACGACCGACCGACCTCCTTCCTCCCGTGTTTACATCCCTGCCTCGTGGGACCGCAGCTGCCTGCTGCACGCTACCATAGGCATGTTACAGCAGGGCTCCTGGAGGGGACGCCAATGACAACGCTAATCACCAGCAGCTGCAAGACTTCTGGCTTCATGGGGTTTCTTTTTATTTTTTCTTCTTGAACTCTGGCTCCTCAGCCTTGAGCAGAATCCATATTTATATCTTCAGTGACCCCACAATCACCGGAGTCTAGTAAGCACACAGGACAGACTGAAAAACCTCACTGCTAATAGACATGTTTTATACCTACAGGAAGGATGTAAATAAATCCAAACATACACACAAAAAAATACATTTATTTATTTGCAAAGCAGAGAATCAAAGAGGCTCCACGGGGCTAGCAATACATAAGCAAACTATAGTCAGGCAGCTGTCTGGAATACTTATCTGGCCTTCATACCTTCTCCACTTAATGACGTTCATTATTACCGGTAATGAATGCTCGCAATAAAATTATCGTGCACAAACAGGTGTGAAGCAGCATCCCAGCTTTCAGGGTAGGGCCAAGTACTGTATCCGTACTTCCAAATCTCTGCTTCGGTGCAGTGAGGAACAGGGAAGGTCAAGGCTTCCCATACTCAGGCACAATGAAGTGACACTGGCAACTTGAACTTCCTTTGGCACGGACTGCAGAGCATTAGGAGATGGTAAGGCTCTTCACCCTTCTGAAAGGTGGTCATGGTAAAGGGTAGCACACAGCCAACAGCCTTCAGTGAACTGAAGGGAGAGGGTAGGGAAGGAGGATACTGGTCTTACCCACAACGAAACTTCTTCCTTTTTAGCAGGTAATTGCAGAAGAAAATAGAGTAGAGTCAGGGGAGACTTTCAAAATCAAAGATGAGTTTTTCTTCCTCCCTTTCCTCTCTACACTTCACATCCTTTAAAGCAGTATACTCTTCAACCAATGTCCTCCATAAGACAAATAAAATATCTTAAGAAGAACTATATTTAGCAATACCTTTTCTCTGCTGGTGCTTGAACAGCCTTCAATAGGCTGGTGCTGCAACACAAATGAAGTCACATGGAGATATGATTTTACAGTTTGAAAAATAAGGCTTTAAGGGTCAACAGGAATACAAGGGCAGCCTAGGAAAACCCACAAGACTGGAATGTGAATGACAGAGGGGGGAAAAGCCCCTGAAGACTGCAGAAGAAAGAACTGTATCTTAGCACCAAAGGCAAACATTTAGATGGATAAAAGGGGAGAGCTTTTAACTCTAAAAACTAGACAGTAGAAGAACTTTAGTATTATCTCCATAGATAGTACAGAAGTAAATCCCAGGAGTGAAATACAAGAGAGAAAATAGAGAAATCTAGTGATCTTTTTTGTTGTTTGTGGGGTTTTCACTGAAAATCAGTGGCAAAGTTTCCATGAAATTCAATAGCAGGGAAAACAAAACAAAACAAAACAAAAAAAGCCCACAGGCTTTAAAATCTGACTGCTTGAAGGGATATGAAAAGAAAGAGCGAAAGACCTGACTGGATGCAGTCTCAAGCAGTGAGCAAACCAAAAGCCACCACAAGACACTCATTGAGCCCCTTTATTTTCTGAAGAAAACTGAAACTCTGAAACATCTTCTCTACACAAATGCTCTTCTTACTCCCACAGATTTCATTTCTATAGAATAGTGAACTCCTTTTTGATGTTCCATTTAGCAAGAAATAAAATCCAATACATTCAGTGTTCAAGTGGAAAACAAAAATGAGGGCGAGAGAACAAAAAGTATTTTAGTGAAAATAGTACAGAGGGGACACCACTTACTTTCTCCTTAAGTAAGAGGTTTGAGTAGTTCCACATGAAAGCAACTATTCTAGCATCACCTGATCTTTATATTTGCCTATGCAGTTCATACATTATGCAGTGACATTCATAAAACACAAAATGAAATGTAAATGTTTGAGCGTTCAGGTTACTTTAGCCAGGAGTGTACACTGATTTGACAAATAAAACAGTGTGCTTTTATTTTCAAAACTCAGGCAAGTCTGCCTGTCACTGCATACTTATAATCTGAATTTTTCAGTCTAAAGCTTGAAAATCCACTGTAAGCAGAAAAGTCCCTTTCAGCAACAGAACAAAGCCTATTACAACACTATAGTGACTCCTCAAAATGAGTCCTAATATTGAACAGCATGGCAAAACATCATGCCAAGCATGAGCACTCGTTCCCCAGTTCTATTTTTTGACTGTGGCAGATTCTCCTGAAAGCTTCATCATCTAAATCAGATGAAATACAAAATCCCCCAGTAGGTCCATATTGCCCCTGAACAGCTTCTCTCCCTGCAATTAGTGCTATCCTGGCAAATGAAGAGCGTCAGGCTGAAAGAAATCTTTCCAGTGCAAACCATAGCAGGGAGAAGGACTGAATCAGTTCTGGGATCTTCTCGTACTGCCGGTCTCCTTGGGACTGTGCAGAATACCCAGCACACAGTGGCTGCCACCAGGAAATAAATGCAGGGGTTTCCCAAGACAATGGTTAAGTCTTAACAAGTCAAGTCATTTTCCTTCCTCAAAAAGAAAAGAGAAGCAGATGTCAAATAGCAACATTTCCTCTTGCTGTTTGGTTTTAAATATCAAGTTCATCACACTCTTCAATATATTCTGCTTATTCATGCTATTTTGCTTATTATTTGAGGATTTGTTCTCTATTTAATCCTGGATATATGATGATTCCTTTATCATGTGCTAAAGGGGAGAGAAAAGATTATTCTCCACTCTGCTTTTATATTTTATGGATCTCTTTATAACCTAATTAAGAGTGCCTATCAGAGTCTCTGTTGGAAGAGGGACTGCCTGAAACAATACAATTTTCTTTCCATTTCATTAGTTCATCCAGGTTGCTAAGGAAAATGGTTTTGGACAAAAGGTAGCAGGCCGGAGGCTTTGGTCAGAAGGTCCAACAATAATCGTGACTTTGACAGTCTGCAGATTTAAATGCATACACAGTTTTGGGCCCTAATCAAGAGACACGAGTGCATGGACAGTCGTGTCAGAAGAATGGTGCAGAAGGTCCACAAAGGGCCACAAAGATGATACAGGGCCTGAAGCATCTCCCCTATGAGTAAAGTCTGAGAGACCTGGGTCTGTTCGGCCTTGAGAAGAGAAGACTGAGGGGGGATCTTATCAGTGTTTATAAATACCTGAAGTGTGGGAGAGAAAAGGATTTGGCCAACCTTTTTTTCAGTGGTTTGTGGGGATAGGACAAGGGGCAGTGGCCACAAAATGGAGCACAGGAAGTTCCACACCAACATGCGAAAGAACTTCTTCATGGTGAGGGTGACGGAGCACTGGAACAGGCTGCACAGGGAGGTTGTGGAGTCTCCTTCTCTGGAGATATTCAAGGCCCGTCTGGACACCTACCTGGGCAGCCTGCTCTAGGGAACCTGCTTTGGCAGGGGGGTTGGACCTGATGATCTCTCAAGGTCCCTTCCAACCCCTACAGTTCTGTGATTCTGTGAAGGTGAATTTGATTTAGGAACATTACGAGATTCCAGACTACCCAAAAAGTGACAGCTGCAGCTCTCCCTGCTCACGTCCAATAGCTTCAGGAGCAGGGGGCTGTCAATGGGGGCTGTGGGCTTCCTCCTCCCTGATCTGTCCTGGGTGTCACTTCTGTTCAGGCAGCCTCCACGAGGAAGGGCATGCAGCGAGTCACATGCATTCACATACACATACACACACCAAGAACCACATACGGCCTTAAAGCTCAGGCTATGAAAAGGCTGAAGCCCACCTTGTGGAGCGCTGCAGAACAATAACACAATGACAAGTGGGAATTTTCTTCCTGGTGTTGAAATGTCAAATAGGAATAACTTTTAGCTCCTATAGAACATTATGCAGGAAAATTATGTTTGTGATTGCTCATGGCTACTGTTAACACTGAGACCACATACATAACTTTATAAATAGAAAATCTGTTAAAAACCATATCTATTCAGAAAGAAGGGCAGCATACAATTTTAGAGGCAGAACTGTTGTTTTTTTTTGTTTTTTTTTTACAACCTAGTACGTACAGTATGAATTCAGTTTCAGCTGTCAAGTAAAAAGTTGTTTCTGTAAAATACTCTGTACTATACTTATATAAGCATAGTGGAGTTACTTAAATTATTCACTGGAAATGATATTTTTATCAAGCCTAGCTTGACTATAAACAAACGCTGAATGCTACAGAACCACTCTGAATGTATGCAGTTCATAACTATTCATCATGCAGTTTAAAGCAGTTGTTCTCTAAGTGCAGCCCAAAGATAAGCTGAAGTTTGCAAAGCCTTTGTAACCAGCCCCACAAGTGGGTTTTTAATACTTACCTACATGATCGTAAAAGTTTACTGACTTGCAGGTGAATCTTATGATGATCCCATACACTGATTAACAACAGTATTATCAAAACTCCTGGTTTAACAGCACAGTGCTCCATCCATGACTTAACCACTGAGCTGTTTAACTGCAATGAGCAGCTGATGGCATGACGACATGACCCATGGCACATCACACAGTGCCACGTCTCGCTGCCTCAAAACCAGAACTCTCAACCTTCTGAATGGCCTGGTAGCAAAGATGCTGATAAAACATTTTCTTTCTTGGAAATTCCTGTTTTGACAACACTGAAACATCTGGGTGAGACGGACCCATATGGCAGCACCCTTCTGAAATCCCGATGGCCAGGCTGGGTTGCAAACCTTGCCAGTTCCTGAGCTCTGCTCCCTGCTAACCCCTGTCAAGTCTTTCTGAAAAACTCGGGTCGAGGTGGAAAACAGCGTATCTGTGGTTAGAATTTCTCAGCCAAAAACAAACTTGCCCTAAAAACCCCTTCAAGTGCCACAGATGCTTTCATTAATATCCCCCAGTTTCCAAAACACATCAAACTGGTCTGAGGGCTTTGAAATGCCATCCTCTTTCTAGTATCTTCAGCTTAGACAGATATACAGCCAAACCCATCACTTGATGAGCTGACATATTTCAAATTGTTCTGTTTTATTATTATTATTTTCTTTTAAATATATGACCAATTACACTAGCTGTTTCAATTTAGACACCTTAGGGGGAAGACCCTAAGAGGGACAAATGGCATTTTCCTTTCCTTTCTCCGTAAACTTTGAAGGGCAAGCATTACATGAATGTCTTTGATGCTTCACAATGGTGTTCTCCAGTTCCTTGTCACCTTTTCCCACTTGCCTAGATTCTGCCACCTTTTCTTTAACTCCTAAGTCTAACAGTAAGTAACTTCAAAATATCTGATGAATAAAAGGTACTGCTCTAAATGGGAAAGGGTTAACAGAACCCACTGCTGAGTGTTACTGAGAAGTACCATACAAAGATTCACCACGATAGAAGCCTAATTTTAGGTTCTGAAAAACATTTGTTTCTAAAACCATAAATTGCAGCTGCACTTATTATTCCAAGTAGCTCTGCTAAGTTTTCTCATGGGTACACCCATTCACATCACGTTTCTGGCAACACTCAAATACTAGAATTCTCTCAGACACTGCAGCATACAACTCCTGTTTTCCTCAATTTTTAGCATTGTAAAGTAAATAAAGTAAGAGAGAGAAAACACAAACAGTTTTGTGGATTTACATACAGCCTTGGATGACCTCTCAGATGAACCCAGCATACCAGCATACTGGATTCCAGGTGCTGGCTGCATTTAGGCAGCTTTGAATCCCTGCTCAAGCTCTCTGGGCTTGAACAATAAACTCATTTCCCTCTAACATCCTTTCTGGAAGTAGAGAGTGTGTACTCGAGCTGTCTGGTCCCCTCAAACTCTTTCTGGCTCTTCCATGCCTTCCCAGCAGTAACTGCAGCCTTCTCAGAGCTTGAAACTGGGAGCCCCTAAAGTTGTTTCCTTCTTTAGAGACTGCAGGAGGAGATACTGACAGAGAGACAAAGACCTTCCTCAAAGAAGGAACACAGTCCACTCACTGAAAAGGAGCAAGCAACACACAAGCTATAGAACAACTATTAAAGCCTTCCTTACATCCCTCCTGTAAGCTCACTTTTTCCAAACCTCAGACTTCTGGCGTAATCACGTTCAAATCCCAGGACCTAATTTCTAATCTTCATGTTCTCCTTGATAATAAAGAGCTGTTACTTAGAAAAAGCTTTTCACTTGTATGAAATTCAAACTCCTTCAGACCATTTCCAGAGGCTTCAAGTTTCTCATGTTGAGTTGTTACTGAACTAAACTCAAAATCTAAATTATTTGAACTACAGTCAACCAATTGCTTTTAAGTATTTACATTTGAAAATAAGATATTCCTAAATAATGACCTGTAGTCTCTGCCATTTGCCTCCTGCCCGACTCTTCCTACACACCTCTGCTAAGGCAACCTGGAATCTCAACACAGCACAGGTTAACAATCACACACTCCATATTTTACTTCTTAATAAAATTCATGGTTATATAGTGCATTAATTAGCATAAGTAGCCACCCGCTGTTATGGCATGATAGGATTGCAACTGGTTTTGCTGCAGGCAAATTACAGAAGAATTTATTATTGACTACCTAATCACGGTTTAGAAAAGTCAACTTTTAATGATGTCTTTCTTCAGCAAACAATGTACAATGTAACACAACGTTGACATTCCAAAAATATTACCTCTGCTTGAAAACAGGGAAACAGAGAAATAGCACTGAGCTTCTCAGGATCCCAGGGGAACGCAGGGCAGAATCCCTAGTTGAAATTAATTCATGTAATTATTCTCCCCCATCTGACACAAGTTTATTTTGTTGTCCTGTGCACAAATGTCTAGAATCAAATGGTGCAATGGTTTCAAATGTTTCTTATTGAGGTATATTTTGACTCCATAGTCACCAGCTTGCTAATGTGATGATATCCAAACAGAAATAGTAAATTTAAAATTTTGTGGATCCTCTCTGTTTCTTCTTCTTAGAACAAATATTCTCTTTTTGTGATCACAGTAGACAAAAATACAGGAATTGTAGTCTAAGCTCAATCCTGCTTAATAGTGAATAGAAACATCAAAAACAACACTCCTCTGTGTCATAGAGTATTTGCAATATTCACGTTAGACAGCCAATGCAGAAATACCACTGAGAGTGTCTAGGAAAACAAGGTATTGGTGAAACAGTTTAGCAGAAGTCACAGACCCTATTCACCTACCTAGCCAATGACATATGGGAGTGATCTATAAATATCAAACCAAAGGTCAGGTTTAAAAAGGAAAGTTGGAAGAGAGCAAAGTTACAGCTTTAGGTTTGCACCATCCTCCTAAATACAGAAACAGGATGAGAGAAAGTATAAGGAGCCTGAAGGAGAAGACAAGAGGCAAGTAATCAAAGCTGGCATCACTGGCAGAGCAGAGACAGGAGTTGGCACCACTCATTTAATAAACCAGATGGAGAAGGATCTTCACCATTTAGCCTTACCCTGCAGGAAGATCAAAGAATTAGTATTTGATGCAACAAGATGGACACGATGAGAAAGGCTCAGGTGACTGATTGGATTTGAAGGGGAAAACAAAGCTGGACAAAAAGATTAGAGTAATTGAAACAGTTACACTTACGATGCACAAGACACTACTTCTGTAGAGAAGAGCCTAGTATTACTGTTGGCTATCAGCAACAGCACATATTTAGAAAATAATTCTAAACAATAACCATGGAATAATTGGCTCTCATTTCCTAAAAACACAAGTCAAAATTTATGTGCCAGAAAGATGTTTTCATCATGCAAACAGGTCTAGCTGATCATACCCAAATGCATGACATGCATCACACTACAGCTAACGCAGCAGGGTGAGACCATCCTATGTGAAGACAGCATTTAATGAAATAACGCAGAAATACCCTACCATATGGACAAGCCACAAGCACGGCTGTGGGAAGTGGAAGAACCAGCAAAACCAGAGGACCCCTACCCCTGAAAAACAATGCAAGCATTCTTCCAGAGAGAAATCATAATCTGTTGGAGCAAACAATGCATGTTTGCTCACGTGTTTGAGCAAACAAGGCAAAACAAAACAAGGAATTAGCACTTCCAAATCCCCTGCATGCCTGGTGCATGAAGCAGAGAGATTGTGGAAATTAACAGCTGACTAGCGAGTTAAGTGTATTCAACAAGTGGCACCTCTGCTTGTTTGCTTGTTTGTTTTACAGGACATAAGTAACAGGTTACACATCAAAATAAAAGATTTTGTTGCATGCATCAAACAGATTTTGAAACAAGAATCTAGCCACTGTCCCACGCAAACTTGTGTTCACTTTTGGAAATCAGTAGTAAACCTTGAAAGAAATACTTCAGATGTTCTAGAGCACATGTAACACGTTACATAAATATAACAGTAATGTGTACATAATGAAACTGTTCTGTAATTTATAGGTTTTTTTTTTTTTAGAAATATTATTACATCAAGTAGATTTTGAAAAAGGACCTTGAGTAGTATAGGAAGTGAAAGCAATGCTCAGTGGAAAGTACAAACTGGAAAACCAATTACAAGACATGAAAATAACAAAACTGGATATGCAGGCAAATCTATACACTAGGCATCCATCCAAGCTGTTTTAGATGAAAATCAGAAAGTGAATTGCAGTATATATTGAAATTAGTGGAGGTAATCCCAGAACACATTAAGAAGCTGCACAGCACAGCCCTTCCCATGACCTTCTTTATTTTTTTGTTGAAAAAGTGAGAGTATTAGGCTAGGGTTCCCCAAATACCAATTACGTACCATTCTCACACAACCAGCCTGGCACTGTTTAATTTATTCCAGTCGTCCAGAGCCATGTGCTCACAAGCTCTGGAGATAACCACTCCAGATAAAGTCCTCAGTACTATACTTCCACGGAAAAAATCACAGAGAATTATACTGAAATGAAATGACAGCCCGCACGCTTCTCACATCTTATCAGCAGCTAAGTAATAAATACACCCCTTGTGAAAATAATTTGTTGGCACTGTATTACTCAGATCCCTTTGGGGAATCCTTACCTGCAGTTTTGACAGGTTTTCTCTTTATCCTCTATATTTATGGTCTCCACATGTTAGTGAGAGATTTGTCAGTTTAATCAAGAAAATTGAGTAATGTAAGAACATTAAAACAGGACCTGTGACTGACGGAGCAAGACATTGTGATCATGGTAGGTGGTTCTGATCTTGCTAACAGGGTTTTCATACGCACAGATACTCATACAGACACAGAAGGGGCCAACAGAGCTGAAGAAAGCCAGAGCTGTTTAGGGTTAAAGTAACAGGGAATCACAAAAAAGTACAAGAAATCCCGGTGCCCAACCCACAGCAAGCACAGCTATAACTCCTTAAGGTTCACTACAAGAAACCCAAGACCTGTCAGTTTTATAAGGTCAACATATTTATATATATGAACCAGTAAGGTAAAGGCAACGTAAAACTGTTCCTTTTTATCTTATTGACTGGAGAATATTTGGAAATCTAATCAGTGGGTGTTTAGGGTACCTGAAAAGGGCCAGAGTTAATAATTGTTACTTATGACATGGGTGGCCATCTAGCCATCAACAAAACCTATGAGTTAGGAGAGTGGGTGGGCCAGAAGAGAAGAAAAAAGTTGAATACTACATTGATAAAGGTTTGCTTTGGGAAGTTACTGGTGAGGAAATATGGATTTCAAAAGGATCATTATTCTCAAAGCATCTTTCTGGATAACAAAGCCTATTGACACTGACTTTAGCCCACATATATGAAACCTGCCTCTACTGAAGTTACAGGACACTGCTTATATTAGCAGACACTAGATGGATTAAACTCTCCCCTGTTAGAAGTATATATTCCGGAAGAGCAGTTGTCAAAAGTAGGTGGAGGTAGAGAAAGCCCTTGTTAGTCTTACGGACGTTTTACTGACTCTGTAAGAAAACAAATATGCCTACTGGAAAAAAAAAAAAAAGAAAAGAAAAAAAGAAAGAAAAAACAAAGTTACACTGTTCCAAGCATAAAGAACTTAGGATTTACAAACCATCATCTACAGATTTCTCACCATTGTGAAGTTTCCTGAAATTTGATTCCTTAATCACTGCTCAAACAGCACAAAACCACGATACAATCACCTCCTAAAGCACAGGCTCCTTTTCTCCTAAGGACATCTAAGTTATACGGCTGACAGCTAGGGTTGGCCCAAAAGAGAGCACAAAGCCTGCACTGCAGAATGTGGTCTGGCATGTTGGCCTTCAGGGAACATAGGAAGCAAAGTAAAAATTAATGAATTGTCAGTCAACGACATACAGAGATGTCCTGAAGGGAAAGCCCCTAAGTGAAAGGCAAGGAAATAAAACCCACAGCACACCACCAATTCAGACCTCTAAGGGAAACAAGGCTACGTGCACAGTGCTAGGAACATAACTAGAATCTTTCACAACTTCACCAGAGACTTACAAAACATGTTATGTTCTTACTCCCCCTTGCTACACCACAAACCAGGGTTTTATCCTCGTTTCTTCATCCCTCGGTAGAACAGAAGACAACACTGCTGTATCCCTTTACCATAGGATATTGCCCCAGGACGGTCTCTTAATTGCAATGTTTCCCATGAAGAGCTTTTGCTGCTATCCTAATCCATACATGAGAAGTGCTCCCAGATAACTGGTGGCACTTTCTGATTTCTTCTTCATTCATGCTACAGAACGACTCTTGTCGTTCTTGTCGACTCTTGTCTGATAGCTGTGTAGCTATCAGCCAGCCTCCTGCTGCCTTTACGCCCTGTGGATTCCTCAAGCCCATGCAAAGCAGACAGAGGATGCTGCCTGCTCACAAGGAGACTATTTTTATAATTAAAAATTATAAAAAGTACAGCACACTCAGTACTGGGCAGGGGTGAAGCAGGCTCATCAGTCTCCCAACTCCCTCAGAGATCAATTCTAAACTGACCAATGCTGCATTCTCCTCCCTGACGCAAGAAAATACCTCTTCAACATACACAGCCACCATTTCACCTCATGAGCAAAGAATTCACATGCTAGGAAGGAACAAAGCTACCTGAAAAACACGGCAATAGTAACCACAGGTACTCTGCAAGGTGGTGGTGAGCAAAGAAAGTTTCTTGAGTAAAATAAATGAAGACTTCATATCCACAAGTAATATATGCAAAATCTTTATTTTCAGTCCTTCCAGTCCTTGTTGGATTTTACATACACATCAGCATCAAGGAGACACACTTGGCTGCCACACAGCAAATATCCTTAAGTTCCTTTTCCTGACACACAAAAAGGCTCAGCTCTCACATCAGTGTAGCTAGCATGGCCCAGCTGCTAACACATGCTCAGCCTGAGTTGTTGCACCTCAAATAATAAACTTTAATTCTTCAATTGCAGATTTATTTTTTAATAATTTTATAATTTTTATTTTAATTATATAATCAAATAAAAATCGGTTGTAGAATAAAGATTTTGGAAGTGTTTTGGAAGATGTCAATATGATGAGCACTCAGAAGAGCAAAAAAATCAGATAATCAATAAAATATTTTCTCTACTCCCAAGAGAACAAAACACAAGATTATTTCATTAACCAAAAAAACAGGGAAGCAGGTTTACAGATGAATTAAAATATATCCCACTCCAACAGACCTGAGAGCCCAAACCTACCTTAATTAGAAGCAAAGTAAAACTGAGAGGATAGAGCAGAGCTGCAGGAAATTAACCAAATGTGCTAACAAGCCAAAAGCTGCAGTAACTGCAAATTCCTGAACTGACACAGCTCGAGGAGAGGGCACCAAATTTCAGGAACACCCAGGGTACTGACAGGCCACATATATGAAGCCTGTATGTCTGGCCAGGGATGTTACGAGCTGCGTTTTCTCCATCACACATCCTGCAGGCATCAGCCATCACACATCCTGCAGGCATCAGCCTGGTCACTGAATGTGGCCAGAGATGCCACCGAGGCCACACACTTCCAGCAGTCCAGAAGATCATGTAGTTACCAGGACGCTAGATGTAGATCAGAAAATGGGGTGGATGAGTGCTGGGAGGACAAGGGGAAGTGAAACAAAAGCTTACAAGAACTAATTATACAAAATTCCTACCTCATTTTGTATATATAAAGAAACTTCATTATTTTCCTTTCAATGGGTGCCACAGGCAATGAAAATTTTTAGTTAAACTCAAATGCCCAAAAAGCTAAATTTTTCAGTTGAACAGCCATCTGGATGACCAGTCTCACTCTACAACAGATGGTGTTACTGAAGAAAAAGTGATGGCAAACCTAACACCTATTTTGGGCTACCACATGCTTGCCTGTTTGCAGCGACTGCATTGTTAAATACCTAAAATGAAAAAAAAAAAAAAAAAAAAAAGAAAAAGTTAGTAAACAGGGAGTAGTTAACTGCAGAGTTCCTGAAATTATTTTATGATAGATGCAGATTAGCCTTTAGAAATTTATACAGAGGTTAAGATTTTTTGGCTGAAAATCCAAATGGTGATCCAGGCCACTTAATGGGCAACAGAAGCAGTTTTCTAAGGCAAAGCAAGTTGTCTCATCTGCCTCACCTCCAGGCTATGACACATGGGAGATGTTGAGGGACCCTCCTACGGCTCATGAGCAGGCTGGACTCAGGTCATGCCAATTCTCATATTACCAGAAAACTGCTAACACATGGGTCTTTGCCTAGTGCTGCTCAGGAGGGCTTACGAGCTGAAATTCAATCCCACGTAGACACAGCAGTGCTTTGCCTTCGTGGCGAGGCATAAGGAAGAGAGCAGCGTGGGTCATAGTAGGAAAGGATACTA
>CM021766.1:134765926-134993183 GCA_011076525.1 Nettapus auritus | reverse complement strand
CAGCGTGGGTCATAGTAGGAAAGGATACTAAGATGGCAGCAAAATTTCCAGATTTCAGAAAGCTCGACAAAAAGCAGAAGACATCAAGCATCTCTGAGAAGAAGCCCTTACTTTCCTTAGTCCTGGAGTTTCAATGAAAGGAGGAAGCTCTCCTTAGCAGGCAAGCTTCACATGTGGATCCAAAGGCAGCAGACCAAGCTGTTGGAAGATGTGATGTGGTAAGAAGTCACTGTGCCAGCACGTGAGAGCCAAGAAATGACACACACACACACACACTGCCAGAGAGACTGAGAAGCAAAAGAATTGTTTACAAAGAACAAAAGAAAAAGCAGGAGAGGAAAAGAAAATACAAGATACATTTTTGAGGGTACCATGTATATACACAAATGGTGTACGTTACAATACAGGGCAAAAGAAAATAAACCAAGTAGGGATAGAAAAATGGGAAATGAAGAGAAAAGAAAAGCAACAGTTTTCAAATTCACTTATACTCCACAAAATGATATTCCAGCCCTAAGTGCATGCTTGCACTTAGCTGTGTCATATGCATCCACTCAAGCTATCCGTGCAACCTCTGCAATAAATCCTGAGCTGCAACATGCCACTCACGCATTCAGCTTTCATCCAGACACAGCTTTTGATTAGTCACTAGAGCAGATATTGTGTCCTGGCCACATGTAGCCTGAAGAAGGGAAGAGAAAGTGAAGGAAATTACTTTCTTCCAGATGTAAGATGCTAAATTCAGCCCCCCAAGAAAACCTTTGAGAAGAACTTGACTGAGTTGTGTGTCCTTGTTAACAGCCTCCACACTAGGTAAAAGGACTACATGGCCTATTTTGGCCTTTTTACCATTGGATTTCTTATTTATAAGAGAGACTGTTCTGCAGCATTAGAAGGAATATATATAGTAATAGAGCCCTTGGCATTTATGTCTTAGAAGTTTGGGGAACTTTCTGAATTCTTGAAAAACATTCAATTTTGCTTCTTTCTAGTGCCTTTAGAAGGGTTATTATTACAAGACACAGTGTTATGACTTTATCTAATCTGTGGCTCTTGAGGAACAGAAAGGTTTTGTTACAGTCGCAGAGTGATAAGAGTACATTCACCACAGGATAAATATTACATTTCAACAGCAAAGGCTACCCCTTACCTATAAGATGTTCTAAAAACTTAGAGCTAGGAAGCAAAAAAGCAGACTTAGGGCTAGTTTATTAGAATCACATTTTTAACCACACTTTGTAAATTGAGTATTTTTGCTATAAGAATGTCTGCTACAAACTGAGAAATTCATCCAGGCATTGCACACATCAGCAAATCTATGTATTACATGCATTAACTTGTACAAGGCCATTAATCACGTAACAGTCACGTTATAAAGCCAAAAAAAGTCAACATCCTGGTTTCTCCAAGAAGCCAAACACTGCGGATAATGTTGACTAATTACAATAACATGTTATTGAAGAAGGTTCATTAAAAGTAGTTCTGTCACTCTTTACTCCTGATATCCAGATTTCAGTGTTCTCACCACCAAATTGTCCCCACCTTGGAATTTCTTACTGGGAAGAATGTTGTCATAAACACACCATCTGCAGGGGGGGCAAGGCAAATTACCTGCATATTACTATGGCTTTCTCTTAAGTAGAAAAACTCACTCATAATGTAGTATCTGTAAAGTAGCAAGAGAATTATTTGACTCTAAAACAACACGGGGACAATTCCAGGATCTCTCCTAAGGCGGCACAACAGCTGGAGAACTTGGTAATACAAACCATGCAACTACTGTCCTCTCTGCATAGGCCAAGAGAGATGCTCTTGACAATTTTATTTCTTATTCAGTTACCATTTCAGTCCTAAATAAATTAATCTACTCCTGGAAACGCAGCAACAAACCCTTCAAGTCCTTCACTATCACCAATGAGTTGGCATGAGCCCTAATAGAAACAGAGCAGAGAGTTTTCCTGAGTATGCTGAAGTTCATTCCTTCTTGCCCTCGTTCAGTGTTGGTGTGCCTGAGACCCCTACCAGTTCCATAGCTTCCATACCTCTGCTACCATACCTTGAAGAA
The DNA here is from genome assembly GCA_011076525.1 of Nettapus auritus. Classification (NCBI taxonomy): domain Eukaryota; kingdom Metazoa; phylum Chordata; class Aves; order Anseriformes; family Anatidae; genus Nettapus; species Nettapus auritus. The sequence continues at coordinate 134,991,118 of CM021766.1, read as the reverse complement.
AAATAAGCTGCCCACATAACCTCTGCTCAAAGGTTTCTTTCAGGATGCACAGTTTTTGCCCTTGACAACAGGGCAGCTGCTTGCCATCTCTGGAACAAGGAACAGCCAGCAAGCTGCCAGCAAGAGAACACTGATTTAATTCACACTGGAATTTTACCAATTCTGTCTTGTCAGTAAATTTTAATAACCTGCCCTAATAAGCCCAAGATGTTAATCTACTAGAATGTACCTGTTTTTAACCTGCCAATATTTTGTTTGCATTGCAAGATGACCTAGAAGTCACACCATAAAGTAGTTTCCATTGTTGCAGCCCACTTCATTTCTTGCAAATAGAGTAAGTGACAAGCTCTGTCCAAAACAGGTTGCAATCTTAAAAAAATAATAATAATACGTTTTTTAAAGATTGTGAAGTTTTGCCTTTCACTGACCTGAGGAAAGAGGACCAGTGTAGTATGAGGAGGAGGAAGACACTTTCTTTCAACGTGTTTCCAGGATGCTTTGGAAAACTGCCATGTATCAGCTACTCATAAATAGGTGTGCATGTACACACACAGGTTCCACAAAGTAAAAGCTCTGGTCAAAAAAAATAGCAGTCGGCAAACTGGAAGAATGCAGGAGTTTCTTTCACAACACTAAGAAGCCTTTTATCAGCTCTTTACCTTTCATCTCTCACCCTTCCAGCACGCTGTTCCCTCCAGCAATGCAGCATTTGCCATCAATCAATCCAAGAGGCAACAGCAACTTGAACAAGCAGAGCCTCTGACGATGATTGAGGAGAGGCACCACGTCCAGCAGTCTGCCAGCACAGCACATCAGTAGGACAGACAAGGAGACACACAGACAGTGAACAGGAGAAAACACAGGAGGAGGCACAGGAGACAAGAGAACCCAGTTTGCCTACAGCAATGCCTCTCTTTTCGTAGAAGCACAATAAACAGATCTGTGCATCACAGAGGGGCAGAAGTGACACACCAGACCTGAATGCTTCCCTTAGTATAGGAAAAAGCAGATTAACCAGCTCCTCCCCCCACCCAGAAGACCCTAAGTGAAGGTAAATGGAAAAAAGAAAGAATGTTTCATGAAAAAAATGCTTCCTGGCAGCACCTAAATTTGAAATTGCTTTTGGGAATGATACCTCAGCTCCCAGCCTAGATTAAGGATCAAATACTTCTAAACAAACATGCATTTGGCATCTGTTTCTCCTCTCTTTTCATTCAATTCTGAAATAACTGTAACGCCAGTGCCCAGACCTTATAAACAGGCTTGACTACCTTCAACCTCCACCTCTGCTCCTCAGCTCTGAATTTTCCATTACATGTTAAAATACACTTCCAGAAACAGTCTGGCAAACAGAAGATACGAAGAGTAACTTCCAAATGGGCACCTCTACAGGGCAACAGCAGTAAGGACTGGAAAGAACAGCGTTCAGATCATCTTCTGGTTTTCAATCAACACGTTATAGGTTGCAATATGCTTTGATGATACCAAATAAGACTGTTTTCAAAATATAACTTTTCCTTCATAAAACTGTATTGAAATATATTCTGGTCTCTGTTCAATATTATTAAATTTATTAGAAAAGTATTAGTATTAGTATTCGAAAATATATTGTAAACTGCTACATTTGTGGAGCACCAAGAAATATACCAATATAGTTTGGATAACATCTGAATTCAAAATACTTTATTTCTGAGAATGTCAGCTTCTTTAGGGGAATATGGAGCATATATTTTTAATATGTTCCTTCAGGGGAACATGAAGCATATAAAAATGCTATCAAATACTCTGGCAGCAGAGCTGTCCTCTGCACATGACCAATTCAGTCAGTTGGCATTACTGTATTGCTCAAACTTTCTGAAGCATCACAAATGGTGAGGCTTGCACACCTGATACTGCTGAAATGTGACCACTTAGGTTGTCTCAAATGGTGGAACTGAGCATGCTTCCAAGTGCCCGTCCCAGCCACATCCCAATCCCAGCCTGAACCCAGACCCAAAGCCAGAGCACCCCTTCCCAAGACTTCCATAGAAAGAAAACTGAGGAGCACAGATCAAAAAGAAGCATGCCATTATCCAAACAGGACACGATTCCAGTGTATGACATTCAGGTTCAGGGTCACTACAGCCAATGACTTCTCCTTGGGTGAAGACCTAACGGGCAGCTGGGAGTGTGGGGACAAATGATCTGAACTGCTCTGATCACACATATGCCAAACAGATCAATATCACAAAATACAGCACCTCCTACTTTCCTAACCTGATGCATCTCTTCTATGCTGTCCTACCTGAGGGGTTTTATTGCCGCAGGCCTTCGGTGTAGGCAGTCAAGCTTTGTGCCTGATACCAGTGAAAGCCCCTGCTACTCCTGCCTGCAGTCGTGCAGGCTGGAGTTCAGCCTGCAGCTCACGTTCAGGAGGGAGGGCAGGGAGAAGGCTCTGGCTCATCCATGGCCCTCAGTCCAGCTCTGTGGTCTGAGCCTGTGGGATTTCTCCTCTCAGCCAGCAGGCTAGCGTAGGCAAAGCTCACCACAGGCGTTAAGCTCACGAAGAAATGCATCACAGTTTAAAAATGCTGTGTTAAAAAATTGTGTGTAGCCGATGCCTGGACTCTTCTCCATTTTCCCTCTATGCCTTAGCTCATGATTTTCAGCCCAGGTGAGCATTGTAAGCATAAGCTTTCAGAGTCAGAAAATAATCACCAGATAGAATAAAGAACTCTGTTACCAATCAGAGAACTAAAACATGTTTATTTCAGTAATGTCAGACTACTGCTTCATCTACTACAAGTCAGCCTAGTGCTGGGAAAATACCAATACAGTAAAAACTGCGCACCTCCATTCCAGCCAAATATATAGATATCACTTGCAGTCTGATACATCTTATCACCACAGACATTTGATTGTGGTTATCTCAGAATATTTATGGTAGCCTTGAGAATGCAGGAAGTTCTTTAAAAAAAAAATCACATAATTTGGATCAGTAACAAAAAATGAAAACATTTTGAAAGAATGACAAAGCACAGGGGAAAAGAACTGTTGTGCAGCCAATAGTTTCAAAACCAAACACCCACTCATAACTGGCAACGTTTAAGTTGTAAAGAACAAAAATGCCTGCCCACAAATGACACGTGAACTAAAGGCTGAAACGTGAGACACGGGGAGAAAAGAGGAAAATGCTTACCTATCGACAGAAAAAGAAGCAATGGATCTAATGAGGGATGCCACTGCTCCGACTTTCGCAGCTTCCACAGCTCCCTGCGATCTGTACCGCACCGTTTCACCATAACTGACGAAAGGCTGGTTGTAGACAACAATCTTCCCTTTGGCCTCTTGAGCTCTTCTGTGCAGTTCATCAAAAGAGGCTACCACTATGACTTCCGCTGTAATTCCTGAAAGAAAGTATTACAGTGGTGTTACACCGCTTTCCTATAACTCTCCTAAAAAGCATGGGTTGTATAGAATACAGGAAATCTGAACCAAATTCTTAGTGGAAAAGGGAGGCTACTTAAAAAGCTTCATTGGGGATTGGTACTAAATAGCTATAACAGCACCTTGAACCAAGTACACATGTTTCTCTATCAGGTTGGTGCTAAAACATATCTTGAAGGGCAAGAGGGATTCATGGGGGGAATTCTGCTCTCTAAATGTGCTTTAATGCCTCACAGCAACCATTTACAGTACAAAAACATTTGCAAAAGCTGCCTATGGGATTAATAAAAAAGATAGTAATCTTTTCATGGAATTGTTTTGATATGTTGCTAAACAACTTAGGTTAACATCAGACAAATGAAAGCACATATTTTCAGGCTGAAACACTTAGAAAATGATTAAGTCCATAAATGAAATGAAATTAAAGCTCTACAATTTCAAAAAAATGTTGCTTATATGTATCAAAAAATCTTTGTATTTCATTCAGAAGAATATCACACTTCTACTGCAACTCCTGTAGGGAATTTTCCCAGGAACCTATCTTTCCCAGCTATGATACAGGAACACAGCAGGTACATACAGAAAACTCTTCACACATGGTTAGATCCCACCCAGCTGGTTGTTTGTAATAGCTGGAATAGTTTTAAATTGCTACATTATCCTGCTTAAAAAAAAAAAAAAAAAAAAAGGAATTTATACATGAATAGCTTTTCCCGAGGCCAGAGAACGCTTCTAACTTTTCAGAACATGAATTAAAGATCTACATTTCACGCCATTTAAGAAGCAATTCATTAAAATTACCACTATGCTTAAAATCCAATTTTATTGATTGATTACAGAGATAAGTCGAAACTTCTGAACATTGTGGGCTAGGACTTCTCTTCTAAATATAGAACTGGTAATGGATGCCTGAAATTTTAGTGTTGTACATCTCACCAAGAAGTCACAAAATACGTCAGTGAAAATTTAAACTAATAACAAAGGTCTGGTAGGGATTTGTCGAAGAAGTCAAACTGTCAGGTTTTAAAAAGAAAATGTTCCTCCTTGAAATTCCTTTTTTTTTTTTTTTTTTTTTTTTTAGTATAAGATTTGCAGAGATTTTTAGTCTTGCATTTAGCACTGTGATACATGAAAAGGACTGTCAGAAAAAAATTGGGAAGATCACCTCGCCCGGCACCTGGGTATCCGGCTCATGGCTTCTTTAAGATCAAACTATAGAATACTTCAAAACCTTAAAGAAACTGTTTCACGCAAAAAGTCTGGTTTCTTCAGAGTGCACCACTAGGAGAGCATGAGACATCTACTGCTACAAGAAAGGCCAGTGGATTTTAGCTACAGAACTAAGCTAGTGTGAGAGGTGTAAAAATTTTAAGTGAATAACTATTCAGATTCTTAGTTTTATAAAAAGAGGCGCAGAAAGCCAAACCAAGACTCACCTCCAAACCTCAGTTCAAACCCCAGACTCCAGCTGACTAATGAACTAGAGGTTGCACCACCTACGTAAGGAGCATCCCAGTGACAGGATCATTCTGCGTATGGAACCGTGCCACTGGAAATAAAGCCAGGTAGCTGCAAAATTTCATTTTCCACAAGAAGAGTAAGGTCTCAGTAGGCTGATGCTGCAATCCGCATTTCACAGCAGCTCTCGTAGTGGATGAGAGTCGCTCACCCCAACGCTCCCGTTGGGTTGTGGAGGGGCAGACGTCGTGTTCCTGACTGCTCGTCAAGGGAAGCAAGGAGTGTAACTGTTCTTGGCAGTGCTTTGCTGCATTAATGAACGAACACCCACTCTGGATGGTTTTTAAAGAATGCCACAGACAGCTAGCAACTATCTACAATCCCTATGAAATGTCACGGACCGGTTCATTTACGGCCCTCCCTAGAGGGCAGGCATTAGGAATTCATGCAGGGAGCCTTATGGGAGCTAAAGCTAAGGAAGAGAGTGCAGAGCTGCAAACTCCAGCCCAGGATCTCTACTTCTTTGTGTTCCCAAAGCAGCTAAATAAAGCTATCCTTTGACAAAGCAGAACAAAGGTTCTCTCTGCAAGTTTAACTTACATGGCAGCATGCTATACATAAAGCATCAATTACGGTGCTTTCCATAACAAAACAGAAGTTCACTCTTGTGTAACTCCTGACTAATTCAATGTCTCATTTGCATTTTGGTCCCATTTTATACCATTTCAGTCTCATCTATTAAAGTGACAAGAACAATGTTTGTTTTAAATAAACACGTGAACACACACAAACCACCCTAAGACCTCGAGTGCAAAGGCAGAAATGAACGAAAAAGCCCAACAGTTTCTCTCAAAGGAGAGTGAATTACTGCTTTTAAAAAAGAGAAATGCCTCACCTTACTGAGCCTTTAACCAAGCTAAGCAAACTCTTCTCCTAGCATCTCCCACCAATTCAGTGCCTCATGGCTCTGCTTCCCATGTCCAATGCTGTTCTATTTCTTTCTTACTCTTATCAGTACCTGTTCCAGAGCTTGGCTGTGTGCTATTGAACAGAAGTGTTCAGAAAATCCATTTAAGGAAGGAGCTGAACTGCCTGCTTACTTAGGCAAGATACAGAGATTATAACTTGCACTGTCCAAGAGATTAATAACATTTGGTGAATTAGCTAAGTAAAGGGCCCGAAGCCTAGAGGACAGAATTAGGAACATGGCTTGGCTGACTGTATGAAGCTGAAGACTGTTTAGTTGTTCTCGACACATCAAACAGTACGCATGTTGTTGGGTTGGGCAAGGGAGATGAAGAATCCAGTCAGTCCTATGGCTTTCCTCTCACTTCTCGCATTAAACAGTGATTTGCACCATGCCGTTACTGAGAATTAAGGTACAGAAAAAGTGTTAATGGTGGGAACAAGCAGACAACCGAGGAGAATTGCAACCCTGGACTTCAGTAGGGCTGACTTTGGCCTTTTCCCATGGGACAAGGCACTTGAAGGAAAAGGGGCCCGAGATAGCTGGTTGGCGTTCAAGGACTGCTTCTTCCGAGCTCAAGAAAAGAGCATCCCAACAGACAGGAAGTCAGGAAAGAGAAAGGAGACCTGCATGGTTACAGGGAATTGCCAGACAAACTCAAGTGGAAGAGGAGAGTCTACAGATCATGGAAGACGGGGCTGGCCACTTGGGAGGAATATAAGGCTGTCGTCAGAAGATGTAGGGAGGCAACTAGGAAAGCTAAGCCTCCCTAGAATTAAGCCTTGCAAGAGGGGCCAGGGACAACAGAAAGGGCATCTTCAAATACATTGCAGATAAAACTAACTCTAGAGGCAATGTAGGCCCACTAATGAATGAGGTGGGTGCCCTTCTTTGTGTCTATAATGCCAGAGGCTCTCCTGAGGAGCTCCATACCCCTGAGGCCCCGGATGAAGTTGGAATAAAGCAGGAGTTTGCCTTAGTTGATGAGGGTTGTATTAAGGACCAATTAACCAAGCTGGACATCCATAAGTCCATGAGTCCTGATGGGAGGCATCCGCGGGTGCTGAGGGAGCTGGCGGAAGTTATTGCTAAGCCACTCTCCATCATCTTTGGTAAGTCATGGGCATTGGGAGAGGTGCCTGAGGACTGGAGGAAAGCAAATGTCACTCTGGTCTTCAAAAAGGGCAAGAAAGAGGATCCAGGTAATTATAGACTGGTCAGCCTCACCTCCATCCCTGGTGAGGTGATGGAACAACTGTCACGTCTTTATGCATTCTTAAAGGCATGTTGCTCTTCAGCTTTCTCCAGGAATTAGTTCAGCTTTCTCCAAAAGTCCCACACAACAAGATTTTCAGAAAAACTAACCCAAATTCTGCGTTCACAGTGAACTCACCAACCTAAGGCTTGGTGTCAAGGTGAAGCAAATGAAAGATTCGCATCACCATATTTTCTCCTCCCTCAAAAACTGTTAGCATCTACTGAAAATTTAAGATACTCTTAGAATCTAGGAACATCTTTGCTCTATCAACACGTATCAATGTGTTGAAAACAATTATAATATGAAGAGCAAATATTTTAAGGGAAACTGTGAAATGAAGAGGAGGGCTTTTATCAGGAAGAAAGATTTTGTAAAATCTGAATATACTTTTGGAAAATGTGACCTCACCTACTCTGTGGAACAGCAAAGAGAATTACTTCATGAAACTAAAATTACATAGGAGAGTTATCCAAAAGGATATGAGGCTATGCAGCCCTGATGCACGGCACGGAGACTAAATATGCTACTCAGTTCTTGAAGAAGAACACAGAGAAAAATAAACACTACATAATAGTTACATTTTCGACAAATATGAGCTACAATTTCCAGCAAGTCCTGGATCTAATTACAGCAGTTTGGTTTCAATAATGTGTAGCTTACTGTGCGGCAGTAAATCCCAGCAGCCAGGGGGCTGGATCCGACCCCCAGCACGATGCCGTGGAAGCCAGCCGAGCAGGGCAGTAGATGCAGGGAGGGCTGTACGGTAGCACTGCAGCATCTGCTGCTCCCAGGAGCAGCCCTGAATGGGACATGGGCTTGCCACACAACCTGTGGGGAGTCTGGATCCTGTTCCTGGATGCCTCAGACTACTGGTGTAGGATTTTCCGAATGCACAGGAAACACATGGGAGGGAAGGTGGCAGCACCCTGCTGTGCGTGCATTTCCCTGTGCATTCGGAAAATCACATACCATTAGTGTGAGGCAGAAGCTTCAGCTTGGGCTTCCCAGCTTGGAGATAATCACCCTAAATTCAGCGACATTGAAAAGGGTCAAGACCTGAAAATCCAATTTTCTGCTGCTGCTGGTCTATATGGTTCATTTGAATATTCATTAAAGCAGAGACTGGAAGCCACGTCCTTCCCAGACAGCATGCTCACCTCAAAACCACAGAGTACTCCCACTCTCTAAATCTTTAAAATGCCAGTGGGCTAGCTTTCAGCCCAGATGCCAGGCCACCGATCACCACAGCGTCTAAGGTCCTTAATGGACATGATCTTTTACATTCCAAGAAAAATAGCAGTGTAATTATCATTCTGCAAATAGCATTGCTCTAAGTAATAGTAATAATAATAAAAAAACAATCCAGGCATCCAATATTTAGGTTCACGGTCTCAAAATGAAATGTCAATCCTACGCACAGAAAAATGGGGATCCACTGAACATGGAAGGAGAGCTTTGCCTTGCACTGTTCTCTCGTCTTTATGACTCTTTCCACCCTGTGCTTTTACAAGCACAGAAGCCCTCATCAAAGTGGGTACCGTGCTAGGTTAACGGTTGGACTTGATGATCTTAGAGGTCTCTTCCAACTTAAATGAGTCTGTGATTCTACCCAAGTCCCTTCCTCCAGAAGAATGTCTTATCCCTGTAGGTAAGTGGTCACCTAAGATGTTGGCATCTCAAGGTTAATTCCTCTGTTACACATTCAAATCAACTTTTTTTGTTGGCCAGTTGATTAAAACGAACTTTTTTGTTGATCCAGATGGATTCCCTAATCCACACTGAGAAACAAAAAAGGAGGGTCAGCACTAGGGAAAAATACATCAGACAGGACTGGGGCCAGACCACTTCTTTCAGCAGCATCCCTGGCTTAAAAAGACTGTGAAGCCTACGGCAACACCACACTCCTTCAACAGCTTTGTGACACATTACCATCCCTGTTTCCTAAGTAAGAGGATGGAATTATATTCTTATTATGTAAGCGGCAAAACTCCCACCACCTTCTGTAAGAGCAAGACTGGACCAAATGTTGTTGATAATTAAACAAAAAAATCCCACGACTCTAACAAATAAACTAGGAAAAAGTCTGCCAATACATCATTTTTATATTCGGGTTACTTCAGTTTCACTGCAACAAACAGTACATAGAAACCAGAGGATGTTCTTTCTAGGGGAGGCATTTAGGGCAGGCTGCATTCTGGGGTTTCTTCTCCTTGTCAGTATTTCTTTAAAATGAAACGTCAGAGGCAGACATCCATCAGGAAAAATAATGTGCATTTTAAAACACATGCAGAAAATATGAATTCTTTGATACTTTATGGTCAAACATCTGCTGAACTACTAGTTTTCTTCAATTATGGGATACTCAAAGCAACAATTATATCTGTTTTCCTCAGAATTTGGGGGATATAACCAGAACTACCAGAAATCAACGCAGCCTCTCTCTATATATATCTGTATGTTTTGCCAGTGTTGAAACACTGGAAATGACACAAGGACTTTGACTAAATATGGTAAACCTCTAGTTTCTCAGCTCCCTAAACCGAGCGCTTTCTAACATTTAATCCTCTTTGTTACCTAGGAATCCATTTCTTTGAGGCGGTGACCATTTTCAATCTCTGATGACTTCTGCAAATCCAGGTCATTCTGCATTTCATGTTTCTCTTCTCCCTGTCACTAAGACAGGCATGAAAGATACTCCCTCCTTGTAATGAGATCAAATGAAGAGAAAGCTTTCTCTCTGACCCAACACCTTCAAATATTGGGATACACTAAAAGGGAATACAGCTTTTCCTCTTAAATAAAAATTCTGATCTTTTCTGTCCTGCCCTTTTTGCTCTGTAAATCAGACTGAATCTGGAAACTTATCCTGGCATGTCGCCCAGTCCTGAAGAAGAAAATATGGAAATGTGGATTTTCTCCACAAGATCACAAGGTACCAGAAAGCCTCCTGCACATCATCAGAACAGTTCCAACCTTGAGCCAGCCAACCAGATGTGTGCCAAACTCTCATCTGGGCTAAAGTGGGCAAATCCAGGCAAATCCAAGAAAGTGGCAAAGCTCCGTCCATGTCCCATAAGGTTTTCAACCTCACAAGGATGGGTTAGATAAAAAACCTGCAGGGAGCAAGATGCTCCGTGTATCCCAGAGTCAACACTGGCTCAGGCTCCAAGGCTAAAATACCACTACTATTTAGGGCTTCCTGTTTCTGCCCCAAAGTAGCATGGATTTTTTTCCAGATGCTCACAGCATATGCTGAAATGGAAAGTGAGCAGACCTAGCGTGTGCTCTGGCCATTAGGTCACTCTTAGGAAAGATGGGCTTGAATTTCCATAGAAGAGAAAATAAAATAAACCCTGAATTTCCAGCATCCAAAGCCAGGTTTCTAACCACTGTTACGCTACTGCCATTTTAATAAAGAGCCCTTCAGACTGCTAGCTGTAGGAGCAGAGCTCCACTCAGAGCTCTGCAGGCACAGTGGGGCCGCAGAGTCCAGCATGAAGCACTCGTCACAACCAGGGAGAAGCAGCTTTTAAAACATCCGCCAATGTTTCCTATTATCTTAGCTCATTGGCTCTCAAGACTGGTGGCACGTAATGGGAAGGGAGGAATTCAGAATATGGCTGAGAGGTTGAAAAAGAAAGAAATGGTCTCCTGTGCCTACCACTGGGTCCCTTGCCTTACTTTAACCCCGTCCCCAGATTCTGAAGGACACAAAGTCCGGCCAGTGCTGTCCTCTGGGTGCCAGCGGGGATCAGTAGTGTCACAGAAGGGATCTGTCAAGGCTCCACAGGCAGTGCTTTGTAAACTGAGGGGTTTGACACATATCCCAGTTGGAGTACTGTGATTAAAAAAGCACGGCAACCACCGAGCTAATAACAAACACCTTTGGGATTACCTGTAGAGTCAGCTCTGAGTGCGGCTCTGATGGGTGTCTGCAGCCCTGGGCAGAGCCCAGACACTAAGGGCCAGATCTAACAGCTAACCCTCAGCCTTTACAGCATCCCTCTGGCACAGCTCGGCGCGGCAGCAGTGCATCTCCGCGATCAGATTCTGTGCAGCAACAGCAGTGCAAAGCCAGGACAATCAGCATTAAACATCTCGTATCAAGTTGCATTATTTTGATTACAGGATGACTCACATTCCCACAGCTTCTTGGCTAAAACAAGAGAAATCAGAACTGATGATATTCCCTGACTGAGGGAAATGGTTCAAATATTTTAAATGCAATTTACAGCAGCCGCCTATCCCTTTTTCTCAAGAACAGGGCAGAGTGACAATCACTGGTAAGAGCAGAAGGAAGAGACCGGGGAATAAATTCCTCAGAAGCGATGAAGTGGCCATTTTAAAAAGTCAATGGATTTTACATGGATTTTACTCCGTGTTTGGGATGAGTGTGAGCTGTAGGGGCCTTCTGAGCAGCACACCTCCCAGGTCTCTGCCTGGGCCTTTCCGTCCAGTGGAGCGAGAGCCAAGAGCACACTGGGGACTGGCAATCTTGTGTGCCCTCCTCCTGCACCAAAACCTGTCACAGCTCAGATAGAGCAAGATGAGAGCAGAAGAAATCTCAACAGCCACAAACAGAAGGGTAGATGGTAAGTAAAAGAGAAGTAATTCAAGCAAGATGATTCTACCGGGTATGAGAAGCTGCCTGCTCTTCATGAGGGAGCTTACCACCATGCAGTTCTCTCATATCTGCATACACCTCTTCAGAGCCACGGTCGATCTCAGCCAGCAACATAGTAAGACCACAGACAAAAATGAAGGACATAGTTAGCCACTGTGAGCATTTTTTTAGCATGTAAATTTGGCATCTCTCTACATGACAAACCTAGGAGTAAGAGGAGGCAAGTGCAAACGACCACGCAGCTGAGAAAGGGCAGCAGCACAGACTTTGCAGGATGCAAAGACGTTCACTACGATTTAATGGCAGGTTCTCTTTGCAGGTTCAGTACCACTAGCACAACACCAGAACACCATTTTAATTTCAGCTTTGTTTTAGAAAGCTTAGAACAGGAGTGGAATGGATACAAAATAAGCTGTAGGTTCAACCTTTGCTGTAAACACTCTCCTGTCAAAGCACTAAGCCTCAGACATATCATGGGGTAAGCAGATACTGTTAAATGCTTTAGTTGGTTTGCATTTAGGCACGTTTACCTCAACATGCAGAAATACCTCTGACAAAGGAGCAGCTTCTCAGAGCCAGTAAGGTTTATTCTAAATACATCTTAAACTTCCCTGGTTTAATTTGTTGTATTTTGAAGGGCTACACATCTTTTCTAAACCAAACAGCTTCTATACATGATTTGTTTCGTTTCAGACAGAAGGCTCACTGTCAGAAAAACTTACAGTTTTTAACAAAATATGAGCATGATGTTACCTTCTACGTCCTAAACTAAATTTATTTTCTCATAAAGGAACGTGAATGCAACTGAAGCCATCTAGGAATAAGACTATTTTATTTATGCAGAGCAGTCCCAGAAGAAGGTTGCCATCCAGCCTCTACGCAGCAATCCTGAGCAGGCCCCTCACTGATATGCAAAAAAAAAGAACCTTACAAATTGGTTCATTAGCAAGGAAGATAAGATTTTGGGGCTCAAAATACCTGAGTTTTGCTGAGCCCTAAAGATCATTCTTGTTCCTCAGTGTTACACGTCATGTATGATCTACTAAAAGGCAGCACACCTTTCTGCAGCAGGTGCCAAAGATGTCTCCATGTGACAGTGAGTGGAAAGAAGAGGGAGGAGGTGGGGGGAAGGAAAGGACAAACAGATACCAATCACCACACTTAGCAAGGGGCTAGCACTTCCCAAGCTCAGCATGAGATTCTCCTCCTCTTCCTGCTGTCTTGTTTGCTGCCAGAGCTGAGCGCTGAGCTTGGCAGGGCAGAGCATGGCAAGAAGAGCAGAAATCACTCGTCAGCTCAGCACCCCATGGAGAGAGGGACTTTCTCTGGCCAAGAAAAAGAAGGGCCAGAGAAGCCCAGATCACAAAACAAACTGCCCACCCTCCTCAGCAGAGGAGCTGAGTGTTTGTGAGCAAGGTTTAGCAGTGTTAAAGAAAAGGTCATAGATTTAATGGAGGGTTCAGGAATCAGCTGGAATTTTACAGTTCAGCCAAACTGAACTCAACCAAACTGCATCATTCATAAAAGTCTCAGAAAAACAGCATCTTGCCTTACACAGCTACTATAGCCGGAAGAAAACTTCAGTTTGTTAGGGGTATGATGCAGTTTGGTGTTAAAAAGCAAGTGACACTTGATTCCAAAAGGAAATATCACCTTCTGGAGGAGTTGCAACACTGCTCCCAAGTCCCAGAATGGCAATGCTGTGATTCCTCGGTTCCAGCATCATGGCAAACTCTTCTCCCCTTTCCCAGTGAGGCACTTTCACAGGCTCCAGGTGCACATTTTCCAGCCCGTCTTTCTGCAGGGCACTGAACATATACTTGATGGCTGCATCTAGATTTTTCGAACCGCTGAGTCTAGGTCCTACGGTATCAGCAAAAACCGCTAACCTTTCGTAGGATCTGTTCTGAGCTTTTCCGTGAACAGCAAGATCAATAATAGTTTTAGCGATATCAGAATAGCCGGCTATCTCATTTTTAATATCTTCAAATGTTTTTGGGTGACTGCCATCTCCGCTCAGAGACCTGCCAGCATATTGTGGTAATAAACTCATGAAAAATAGTATGGATAGGTATTTCATTTTTTCCTTCTCTTCTTTTCCACAGATGGCCTGTTGGAAGAAAGAAAAAGAATATTAAAACACACACACAAAGAATCACACAGTTATCAGCAATATTCTTTTCTTGTTATTTGGATTGGCAGACAAAGCAAAATGAAAAGAAATCTGTTTATCATGAAAACGCTTTGATCAGAACTGGCGGGAAAGCAGAATCAAATAGAGGACACAATTATTGAAAGCAAATGAAAAAGATACTCAGACAACTGGACACAACCTTTGTTGTGGTCTTCAGAAACGTCTGTGGAATGCAGCATCTCTTTAAATAATCATACCCTCCACTGAACAAAAACCCAGTGCTGCTTCCTTCCAATAGGAGCCTTGTGAGTCCTTTCTGCTGGAAGCAGGATTTGCCAGAAGTGCTGAGCTGGATGCCTTCGCACAAAACATCTGGACAAGAACATTTTTACTTCACTCATGAATAAAACTCCTTCTTAATCTCTGTCTTCACAATGAGGAAAGCACCTTCTCTTGTTCTAGAAAGATGTTGAAGGAATTTAGGCCCAGTGCTCCCCCTGAAGAAAGTATTCATTTCTCCAGTGCAGAAATAACTATGAAAAACAAGATTTCATATTACCTGGTGTATCTCTTAAGGACTGATGCCAGCAGCACTGCAGAGAGGTGCAGTGCCAGAGGCATTGATTCCATGTTGAATACCAAAAGCAAGCTTCATTAACGTTATAGTGTATCCATTTTAACATTAAAAGTTCTAATTTTTAAGATTAAAATTAAATCCTGTAAAATTAATCCTGTAAAAAAAGTTTATCTGTACTTCGTCTGTAGTAACTGAAGTGACCAAGAAGCCTCTGGATCAGCTGGAGTAGCTGCAAAGCTCTTTTACAACACACAAAGCATGACTAGCCAAACCCAGACCGTAAAGGTCTTTACTGATACACACGTAAGGAAACGTAATTGTTACATTTTCCTTTGAATTTACATCAGGCTGAAATCTGCACGTTAAATATTAGTCTTCAACACTAAACACCTAAAACCAAACACTAAGAAATAAGGCCCTTAAATCAGCCCCATACCTGCAGCTGCTAAGAAACTTAAAAAACAGTGCCTCGTGACAGCCAGGGCAGTGACAGCTACTGGCAGGCAGAGATTTGGATTCAGCACTGCTGCCATTTTCATGAACACAGAAGTATTTTTCAAAAAGAATGAAATTTGCCCCTGAAGTATAGTAACACTAAAGGCTAATGTTAAACTTTACTCTGCAAAAGATGTTTTACTTCGAATCAATTTTTCTTCAAAAAGCCAAGGACTAATTTGTTGGCTAACGTGGATAAAATACAGATAAAGCAGATGTACAGCAGAAGTGTTGCTAAAACCTTTCGGTGTTAGATTTCCAAGATATCCTCCTTTCCTATTTGTATTTAGCTAGTATTTCTGGAGAGTTACACCCTTCGTTTTACAAACTCTGACCTGAGGAGTTATGCTAATATACTCAACTTGTGGTTTTGGTTCGTGATGTTAGGCATCCCGTACAAAAGCAGGGTGAAGGCTGTGAGTGTGTAAGCATATATCCGTGTATTTGCACATATTATATCCACCTATGATATTCTCATGCGTTGCACAAAGAAAACTGTTCTTTATTTTCAGAGCATTCCGCACTACGGGCGCTTTCACTGAGAGCATCAGTTCCCAGCCATTCCACAGAGCAGGCAAATTTCACAAATAACTTTGTAAATCTAAATGCCAGAAAGGAGCAGAGCGCTTGTCTCGTTCGACCACCGCAGAACACTGATTGCAAGATATTCTTGACTCAGCTCCCACTACCAAAAGCCGCAGAGCAAGCCAGCAGCCAAGCCGATCCTTGAGAGAGCAGAAATGAGCACCCCAGGGAGAGCACACCACAATTGTGTCCAGAGCTTCTGCAAGCTCCGCTCTGAATGATCTAAGCTAAGAAACGACCCCTCTGTCCATGGTTGTCACAATGAAACACAAATAGCTGAACTCGGTTTCTCAAGAAGTTTATTCTGGATCATTTTGCAGCGTTTGCTATAAACAAATGAATAAAAAGAAGCCTTTGAAACAATGAAATGATCTCAACATACAATGAATTCTGACATCGCAGCTAATATATGTCGTGTCCCATTTCCTCCCATCCTCTCTTAGTTTCACTGTACTCACATTTCCACCCAGAAATCTTTGTCTTGGTATAAGTTTCAGGAGCTACTCCTTTGTCTTCCCCTCTTTCCAGAAAGCTTATGAGATAAACAAGAATCTAGGAAATGCAGATGTAAGTTTGGTAGTTTGTCCAGTTTGCACTTCTAATTCTTCTCATTTTTGTATTCACCTTGTCCTTCCAAAGAAGATTCACCTTAACAGTGACAGAGCATGCTAGGAAAAGCTGAATTGTCAACCGAGGTGAAGAGCCTAGCTGGTACCAGTCTCTACGTATTGCTGTAAGAAACCACTTCTAACTTTAGAGCATAACTTCTGGAAAGTGAGGAAAGTACCACAGACTTGTGGGATGGTGACATTGGAAGGGACCCCTGGAGGCCATCTCGTCCAACAAACACGAAGAGCTGGTATCCATCCATCGCAGCACTCCAGGCACGTGAGCTAGCTCACCACATCTCCGTGACCCTGACAGGACGACAGCCCTGCACCTGCTCACAGATCTAATTCCTTGGGTGTATTCCCCACGCTGCGTGTATTAGTGCACTTGGAAGCACGGCTTCATCAATGGAAACAGAAGGGGCAGCCCACACGATCTTCCTGAGAGCTCTGATCAACTCCCAAGAAACGGGGCAGACCCACCAAGCATAAATTCATAAGACACCATCTTAAATACCAGCTAGTACGAAACAACAATTCTGTAGAATTAAAACACAAAAAGAAGGAAAAGATTAAACCAAGCTTCCAGGATTTATCAGAATCCTGGAAATCACCAGAAGCAAAATAAAGTAAAATACAAATGTACACAAGACTTCTGGAGCCACCAAGCCTTTCACAGGCCTTTATGGGCCTTTTCACAAAGAGCACGTTACAACAGTATTCAGAGCAGTACAGTAATATTAAGCTATTCTCCTGAACTGGTCAAATGTCTCCTAAACTTGAGATGGAGGCAGGAAATGATTCTTCACAGTGGAGAGCTGTTTTTCTAAAGGAACAGAAATTATGAGGGTGGTGAGGCCCTGGCACAGGCTGCCCAGAGAAGCTGTGGATGCCCCATCCCTGGAGGTGCTCAAGGCCAGGCTGGATGGGGCTTTGGGCAGCCTGGTCTGGTGGGAGGTGTCCCTGCCCATGGCAGGGGGTGGAACCAGGTGGTTTTAAGGTCCCTTCCAACCCAAACCATTCTGTGATTCTCTGAAGTCACTTGAGGTTTTACCCATGAACGAGAAAGCACAGATCTCCTCCCTCACTGCGAGAAGACAGGGCAAAGGTCTTACACCAGCAGGCGCAGAAGGCTCCGGGGCTATCTCAGGACACTGACAGAGAACTGTAAAAAGCCTGTGACAGTCTGAGTTACTGCTTATTTGTGGTTACACTACACAGAGAGAGCATTGGTGTGTTTTTATTGCTAAGCTCTGTACTTTCCCCGTGCTCCTTCCCTTTGGACCAGTTAATTACATGCTCACAGACATCCTCTGCAAGAGACAGCAGCAATTTTCTCAGGATGACCATGCTCCTTCCCTGATTTTTGCCAGACTCATCATCCACAAAGAAATAAGCAAGATAATCTGATTTTTGCCAAAAGACAAATTCTTGCCGAGTGGAGTAAGACAACAGTTTTGTGGAATTAGTATCAAAAATTTAGAATTTGGGCTTTTTTTAAGGGTTCGAAAATCTACTAGACAATGCTGATGCACTTAGGTTGTTAAACGGAAGACACTGGGGGATTTTTTAATTAGCATTTAAAACCTCAAAGAGCCCCGAGCTACCAACTTCACGCATTTTTTTCAATGGAGAAATGAAAACACAGTTATCACATTCTCCTTAACTAAGAAATGTTTCCTTTGCTCTTCCTGGCCTCGTTCAAAACCAGCAGCGTCCTCACTCCGAAGGCTGCCCCAGAGGAGCTGCATTTGAGAGCTGCTCTTCTCCCAGGAATTTCCTCCTGAAATAATTCAGAAATAATTCCTTGCTAGGTAGTGCCATACTCTCGGACTGCAATACAGGAATCACTCCACTGCTAATTCGGAGAGAGAACAGCACACCTGTCGTCTCGGTCTCTGCAGCAACAAGTTTGTCACCGCTGTGAGTCAGCTGGGAAAAGAGCACTGAGTTTTGCACATTTCACTAGCAAATGAACATCACCACGCCAGCCAAACTCAATAAATAAATTAATTAATAATAGGACAGGCACAAATTTTCGATGCATTTAGTCATTCATTGAATGTCTTCAGTAAAAGCAAAATGAGATAGGAAAAAAAACACATTTTCAGGAAGTACTGTCCTTTCTCGCAGCCCTACTAATACAACTCTTTCTGTGCGTCTTCAGTGCAAAATGAGCTTTTTCTAAATTAGGGTTAAGCATCTGGGATTTTCCTTTCCCTTACAGCAAGCAAGGATGCTCAACAGAGTGTTACTATTAAGCTTCCTCTGCTTTATTTCCCTGACCTTGCAAACCCTGCAAGCATGGCAAGGACACAGAAGGGTCCCCCCGTTCCAGCCATGCCCACACTTGCGTTTAGGGTGTTCTAAAAAGTGAAGCTCTCAAGGAGGTGTGAAACCTACAGCTCCCACCTTTCACTCCTTGACATGGACTTCTGATCGCTGGCATGTGAAGCAAAAAGTGGGAGCCACCACTGCTCTTCCTGCCGTTTTGAGCAGAACTGAGAATCGTTCGCTTATGAGGCCCTGCAGGTTTCTGCCAGATGAAATCGGTTTCTCGGAGACTTCAGCCCAGCCCAGGGCTTAATCAGCTCCAGCTCAAAGTTATACGTGCTCCTTTCCAGGGCAGAGGAGCATGCTTAGCCACCCTGGCAACTCTGTGGGCCAAAATGAGGGGCAAAGCTGCAAAGCAGTAAGGTAAAAGGGTTCCAGTTCCTTTAGCTTCAGGTGGAGTACAGTGGGCATCCAGCCAAGGCAGGAGGACCTGGAACCCATATGCAGAGGGAAGGATGTGTTCTGAATAGAGCCTGAGTACAGAGAGTTCTCTCTGAAACATCCTAATCAAAAAAAAAAAGAGGGAAAAAAAAGACAATGAGAAAAACCTGGGAAACATTTCAGTGTGAAAGCCCGGAGCAAGGAAGACTTACCCTCAGTGGAGGAGGACCCACTCAGTGGGCACTTAAAACAACCTGGACATCTGTAAACCCATAGGGCCTGATGGGCTGCACCCCCGAGTGCTGAGAGCTGGCTGATGTCACTGTGAGGCCACCAGCAGCTGTCTTTGAAAGGTCCTGTCAGTCCTACCTCCAAGAAGTGCAAGATTTAAGATGTGGCCAAGCACAGGCCAGTCGATCCCTGGCAACGTGAGGGGAGAAGATCCTCCTGGAAACCATTTCCAAACATATGAAGGACAAGAAGGTGACTGGGAATAGTCATGATAACCTCACCAAGGGGAAACCATGCTTAATTAACCCAAGAGCCTTCTGGGACAAAATGACTGGCTTGGTAGATGAGATGAGAGCAGAGCAGTGGATTATCTTGACATCAGTAAGGCTTTTGTCACAGATCCTCGCAGGGAAGCTGAAGAAGTATAGGCTGACCCCACTTAAGTAGGTGGGTTTGGACTACTTGAGCTCAAGGCTCTTTCAGCCTAAATCTGCGATTCAGAGTATGAGATGAGCCCATAAACACAAGCCGAAAGGACTGAAATATCAGGGGGAAAAGGTTAGAGAAGTAAAAGAGGAAATAAAAGGCAGGAATTAAGTGCTTTACAGCTCCAATGAGTAGTAGGAGAGAATAAAATGTACAGCACAATGTTACCTTCATTGTGCAGGGAGTGTAACAGGTGCATTTACCAGAAGCTACGTAGCTACTTTAAAGATGCTTCCACCTATTGACTGATCCATTTGTCCACAGCTAACTGCTGTCTTTGATGTTAAAGGGCAGGATCATTGGAATCTTCATCTTTTGTGGCTTTCTTCTTCTCCTTATATAAAAGAGCTTTAGCACAACTGATCTGTAAACAGACTGCCTATGTTACCTCCATTATAATCATTGTAATACAAATTGCTTAAACGTGTAACAGAGAGAAAAGCGCAACAGAAAGGATAAAAAGATAAGTATCTCAGCTGAGAACTCCATCTCCAGCAACCAGATAACTGAAAGAGGGGCAGAGGGAACAGATGGAAGATAAACAAAGCTAGAGCAATGCTTCTGCTCTAGTGGGGCAAAGTTTTCCCCAAATCCCAGCTGAAAATGCAGACAAAAGGATACAGAGAGTTCACAACAATCACGACTGTGGGAAACGAGGAAAGAAAACATTAAATCGAGGCTATTAACCACTTCATTTCCCTCTAGAAAATCTGCAAAATCTGCAAAATCTGTGAAGTATCTATCGGTTTCCCAACCACGTACCGTTTGATTTTCCTCCAAGGAATGTAGGAAACCTTGAAAGCACACAGTAGTTTTGATAACATTAGAATAGACTGAGAAGCCCCAGGGTAACACACTCACATGCTGCACAGCCACGTCTCATGCACTTAACGGCATCTGAAGGGAAGTTTGTTGTGACAGCCGTGGAGTAGGATGGCTGGAAGGCTAGGCGGACTTGCAAAGTGAGGAGGAGAATTCTGCCTAAAAATAAAGTCACTGAGTTCTGCCATCACTTGGAAAGACAAGGGCGAAAAAGAGAAAAAAAAAAAGGCTTTATGATCTTGAAGGAGGAAGCAGGAAAGCGGACATTCCTCAGAGATTGCTCTTCCAGAATTGTCAAGACTCCTCATCTGGGAGCACATTTTATTCACAAATCAGTTAGAAAATCTTGGCTTAGGGAACAGACACGGTCAAAGTTGCCATTTACGTTATTAAGTCCTTAAAATCAGCCTTTTTACACCTAAAGCTAAAGAAAGAAAGAGTATAACACAATATGTGTACAACACTTTGAAAGCATTACCAAATCTTATTATACCTGACCACGAAGTCCACAGAGAACACCAAATCCTGAGCCGTTTTACCTCTTCTAACTTCAGAAGAACTATCCAGATCTACTACAACTCAAGACACATCCTGAAATCCTTGAAAAGATAAGCACGGCCTACTTGTGCATGACCATGACCAAGCAGTGATACTGACTTCCGTGAACACAACAGGAAATAAAACGCTTAAAGGGGTCTAAGGATCAAAACAGAGCAAGTCCAAATCTGCTCAGAGACACCACAGATGTAGCTCACCATCTGGCAAAGGAGAACAGGCAAACCGTATTTATACTCTGTGTGGGAAGTCCTCCAGCTTAACATAGGAAGGAAGCCATAAAAGGAACTGCACTTAATTCTTTCTGCACCTCCAAGGCTCAGAATAGCAACAGGTACCTTGACACACTCAGCAGACGCTGCTAAAATGGAAGAGAGGAACCCCACAGAGTCACGCCGCCAGCCATGTGCAGAGCTCCCTCCCAGCAAAGCTCCAGAAACAATCACTCTGCGACTTCCCTAAGAAGCAGAGGCAGCCAAGACAAAAATATTAAAAAGGAAAAAAAAAAAAAAAGGAAAGAAATTAGCCCAGAACAATGCCTAGGCCATGTAGCAGCTGATGTAATTCTTAATGAACACTGAAAATACAAACAGTTCACAAAAGGGAGAACATTATCTTTTCAGAGGCAAAAGACAAGAATTCAGTGGGATTTTTAGATGAGAATAACTGAATAGAGCAGAAACATTCAATGAAAGTTAAGACAGCAAGGAAGCAACAATAAAGAAGTACACAATGTTGTTCATACTCCAGTGAATGCCAAAGTATGGAGCCAACGCCAGCTGATGGCATTAAAAGACAATGAGGGGGGCAGATTTTGGACAATTAAATCTTAATGTAACAGAACAGGGATGTAATTAAATTTATCTGGTATTCTGATGCTCAACTTAGGTGACATTTCTTTCCTTCAAGCTCGTCAGTATTGTTCTGGTGTAAAAAACAGGATGTTGTCTTCAGACACAGAAACACACACGCAAAAAAAAAAAAAAAGGAAAAACATTCATGCACACCCCTTCCAAAGCTAAACCTTAGTGGCCTCTTACTAATTCAGCCTTTCTTGATTGTGAAGTACCTCTGGACAGATGTCTTGTGTCTTTTCACAAAATTCCTATATAGTTGAGACAGAAACTCTTCAGAGCTGCATATTGTTCCTTCAGCCTCTCCTACAAGAGAAAAACACACCCTTCTTCTTGAGACAATATAAGCACAGAAATCTTCTCTCACAACCTCTTCTTATTTTCTTATCTAAGAAGACGAGTTAGGCTATGGAAAAGAATGAAGGGACCAAGAGAGAAACAAGAGGCTATAAATTAGGGGTCAGCAAAGACCAAAATTGCCCATATGGTCTCATACTTCAACACCTATGACCCAACATCCTAAACCACATTCAGCAAAACATCTTCTGTGCTTCATTTAGTGTTAATTCCAGCAATTCTGATGCTGAACATTTTCCTTCTGAGTTTTTACTAACAGATAAGCAGATTGCATCTGGCCAAAAGATGGTATCTATCTATCTTCATGCCAGGACAAAGCCTAAATGAAGAAGGCAAGACCTCTGAGCCACTGCGCAGACCTTATCACTGGATAGCATAAGCTGCTGAAGTTGATGGGTCGAAGTTGTAACAGGAGCAAAGCGAGTTTTTCTACCAGCAGCCTGCGCAGGGCTGCCACGGTCACAAGTTGTTCTGCGACCCCTGTGAGAGCCAAAAGCAATCAAAATGCCAAGTATCTGGCACACGCAGGGGCATCTTGGCTCTCCTCCAAGCAGCAGGCCTGCAAAAGGCTGCTCAGTCCCAGGGAACACGTGTGTGCTTCACGTTGCTCCACAGTTTGGCCAGGAAACACAAATGTTTTCAGTGCCTCCTGACAATTCTATCCGAGTTTTGAGGGTACGCTACCAAGGTTGGGGTTTGTTGTCGTTTTTTTGCCCAAATGAAGCACCAAAATAGGTAATCTGAGTTATTAATTATGTAATGGAGTGTAACTGGCCAAGTTTTCTGATGAAGTGACCTGTCTGGCCCTACTGAAAGTTATGTCTGCTGTTAATCTCATCTGTACTCATCATATATCACTCTGGATTTGTAAGCTCTTACATTAAACTCTGCTTTTCCATATATGACACAGCATTCCTCTTTGAGTACATGCCTACAAAAATATGAAAAAATATTAATTTTAAGTCAACAAGTTACGCACACTGTTAATGCTTTGAAGAAAAGGACAAAAAAGACCAATACATTCAAAAGCATCCAACCACTTTAGGTAATTTTCTCCATACACCTACAATCTAATTTTACAGGTTTAGGTAGCACCACAAATCCAAACTAATAAATAAAATTCCCAGATTAAAATTATTGTAACTTGTCTGAATATCTTGAAGTTTTTTCACAGTCTTTGTAGTTGTGCTCCTCATAGTATAGTATTGACATTCAAGTGGTTTTGTGAAGCTGATAAATGTGGTGAACATACTGCTAGACTTGCTAAGAGAAGTGATATTCTAGTCTTTTGCCTCCTCACTGTGAGATACGTCCACCAAGCCTTCCCTTTCCAGAGCAACAAAGGGCAAATTTGTAAATACAAGTAACCATAGGAAAGGGGGCAGCACCAAAAATTGCTCACTACACTTGACAGAAATGATTTTTATGATGTATACATTTCTTTACCCATAGTAAGGGTGGAAAAGGATATTAATTTCAATGAGGCATGCTATGAAGTATGTCGTTTATGATTCTGTCATGCTCACAAGGGCATAATACTGGTGCTCAAATATCTTACTGTAGTCCAACGTATCAACATCAGACACAAACTGCTACAGCTCAGCGGCGATGTACGGTTGGGGCCAGCATCCCAGAGCAGACTGCACTGCAATGTACAAACAAAAGAAGGCTTAACGTGTTTAAATGTAAAGAACCAAGGAAAAGAACAGACTGTAAACAAGATAAATATACTTTCCTCCAAGAGCTTGACACAGAGCTGGGGTTTAGCCAATTCTGAGAAACAAACTGCAAAGCCAGACCTGTTTCTGATGCTGAGGAAAGCTCCAACACCATTTCTTAGCCAAAGCTACTCCCCAGTGCAGCACACGTTTGCCTGCTCTGCTCAGTACAGCTACTATGCACGAGGAGGTTCTGACTCCAGACAAAACTTCTATTTTTCACCGCCATTTAAGAGACAGAAGTTACTCAACAATTTTGCTATTGCAGAACAACAAAAAAAGTCAGTTATTAGAGAAGATATCTATCATTGTAAATATTCTTTTACTTTTTTTAAAGTGGCACCCAGCAGCCCCGGTTCAGATTAGGTTCCCAGCGCTAGCCACTGCAGACGCACGGAGATAAGCAGGCCATCACAAACTTCCAACTACACAGACAAAATGGATAAACCCTTGGAGGAGGAGGAGGAACACAAAAGTGGCTTCTCCGAGTTCCTCAGCAGCAACATGAAAGACGTTTCAGTTAGCCTGACCACCACTCAAGCCCTTTCTGCTGACACCACCAAGAGGAGCCGATCAAAAGCCTGCTGCAGTGAGACATGTGGTCAGAGTACAAAGAGTCAACTGGAAATCAAAGAAAAAAAAAAAGAATAAAAGAACGTACCACGGAGTGCACACACCAACTATACAGAGATAACGGTAACAACGCTGACACAAGTGGGTCTGGGTATGGCGATTCATGCTTTTCCGAGTCAAGCAATTCTCTTTCCAAAAATGAATTTTTAAAGATGTATTTAAGTTTTTTTATAGGGAGAGCAAAATATTTCTGAAGGTAAACACTTACAGTTTCTAGTATGCTGCTGATAAATACCCCAAAAGCCTGCTCTCTGTTTATTTTTGTTCATGCACTAACACAGCTGGCATGTTTCCACCCAGAATTCTCACGCAGGGACTCCAAGGATTCGTCAGGCAGGTGACCTGCGGAAGATCTTACGCTGAGCTGTTACAGGTTAGGAAAACTCCTGTAAGTGTTAAACATTTTATGCGCAGACAAGATTTTCAGATGGGAAAATACATACCGGGAAGCCTAGGTGTATCAAATTTTCATGTGAAAGCACATCGGTGCAAAATTTGAAGTTAGTTTTGAATATTTAGCTCTCAAAGATAGCGTGGCTGGAAGCAGCAAGGTGTATGCTATAGGTCCTCTGCTTTTAATGAGAAAGGCAGGAGCACACTGCTCAGAATCAAGAAACAACTGACACCTGAATGAACACCCGTTTCTTAGTACCTTTTGATGAATCACCATTCAGCAGAAGGCTGGAAACGGAATTAACTTCTCTCTGAAGTAGCCAAAAGTAACAGCACAAGCCTGAGCAGATGTCCAAGGCAGAATCAAGAGTCTAAAGCTTCTTTTGGAGGACTACTTTTATTTCTCAGCGCACAGAAGTATCACCAGGAGAAGCAGTCACGTTAGTAATTTATATGTTTAAATCCCACCCATGTGCTCCAATTAAACTATTTCAGTATTGTCTCTGAAGCTAAATGCAGAATATGTGTACAGTGAAGTTTCCAGGTTCAGGATCATTAGCCACTGCCCTTGAGTAGCATTTCTCACGAGAGCTGAAAGCATTGGTTTCCAGAAATGTGTTTTGTTTTTTTTTTTTTCAAAGTTTCATCAAAAAGTCTTTAGAAAAAAAGATCAAAAGCAATGTAATGTAATATAATATAATTTAGATAATGTTGTTAGCACTAGTAACTCTCCAAGCCAAAATAAATGCCTTGATCTTGCATAGGTATACCCGCAGAGATAACACAGAATGCACACACATGAATACCGACAGGAGCTTCAAAATGCATGAAGGAAGTACCAATGCCAAAAGATGTTTACGCGCTACGCTGGAAACAGCTTTCCAAAATGGCAAAAAACATTTGTGAGAAGGAAGGGAGTTTAATGAACCATGAAAATGCCTTTTCTCAACACCGTTCTTGATTGAATCCCATAGTATTGGAAAAAGAAATAGAGATCCATCCTTTAAAAGCCAGGTTCTTTGCTCTAGCTTTGTTCTAGCTGTCCAGCTCTGGTACCACTTGTTTCACTCAGATATTTACCACGGTTTTGAATGTGACTGTAGCAAGGCTGATACTGTACTTGAGCATCATGTGAAGGGAAGACACTGATCTTAGCAGGCTGGAACTGACGGGGTGTACAGATGTGTCATTGTCTGGCACGCGTTGTACAGCATCTGGCACACACTGTACAGCATCTGCAGCGCTATTAAAGACAGGGTGATCAGCCCTCCTTCTGCAAACATTATGGTAAGACATCTCTCTGTCTTTACGCTGACATGACTCTACCGCCGCGCCTGACTGGTAATACTCACAGATTAAATGATGCCAAGGAAATAAAGGAGGAAACAAAACAGCTAAAGGTTTCCTCCCAGGCCTTACACGCTGCTGCATTGTTCAGACTCCTTAAGAGAAAGGTGACAGGCAGGTGTCAGCTCCCATACTCCGAAGGAAGTTTTTACACTGGTTGTTTTTGAGAAGGCCAGCTCCCAGCTGCTGCCACAAACACGCCAGGCCCAGGAGAAGGGACGCACTCGAGCTCAGGAAGCACACAGAGCCCGGAGGGCCCACAGCTCCACGGCCAGACCCCCAGTCACTCACCCTGTCCTTCTGCTCTGGCACGTGACAGCCCAAAGCTCCTGCTGGGTCTGCTGTAGGTTTGCTTACGGTTGTGATTTTCCCACAGAAAGGTAAAGTGGCCCAGAACATGCTAAGAAGTGAAGCCAATTCCTCTTTAAATTGCTTTTAGCTATGATGTTCTCAAACCTGGGCAGGGTCCCCTCGTCCTGGGACACCCCTGGCTTTCACCCTACCTGTTAAGCAGCTCTCTGCAAACAGCTCTGGGAACGCCACCCTTAAGTGCTTCTAGTCACAAGGCCAACCATTAAGGAGACAAAAGCTTGCAGAATCAACCCACTCAGAGCACTTTGATTGAGTTATAAATGACCGGTGATCTTCAAAACCACTCATTTGCCTTGTCACACATCGCATAAAATTCAGGGGGCTTTGTCCACAGCATGAACAGGGGGGCTATTTAACATTGGGGGTCTGCCGTTATTAGTGGGAGGGAAAAATGCTGCCTCTGCCTCCTTCAGCGAAGCCAGATGATGTAAATGTCAGTCCCTTCAGGAACTAAAACGTGAGTCCAAATTAAAACGCAACTGATATTGGGGGATACATAAATTACCGCTTAGAAATCACTTACATAAATTGTGGTTTCGATTTTATCACATGTACTAGCCTGCAAGCAGGGTCAATCGATCAGGCAGAGCTCACACAGAGGTAAAGCGGCGTTCCATGCAGGATGACGAGCTCACCGCCTTTCCCCACGTTTCCACGATTTCCTGTTAGGGTCGCTCCTCAGAAAGCTCTTTGAAAGCACCTGGAAGCCGGGCCCCGTGCAGTGCTTTGGTCGATGCAGTCCGTAGCAGTCTGACAACTCTGACAACTTCCTAGTTAGGCACTGTCACAGGACGAAAGGCAACGCTAACCCTACACCCCTTCCTCCACACTTACCACAGCCCTACTCGCTGAATACAAAGTCCTTCGATAGGTGCCCGTGGAGAGAGGCAAGGTCAGCAAAAAGCCTGCATTCCTGAATCTTCCTTTCGCATTTCATTCCTGGATGACAGCTTTTGCTGCAGCGGAGTTACCTGCTGCTTTCCGAAGAGCAGCTGAGCTTGCGCAGCCCACTACCCACAGCCGCAGCGATGCTCGCAGCTCACAGCCCTGCTGTTACCTCGCCACAGCTGAAAACGTTTTCCAGGAAAAAAGGCTCCTGTTAGCTGACTTCCATCCTTCCCGTGCCGCTTCTCCGTAGGGACAGATGTTAGACAGCATGCTTCACTCCGATAGTCTGGGGAGGTTGTATTGGGTGCCTGCTCCAGTTATTACTATTTATCCAGCATGCATCTGTTTTTTTATGTACAATTCACATACCGATAAGCTTGCAATAGTTATTTTGATATGGCATTCTTCAAAGGAACTTTCCCATGCTCCCACTCCCGTCTGCATGCTACTCAATCGGGCTGCGTGCTCTGGGCTTCAGGGAGCGGGCGCCTGCCCACGGTTAATCCTAAGCCCAAGGCGCTGAGAAAAGACGCAACGGAGAACTGCCACGCCAAAGACAGAGCAGCATGTGAAAGGGAAGAAAAAAGAGTTGGAAAATCAAACGCCTGTTTACTATCGCACACTGCTCTGGCTTCGGGAAGCACTGGAGAGCTGCAGAAGCACGATGGCAGGTCGGGCACGAGCGTGGTATCGAGCTCAGGGCTCAGCCAGCTGGGAGGGCAGCGCCACTATCCCCAGGAACCAGATCTGGCTGCAGAAAGACAAACAAGCACATAAACTCCGGATCTGCTTCACAGGCACACATATCGCAGCCCAAACGGTTTTTAACTGCCGGGTTCACCTTCTGACTTAATACTAGGGTCACCAATAAAGGACTCACTTTGTAGGCTTAGTTTTCACCCTTCTACTTTAAACAAAATTTGTCTTATGATTTGGATCAAAGAAACGTGGGATCTACCACCGCTGATAACCGATACCTCTGCAAATAAAGCCTAACACACACATAAACTTCTTTCAGCCTAATAGCTTAAACCGTAAAGCAATTTTCACAGATTGCTAGAGCACAAACCACGTTAGCCAGGAGGGTATGACGCGGAAAAAAAAAAAAATCTGCATTTCTAGCTGTGCCAAAATTCCCATTCTAGGGGAAGCGTAATGTCTTGCTCACTTACGAACACAAAATAACTCACGCTGTGGTGTCAATAGGATTATCTTTACTCAAAAGCAATACTCTGGGCCAAAAAATAAAAATAGACCTACTTTGAGTAAGGAGAGGATTGCAAACAGAAAAAACCCTGAGAAATACCTTTTCCTCTAGGGGAAAAGACTTGCTAATGAGTTTTCAGCTCGTCTGGAGCCATATGTAAACACAGAAAGCCAATCCTTTTATTCTGCCCACACCTTCTTGTTGTCCCAGCCAAATTAAGATGCGAGGCTGAAGATGCTGTTGCCACCTGCTATAAGCACAGCAGACTTTCAAGAGCTGTTTCAACCTCCAGGGTAAGCTGCTCCCTCCAAACTTCTTCCAG
The DNA here is from genome assembly GCA_011076525.1 of Nettapus auritus. Lineage (NCBI taxonomy): Eukaryota > Metazoa > Chordata > Aves > Anseriformes > Anatidae > Nettapus > Nettapus auritus. The sequence continues at coordinate 134,962,086 of CM021766.1, read as the reverse complement.
GTCAGCTACTTTCTCCTCCATCCCCACCAGATTTGCTAGAAGGACCCAGAGGTGCCCAGCAGTCCTGCAGCAGTCCAAAAGCGGACAACCACCCAGCAGCCTCACAGGCTCCACCTGCCCCAGATGTGCTGGGTTCTTAGCTGCAGCAGTAATGTATTAAAACCACTGTAGGTGTATTTTAACGCTCTGTGGATGGTGCAACAAAGATCAGTGGTGGCTAAAGTCCATCTAGGTCAGCACTGCGGTGGCTTTGCCCTCCACGCGCTTGCACCAGAACCTTGCCCATGTGGCCAGGCAACACGTTGGTTCTGGGATCCAATCCAGTGAAAAACATCCTGATTCTCTGCAGAAATTAATCATGAGGATTAAGACCTGTAGGTGATTACCGAGGAGCAAATGGGGTGTACTACTCAGAGGAAGGTTGGCTGGGCTGTGGCAGTGCCTGGATCCTAAAAAGCATCCTGAGAACTCTGCTCCTTCAACTCCTCTGGTCCTGGGGTGGAAACCCCTGCAGTGACTGCAGCTGAATTCGACAGGGGCAGTAACTCAGAGCCCATGCACTGAATTTTTCCAGCCTGTTCCTGAGACTTTTTCTTGCTTCCGAACAGCCTCTATAGATTCCCCACCTAACAACGCTTTCAAGACAACCAAACTGAACAAGTAATTAAAACCAAGTCGACTTCTCCTTCTAGGGTATCTCAGAGTGCATCAGCAAGGCAGAAATGGTCTGCTCTGTGTATGCTTTTGGCAGTGCTGACTACATTACCTGAGATGAGTAAGCCTTTCTGGCTTATCTAGTTGTCCTAAGAGAAAACATTAACAACCCACCGCACTAAACGATCGATCTTAAAGAAATTAGTAACTTAAAATTCTTTCTGCTTCTCAAGCAATAAAGAATTTCAACCAACTAGAACTCCAAGGCGTGTTTTTGCAGTCTGCCATGGAAGAACGCTCGTGTTTTGTATGGGAGAGCACAACCAGAGAGCCCTGGAAGGTGAGCCCTGCAATTCGGAGCAGTAAGAATCAGCGAGACCAGAAATGCTGATCTCAAAACCTGTGGAGAGCAGAAGGGGAAACCATTACAGATAAATCAAATTTATGTTTTGGTTTTCGACAGCTACGGATAAAAAAGTGCCCGCTCTCCCAACTGGGTCTACTGCCTCAGATCTCACTTCAAGGCCTCGAAAAAGCACAGCGCTTTCTCAAATGTCTATTGGCACATGCACTTTATTACATAAGCCCCTTTTGTGGGGCTACTTGAAACACAAAATTACTTTCGACTCACTTGTCTTATGTAAATTCCCAGTCAAGTGCCTCCTCTGAAAAAAAACTAACACAGAAATTAAAGACACAGGATATCAATACACATGTAACAGATGAAAGCTAGAAAAATTGGGGGAGGGCAGAGGAGTGATCTCATTCCCTTTCATACACAGTGTTCTAGCAGGAAATGTACTACTGCTACGCCTGAGTAAAAGATCAGACACCATAATGAGCAGCTGAAAAAAGAAATAAAAGGGAAAAAAAATCAAATAGACTAAGAACCAGAACTGTTTCCTCACATCAGTACTAACATGGCCTTCGCAAGGGTAACCACACTTCTCAGTTGCACGAGGTGCTCAATCAGTGGGGTCGAGAAACAAGTTTGGGCAAATCTTGAAGTGATGGTAAATGTCACTGTAATACCGAAGGCAGAATGGTCGCTTGGAAAAGTTCAAAATAAATCTTCCTAGCTGTATTTCCTACGATGTAAGAAATGTCTGTGATACATTGCCTACGATTAACGTGCTCTCACTATAATACAGGCTCCTGATTCAGAATTCATCTTCAGAGATTAAGAACTGAGAACAGTTTGACTAGAATTTTTATTTTCTAAAACAAATTTTTTTAGCATCTTTTAGTCATGTTTAAAGATCGCAGATCTCTTACCACACCTCTCGCTGCAGTGGGCAGCACAGAGAAACATTTTGACAAAACACACAAACAGCTTCTCAGAGGGACGTTTTAATTCGAATGCCTGCTCATTAGATACTTCAGCTGAACCCCTCCTCGGCAGCAACAGCACCAAAAGGATTTTCACTTTTTTCTCTCACACCCACTGTGGAGAAAATTCTTCAAACAGCTCTATGTTAATTAGATTTAAAAGGCTCGGAGAAAACACTGCTATTCTTAATACCCGTACAGAAATAAGAAATCCAAATGAGAAATGAGAAATCCAAACGAGAATTAAGAAACCCAAATGTCTCAATGCTCTCTGTTAAGAACAAAAACCAGCACCACAACAAGAACACCGGTCCATTCTCTCTGTCTCAAAAAGCAATGATGCCTGCTGTAAAATCAAGGTACCCAAACTACCATTTTTAAAACTAGAGGCTAACAAGATTACAAGATTAACATTTTTCTCAAGCTGACATGCAGTTTTGTCTTCTATTGTAAAACCGAAACAAAAAGGAGTGGAACATTCTCCACAGATTCTGTCTGAAATTCTGACTTAATCGAGAAATTGGCATTTAGGAGATCACAAATCAGAGCTAAAAATTCACTGTTGCCATCAGAGTGAAAAATGTAAGTGACTTGGGGTCAGATGAAGAAAGAGCTTACATTTATTTCATTGCTTTGAGATTATTGTAGACATTTGGTAACAAAAACGTGAAAGATTGCTGCAATGCAGTTTTTGACAGATAATATTTCCTGTCGAGACAGAACAGAAAGAACTGTAGAGCTTCAAGATCGTAATCATTTTGTACATTTCTACACACAAAGTACTTTTTTAAGCAAAATATTTCACCCCTGCAGCTGCTATCTCTTAGAATTACTGCCATCCTTCATCTTCATCCTCCCACAACTGGAAAGGCAGGAAGAAATGACATGACAAAGTTTTCAAGCTTAAAACAAGAAAGTTTATATGCTATAGCAGGAAAATGAATCCTGTGAGCATTATGAGTTTGTGCGATTACATCAACAATGAGAAATTAAGTTGCTTCCTTTCCCGATTTGGTGCTAAAGACACGCAGGCATTTGCAAAACCATGTTATAAAACAAATACGAATTTATATGAGCTTTTACTGACAGATGTCTCCCAACAGGGGTCAATGCCAGGTTGTTCTTCCTCAGCCCAGATTTGCAATCTGCTCTTATCTGATTTAGTATCTTATTGTTCTGCTGTTCGGAAGAATTATATATATTTTAAACACCAAGAAACAAGATCAAGTAAGACAAAGTATGAATCTGTAAAGCTGCAGCGGCTCTGATCTAAGTTTCTCTCTACAAACTACATCAGAAAGACTGAAGTTTGGGTAAAGCAACACCGATAGCAAGGCTCAACTCTTATGTTCTATTAAGATAGAGCGGGTATGTCTGAAGAAACGAGTCAAAATTTACAAGAAAACAAGAGACTTAGAAACTCTCACAGATATGGTAGGTTTTGCAGGGTTTCCTTGGGGACAATAGCATTGTAGATTTTATTCAAAATAATAATCTAACAGAAAAATAAAATAAAATAATAAAAAAAACACCACACAAGACTAGAAGATGTGTTTTTACAGAGTGACAGTAGGTAAGCATGAGAATGGCTTCATCCTTGCAGACAAATAACCAAAGCAAAATCAAGGCCAACCTTTGTCATCGTAGCTTAAATCTTACAAATGTCTCAAGCTAAAAGAGAAAGATACACTCAAGATAAAGACGTAGATGTAAACAGTCCTTCCAATTCCCTCACAGGGAATCTGTTCTACAGTCCTACCAAAGACTGCTTTATAAGAGAAAACACCCACGCACGCCCCTTTCATCGACAGATTAATACACTCTCGCAGTGTTTTGATATAAAAAGGAGAGCAGATGTGGAACAGTTTCCAGAAACAATAAAAATTAATCTAATTTTGAACTGAATGAAAACCAGACAGACAGATTTTTTAAAACTGAGGCCTAAAAAAAAACGCAAAAATTGGGATTCCAGGTGCTGAACGTGCACGGCCCTTCCTGAACAGGCCTTTTGGGTGCTCACTCAGCACCTGGAAAAGTCAGGACCCAAGAATTCTCCAGCTTGAAGGCAAAAACTGGTAATCAACAACCAAATACAAATCCAGAGCTTGTATTTTGTACTGCCTCTTCTGTAGTACTCAAAGTAGACTTGCAGCCTGTCAGACACAGCCATGAGATTCAAAGGGCTGCTCCACATCTAATAGTTCCTTAGAAAAATCTGATTCAGCTTGCAGAATTGACAGGTTTTTATATCTCACTTTTCTTTCATATATGTAGCAGTCCTATAAAATATGTATATACATACATAAAATTGTATATACTTATGTAAAACCGCCTCTCTTCTTCTATACTTTTCTGCATCAACTTGGAAAAGGCAGTCTTTGAAGAATAAATTCCTGTCAAAACAAACCTAAACGGTACTAGTTACTGAAGCTTCCTGCTCAGGAGCACGAAACCACTTTGCACGCTTGCACTTTTCCGTCATGATGTGCCATGAAACGTAACATCTAATTTACGCCCTCGTTTCCAGCGGCATTGCTGTGGGGGCAGCACCGTGCCCGGCTCTTTGCAGGGGCGCTGACCACGCGTGTAGTGCCAGCTGTATTTTGGCGTCGATACATATATATATATATTTAATTTCCTTTGAGGGGAAAGAGGCGGCAGGAACGTGTTTCTGGCGGAGTGTGGTGAGGCAGGGCCGACGGCTGCCCCCTCCGACCCACCGCCCCCCGGCCGGGCCGGGCCGGGCCGGGCCGGGCAGGGCAGCACCCAAGGGCGCCATGTCGGGGGGAGCCGGCTCCAGGACAAGATGGCGGCCCCGGCAGAGCGCCGGGGGTGCCCGGGCAGCTTCCCCGCAGGATGCCCCCCGAACCCCCGCCCCGCCCGGCTCGCTGCGAGGAGGAGGAGGAGGAGGAAGAGGAGGAGGAGGGGAGCGAACACGCACCTTCCCCGAGCACACCGGGCCGCCGCGGCGCCAGCACGGCCCCCGCCTCCGCCGGGCCGGCTGGGACCGCAGGGGGCGGAGGAGGAGGAGCGGCCGCGGGGCGGGCACGGCTGGGACCGGGTGGGATGAAGCTGTCCCCGGGGCTCGGGGGCTCCGCGTGTCGCGGCGTGGAGCCTGGAAGGTCCTGCAGGCGAGGGGCCGGGTCAGGCAGGACCTCGGAGAGGAACCCGCTCGGGTCCATAAATTCCCTGACCCTGCAGTTTCAGAAGCCCTTCCTGCTGAGCACACCGCGGTATTTACCCTGCTATGTGGGTCTGCGGGTCTGTATCACAGAATCATTAAGGTTGGGAAAGGCCTCCAAGATCACCTGGTCTGACCATCCCCCTACCACCAATGCCACCCACTGAACCATTTCCCTAAGCACCACGTCCAACCTTTCCTTGAACATCCCCGGGGACGGTGACTCCACCACCTCCCTGGGCAACCCATCCCAACGCCTGACTGCTCTGAGAAAAAATGTCTCCTCATTTCCAACCTGAACCTCCCCTGGTGCAACTTGAGGCTATTCCCTATCACTAGTTACCTGTGAGAAGAGGCTGACCTCCAGCTCCCCACAGCTTCCTTTCAGGTAGCTGCAGAGAGCAATAAGGTCTCCCCTGAGCCTCCTCCAGACTGAACAACCCCAGTTCCCTCAGCTGCTCCTCACAGGACTTGTGCCTCAGGCCCCTCACCAGCTTCAGGATGGCTCCTTGTGCCTGTCGTGTGAGGGTGTGCAGCAAAGGGACAAGGCTTTCACACCTCCTTCACAGTGGCAAGTGCCTTCTTGGTGGGTATTTCAGAGTGTAACAGGATCACATCACCAGCTGATGGCTTCCAGCACTGAGAGCTGTCACTTGTCTTCATGCTGCTGCGAACTGATGTAGGGCCACCACTCTTCACGTTATGGCCTCATCCACGATTAACATTGCATTCATTTAAATAAAGGTGTGTTTATGAAAACACTTAAGTAAATGGGTGCAATTTCTTCTTTAGATAAGATCTTACAATTCAAACATAGGTCTTAATCTGCAAACACTTGAATTTAAGCACTTGATTAGTTCCATTTAAGTCAATGGGACTACCCAAGTGCTTATAGGTAAGTGTTTTTAGGATCAAAGCCCTTGGTATGTTTCCAAAAAGCTGCTTTAGCAGGAAGACATGAAGAATTTCCCTCTAATGTTCAACACAGTGTTCTAGTATTCATGAACTTTCTCCCTAAGTGAAAAGGCTGTAATGCTAGTAAGTTTCACCAGTGTGTACCTTGCTGGGGGATTTGGAAGAGACATTATTATAAGAAATGCCTGCCCCTGCTAGCCTGGCTCTTCCAACCATTTATTTGAGGTGAGTCACTTGTATTTCTTCACTTGTGTTCAGTGGACAATCTAGATAATACATTTTTTGCTGCCAGTGGCTGTGTCCTCTTCTACATAGATCACAGAGCGCTCCAGTGGGACACAGTAATATGTTCCACTCAAATTGCCACAGTCCTTGAGAGCCCTGTTCCACAGAAGGCGGCAAGATAACTGTTCAAATGAAACTGTTACACATATAAATTGTTATTAGAGATCTGCCTGTCCTTCTGTCTCTTCCCTGTGGATTCTGTATATTCTTTACATACCCTGCCTTACAGGCTGTAAGCATCAGAGTCAGGGACTTTGTAAAGAGATTATACACAGTGAACGAGTAGTTTTAAATGAGTTGCTCTAAGTCCTGCAAGAAAATAGACCACCTATCCTCAGAGGCTGAGAGTTAACCACCACAACTTCTGAAACTTAACTACCAATGTATTAATTTCCTTTTTGCTTCCAATGAGAGATGGAACATAGGACAGATCTGCATGAAGGAGCTCACATAAAAATGCACTTGTATTTGAATTTAGAATCTGGGTTGACTCCTGAGAGTGATTCCTTCTCTCTCTGTTTTCCCCCTTTTCGATTAAATTACTTCCTAAACCTGGTTTCCAATTAATTTTTCCTGAATTAGCTTCCTTTATTAATGCTCCTCCAGCCAAGGATTTAGAAGAATGAGTGATGATAATGAGCCATCTTTTTTCCCTGTCATCAAATAGTCACATGGATGGAGAAATCTTGCCATGGCTGTCACTGATCCCAGATCAGAAGGAAAAAAACACACTGCTCATGTCTGCTGCTGTCTTTGCTTGTGAAGCAATAAATAAGAGCACGTAAAGAGAGGTAATAACACAACCTAGAACTCCACCCCACTCCTCTTCAGCCAGGAACATGCACAAATCTGTTTATGGGTTTGAAACACATCAATACCCACTTAGCCTCAGGAAAGGTATTTTCATCACACCCATCTCTTACATTATTTTCTCATATTTTGCATTATTCACTAAATGCATAATTTTGTTTTCCTTCACTTAGCAGCTTTAGGACTTTCAGATTACTGTTCTTCCCTCCTAGGGATTGTAATTGCAAATTAGGGAGAGGCTGGAGTTGAGGAGTTCTGCATTCATTTTCCCAGACTTTATATGCTATGCTGGGCAGAAGTGTAGTCCCCCACCCCCCTCCTGAAATCTCCAAATCACCAATGTGATCCATCTTGCATAAGTTTGAACTGATTTAGACAATTCAAGTGCTTGAAGTCACCCATATGGATGTATCTTTACAGGGCTGCTATGATGACACCGGTAGGAACAGTGTCAAAATAAAGAACTTACTTAATATTCAAGAAAGGGATTGGATATATATGAATGTCAAAAATAATCAGAATTATCTGATTGTAACTTCGTGCTTCAGGGAATAAGCCAGTATCTACTCCTAGAAAAGGGAATGAAACCAAATGTGAGGAAGGATGACGCTTCTTACTGCTGGATTTTTTCACCTTCTATTACACAATATATGAAGCAACTGGTGCAGTCTGCTGCTAGGCACAGGATACGGGCTGAAAATATCTTGAATCTCTGCTGAAATGACAGCTGCTTGGTACTATGCTTCTCCCCACATGGAATTTGTATGATGTTATTTCTCTGTGCTTTGTTTTTCCAGTCTGTTTAGGCTGCATATTTTCTGGAGCAAGGGCTGCTTCCGTGGCATTCCAAACTTCACTGAAGTCTCTACATTGTGACTATATTAAAATAATTTGAAGAAATCACAAGCATATTCACATACTAATTATTATGTAAAGTGGGGGGGTGGGAAGAGAGGAAAGAATGAGATTCCTTTGAAAAGCTGCCAGCGCAGGTACAAACACAAAAGGTGTTTGAAGTGGGAGCACACTGTATCAGCCTGAAGGAATTACCAATATACCAGCTCCCCGTGTTTATAAGCATGCTCTCTACTTTCATTTTATGACATTTGTTTACTTTGTTGAAGTATTTTCCATTTTTTGACACTCTCCCAAAAGTCTCTTCTAGGTCCATGTTGTATTTCAGTACCACGAGAAGATGTTTTGTTCATTTAAAGTTTTGTTGTTGTTGTTGGTTTTTTTGCTTGCCACTGTAGGCAGATAAGTGTGGACTGCTAATTAATGCAAACTTCACCTTTTATTTATTTATTAAGAATTTATTATTCTTTTTCAGTTAAAGGAGCTGAAAAGAAATATTCTGAAGTTCCCAAGAAGTGCTGTTTTACGGTTCTGCCTAGGAAAAAAGTGTTCAAGTTTCACCCTGACTTGTATGTCTTTCTACACGTGTCGCCTGGCAGCAAATGAATATATCCTAATAGTGCATATAATGGAGAAAAAGGTAGGGACACCATTAAAAAAAAAATAAAAACAGAAAACCATCAAGCACCTTCTGGCATCTATCTTTTTACACAGTTCTTCATTTTTCTAGCTTTTCTGCTGCTGTGTTGGAGATTTCTTTTTTCATATATTGGGAAGATCAGCAGAGAGCAGAACACCTGAGGGCAGTGGGTTGTTAGGGCATGCTTGCCTGGGAGACATCCCAGCTGAGCGTGTGCTATACAGGTTTACTGTCACAAGTTGGCATTAGCTGCCCCAAGTTTCTATGCATTCTCATACTAATTTGATTTACAAACCAACAAAATCCAGCCTCTCTTCCTTAAATTTCCTCTCTGAACAACACAAGGCAACATATAGCTAACAGCAACATGCCACTGTGTGCATCCTCCAAGGACATAGCAAAGCTGTCAGCTGCAAGCCTTGGGTTCTCACCCAGTGTGCAGCAAACCCTTGCAGTGGGGGCATGCGGCACCTTGAAGAAGCAGCGATGAGCACACGTGCTTCAGGGACATAAAAATATCAGTTCTGGCAGCAAAACCTGCAGGTAAGATATGGCCTGGCAATGTGAGTTCTCCTCTAGATTACTAGAAGACTATTTACAGTGGTAGTATGTTTGCCGTATTACAGAAAGGTTTTTGTTAAGCACTGATAGAACGTGTTCCCATTTGAATCTCCCTATAACATGGGTGACTTGTGCTGCCACTGATGCAGGGCAAGGGCACCTGGTGCAAAACCACAGATTCAAGAAGCCTGCTCTGTTCGTTTCTGTGGATCTCCAGTCTTTAGGTAGTAGTTGGGCCGGTAATATATGAGTCCTCCTTCGTTCCTGCATTTACAAAAAAAAGGCACATGGATATCTAACACCAATTACCATATATTTGCATTAAATATACATGAAATAATACTGTTATAAATAACTTTCCTTATGAAGGAATTCAATCATAAGCACTTTTTCTCAGGAACTCTCTTCACTAAAGCTATGGACTTCTGTTCATCTCAATATTTTCATGATTATAAAATCCAGGTTTAACTTATACAATATATAACTGTCTTAAACGTCTTTAAATCCATTGATTCTTCTAAAAATGTAAATAAAATACATATTTTCTTTCTGGACTTAGAGTAAAGGGTGTTCTCTGTCTTGCCACGTACCAAAGCAGTGTTTTTTTCATGACACCTTAATTGCAACAGTGAGTTCCGAGTTCAAAGGACGTTCGTTGCAACCCAATGTCCTACATGAAAATGTAGTTACTGGGCTGGGGGCTGGGTCGAGCTGTGTTGAACATGGTACAGACTGTCTTCATAAAGGGTGAGCCAATAAAATATCTATCTGCTAGAGGGAGATGGAAGGCTGAACAGGAGTTTGACTTCCCTAGGTAATGGTCAACTGCTGCACTGGGAGAGCGTTCCTGGAGAGGCAAATACGAGACAGGTGGACAGAAACTGAGTGCCAAAATAGGTTGTTACCACCTGAAAATGCCTAAAAGTGGGAGGATTTTGGTTTCATTTGGTTTTAAATGCAAACAGATAAAACTCCCAACTCTGTACAACGCTGCATACTTTACCAATACGTTGTTCTAGGTTTATCTGCAAGATCCTGAACTGGCCACTGAAATCAAGAAGAGCTGGTATATTATTAAAGTGCAGAAAAACTGTGATTCTGCAAGAGAGTCAATGTGTTACAATTAAAAAATAAATAAATATTTATGTGGCATCCATCTGCAGGGTACAATGGAAAAGTTTGTTCACCTCCTCTGAACCCCCACAGTAAATATTTACAAGATGGCATGGTTCTTACTCAATTTGTAAACGTCTGTTTGACCTCAGTTTGAAAGGTTTGACACACATGCAGAAAAGATACCAAGAGCTTGTGTATGGATTATATGGCTTTTTTAAGACCAGGTATGGTATTTCTTAGAATCCAGAAGAACCAGACCTGAACAAGTCTATGGAGTTCCAGAATCAACATTAAAAGTCATACCAGGAAAGGCTGAAGAAAAATTCCACTTAGCTTTTAGTGGCTGAATGCATTATAAGAAGACTGGCAGAGGAAAATGATGATTCCCACTGCCAGGGCTGTTACAAAAATCAAACTATGAATTGGGAGAAATCACATGGCTGAGCACCGCTAACCAGTTTGAGAAGATAAAAGAAAACTTTAGACTTTCTGACAGTTCTTCTACAGGTATAAAAATCTCTCTCTTTTTTTCCTTCATTTTCAGTCCTTTTTTGATAAAATCACTTAAAAGGTTAAAAAAAAAAAAAAAAAAAAAAAAAAAAGAAGCTGGTACTCTTCCATCCTATAGAAAATGAAAGATTGAAACCTACTGGTTTCAAAGGCTTAAAAGACACTGTGATTGAATTGCTCAGTCAACAAGGCAAGTAACAGCTATAAATTGATTTAGCTGGTAAATAAATGTTTATTTACCATTTTTAGCATTACAGAAAGGCAAAACTAGAATTAAAGAGTGTAAGGTAAGTTATGTAGTAACAGAAATATGTAAATAGTGTGTGCTCCTGCTGAGCAAAAAGGACAAAATTGATTATAAAGTTCATGTTTTGTTACAAGTAAACCTACGAAAACTAATTTTCTTCAGGAAAATAACTGAGCATATGCAAAGCAAAGTAAAATCTGATGCTTTAAAGCAAGGTTTCTTGCTGCTGCTTTAGTTATAATCAATAACTTAAACAGATTGTGATCCTCAGGGAAGGTTTTCCTCCAAGATGGGCTCAGAGGATAAAGATTTTCTAGAACTATTCATCAGGCCTTGCATCAACAGCATGAATATCACCACCTCTGGCACTGAAGCAAGACACCAGGTCCGAGCACAGCCCTCCCTTCCAGCTTTTCAGCCCGGACAGAAATTAAACCGTGCCATCAGCAGCCTGAGCCTCGGCCCCAAGGGCTGTTCCTCCACAAGAAGCTTTTCTTCCCCAGTCAGCACTAACCCGGCTGGCACCGTGGGCTGGTCCCGAAGGAAGCACATGTTCCACTGCTCCTTCTGTGACAAGAGACTCCTTGGTTAGTTCTGCGGTATTGAAAATTACAGGGATGAATGAGGAAAACTGAACTTTGGGCTGTTTTACATTCTTTCAGTAGTATTTAGCCTGGTGGCTGTTGACTTCTCCCCGGCTGCTATATTTAGAAAGGGGTGTAGGAGGGAGATGAGTGTTAGTATTATGGGCTATGACACAAAAACACCAAAAGTAAGCCTGTTCCCATTTCTCTTTGGTGTCCTCTGGAGAACTGCAGTGTTTACAGAAAGCTCCAGTTCCACCACAGGAGTTCAGGAAAATGGGCACCAAACTTCGTTTGGACTCCAGGACCACGTATGGATGTACGAAGGGGGTGAGCAACTAGGACACATATTTTTCCTCTGCAGAGCTGAGTTTCCCACCACTAGATAAGCTTCAAATAGCTGCCATGCCTGGTGGAGTTACTGTTTCTTATACGTCAGTGCCGGGTTCATTTTAGGACTAAAAACAGAATAAATAAATAAATAAATAATCAGAAGCTTCCTCTGCATTCAACAAATCAACAAAAGTTCCATGAGAAAAATTGCATAATGCCCCAGAAGAAAGATAAATGAAGTCACCTCCTACAGAGAACTTAGGCTCTGTTTATTTTAAACAAACTATCACAGTTTTTGTAATATTTTTTTTCTGGATTTTTTTCCATGAGCCTTCCTAATTCCTCTCAGTCCAGGCTGAACCGCCATGCTGGAAGAACTCTTCGGGCCTGACCTGCAGCCATGAGAGAGCGCGCCTCAGCCCCAGCTCAACTCCAGCACAGTTTTTAAGCTGCAATATGAATTATAAAATTCAACCATAAATGCATCTGATTCCAAAAGAGATGGGGGTAGTGAAAGAGTAACATCTCCCAAGCATGAAAAAGATTTGGGAAGCTGCCTCAGTACTCAACAGCATGTCCCAACTGGAAGGCCCCAGTTGCGTCTAGTTCTCTTCATCCTACCTTGCATGGACAACAGGATGAGAATGTCCCAGGTACAATACAGCACCCTTGCCTCCTGCTGCCCTCTCTGCACCTCCTGGGGACAGAAGAAGGTGCAGGGGTCACCCCTGCAGACCCTCCACATGTTTTGCTGTTGTAATTCCTCTGCAAATCCAGGGGGCAAGTAGCCAGCAGAAGCTGAGGCACCAACAGCAGCACCAGGTAGCACAGACTTGGGTCCCTGCATGCGGAGAGTCTCTCAGGCAACAACACCACCATCTGCCCCCGCTCCTGCCCACAGATTCTCTCCAAAGAGCAAATTCAGTGTGACGGCAACAACTCAAGGAAACAAAAAGCCTTGTAACTTGCAGCAGAAAGCATGCGCTGTCAGGACAGTTTCTCTTCTTGCCTTCTGACCACTCACCCCAAATTAACGTCCGTGGTTCCGCATGGTCCCTGTCTCCTCCACACATGCTCCTCACCCCCTCCCGAAACTAAGCTCGGATACTGCATGCACACAGAGGGTTTTTTCAGTGTTTCCACCCACACGAGTGGCTATTCTGCACATCTGATGCACGTGAGAAATCGCTTCACAGGAGCCAGGCCAGGAGACCACGTTTCCATTTCCAGCTACACTGAGCCTAAGTTGTATTTGTTTGCTTTTAAAGCAATAACATACAACTCTCTTGACCTGCGAGAGGAAGAAAGCTCTGCAAAGCATCTTTTCCACCGGCGGGGTTGGGTTACAGCTCCTCCACGTCCCACCCACACAGCTGAACCCAGCGCCGGGCCATCGGAAGAGGCAGGAGGAAATGAAATGCACATGTCAGCAGGCCCGCTCCTGTTCCAGCTCCTTAGCGAAGCCCTTCTGCTACAGCCACGAGCAATCCCAGGGCCAGAGGATGTGCCAGAAGGAGGGACACTTTGCTCTATCTTTTCTCAGACAAGCTGTGCATCAGTCGAGCTTCCTGAACCAGAAGAAAGTCAGGGACGGTCAGGGATATGAAAGTTCACAGCCCTACGTTTATGCACCAAGACTCAGAGCAGTGTGATACACACATATATAAATATAAAAATAATTGCTATATTATTTCCATCTGTCAAAACAACAGTTTTCTTAGAGATCTGTCCCCCAACAGGTTCTTTTTCACGTCTCATTCACTTACTTGAACAAACAATACTAAGCATACTGGAATAAACCCTATTAAAATTAATTAAACCTATGGTTTTATTTTTTTAAAATTTGGGTAATTCTTCCCTAACAAAAATTTCCTGTATTGTTAAGTTGCTTAAAAATAGTATCTGTCACTTAAGACCACACTCGTTAATCATTTCAATACACAAATCCAAGGGAAAATAAGCAACATGTAGCCAAGGTCATGGATATGCAATATGCAATTCTCTTGATATACGGATCATTTATTGACAAGAGGACAATTTTAGTTTTAATCTCTGAAGTTTTGATGAATTGTAATGCTGAAAGGAAAAAAAAGGAAAAAAAAATTGTAAAAAATTGCCTGTAAACATGAGCTACTATTCACTTTCAAAGTCAGAAAGAAGGGGAACCAGGATGTCAACTTCTGAATTTATATTTCCACAAATAAAACAAAAGTGAGAGACTCCTTCTGACTTAAAGAGACTCCTAATGTCAGCTTTAGGCTACTGGCACTGGGCCTCATTAGCAAAGAATCTAAAAGGAAGTACCGTGGTATAGCTCAGAACAAATCAAAGCAAAATCACATTTTGATCAATATTAAAGCCTATCGACCCCAAAGAGGTGCTGCATCAGGTGGCTGAGGACTTTCCGAGTTCTGCCACAGCTGCTCCAGAGGAGAGGAGCCAGGAGGGGCTTTAGGAAAAGCCACCCCCGAGCCCCGGCTGCCGCTGCTGGCTGCCCGCAGGCCGTGCAGCACCCGTGGCTTGGCACCGGGGCTCGCAGCTGCCCAGCAACATCCACTCGGAGCCAGAGTATTGCTAGAAACACATCCAGGAAGGGGAGAACAAAAGGGAAGCAAAACTGGAGACCAGCTAATGCTAGGAAGTCTCGGTGTAAGAGAAGCGCATTCAGCTGCCCGTCCCTTATGAATAGCGGTGCTGGAAGACGGAGAGCTGCAGCAGCCGGGCTCTTAGGCTGATGGAAACCGAACCAATGGTTATGGCTGAGATTATAACGTGACAGAGAGGGAAAGGGATGTGTAGAAGAAAAGATGGGAGGAGAAATAGAGCTGAAACTCTAACATTGCCTCTGCTTGTTAGCAGAAGGAACCACACAAGCGCGATATTTGACAGCCTGCGTAATTGCAACAGATGTCTACATCGGATAAAGTTGGGTATAGAGGCAGAATCTAAAGTGTATAAATAAAAAGAAAACGGCTTCTTAATATCATTTTGCTTATGGAGGAGGAGACAATTTATCTGGTGTTTTACATGCACGGCTATACTTACAGTGAGATTCGTTAAAGACCCTTAAAGTGAGACCCTTGAAGAAAATTCAGCTCTACTACCTTAAGCAAAGTGGGCTTCAAAAAACTGGATGTCAGACTGTACAAATAAAGTATTAGTTTAGGCATGGTAGACTTTATTTTGGCACTTTAACAAATGCTTTATTTTACAGCAGTGGCACAGCATTTGCCAGAAATTTTCTTTTCTTGGCACAGTTATTTCAAGCAGTTATTTTACTAATTGAATTTCACTAAATATTGCACAATAAGATATACCTGTTAAATTCTTACCCTGTTTTTACTTGTTGAACTTGTATGGCTTTGAAAAACTTGCCAGTAAGTATAAGTAATTTAAAAAGCAATATATTAAATATTTTAGCACAGGATAGCATTCGTTTGTTCCTAAATGACCACTGAACTTGGGACAGCGACAAATACAAGTGACGCAACTCTTATCTGACGAGCTACCAGATCTTATTTACAATACATTGCCATTTCTGAGAAGCAGTTCAGCTCGACATCCTGAACGCCTATTTTGGAAGTTTCAAAATCAAAAGAGCAGAGGCTAACAGAGCAGAAGACGAAGCCATTTGTCTGTTACAAAGCATAATATAGGGAGGCAGACTATCGTCTTCTCCACTCGTCCCTCTATCCAACACCTATCTGTGGTCTAAGCAACAGAGCCTTTTCTCTTCTACTTGGAATATTTCTTTCTTCTCTTATGAAGATATTCCACTTGTCTCAACTCTTCTGCTGGAGTCCGAGCAGAATAAAACAAATTTCTCCAAAAGGCCAGGGTAAAAAACAAACCTGAACAACAAATCAAAAGCTGATATACATAATAAATGAAACCGGGTACTCCTGTGAATTTTACAGTACTGAAAACAACATTTGCAGGAAGAACAGGTCTGTGTGTCAATACTGCCATTAAATATAACGCAAAGGTTGAAAGACTTGTAACTCATGCACCAGACGAAACACTTAAACATTCCAGGCTTTCTCTGCCATTTCAGCAGTAAATCTGGTCCAAGGATCAGCCTTATCAACAGCCTTTTTTGTTGTTGTTGTTGCCTTTTTTTTGGTCTTTTTTGAAGATCTACTGGATGTACTTTGTGACATTAAAACATAACCAACCAGACATAAAACGAATAACGTACAAAAGTATATCACAATGGAATTTTCAGTATTAGGCCACATGATTTATTCAGTAGTGTTTATGTTCCCGAATTACAATTATGTCTATCCATGTAAGACTACAAAAGTTACCATTAGAATTGTCTGTGCTTATAAAATACCAACATTTTCTTTTACTGTTATATACTCATTAACACCAGTCTGCGACAAGTTACATATAATCATAGGCACTTCAAAGGCTTTAAAAGACGTTTACAACTTAAATGCATTTTTAAAGAACAAAAATTTAAACCCCTACTTGTACCTTCAAATTGCAAATAATTAACAAATACAGTGGCCATAGAAATCTGCAGCAACTTCTCAAAATACTGTTAGAGTCTTTGGGTTTGCTTAGGTTTGTCAGTAGCTTACCTCAAATCTTCCTCACAGGAGATTTGTTTAGTAAGAACACGACTATACAGTTTGTAGTAATAATCCAATTTTACACATTAATTTGCTGTTACAAATCTCACTGAAGCTACAGGTACGCTGAGAAACAATGCAAAGTGTAAAATTGATATTCTGACACTTAAATTTATACAAAGTGGAGGTTAAAGTTTACATAGCTGAAAAATTACATTTACACTAAAAGTTACTGTTATCTGAATTATCTGAAGACAAATTGCACCATGACAACTACAAAAAGGCATTTTTTTTGGAAACAGATAAATTAATGAAATAAAAACTAACTTGTAAGATCAATCTGAGACATGCTGACAAAAATTAAACAACTTTCATTGAACCATAGGATAAAACAATCATTTTCATTATTTTATATTTATGCATAAAGTTTTAAAAATGATTCAGTGAACATCAATGGTTTTATAAAATAATGCTTTGCCACTGTTATTCACAGAACACTGCAAATGTTAAGTTTTAATTTTACATTTTTTTAAAGGAATACATGAAAAGTTTTAAATACAATGGGATTTTATCATAAAGGTGCCATAATGGCTCTTTAATGAAAAAAAAAAAAAAAAAAAAAAGATCTTCATTATTCTATGCAAAAGCTTTATTTAAAAAAGTTCAGTGATCTCATAAATAGAGACACTAATAGGAATTTTATGCATAAAACTCCTTAGTAGGTGCCTTTTGATAGGCAGCACTGGATGGTTTACGTTCACCAAGGTCGTAACTGCCTTCATCCTTCTTTCTCATGCGATATACCAGCAGCAGGATAAGGAAGATTGCGAAAAGAAAACCGATAACTCCGCCAGCAATAACAGCTGTAATCAAAGAAAAAGAGATTCACAACGTGCCGGAAGAACAGGTTTAGCACCATCTTTCTTTTTCATCTCATGCAATGAATTTGCCATTATTTTCAAATTGCAGAAAAGGGCTCCCATTCTGAAACCGTCTCGATTATTAGCAGCCTGAAATACATTCTGAGAAAGCCTGTTTATTTTAATGAAGGAAATATTTTAAAAGGGCATTCCACCTGCAAGTAATCCAACAAGCCATATTTCTAAATAAATTATCAAAAGCTCAACTAACAGAGCTACCAATATTGCCAGAGCATAAAGTTGTCTTCATTTATAATAATAAAATGTAAGTTCCCTTCAAACTGGTTTTCCCACAGTTGGCATTTTCAGCCTTAAAAGAACTACTTTGCTATACTAGCTAAAAAATGGGTTATTCCTTTTCTCCGTGTGTTCACTTGGTGGCTCTTGACTGAAATGAATTCCCTATTGATGAATAATAGGGGACTACATTTCATGGAGCTGTAGGAATAGAGGCATTACATTCATCATGTACTTGCTAGAAAGTAGAAAGCAACAACTCCAGCTGGACTTCAAGAGCAAACCCACTTGCTTCCACTGACGTGGATATTACTGCTGTTTTACATTTCAGTGCTTAGAAGGAAGTGAGGTACAAAACTGTGTGACTCAACACTCCCTTTCAATATCCCCTTCTGGGACATGGGAGAAAAATGTATTTATCGACACAGATCTTATGCAAAAAAAAAAAAAAAAAAAAAATTACATGTAGAAAAGCCACTGGAAAACACTGGTGGCAAGCCTGTGCCTTCCAGGGTTATGCATAGAAATGGCCCCTGTATATCCTGAGGACGGTGCTCATCCATTCCACATCCATCCATCCATCCCTGCAGGGAGCTCCTCGCAGGCAGTGTCCATCTGTACCAGACAGCACTGTGCTCGTAAGAGCATTGGTGAGAAACATATTTCTGCACCATCAGCATCAATCCAAATTGCAACTCCTTTTTCAAGCTGTGGAAGCTCCAAATATTGAATAGACCACATTCAGCTTGTGAGTGTCAAATAAGTTAGCAACAGCCTTTGCTACTGAATAATGCCCATCTCATTCTCATCAAATCAACCTCTGGTTACCCCCTGTGAATGTGTTCAAGAATCTACCAAGAAAACACACTGAGTTTTGTTATTTGATATGGATGCCCTTTATTTTCTGTTATTTTGGGGGAGGCAGACCTTGAAAAAACTACACCTTACCTGCTAGAACTTCTGTTCTCTGGAATAGGTTTTCTGAATGCTTTTCGGTGAACACGTCAGTGTCATCCCCTGGGTCATCACTCTTTTTCTTGGCATCCACCTCAGGCCTTTCCTCTTTATCAATTTCTTCGGGTGACTGTAGCACAGAAACAAAACCAGAGCAGCCCTTACAGACAGGAACACTGCAAGTCTGCACAGTCTCTGCTGGCCACAGGCAGCCACAAAACTTCAGTGGCCCCATTCGTGTTCCACAGTACTGACAGTCACAGCACATGGGTTGTTTTCTGACCACAGAAAGCTGTTCTAGACCCTGAAAGTGGATCTAATCATTGTCATGATGTTGGAATGAAAAACACCATCCAGAATTTTAAAAACTCCAAAAATATATTTAGCATACAGCTGTTAAACATTGTCTGTGTTTATAGGAATTTTGGCCTCTGAATGAAATCACAGAACGGTTTGGGTTGGAAGGGACCTGAAAGACAATCCAGTTCCAGCCCCTGCCATGGGCAGGGACACCTCCCACCAGACCAGGCTGCCCAAAGCCCCATCCAGCCTGGCCTTGAGCACCTCCAGGGATGGGGCATCCACAGCTTCTCTGGGCAGCCTGTGCCAGGGCCTCACCACCCTGAGTGAAGAATTTCTTCCTAATATCTAATCTAAATCTCCCCTCTTTTAGTTTAAAGCTATTCCCCCTTGTCCTATCCCTACACCCCCTGACACAGAGTCCCTCCCCAGCTTTCCTGTAGCCCCCTTTAGGCACTGGAAGGCTGCTGTAAGGTCTGCCTGGGGCCTTCTCTTCTCCAGGCTGAACAACTTCAGCCTGTCTTCATATGAGAGGTTCTCCAGCCTCGTGGTCATGGCTCCTCTGTACTCGCTCTAACAGGTCCATGTCCTTCTTGTGCTGGGGGCTCCAGATCTGAACGCAGAGCTGAAGGTGGGGTTTCACAAGAGCAGAGCAGAGGGGGACAATCACCTCCCTTGCCCTGCTGGCCACTCCTCTGTTGATGCAGCCCAGGACACAGCTGGCTTTCTGGGCTGCAAGTGCACGCTGCCAGCTCATGGTGAGCTTCTAATCAACCACCACTCCCAGGACCTTCTCCTCAGGACTGCTCTCAGTCCATCCTCTGCTCAGCTTGTATTTGTGCTTGGGATTGCCCCCGCCCTGATGCAGGACCTTGCACTCCAGATAACAATTCTGAAATTAACACATCAAATATGTTATACTTAAAACACCTTTGAGGGTAACTTAGAAAATATTACCTATGGTGATAGAAGAAAACTGTGAAATAGTAAATGGAACCTGGAAAGTATTCAAAACACAGTCAGACCAAACAAAATTTTCCTTTGAGAAGGGAAGCTTCATGTTGAATTTTGGAATAACTCTTCAAATGATGTAAAAAAATAGAGCTAAGATTCAAAAGCATCATGAAAAATTGAGTTTTATATATAATGATTTTTTTTTAAATCTCTCTCTTCTTTCATGAGAAATCCAGCTGTTATAACACAGACTTCCTAGCAGAAATGAAATTGAGCAGCTCTGTATTCCTCTAAAAGGCTGCAGTAACATTAAATCATAGAATTATAGAATCGTTCAGGTTGGAAAAGTCCTCTAAGATCATCTAGTCCAACCTTCAACCTAGTACTGACAAGTCCACCACTAAACCATGCTACTAAGTTCTACATCTTATAGAACTACATCTATATCACATTTCTTGAAGACCTCCAGGGATGGTGACTCAACCACTTCCCTAGGCAGCCTGTTCCAGTGTGGCACAACCCTTTCAGTAAAGAAATTTCTCCTAACATCCAACCTAAATAAATAAAGACGCTTGTGTTTTTTTCACATTTCAATTGATATAAATCAAACAAAGTTAACATCAAGGCATCAATGGGGTACAGCAGAACCATTTTAATGGCACTGTCTTTACCCACGCACCTTTGTTTGTGCAGGCATCTTGGTCTGCGTTTTCACTGTGGTGGTCTCAGCTCTAGATGCATCGCTAGTTGTTGGTAACTTTGGAACTGTTCTGGATGTTGTTATCACTGTGCTATCCTCATCTTCTTCAGCACCTGGAGGCAAAAGAGGTGACATTTTATTGACTTGTGAAATTCTTCCAGTCCTATTACATTTTTATTACAACAGTGAGGGTAGGTGTGCTCATACAGCCAGCCCTTGTTAAATGGCCTACAAAACAACTGTTAAGATAGAAATGTGAGTGCAACCAGTGTGCCCTAAACCATCAGGGGGATGTTTGCCCCAGCTGATCCCATGAAAGAGGAAGGGGACCATCAGCTGGATCAAGGAGTAACCAGGAAATTACAAGGATGGTTTTGAAACAGAAGAAACCAGCCTGAAAGGAAGTATGAAGAATGCTTGAATACTTGTAACAGGGGGAGGAACCCTGCAGTGGAAGCAGCAGCCATCAGAGCTGGTGAGACCCTGTCTGAGATGGCCCCGTGGCACCTCCAGGTCTCCCGTGGGAACCAGCACCCTGGGGCACAGCAGGGGTGTGTGGGCATGTGGCCCTGCACGCCCAGACGAGGGGAGCTTGCACACCTTTTGGCCTGCGAGGGGGATGTGAGTGTGCACTCAAATCTGATACTGTGGTTATCCATTGTGTCACTGATATTGATCTTGAAGGTATAGTTCAATGATGGGCAGTTAATTACGTGTCATAAATCCGTTGATACACTACTTCAATTCAGATTTGACTTAAACTACATGAACCGGGCAGTTTTTCTGTGTGATGCACTGCTTTGACAACAAAAAAAGCCCTCCTCTACAGCAGACCTGTTAAACCCTTAACTATAAAAACCAAGTAGCTTCTGTCTACAAAAATATTGTTACTAGTTTATATTTCAGTCTCTAGAAATTCACATTTTTCTCAACTCCACATAATGCAAAAGCCTTTTTCTTTTGACATAAAGGCTAAGAGGACAAAAAATTACCTAAAGATGACCTTACATTTCATTTCCTCAACATTCAAAGCCCTGCTGGAGTATGAAGGCTCCTTTAGAACAAGATAATGGACAGGTCTAATAAATACCCTTCAGTGATACTGGAAGGGAGAAGACACAGACAATAGCCTAAATTATTGCTAGGGCTGAAAGAGGAAAAGAATAGATCTATTCTTGCACCACTCCTTAGGAATCTCAGGATGTGTTCTGCTCATTATAGACACCGGTTACCCAAATAACTATTGGGTAATATGTCCAGCGAATGTTTGTAAGAGTAATATCCAACAAATAAAAATATATCCACTTACAACAGAATAGTATGACTCACTTGTTCCAAACTGACTTTTATCTTATTTTTCTAGAGAACAGGCTGAAAATCCAAGCACAAAAGCGAAAGCTTGAATTATGCGCATTCAAGCTTTGAAAGAAAGGGTGTTAACAAGACAGTAGCTCAGACAACTCTTGTACAGTAGAAAAGAAAATGTGAAATAATTAAAAAAGTAGTATATGAAAGCTGCCATCACAGAATCACCGGAAAACTATTCAGAAATACCAAAATTACAATGCAACCCTCAGAATAAAGACCTCACAACAAGAATCAGGTGCTTTCCTGAAATGTTACTCAAAGATCAAAAACCAACATCCTGCTGCAAAACAAAGGTGAAGAAAGGCATCCAACAGGAACATTTTTCTGTCGTTGCCTCAAGAGTTTTCTTTGAAAAATAAGAGCCCAATGGATAGTTCAGCCTGCTTTACCTTCCAAGTTCCTCCAAATTATACAAGACTTTCACAGTCAAGGAAATTAAAATTTATGATCAGATTAGAGATCTGATAAAACAGACTTTGAGAGTACAGAACTTTTTTTTTTTCTCCTCTATGAAATGATATATCCCATTTAATCACAACTGCTCCTCCAAATTCTTAAATGCCACCTTTGCTTCAGGCAATAGTTCTATCTGCCAGATAAAATGGTGAGAGTTACAGGTCTGAAACTCTCTGATTGCGGAGGATACAGGTCTCAGGTCTCTCAACAACTGGGTGACTAACCTAATCTCTGGACTGGTCACTAGACTTGTGCCATAGGGACCCAACTCCTCCTCTGTATGGCCTCAGGGAAGTCCTGACAATCTCCAAAACACTGAGGCTGCTGTCCTCAAGGCCTGACTCAGGTACTGGCTCAGACACATCTCTGTAGCTCCTGCTTTCTAATTAGTTTTATCTAGACAGGTCTATGCTTGGCATGGAGTAGGTCTAAACAAGAGGAAGGCATTTCCTTTCCTAAGCAGACCAAAACATTGTCAGAATTGCCTGCAAATAGGACTGGGAGATCAAAACCAAACACAAAGAGAAAACCTCTCTAATGCTCTCCACAACATAGGAGTAGAATTTTATACAGTATTGTGTTCTCTAAAAGTGAAAAAAGCAACAACAACAAAACAGATCAGTCCCCCTCTCCAAATCCAAGTAGAAAAGAAAAATCGTACAGAGTGTCATGAACATAGCTTCATACTAGGCTGTTAAGAGGAATACTAGGAAGTGGTCAGAGTATAAGAGTGATTTTCAAGAGGATGAAGGGAACTCTCTCTTTAGAAGGTTTCTGGAACTAGCCAGCTTGGAGACAGTGCCGGGCATTAAGTGCCTTGAGATCCTCTACAAATAGGTACAGCCCCCTTAGTGACAGCACCACAAGAACCCTGCAGTAATTAAATCCATATCCGTCTCTCTCAACTCCAGTAAGGAGTTGAGAGCTCTCTACCATCTTTTATCCACTGCAGCTTCTTCAGGATTCCCAACTACCTTCACAGTGGACAAAATAGCTCTAGATTGTGCTGTAGGAAATAACTAATACAGCCCTAAGTGACGTGCCTATTCTTAGCTGCCCCTTGGATATCAGGAACACAAATGCTCCTTAACCCTCTTGCTGCTTGAGAAAACTTGTCAGCAAATCAAGACTGTGCCAGCTTAAGTTATTGTATACTACAAAAAGCTGATGGTAGTTAGCACTCTTACTTGCCAAGTAGCCAGTGATTAACTCTTCCTACCAAACAATCCAAGCATTTCACTCTGTCTTTTGGCATCACGACTGTTTGCTGTTGCACTTCTCCCTCTGGGAGTACTGCCACCGCAGGCAAGCCTGGCATAAGGTGGGCACACACAGACCCAGCATCTATTTCACACCTTCCATCTCTATCATCATGACACATCCCTGACTGGCACTTTTTTAGTAGGTTTATCTCACTCTGATTCACACAACAAGCCTCCAGCCCAACCCTTAATCAATACAGCATTAGACAACCAGGGATGACACTGTGACTGTAATACTTGTGCCCTATCAGGGAGCTGCAGCTGAAAGAAACCGTGTGCATGCATGTCCTGTCTCTGTCAAGTCTCACATGAGGAGGAAAAAAATAAAATCCAAAACTTGAAGAAAAAATAAAAGCAGTCCTAACTAGCTACGCTGAAGTAGAAGATTCTGTCCAGCACAATAAAAAACTTGCTTTCAAACAGGACAGATCACCGTAGCCCCACCATGACCCTGCCATCAGGCTCCAGAACTGCTGTCCAGCCATGAACAAGGACTCCTGTTCTGGGTTTCTTGGAGGAGCTCCAGCCCCACCACCATAACTTGCCTCCAAGAACAGTCCCCAGTAACAATGCCAGCTCATCGTGAGCTAACCAAAACATTCTCAACTCAGGCTGCTATTTGCCAAGAATTATTAGGGTAGGAGAAGGGGAAGCAAAAACCTGAACCAGATTCTAATATGTATTGCACAGACCAGGAACAGCTTAAAAGACTGAAGAATCAGATACTTTTCCAATGAGCTTGCAGACAAACCTGGTAGAGATGGTGCCTTTCCTGGACATAAGTGTAGTCATGCTGCTTAGCAGCTACTGCCAGGCAAGTCCAGAGCTCAGTTAAGATCTTTCACGCCATAGCTAAAAATACCAGTAGTTAATAACATTTCAAGTTGTGTATAGGCAGGAAAACTTTACAACTATTAGAGAGTGTCCAAAGGAGCACTACAAAGATGGTGAAGGGGTCAAGAGGGCAAGATGTATGAGGAGCAGCTGAGGTCCCTTGGTTTGCTCAGCCCAGAGCAGAGCAGGCTGAGGGGAGGCCTCATGGCGGCCTGCAGCTCCCTCACGAGGGGAGCGGAGGGGCAGGCGCTGAGCTCTGCTCTCTGGGGACAGCGACAGGACCCGAGGGAACGGCATGGAGCTGGGACAGGGGAGGGTCAGGCTGGGGGTTAGGGAAAGGTTCTGCACCCAGAAGGTGGTCGGGCACTGGGACAGGCTCCCCTGGGCAGTGGTCACAGCAGATGCCAGCCAGAATACAAGAAGTGTTTGGACAATGCCCCTCAGACATAGGGTCTGATTTTGGGGTTGTCCTGTGTGGAGCCAAGAGCTGGACTTGATCCATGGGGGTCCCTTCCAACTTGGGATACTGTATGATTCTATGGTTTTATTATTATGCTATATATGAACACCTACACTAAAACAAGTGTTGATGGAAGAGGCATCTCCTCAGTTAAGTAGACTGCAAAAAAGAAACAATATACTCATTAATTCACTACGGACTTTCTACTGTGGATACAGGACCACATGGAAGCAGAACACAGCCCCTTCAAAAACCGTTGACCGAAGGATTCAGACTGAATAGTTAGATAAATGAAACTGAGTGTAAGGAAGAATAAAGAGGCTATGAAAGAAAAGTGGAAAAAAAAAAAAAAAAAAGCAGGCCACCATCACCTTTTTTGATCTCCCTAGAAAAAGCCCTCAGCCAAATTTTAGTTTGAAATGTGTCATACTTACAGTGACATTTGCCCATGTTAATGCCACTTGCAAACCTGCAAGGGCATTAACAGTGGTGCTGACAATTTCTGTCTATCTCCACAGGCCTGGTGGCAGCTAGCAATTTTCATACCAAGGAAAGGAGTCAGCACGCTGTCATCTTGGATCTGTTTGCTTGGAGTGGAATAACACAGCAAGAAAACGAGTCTTGAGTAGGAAGCCTCTTGCAGCTAGGAACACTACATCACTGAGTATCAACTAGAGGAAGCCACATTCAACAGAGTATGAGGAAAATTCATCATTGGTACAACCCCAGGACACTTTCTACCTCACAAAATGGAGATAGCAGTAAGTATATCTAGACTCGCTCTCCTAAGTGTAGGCTGTGAGGCTAAGCAGGGGAAAGGGGATGACAATTTCCTTCCCTCTTAAGATTTTTTTTTTCTTGAGGATTGAACATTGCTCAGAAGAGTGTTTGAACTTAGACCTCTTCTTTTGTTCAAAAGGATTAGATTTTGGTACTGTCACATGTGCTCTTTGGAGGGGCATCCATATAGTCTCAGCTTATAATGAGACTTCTTCGACTTTCTTACAGGAAAGAAAGAGAGATTGCCAGAGGTCACATGAGGTGCCAGAGCTCTCAATTTTCTTGGCGCGTTATACACTCCATCTTCCATCCATAGCTCAAGGCTGAGCACAGGAAAGGAGAGAGGAGAAAGTAAAGGCATTACTGTTGGTGATGTCTAGAGGAACTTTCTGTCCTTCAGGATCCGCTTCTTCTACTTAGATGGGTTAAAGAAGTCTGAAGCCAGTTCTTTTGAAGTCTTTCCACTTCAAAAAAAAGCGATGCGTTTTCAATCTTCCATATAAGAAACTGCTAAAATGTCACAGACAGATGAAAACAAAAGAAAACAGACCCTTCTCCATAACTATGTTCATGCTCAACCTATCTCCTTTCCTGAGGCTTACAAAGTCACCAGCACCTGAAGACGTGACAGAATGCGATGGCAATTTTCTTAAAGATTAGAATTTTACTTAGACTGTATGAAATCACTGAACTGTAAATTCTCTTCCCTCCTCCCCCCCAGAAGAAATCTGAAATTCTCCCTCAAAGATGTCTGCAGCAAGGCGGTCTGATTAAGTCTCTGATCACACTGGAACATAAAATTCACCTTGTGGACGGCTTTGAAATGCTGGGTCTCACTCAGGTGACAGTGGCCAATGAGCATGAATTTGTCTGACAGCAAAATCAGACTTTTGCAGACCTCATTTTAACAAATCTTTGAACCTCCAAAAGAAAGGAAAAACAAAAATCCCTCTGAAAAATCTCAGCTGCAGCTTACAACAGCAGCAAAGACAAGGTGCTACAAAAAAGGGCTCAACCTTTAAAGATTCACAAGTACATATAAACATCGAAAGACAGATTACAAAAGTGCACACCAAACAAACAAGTAGCAAACTTGGAAAATACATGGGACTTCCACAAAAGCACAGCAAATACTAACAGCAACAAGGAAACGTCTCTCCCAGATCTACCATACAATCACGTACCTAGCTTTTAAAAGCTGGAGTCTCCCAGCCAGTCTAGAGACATTCCATAAAGAGGCTTTCTAAGAGAAATGATTAATGAGGTTTCACTGACAGTTTTTTGAAGAATGATGAGCTAGCTACACGTCTCTAATGAGTGTTTAAGTCTGAGAATTCAGTATGTTATGTTTATGAATTTCTTTATCCACTGTATGGATGTAATTAACTCAGGGAAAACTGTCATGTCTTCGGCAGTTTCCAGATTTCTAAATTTAAAAGAACAACAACAAATAAATGGACACTATGTTTACGTGAACCTGAAAGCATATAAGAGAAAACAAGATCGCTGCTGCTATGTTTTCATACAGACTGCTAAATTAGCATTATGCCAAGGGAGAAGTAAGCTTTCTCTAATCCTTACTTCTAAACTCCAGAGAGATCTATGCAGAAACAAGGAGGGAGAGCAGAGAGAAAATAACATGCGGGGAGGGGGGGAGGAGTGAAATGATGCAACTAAGGAGTAAGAGCAGAAAGTTAATATTTAAAACCTAGGCCTCAGGGGTGCTCAGTGCTCTGTAAATAGAGCACTGATGATGATACTGAAAGGATATCCAGCTCATACAGGAAAACTGCATAGCTTTTCCTTAAATAACTGTATTATTTCTTTCACATTTTAAAAATCCAATTTTGACATGTTATCTTACCTGAACCTGACCCAGAAGAATAATCATCATCATCAATTGGATAGACGCCTGATGCTTCTTCAACAGAGCTGTTGTCCAGGTATAAATCCTTATCAGAGGTCAAATCTGCTCTCTGAAAAACAAATAAAAGTGAATGGTTAGAAAGATAACAGCTCTCTAGCATAGCAGGCTTAATTTTCTCTCCTATTTCCAAGGTTGATATCAGTATACAAAACAGTTTGTCTTTTCAGTTTATGCAACACATTTGTTGAAGATGTTAAAGAAATTTGTAAAAATCATAGCATAAAAAATATCCAAGGCTACACAATGAAAACTTAGAAACTACCCAATCTGTGGGAAGCAAGTCTCCTTCAGATCACACTTCATCTCATTAAATGCATGAATGAATAAACAGGATTTGCAATACACTCTGAAGCGCTTCTGTAAAAAGAAAGAAGCAAATCCCAGGACTGAAACCCACTGTCAAGACCTCAAGTATACAAATCTAAGGGCTGTCATCTGAAGTCAGTCATTTGATCCCAAATGGGAAGCAATAAGCTCAGGAAACATCTCTGATGTACACTGAGCCAAACCTCACTGAACTCTTTATAAGTTAGAATGAGCAACAGGGCCTACAAAATACATATATTTAAAAGACAACGCTATTGATTAAGGATTATGACATTTCTAGATGGATCAATAGCACATTTACCAAATTCTGGTTAGACAAGCTACCTCAATTTCTAAATTGGGGCATCTCTCCTAAAATTTATCTTTAGCTTCAACAGGCTATAAAATTGGCTTCTTGTGACTTCCACCACAAGTCTATAAGTTATTTCCCCACAAAAGACAGATTGTGCTGTAATGAGCCACCAATAGAACGAGGTGTAAATAATCACTTCAGATTGACAATTCAGGCTTTGAAAGATTCAAAATGGTCTTCCTCCATAGCAGCTTGTGATTCCTCAGAGCATAACTACCCTACGGCAGCTATGTGGCTTTGATTACCAACAAGGTACCGTCTCTATGACTGCTGGTAATTTTACCATCGTTTTTGTGAACACGTTTGCCACAACTTGTTGAAAAAAGAAGTATGGCAGCTACCAATGGAGTTTTTTCAGGAAGCCCTTCTGTGCTGTGTGGGTGACGGAGCCCTGGCACAGGCTGCCCAGAGGCTGTGGGGTCTCCTCCTTGGAGCCCTTCAGAAGCCGCCTGGACGTGGTGCTGGGCACCCTGCTCTGGGTGTCCCTGCTTGGGCACAAGTGGCACCAGGTGGCCCCCAGAGGGCCCTGCCGGCCTCAGCTGCTCTGGGATTCTGTGAGTTATAAGGCAAAGTGCAATATTACACCAACATGCATCTCATGTAATCACCCCAAACTCCATTCTGAGTCCCAAGAGTTCCCAGCTGTGATTGCTTTTTACTGCATGGCATTGATTGGCCATTTTATTCAACAAAATATTCACTACAGCTTTCCTACAGAGGTACCAAACTGAGAAAGGAGTAACTCATGTATAAGACGACCCAAATCTGAGTTTCCAAGGTAATTTTTTCCCTTCAGGTGAAAAAACAACAACAGTATTTCAGAGTGACAGAGCTTTGCACTGGCAGTACCTACGGCTCTTCTAACAGCTCTGAACTAAAAAAGTATTACCCCTTTTTTCTTCTAAAGAGGGAAAAAATAAAACGGTGCTTGGTCAAAGTCTGCTCTTGGTACCGCAGCTATTACCTGCGGGATATGGGGTGGGGTGACGGATGTACGGACGGACAGACGACGACTGTTTTTAAGAGAGGTTTACAAAAGGCCTGCTCTCAGCTGCTGCTTCCAGTTCGCACGGTCTGCCTGGAGCTGGCTGCAGTCCAAAGCAGAAATTCAAGACGATGTCTGGTCACCATCAAGTGACTTAATTCCTTTAAAAGATGTCTCCAAAGGAAGCCTTCAAGTGCCTCGGTAGGTGCAAAGGTGGTATTGTAATTAAGGCTCAGCTGAGACCGCTTCCGTATAGGAAAACAACTCCCCGGTGCAGGACAGATATCCTGCTGCTGATCAGACTGCGACAATGGAGCAAGCCACTTCACCCCATTTTGCTTTCAGCCACCGTCCCAGTAGAAACAGCCCACTCCTCAGTATCAGGCAGGAAAAAACAAAGATTATTAAACGGAAATGCAGGTGGCTGGCAATGAGCACAGAAAAGGCACAGAGTATTCAAAAGGTAGCAAGGATAATAAATATTACCAACTCCAGGCTGGGAAAAAAAAAAATCTACCTGTAGAAATTTCGTAACAATGAAAATTGCCAACAGAAATTGGCAACGGCTGAGAAGCCGCCTGGGTTTGCAAATGGTAATGAATGAAAATAGGTCTGAGTGAGAACAGAGGCATCCCAACTCCATGCCCGGAATTTTTACTATTGAATAAAAACACAAACTTAACAATCAGCTTATTCCCCAGGCCATTTCCCAATTCTGTCAGTATCAGAAGCAAACTTAGCAGAACCGAACAAACAACAATTAAAAAAAAAAAAAAGAAAAAACAAATCAAACAACAACAACAAGCAGATGCCCCTCCTCCAAAACAAACAACCCAGTTTTGTTGCTCTTCCCAGCCTCACAGGAGTCAGCGAAGGCTGAAAAGACCCCTGACAAGTTCTTCCGAAGGCCCAGTTTCTGAAAGACGGCTGAGAAGCCAACCCAACCCAGCCCAAGCTTTGAGTGCCCTAGTCAGCCAGGCTCCCTACCATCATATTCACTCCATTTCTTTCAATGAATTATGGCTTTTTGGCTGCCAAAAGCTTTCATTTCTAGCTATGCCGAGATGTTTGTAAGATTTAAATCAGCTGAAAACAGAGGAACAAAAGTGGAAGAAAAAGCCTGGGTAGTTTTCAGCAGTAATTTTAGCATCCATTGTCTTTTATTCTGGGGATGCAAAGGACATACAATGTGAAAAATTATTGGATATCTTGTGTTGTGGGTGGCACGACGCCATCAGAATGAGAAAGCTGTTCCTCAAAGACACTTATAGATCTAGTACACTGTTTACTATATGGAGAAATAAATGTAAGAGTGAACCCCAAGTGCACTCAGATTAGACCTCAGGCTCCATCTGAGGAACACGCTTTGCAGCTTCTCTGGACAGAAAGCCCCTTGTTTCAGCCCATTTCGTGTACAAACAATTCTCCCCTGTATAACCTGGATAGGACACAACCCCCCTCAAAGCAGAGGGGCAAAGAAGCAACCCCTGGTTTAAAAATCCCTGGGCGTTGGCAGACAAATGCACTGCATTGACCCCATGTAGCTAGAGTTAGGATGGGAGCATCCCCTCTACACCCACACCTCGTGTCTCTTTTCCCAGCTGCTCAGCAGCACGCAACTCCTTTAGTCCACTTGGAACAGAAATTGTCTTAAGAAATAATAAGAAGAAGGAAAAAAAAAAAACAATACAGAGTTAACATTTTTGCACAGCCATTAAAAATAATTCCGTAGAGATTAAGCTTAGAAAAATGAGAGCCGGTTAATAGGAATAAAAGAATACTTCATGGTGCTTAAGTGAGTATCAAGCACTGAAGCTAAGCTTTGCAATTTTATGCTATGTAAAATGAATTTGATTTAATATTTGCTTGACAAATGTTTTCTTGCTTGTCAGCTGGGAATCCAAGGGGGCCCGTGGACCAATTCCAGGGTGTCCAGAAAAGATAAGTTGGAAAAATGAGCCTATTGTCAGCATGCTTGCACAGAGAAAGGTCTCTACTAGCACTTTAATGCATTTAGGAGAAAAATAACTTTGCAAATTCTAACTCCATGAATCTTCTGTAAGTTACTCCGAAGGCCAAATATTTAAGGGGCTATTTCCCATGGCTAACAATTGAATTGATGGCCCTCATGTCACTTTTATGTAACAGCATTATTTTCAGTTCTATTAAAACGGCAGGAACACCAGGCAAGGATGTCTGTTATCAGTCCTTTAATCTGGCCCTGAAGCCACAAAAACTCCTCATTACCTCTTGAGAGAGATTGCATTCTCGTCCATCATTGTTATCCCACTTACTTTTTTATTCCAAGAATATAACGCTGCAAAATCCTGTGACCTGAATACTTCACATGCTACATGCCAACGATCACTGATTCCTGCCTGGTTATTGACTAAACTGGCATAAATCTAAATCTCGTGGGTGTAGTGCAGATTAGCACCCATCAAGTATGAGAAAGAAGATACCCCCATACCAGTTTTATGTTGAATTTGAAATCTCAAAGTCTTTATTTTAGTAAAACTTAAATTTGTAATGATTTTTAGGTTAATAGATTCAGGATCATCCAGGACATCCTAAAAATAAGAAACAACAACCAAAAAACACCTCTCATTCTGGCACAAAATGAGAGGAAACAAAAAACTCCTCTGACTCATCATCTTAGGAAAGGCATAAATCATTAATCAAAATTGTGATGGCAAAGATTAAAAACAATCCTCAGACAGCTGTAGGGCTACAAATGGATGGCACACATTTATTTATGTATTTAAAAACAAAAACAAAAAGTAAAGATTGCCCTGTACTAGCCATTCCCTTTTACAGGCCTGTTGTTGCAGTCAGTCCTCCCATTAAGTGGGGATGATGTAGGAGCAAGACATTAAAGACATGTATGCCATAAGGATGAAGCCAAGAAAGCTGGTGTGAGGAGCAGTGGAGAAGAAAGAGGAGGAAGTCATGTCTACCACGCATGTCGTGGCTGTTTGAAACAGCAATGAGTAACTGACATATGGAAGGAAACATTTTATTACTTACAGATGCACTCAAATTTCTCTCTCTCCCTTTTTTGGTGTATCTATGGGATAGAGAATTTGAGGTTTGCAGCAAGGTTATTAATGGTACATTGCCTCCCTTTTTCCCCAGATGGAAATCTTTTAGATGTAACCCGTTTAGTATGCACAGAACCAGACTAATATTTTAAAAGTGATTTTTTTTAAAAGTGATTTTTTTTTCTCTAAGCCAGAAGGCTCTAAAAATTTGCAAGCATTACAGCTGTTGATTAAGTCAGAAATTTCATATGTAAGGTAGAGAAAGGAAAACACATTTTCCTCTTCTATTAACAGATTGTGCTGTTCAGTTAGCGTAGGTATAAAAGTATGTTCAGCTGATGATTCTTAGTTAATCAAAGTGAGTTACTGTCCATATATACTGCCTTTTTGGAAAGCTAAATACGTGAATAAATTCATCTAAAGCCTGAGGGCCACTGCACAGACTCCCACAGAAAACTGGAGAAAAGGAGAAGGAGAAACTGTGCTTGTAGGCTTCCTGCAAAAGGACTGTGATCTGTGCCCTCACAGAAGCTGGTCCTAACACACCTCAGCCACATCACTGCTGATCCCAAAGCCAGCAGGCATCTTGCTAATGCTGCTTGCTGTTTGTCTTCCCTCATTACATCAGAAACACTGGTGAGACCGTCCCCTAAAGAGTTTGTTAACTTGGTCCAGGAATACAAGTCATGATTGCCCAGAGAAGCCGTGGATGCCCCATCCCTGGAGGTGCTCAAGGCCAGGCTGGATGGGGCTTTGGGCAACCTGGTCTGGTGGGAGGTGTCCCTGCCCATGGCGGGGGCGGGGGACTGGGTGGGCTTTCAGGTCCCTTCCAACCCAAACTGTTCAGTGATTCTGTTTGAAACAAGTATCTCTCCTTTTTCCCAGAGAAACGTGCTACCCAGAGCTCCTCTTGCCATTTCCATCATGTTACTTTTCCCGGGGATGAGTTGCTGACAGCTCCGATAGTGCTCACCCCACTCCTTCAGCCTGGGCACCTCTGTGTGGCCTGCCTGCACCCTGCTACCAACACATGGTTTTGAGGGAGATTCAAGATTGGACTCTCCAGAAGTATTTTCCACAGTCTTACTACAGATGCCTTTCTTTCCATTCAATGACATGTCCTACAGCTGGGCACAAAAGGAAAGAAGTACTACTATCAAGGTAGCCCCTCCTATTTCCCTTCAAGGTTGTGGTAGCCACTTTTAAGCACTCACAGGCCAAATTCCTCTCAGCAAAAGCCAACTGTAATGGGACCTAAGGCAGAAACGGTGGCGATGTAGCTTACAGTGGTGGACTGCTATGGGATTTAAAAAAAAAAGAAATAGAGTACTAATAATTGGCAATGTAATTTATGCGCAACACTCCAAGGGGTCCCCATTTTCTTCCTTGGAGACACTACGCTGCCTGTACAAGGGTGACATTAGCAGGGTGGGTATTGGCCATAGGAAAGCTGCCCCACACAACAGTTAGGGCAATTGCAGTCATAGCACAAGCCTTCTTTCCATAACAACAAGCATCAGACTGAATTTTGCTAGTTCCAGAGCCA
This sequence comes from Nettapus auritus, assembly GCA_011076525.1. Taxonomy (NCBI): domain Eukaryota; kingdom Metazoa; phylum Chordata; class Aves; order Anseriformes; family Anatidae; genus Nettapus; species Nettapus auritus. The sequence goes on along the minus strand of CM021766.1, from coordinate 134,928,086 downwards.
GCATTTCGTAGGGACACGACCATCTGCTTTGCTCATTTCCCCTGAATCATTTCTGACACAGTAGCCATCTCCCAGCTCTACCTCAGCACTGCACAAAACCCCGTCAGCGCTCCCCAGGGCCGCTGACTTTCAGTGCCAGTCCTGCTCATCCGCAGACGCGATGTGAAAACCAGCCTCGCGTCAGGAACTGCCTGTACCGCGCTGCTCCGGCCCCCTGCCTCCCCCACCGTCATTTTTGGCCAAGGAAACAACAAGGCTGGATTTCAGCGACTCGTTCCTGTACAGCTGATTTCCAAAAGGGGTTTTTAAAAGCGTAGAGGACGTTCGCTGCCCTTTCTCAGGTAAGGGTGAAACAGCACGTCGGCTTTGTACGAGTGTCCCCACTAAATCCAGCACCATCAGCAGCCCGGCCTGGTGCAGCCTGGTGCGGTGCCGGCACCACACGCCAGGAAGATTATTGACACTGCTTGGGTCTCGTGTGGGAGAACTTCCTGATGCTGCACAAAGCCATAGCTCTGGGCTTCGAACCTCCCCTGACGGATGAAGAAAGCATCTGACCATTTGTGGAAAAGTGTTGAGCCCAAAATAAACACGAGTTGTGAAAAGTGCCTCGCTACCGCGAGCGCTCAGCAGCGGGAGTTTACCCAACGAGCTGATTTACAGAGATTGCCTGACGTCGGAGCCAAGAGTCAAAATATGTGTGCTTTTAAGATGCACACAGTCTGTTACGCCAGGCTAATTACCAAAACAGAGGCGTATTTGACAGCGACAGAATTAATAAAAACAACTTTCACTGGTGGCAGGCATTTCAGCAGCCTCGTAGCTCGTGCTGAAGAAGACAACACCACAACCATGGTGCTCATGGGGAAATACCTGAAGGCAAAGAGCACCCCAGGGTGAGGAGACACGAACAAGCCACCACCATCTCAGCCACCCTTTGCTGATGGCCACATACCAAAGCAATGTTGCAGTCGATAGATTGTGGTTCACGCTCTAACAAAGTCACAGAAATTTGTGTGTCTGTTTTCTAACAATCATCTGCGCCTTCAGAAATATACCCAAATGTGCAATTGCACGCCGTATGGTACATTATGTGATAACAGAACTTAAAATGATAACAGGAAAACTTGTTCAAGCTTAATTGGAATTGGTTTTCTTCCCATTAGAAAGACTCACAGATCTCTATAGCGAGTCTTTGGCCTGCTTACAGTTTTGGAGCTGAGGCTTGTCCTGCCTTGAGGAGAAAGATAAATGTCCTCTAACGTTCTGGCCTGTTTGAGGTAAATTCCAATGGAAAAAGCTTCTATCTTTCCACTTCACACAGCATCTGACTTCCAGCTGTGCATCATTTATCCACTAGATCAAACTTCTTCTCTGTTAACCCATTTCCTTGTCCAGGAGCTGTGCTGCCCAGGGTGGGACAGAGGTCACTGTACAGAGATGCAGGAGGGAGGCAAGCAAGCACTGCAGCAGGTAGGGATAGAGCTTTCATTTTTACCATGAGTACCAATCTGGGACAAAGAACAGAACAAAGACCTTGCTCCATGCACTCCAGCTGCAACAGATACATAGGAGGTGAGTAACAGAGAGCTTCAGTTATCCAACAACCCCCCCAGGCTATTCAACCAGACTTTAGCCCATGTGCAGATGTATTGAAGGACCACTAGCTGTGCAAGACCAGAGGTGGGTCTGCCCCTACAAGAGATGGCTTCATTACCTACCCTGCAGAAGATACCTGTATCTTCACTTGCTTATGCAGAATCTTCTGAAACAACAAAGCTTTGCTTCTCTGGACCTCTGCCATTGCTATACCCCAGACAAGAGCAGCTCCTCATTAGGGCAGTCTTCTCAGCTGTCCCACAGCCTTAACCCACAACTCAGCAAGTAAAAGTTACCTACATTACAGATATGCTGAAAATCCTGAAACGGCAGCATTTTATTTTCTTTCTACAGCACTCAAAACTTCCTGCTGTTCTAGGCCCCAGAGGGGAACAGAAGTTGTGTGGTCAGACTCCCTCTGCAGAGGCTACAGGTTAGGACCAAGAAACCCTCCTAATCCAATTACCATATAGATTTACTCCAACCATTACTTAGGAATGATGGAGCATAAGACAAATCTGATATAAACAAACAAACAAAACTACAAACAAACAGTGCTGTTTACATGAAGCCTCTGATTTTATATTATTTTGTCATTACTTTGCACCCGCAGACAATTCTCTCCGTGAAACCCAGAACCAAACACTGCAGTTTAGTTGTCTCCTTTACCTTTGAAAGCCTCAAGACTGCTTAACAGTCAGGGTAGAGTGTGAAGCAATTCTAGCTTCCCACGTAAAAGTGAAAGTTTAACGCCAAAGTTTCTCTGGGAATCCCAAAATTAAAAGACTCAAAGCTCTCGCAGCCTTCATGCCAAGCCGTCAATCAGTACAAAGAACAGTTTATTCTTCAACTCTGCCTTTGACGTAGGCACAGTATAACAGGGAAACTATTTGAGATGGGCTACAGCTGAATCAGCTTCCAAAGTGCTACTCCAGACTGAAATATGAAAGGGCAGTGTGCAGGCGAACCGGCATCAGCAGCTAGCAGCCAGCACTGTGCATCACAGATTGATTTATCTCAATTAGCATAGCAATTTTCTGCACGTTTCCCAAAAAGCACTGATCAGTTTCACCAAAAATAGGATCGAAAAACACCATGCAAATCGTTGTCATGGCTCAAAACGCTAATCAGTTTCTTCAGGACACATCAGCCCATGTGCAGACGGGTTAAATTTAAGGCACAGCCGTGACCGAGAAGCTAAATGAGTTCCTCTGAAAGCGCTGAATGAAGAGGTTAGGGTGTCTTCGAGTCGCTTGTCACCAGCCTGACCCTAATGGGAGATGCAGGTAACTTTTGCAGTCCAGTTCCTAACTACACGTACCTGCCCCAGTCAGTGCTTTTGATGTGCGTTGGCTTTTCCATCCACGCCTCCCCTCTCCTTTTATGCTTTACCGATCCTTTTTCCTAATCAATCAGAGGAACGAACACATATTTTCCTCCCTCCTCTTGAGAATGTGGATGAATGATTAAAGCTGCCAGGGCAACCTCCTTGGCATGCATGCCAATAACTTCCCACCTAATAGCCTTTCCTCTGCCTCAGTGCCCTGGCCCACTGGTGATTACTGCAATCCCTTGAAGTGGTCAAATTGCAGGGCAGCCCCCTTGGAAACCTATTTGGAACTGTTCAAGCTCATACCAAAGAATGATGTTTTTAATACAGATTGTTCTTTTTCGAACCCTACAAAAGCAGCTGTAATCAATCGTAGTGGGAGCACTGCAAACCTCCACTAGTTTCAAAAGCCCCATATCGATTCCTTTCCAGTCCATGGATTTCAACAAAATAACCCCATGTGAGGAGTCCACAATCAAATAACACAAAATCGTTTAAATTAAGATATTTTGCCACTAGTAGCAGCAATCTGCAATAAGCTATCTCAATCAATTACATTCCTTTAGAAAGAACAGGCAGATTGCATATAAAACAAATACATTATTCAAGTTACACTGAACGCCAATTAAATATTACCAGTAAAGATTATACATTGCACCTGAAGCTTGTCAAAGGTGATGAGGAATCAGGCTTCACAGTTTAAAGACTGATTATTTGCACTTCTTGAATGCAGCACGGTGAGCAAGCATAACCTGTTATTCAATAGACAATTAGTCTTTGAACAAACAAGGTCCACGGACCTCAGCGGGCACTTCTGTTTGCCAGATATAGCCAGCAGACTCCGGTGACGTTCCACCAAAGCTCCCTGCAGGTGAAAAACAGCCACTGGTAGATCTGAAATCTGTTTGATCTTTCTGAAATTGTGTGCTATCGTAGTAACCGCCTGAAGGAACTTCCCTCCCTCCAACAAACATGTGCAACACATTTCAGAAGATGGTCAAAAACTGCTCTAAACTAAGAGAAACCCTGGACCATTTAAAACAGATATGGATGCTGGTGGTAACACATCAATATCCTGGGCTCACTGGAGTCTTACTCAAGGAAAGTAAAGCTCTAGTAAGCTTTAAGAATGCTTAGATGAAATGCTACACTCTCAGTTTTGTTTCAACAAGGTGTACAGGCTGTGCCCTCAGCATGAGAGAAGAATCACCCTTCGAATAAGTACCTTAAAAAAACATATCACACAAATCATCATCTTTTATATTACTTGGGGTGCTACCAAACAGTGAAGGTTTTCCACCAAAAAGTGGTACTGCCTAATGATATAAAATGCAAATTGAGCTGCAGTTTAATGTGAACTTTGTGTAAACCAGCGGAACAGACTGCATGTGCTGTCTTCTTCCTTGGGTCCATGGAAATCATCGCTTCTGCATGTGTTCAGGTAACTATTTCCACCTGGTCAGGTGGTGGCTGGAAGTGCAGAGCTAAGGGATCAGTTTGTCCTCGGTCAGAACTGGTAAATCTGAAATTGGGTTAAATTTATCCAGGAGAAACCAAGCAGACAAATGGTATCACTGCTACTTTCTGTTTCTCGGACAGAAACAGCAAGCAGAAGACACGAAGAGACCGGGTTCATCCTCGTGAGATACCACTTTGTATCCCAGATCCCCAAACCGTAAGACAACAAACAACTTTATTGTGTTTCCAGGTGCCAACCAGTCTAACACCCACTCATCTCACTGGTCTACAAGATTAAGTTGTTGGATTCGGCGCTCTGATCCCATCTTACTTCACTGAATTTCTGCTACAAAGGCTCGGTGTTCATATTCCCTTTGATGTGTACAAAGATAAGAGATGAATTTACTTCAGATGGGATAAAACATCACTCTAATAACTTCTTCTATAAAAGTGGTTGAGTGAAATCAGAGATACGGCAGCTTGCACAGGCGGCACGGCATCAGGAGCAGTCTTCTGTCTGGTATGCAGCCCTTCAGGCACGGCTCCCCTGCTTCCACCAGGGAGAAAAAAAGGCTGGGGCACCCCGGCAAGCCCGCCCGGCTCCCCAGCCCGGGACGACAGATGGGGGGCTCCCTGCCTGCAGCCCCAGCCAGCTTCCCAGCCAGGAAGTCGGGGAGAGGAAGAGAAAATGAATCAGGTAGTCTCTTGTGAATACATAGGAATTGCTCAAATTAAAAGTTTCAGCCGGAATTACACAAAGGGCCACCCTTCAGTGAGTTATAATTTTTCATTTTAGAGCACGGGCAAGAAAGCTGCTGCTTTACCTGGAGGACCACGGAAATGAAAACAAAGTTCCTCCCAGTTATCACGAGTGCCTACCTTCAAGGAAAAATGGCTTAAAATAAGCTTTCTTTATATTGATTACCTTCAGATGGTGCTGTAAAAATAATCCTATAAACAACTAGAAAAAAAAAAAGAATATATTCCCTTCCATAATAAAGGGAAATTTGCTTCCCTTGATTTAAAGGAAAATAAGCCAGGTAAGTTGTCTGACAGCATTTTTGACAGTCACAAACCTGACTGAAGAGTAAAACACAACAAAGACTCTTAATTATATTTAATATTTGTCAACAAAGCACTAAACAACTCTTTTTTTTTTCTCCTAGCATTCATACCTGAAATCAGAGATCTGCTGAAGGGAACTAGGATTTCACTGTTTCTGCAGCCAAACCCTGACCCTGCATAAAGATGTCCCAACACCATCGATACGAGGTTAGCCGCTCTCTGCAATCTCTACTGCCTCATCAACAGTCTACAGCTTTTAAAAATCCATACGCCTACAAAACCTCCTGGAGCTGCTGCACATTGAGGATTTCACAGCATTATTGACCTGGGCAGCCTCTTTATCCTCTGTAAGTTATTTTAAGCAACTTTCTGCCAGCAAGCAAGTCTCTTTGTTAGGCTTTGCCTGCATTATTGCTAAAGCCCTGCTTACAATACAGCACAAAACTGGGAGGTACCAAGCAGAAACCAGAAAGGGGTCTGTCAACTTCCATTTTAATTTTTTTTCTTCCTTATTTTCATGATACACTTGCAATATCCTACAGATCACTGCGCTGCTGCCAGGAGTCTGGATAACCACTTAAGCTGCCTCCCGTGAGGGGGCAACATGAATGCACAGCAGAAGAAACAGACCAAATCCATGTCTTTTCTAAAGCATGCAATTTAATTTGTACACTTTTTTTTTTAGTATCTATTGTAGAGAAACAGAAGCTAGCAAATGTATTTACCTACTCAGTAAGAAAACACAGCACCTGGCTTGGGGGGTGAGCAAGTGAAGAGGAAAAAGAAAGGTAAATTTCTCAAAAACCAAACACTAAACGTTATTCGTAAATCCCTTCTCAGATAAAGGTTGCCAGTTCGAGGGCCGTATTTCTGCGGCACGGTAGGAAAAGCAAACCTCAACCCTCCACACATCAGCACACATCAGAAAGCAATCTCAGCCTTCTGCGGGCTCGTGCCTGGAGGTATCAGCCGAGAAGCCAAGTGCCAGCACAGCAGTCTTCCCTGAATTATAACCCATGGATAGGCACAGGGCGAGCAGCCTATTCTCCTCATTGGGCATGCCTTCAGAGCTTCCCCCTCTCTTCTCCCCTCCCAAATTATCAAGGCATATCCATGCTTCCTCTACCTTCCTACTCAACAGAAATACTTTCACGGTGAGCAACTCTGGGCTTGGGGTCAGGTCAAAGCTCTTCCCGTGGGCCTGCCCGCCAAGGTCACATCCCACAGCTGAGACCGCTGAGCTGAACGTGCGCCCGCTGCCCCGGAGCTGCGCTCTGTGCATTGCTGCATCAGCAGGGCTCTTGGGTTTCATATCAACAGCACTTCACGGCATGGAATAATCATGTAAATCGTGACGGCTGAGGAAAACTTTCTGTTCTTCGACAGCAATATCCTCCAGCAAATGCAAAAGCAGGGACATGGCTGCAACAAGGATGGTTTTAGCTGCCATGGCTATTTGCCTATGAGTCCGCACGTTATCTACAAAAGCTCACCCTTTCACTTCTGAGTTTCATAACTTGAAAGCCGGTGTGGCCAGCGACCCTTCGTGTCATCAGAACTGGTATTCCCTTGTTAAATCGGTACCTTGCTGAGCGAAGGGAAAGAAGAAATGTTTAAGTCGCCTATTCAGTAAAGTCTGCAAGTAGAGAACACCTTTTAACTAGTGTTTTATGGAAGCAACTAATTCAGCGTTGGCATCTTTCTTTTCCTTAACATAGCTAGGTGTTGGCAAAGATAATGAACATAATGGGTAAGTAACCTGCCAACCTTGAGTTATTTTAGATACAGCACAAATGTATTCCTATTATCAGCACCTTCTTTTCTTTCCAACAGTTCTGCTTCAGAAATGCAGCACATAATCTGCTCTATGTAGCTGTCAATCAAACGAACACGTTCTCTTAAGGATTCATTGTAGATCCGTCCACCAAAGCAATTGTACTTTACAAGGCTATCCCCAGATTAATAACAGAAGTTTAATTCAAAACACTGCTTTTCCTCTGCAAACAATAAAAAAGGTTGCTACACTGACAGAATTAGAAAGCTTCTTAGTTCCTGTTTTTGTTTGCTTCAGTAAAAAGGGTCACTCAGCACTCTGAAATGGAAAAAAAAAAAAACAAAAAGGGGTTTCATCAGCCTAAGCAGTAAGGATGTTGGCTGCTTAATAGACCTGACCTCACACAAACCTGTTCACTTCCCTGAGTTCTGGAAGCTTAAAAACAAATCTGAGGACAAACAGGGGAAGGGTAAAGACCCTGCTTAGAGAGACCATACGGCAAAACTTGCACATCCGCCACAGCAGGGCCACAAGTTTTGCACTGCCACAACACTACTAGTACACTTGCATTGGTCTACCTAAGAAAACAGAACAGTCAAGGACTGCTTTATATGAGAACAACGCAAAGCAAAGCTACATTTTTAACATATACATCTACAAAGAGAGGTGGAAGAATATACCTGTAACGTGGTTTTATTATAAACTGTAGAGAGATTTTTTTCTCTTACAATAATAATCTAACTTCTTTTCAGGTTAGACACTTGGACTTCAATCAAGAGTAAACCTCTCCATACAGGGCAGAGCATGAAGTGTGTAAATCGGGTTTTCTGATAACCAGACATCAGCAAATTAGATTAAGAACTTGTTGATAAATACCATTCTGCAAATAACTTAAAGGGAAATAGCTTTATATGACACACTGGGGAAGAAAATCCAGAGGAGGCAATTGCAACATGTTACATCATGGCAAGCAGCACTTCTTCACACACTTTGGAGAGACAGAAGAAATTAGAAAGGTACTTTCATATGCCATTTTCAAGGACAGTAATTGAATGAGGACAGAAGATGACCAGGAACCACTTGAGAACTGAGAAGCTGAAGAGCATTTCTGCTGGAAGCTCTATTCATGTTTGTCACTGATGTTTTTTCTTAAAAGTCACTCAGATGTTCATCCGACTTCCTAATGACACAATAAACAACAATCATTAGGCAGAAGAACGGAACAGCTACTGGCACATTGATGAAGTGGGGTCATCAGCTCATTCAATTTCTTTAAAAAATGAGTCCACACTGGACTCATCCCACAAAAACAAGTAATATCATCCGGTGAAATACACAGCTACACTTCCCTTATGGAGAAATTGGCTTATCAAGCTGCACTGACACCCCAAGAATTTGCTGTGCTGAAAACTGTTCATTTCCCAGACTGACCGAGCACTGCCTCTTCTGGAGAATAAAGGCCCTCGTTCAACTCCTGGCAGTGATTTTCCTTCCTCCATTAATTACGTGTGCACACACATACACTCATGCTGCAATCCCCACGGGAAACGTGTGATGGTCTCAAAGAGCAGATTACTGGCTTATGGCTCAAATACAGCAGGTTATGCAACCAAAAGGCTTAACAAGCCTCTATTCCGCTCTTGTAAAATTAGTTTGAAGGGGAAAAAATGAACAGTTATGGGGAAGAACACCAAAAAGTGACATAAATCCAAGAAAACAGCGCGGGCGGAAGAAAACAAGTTGCAGTTTAATGCTTTGGTTTTCAATTACCGGAGTGAGGCAAGAGTCACAAGGCACTGTCGACAGCCCCATCTGCTTGGACACTCCTCGGTCTGCTGTGAAGCAAGAGCTCGCTCTATTTCCTACCCAAATACCACTTTCTTCATTAGGCCGTTTGCAATTTTAAACAGAAGGAAGAGGCAATGTTCAGCACTCTTCCCAGCTTGAAGTCCGCTATGGATGTTCTTGCAGCCTCCAACACAGACCAAACAGCAGGGAAAAGGACAGGTACCTCCAACCTGCTACATCCCAGACAGGTACATCCAACCTGCCCCGCTGCCACTCCTCACACACACCGTGTCAGCAGCCACCAGCTTCGAGCAGGCGGCAAATGGCACTGGGAGCCCAATGCGCTCCTCCGGGTGAGCCGCCAGTGGCCTTTACGGGGACAAACAACACTTTTTCTTCATTGCTTTCCCACTAGAGCCGGTCTGGAGTTGCACACAATTTGCATGTGCAGTGAAAAGCCCAGATTGTCATTAGAAAGCTGACGAGAAGTTTCCATCGAGCTGTGCCCGGGCGCGCACGCGCAGGAAGTTAACTTCTCCTCGCCTAGCCTGGGCCAGCTCTGCAGCAAGACCAAGGGGGTTCTGCTGTTGCACTCTTCGTGCTCATTACAGATGCAATCCAAAGGTAACAAAACATAGGAAGTGTTCCTTCAGTCTTTGCTGAAGCAAAATATAAAAGCGTCACTTATAAATTTTACCAACTCAGTACAGTCTGTACTGCTTTCTTTTTTAAACCAACACGGAAGATTCATGCAAACAAAAGGGACAATTGAGGATATCTCACACCAGTTCTCCACCTTATATCACCTTAGGAAATCCATTTAACATCCTGTTGCTGATGTATACTCAGCTCGATCATTTCGAAGGAAAGCTCACGTTCAGCCATGACTCTCTCGGCGGAACAAGCTGCTCACTTGCTTCCAGGCGTGCTCCACTGGAACACGCAGCCGAAGGTTTCCATTTTGCTGGAGAAGGTTGTCATTCATGACATTATGCAGTGCTGAAGGAGCCAAACAGATTAAATGGACATCTGCCTTCCTAGTCTGCTATAAAAAAGTGGTTTAATACCAAGCAGTGTTTAACAGTAAAACTGTCTGCAATTACTGCTCTATAATCTGCGAGTAATCAATCAATCTCAACGCTGAACTTTCATTATTGCTTCTCTGTATGCAGCTGGAAAAATTTCCAGGGCACATACTCCCTTTTTATACCCCAAAGCTAAAGACGAATTAATCACAGACTCAGTCAGCATTCACAGCGACCCCAGCACACATCACGTCTCAGGCTTGTATTAAAGCAAAGCGCGGAAGATACCATAAACCCCTCAGTTATGGCAGCCGTTTGCCATGTTATTTCCCTTCTGGATGCACTATTGTAATAAAAGCACAGTGGCTTTGCCAAAGGAGAGCAACATATCTTCATCTTCCCTCCTTTTGAAGCCCCAGCACTGCAGAAGGAGGCGGTGGTGGCCCCGGAGAGCTGGGCTGCTCCGGCTGCAGCCGTCCCGGGCAGCAGCCTCCAACTCCACGGCTTTTCCAGACTTGTTGCTTGATGTTGTAATGACTCTGGGATTAAGACTGTCCTGTTGGGGATTCAAAGGCTTACTTCATTCCTTTTAACAACCTAATCCGTGCTGACACGTTTTTGTTGAGATGTAAGCATCCCTCACTCACAGAGCTACACAGACCTGGCTTGCAACAGCTCCGCGGGCACACGGCTGATGGCCGTGCCCAAGGGAACGAGAGCAGCTTCCCTGGCAGGGAAACCAAGGCCAAGAAGGGGACGCAGACCCTCTGGCTGAGCCACGAGGCCGGACTTGCAGTAATGCTGATGACAGGCAGCTCCAGGGACTCGCCGCACCTTGTGGCAGGTCACACCTGGATTACCCTACTTCTGGAGCTGCGCGGATTAACGCCCAGCCTTTAAATATTCCTTTATTGTGTTGCACGGTGTTCTCTTTGGTATACAAAGTGCATGACCAGCGTCTGTCACCTGTCCAGCCTTTCATCCTCTCCCCAAAACAAGGATTTCATGTGGCAGCGCCTCTTGCATCACTTGGCTGGGGCAGACAGGCTGTCCTGCAGACGCATGAGTTATGCCATTTAATGGAGATGCAGCGAAGGTGAAACCAGTTCTCTCTAACTGGGACATTGACAGCGGGTTTCACACATCTCAGCTGACAGCTAATTTAAAGGCAGCTCCTGCCCCACATATTTACTCACCAATAAACCCTGAGCCTCTGGCAAGTACCCAGCATCGCGGCTGGTCTGGATGGGGAGCCCAGCACCTGCTGCTCCGCAGCCACCCGAGCTTGATGGTGGCTCCTGCATGAGATGGGGCTTTCAGCAGGCCTGGTGGAAAGTGCCTTGGCCTAAAAGACAGCCTTGGATGAAACCTATGGAGTTTTTCAAACCTCTCATCTGCATCTGCTCCTCCTCTCGGTGCCACTTTCTGCTTGTAAGCAAAGTCATTTCATAAAGTCATTACCATAAGTCCATTAGCTTTATGGAAAGCCCGTGGCCACTTATGTGAGCACGGCTGGTACCTGAGCGGTGAAGTGAGAGACACGGAGCGAGCTTCTGGGGCTGCGGAGTGCCCAGAAGGCACCGCCTGTCAGCTGGCAACATAACATCAACACTCGTGACCATTTCTTTCCCTCCCGGTATCACGTATACAATTAGCATAATCACTCCAGACAGACTTTACCTCTCATTTTGAAGCCACAGGCCTCGTGCAAGGTTATCCATTTCAGGGCTTTAATGGAGCAGCGCTCTCAGGTGAGACTGAGAAGATGGGGAGACAGTCACTGTGTATTTCAGGCACGCATCTTTAGAGCAGCTAAATTTAGGACCAAAAGCTCCTTCTACAAATCAATGGCTGCTCGCAGTCCTGGTTTTAGGTGTCTGAACTCAGACACCTCTCTTCCAACCAAAACCAACCTATTAATGAAAACATCCAGAGAGAATGTGTGCCTTCTCAAGCTTTTAGCATCTTCAGAAGTGCTTTATCTGACTTTCAGGAGGAAAAAAATAAAAACTATAACCCCCTGGAGACACAGGGCACAGCTAACAAAATTCCTGTTGTATACAAGATGCAAACCAACCGTTTAGAGCTGAACACAAGTTAAACTCGGGTGTCAATCTCTGACTGAAATGAAATGGCACCTATAAAGTCAGGTTCCAGTTGGTCTGAACGAGTTTTGAAATAACACAGTGGAGAGGCACTTTGCAAAGCCAGCAAATCTGCATTTTCCAAGGGAACAATTACTGTGACAACGGGGCATTTACGAGGCTTGGAGAGAAACCTCAGGATCTCAGCGCTGCAATGAAAAAAACAAACCCAAGCCCTACGACTTCAGAGCACAGCCCCGTACTTTTGCAGCTGATGGTTCCAAGAAGAGATCTCTGTTTATTGGTAATGACACTTTCTAACCCAACCAAGTAGGTGACTTGTCCCTGGGCTTGGACAGCGAGCGGGTGCTCATTTCTCTGGATGCTGTATAAGGAAGGAAGAAAAAGCAAGCGCAGCATAATTCCTGACTGCAGGCTTCTTACAGTGAGGAAAGGCTGTATTTCTCTGGCCGTGTACAACAGCAGCGATTCTGTGCTACACAGGCACCCAGAGACCGCTGTTTTGCAACTAAATACGCAGACCTGGCTGTATAGAAAACCAACTCTTCTGGCACAGAGTACTGTGCTAATTAGTCAGTAAAATTTTAAACTTTTTACCCCTCTAATGCTGCTTGTAGTCTTTTGATGACTGCTATTATTTCACACTTGGAGCACTACGACTCTCTTCCAGTTGTTAATTCCACTCTGTATAGCCATTAAACAAATGGTAACATATCGGATTCTTCCTCAATACCATCCACTGTGTACAGGGGAGTGCACACTGAATATATTACTTTTGAAATAAGATTATCCACGTGCCACTTTGAAAATAATTAAAAAAAAAAAAAAAAAGAATCAAAACCAAAGGAGTAGCTAAAGAGTGTTACAGTAATCAAAATCCACAAGGTACGTGACTATTTAGACTTGCATTATCTCGGAAGGATGTAATGCTATATAAATCCCAGAGACTGCGTAAACATATTTTGCTTTCTCATGCACAATGAGAATGAAGTGTAATCTATTAAGGCTTAAAATTAAACATCCCGTATCTTTCATGCAAAGAGACAGAAACCACTCAATTGTTCAAAATTCATAGTTCTTCACTATGTAAATTTGGCTTCACTCTAAAAAAATTTTAAAAAAATAAATCAACAAAGGCAGTAAGACTGGCATCCAAATGCAAGTGAGACTCCTTCTTGAAATTCTGCAACACAGTTAGCATCAGAAGCCTCCCAGGTGTGAAATGAGAAACTAATGGAGTTTGCCAGTGGTGAAAAAATCAAACCAGAATTGGATGACAGGAAAACTGCTGCAGTTAAACATGCTGATTATCATTTTAGAGACATCTACCTACTAAATCCTTCATGGACCATAAATATATATAATGCTCTTCAGTAAGAGCTGTGTGTACCTATCAATTACAGAATTGTAGAAGAATTGACCTATGGCCAACCTGTAAATGTGAAATGCACTTGTGTCAAAAAGTGCTCACATTTTCTGGCAATTATGCACCTATTCTGCCTACGGACAACAAGGACCTGTTCCTTCAGTGTCAGACAGCACTCCTGCTCCTGTTCCTGTGCCACTTTCTTCTCTTTTGACGCAGGCTACTGATAAATGCCCACGCAGTATGAAGCCCCCGAAGGATACCTGCATATAATGCATTTACAAACAATGGTGTCCTGGTCAGTAAGATGAAATTACCTTACAGTGGCTTAGAAAACCTTCCGAGAGGGACATATTGTCCTAATGTAATAGGAGGCTGTGGGAACAAACAAGCTGAGAACAAAACAAGACAATTATACAAAAGCCACTTCCCAGCTAATGTCTGAGAGGCAATTACAGGATATCGGCGTGCTTCCTGGCCCCAAGCTGAAGCACCATCACTGTTCTTCAGTGATAGGGGAAAAGGAAAAGAAAAAGACATAAACAAGCATGGAGAACCCAAAACCCCTTCCTGGGGAGACCCCACTGCCCAGAGGGCCAGGCACAAAGCAGGGGATCCACCTCCAGGCAAAGACACACGATTTTAAGCAGACATTGCCTTGAGGTCAGCGTCTAAAATCCTGTTTTAATTGCTGGAGCTCTAGTCACTCCAGCCAGTGAAGCCCAGTTCAGCTTCCTAATCACAGGCACACAGTCCTACTCAGGATGCCCATGTGTCCCACCTTGCCTCCAGCGCCTGCTCCAGGACGTGCACCTCCTGCAGCTCCCCTCACACCCTGCAGGGCTGTGCAGACCTCCCCAGTGCCTCAAGATCTCCCAAATGGCACAAAAAGTTAATATGGGGCACTAAAACCAAGCAGAAGCAGTGCCCAGACCTGCTGGCTCAAATGCGAGCTCAAATGTGAAGCCCACACATGGGCATCTGCAAGTAGGTGCCTAAGTACAAACATCAGCTTCACACAGGAAAAACCCTCTCTGAGGTCTGGAACAGCAAAGCCTTTCCAGCACACTACAATCACAAGCTTGACAGTGAAATAACCAAGTTTACATGGAATCACAGAGTATCCCAAGTTGGAAGGGACCCATAAGGATCATCAAGTCCAACTCCTATATGGCAAAGCACTCACTCAAGTTCGGCTTTCCCAGTGCTCCAAGTCTTGTTTAGGTCTTCCAGAGTCCACCTCCACCACTAGGAAGCTCCTTGCATGGTCAGCACAATGAGGCCCGGGCCATATCCATCATTCCTCACAGGAGCAGCCACCAGCTCCTCACCCCCTGCCTCCACGACACATCCATCCCTGTTGGAGGCTGTGGCAGCACAGCAGGTACAGCTTCTTCTGGAAGCGTCACTCCTCTTCCCTTTTGCCACAGCGAGAGCCTAGTGGTGGAAAAGAGGAGGGCATCCTTCTTACCAGGCTTCAGAGGCCTACAGTAATGACTTGGAGGCTGCAGCCCTGAGCTGGATTCTCAGCCAAGTGAAGCACTACCAGCTGCCTGCTGGTGGTATTAAAACCCCTATAGACTTTCTACTTCCAGAGTTTCTTATCGTACAGCTCCCCAGCAATATCTTTGCAGAGATTAATGGAAGATCTTCGTGAACTATTCACTTTCTTCTTCAAGGCCAGAAAGACAGGCCCAGGCTGGAGTTGCACAGGCTGATACATTACAGCTGAGGTTTCCCTCTCAGCTGGATTAAGTCACATTTTGGCCAGGCAAGGGGACTGATGATAGCTCTCCCTTCCTCAACAAGGTGCTGATGAAAGCTCCAAATAAACCTTCCAAGATAAATGTTATTAAGACACTTTTAGGGTGTAGGCACACCCCAAAACTCATAAACCAACAAGAGGGCCTTTGTTCTGCAGATTGTAGAGCAACCATTTCAGAGCACTCCACTGAAAGCTAACAAGAAAGACTACCTATTTCCTTCCTTCCCGGGTTCTCAAAAACACTCGCAATGGTATTTTTCTTCAAGTATAAATCAGACTGCCTACTAATACACCACAGCATGACATGTAGAATGCAATTTGTACAGGCAGTAAAAAAAAAAGGAAAAAGATGCATGGCTGCACTCCATACTGCACTCACTTCCACTGAAAACAGGCATTTTGCTTTACTGCAGTAATTCTAAGGGGATAAAAAGACAACTTGAGAAAAAATAAAGCTCTATACACCAAAAACAACCCAAGCCCTCCCAAAATCCAACCGCCACCAAGGAAGGACAAGTCCCTGATTTTAATTCCTGTTTACTCCTGAGGTCCATGATTAAGTTAAACATTGGAGCAATTACATTTTGTGCAAGTAGCACGTAAGCTTTCCTGCATATACAACTAGAAAGGTTTGACAGCTTCCTACAGAACAGGCATTCCCAAAGGGCTTTTGATTTCTTTTTAATACAAGTACTTCTTGTAAGGAACAGAAAACAATACACAAACTCCTCATGACACCTTAAGGACAGAACAGGGGCTGTGGGGGGACACAGATTTTTTGTTGTCTTTATTTGGTTTAGAAAGCTTTCATATACTGCCAAATATCCTTGATTTTCACATGTAGTTGCTACAACAACAACAGTAACAGATAACTAGAAGGCATTAGCAAGGAGCACACTCTGCACATTCTGTCATTTTATGGCAGAAAACACATTCTCAGTTTAAACTTGCTCAATGAACTCTATTTTCTGGGCCTACAATTTCTCCTGTAGGAAGTGAGACATCATCTAAATGTTTCTACTCCTTTCAAATACGTGGGAAGGATGTGCCTGTGTCTCGCTGATAAAGCCAATGTACCTTGAACCAGTAGCATTAAATCGAATCTCTCTTACTTTGGGAAGGAATGAATGTTATTTTCAAAACTGATACAGGATAAGCACAGAGTGTAAGTTTAGACTTACTTATTTTGTGGTGATATTTCCCAATAGCAAAAGCTTAGGGCTGCTGACAAGTAAAAAAGAGCTTTGTTTTATTGGCACTCCTGCCTCTTTGGCACCTGAAATGAAACCCCCAGCACATCAGAGCACAGGGCTCTGCATATTCCTGTAAGTTTATACATTGCTGAAATACTGAAGCCAAAGCAGACAGCTCTTTTCCCCTGAGAAATAATTAAATCACATTAGGAAAAAAAACAAAAAATTAGAACAGAGATAGCCTAAAAACCTATCTTTTGTATTGGACACTAATTGAAAAAGATAGAAAACTAAATAAGTTTAGGAAAACATTAACCTTAATTATACCATGAAAATCCATGGCTGTTAAACAATCATCCTCATCTGATACTTACCTTATTATGGGGCTTAAGTAAAACTGAGTACATGGCTCAAGGGAATCCTTGCTTAAAAATTAAACATAAGTAAACTGAAGCACAATAAGCGCCCATGATTTAAAGGCAATACTCTTAAGTACAGTCATGAAACAAAAGCCATCCTACAGTATCTCGTTTGAGATTGTGCTTGTAAAGATACACCATTACAGAACCTAATCTATTAGCGGAGTATGCTGCAATTCCTGCCAAGCTGTTTGATAGAAACCAGGCACTGATACAACCTAATCTGTACAACTTCCCATTAGCAATACCACTTCCTAAAAGGAAGGCATTAAGGTTGAAGGGCTCTCACAGCAGCTCCTGCAATTCACTACACAGAGGAAAGCAAATCGAGCAGAATTACTTTTCTAAGAGGCAAAACGATCATTCCAAGATGCCTTTTCCAAAGCAGAATTATTTAACGCTCCTTACCAGAGACAGACTTGTAGCACACGATAGGATTTGCAAGTAATTTACTTGTTTGCTTTTTTACAGGCACTCAAACGAGACTTATTATCCAGCCATCCTCCTTCTACTCTAGCTCTTGGCCACACCGAACATAACGCTGCTGTCGCTTCTGGATCAGATAAAGAGAATTAGGTGCTCACTCACTGCTGTGCCAAGGAATATTCTGACACAGCACAGATCCGTATTTTTCTCTCTCCACAACCTCACTGAAGACTACAGCTTTCTTTTATGCAGCTGAAGTATCAAGTTTGAGCAGTGAGACCGTAACACTGAGCTCTTAGTGCTCGCAGCTCTTGAAACTCAGATTACCAGGAAAAAATGCTCCTCTCTTATTAGCCCCTTATTATGAAATAGCTATTCATAGATTCCTGAAATACCTGCAATTCTTTTCATTCACGATGAAGAAACTCTTATAAAGCTTAATGAATTGCAGAAACATTATATGCTAACAAAGGCAAGATGCTTCACGAAACAGGAGGAATGTTCATTCAGTATCTCACAGCTCCCAAGAAAGTTAACAGGAAGCTAACTGTGCTAAAAAGATGTATTTGTATAAAAACTTTATATATATTTATATAAAGGATAATAAAAACATAATAACATAGCTTTATAACGTACGCACTTTCTAAAAGTGAACAGTTAAAGCTAAGTTATGGGAAAAAATATGGATCTATGGTAAAATGCTTGTAGCTTCCATATAGATATCTCATAAACAATTTTATACTTTCCTTGTCATGTTCTGCAAAAGGCTGGTGAAGCAGGGTGAGGTGGCACACCAGTGGAAACCCTACAGGCAAATTATATTTTGTTTTCAAGCTCACACAACACCTTTCAGAGCTGCAATGCCTTGGTGTATCTGAGAGGAGAGAGGTCCAAGTCTGACACTTCACTGGGACAAGGGGAGGGGAAAAAGTTCCCCTGCGTATCCTGGCTTTGTAAACATTACACAAGCAGATGTCACACACTGGGGACAAGCACGGGTCATGTCAGCCAAGTCACCACGCCAGTACGAGCTGAAATCAGCTTCCTCAAAAGGCTTAAGTACAAGGAAAGCAAAAGAGGAAGAAAGGAGGAAGAAAGGAAAGCAAAGAAATACTGGAGCAGGTGCAATAAGGGAGTATAGCTTCTCTTCAACAGAGTTCCTCAAATTTTACAGTGGCAAAAGCCACCTACTAGCAAAGATGAGTGACATAAAAGCTGAGCAACTGCAGAAACAAAATGCGATGAATAAAACTGTGATTGCAGAAAGGCAGCTTTTCATCACTGATATACCCCAAAGCTATACCACTGATATAAATTATGGTGAAAGTCCTATTACATGGAAATTCAGCCACCTGGGGATTCAAACAGTTAGCAGCCAGATCTATTTTTAATCACGCTCGTCTGCCAGCCCTAACGGCAGAGAGGGGAGGATTTGGCAAAGCCCAAGGTGGTTCTGCAAACCCTCTGGAATGGAGCAGAACTTACCAAGGGCTTTGGAGGCACAGCCTTGCTGCACTCACGGGGTACGTACCCCAGAATCACACTGGTGTCCCAGTCCAGAGGCAGAGCAAACAGCTTTGGAGAGACAAGGAGCGAGCAAATCTCCCCATTCGTGGCTTGCAGCACATGGGGAGCACACACCACAGACGCCCAGGCTGGAAAGGCAAATGCTGCTCTAGGCTTACCATTGACATGCCACCCAGAGCCCAGCGTGGTTCAAAATGCTGGCTTCTCATTTCAGCTAATAACTGTAAGGAAAAAGGTGTGAGGGAAGGGGATGACCCAAACCTGGTCACGACACACACTGCAGGGCAGAGAATGATGAGTAAAGAGGGGTCAGGTTGCCCAAGGCTTCCTCAAAGCACCCAGCTTGGCATTGCCCTCAATTCCTGAAGTGTCTGAGGCAGTCTATGTAATAGATTTTAACAAGCTGTTTTTCTAAAGCTGAACTACAATCCAGGAATTTTAAGCTAAGTACAACCCACCCCAATACACTAAACCTCAGCTGTGCCTCATCGATAGAGGACACAACACCAAAGCTCATCTGTCAGGAACCAGGACAGGATCAGAAACACGAGTGGACTCCAGGGATGCTGAGCACATAAGACCAAAATTAAGGCAGAGGCATCACGTGCAGCATCAGCACCGGGAGACCCAACCCCGTGACACCACTGGAGCTCACGTGCCCAGCCTCTGCACCACTAGACCAGTACCTACACACGCACATTGCCAGGTGATATAATTCCAGCAGCTAACAACTTTTGCCTCAGGCCCAGAAGAAACACCCTTTCTTCCAGTCAGCACAGTGAAAACTTGTCAAGACTCACCAACTCCTGCCACTTGAGTTCCCTCTCTGAAGGGCTGGCCAACACAAGCGAGCAGCTCGTACAGAAATCTCTTGTGGAGTTACTCATCTGTTCCACCGAGACAACCCCGTGTTTGTCTCCAATGATCTGCACCCCCCCATTCATAACTTTCACTGCCAAACGCAGCACATAAATTGCCTTTGGTTTATATAATTTGATTCACTTTATTTATTTATTTATTTTTAAGAAGCCGCAGTTCCTGGGGTGAACCTATGAGGCAGCCAGCTGCCTCTTCCCTGAGTTTGTCAGCTCCTCCGGCTCAGCCTGGGTGAGGCAGGCACAGTTCTTGCTGGGCTTTGCTTCCTTCCCAGCCTTTTCAGTGAGATTTGGTTTGGATAAAGCAGCCCGTGCAGCGCTGCTCCCTGAGTGCTTGTGTCATCTGGTGCTGGTACTGCATTCTGTACCATTCTGTCCTCTCTGCAGCAATAATGTTGCCTATGTTATTTTGTTTATAAAGAAATAAGTAGATAGCCAGCAGCCAAGAGCATGCTTTGGCCATTGCTGGAGCCATCCAAAGCCATGCAACAACTTCACGGAGCACTTTAACACACTCAGCAAACCCTGCAAGGAACACAACGGGTCAGCTTTGGCTACTGCCTGGTACTTTTGGATTAGGACCTGCCCACAACCTATGACTCTGAGCTGGGACCTCCATCAGATGCCCTCATCCACACCTCACGTTGTGCACAGGAAGGAATCCCACTGGGACACCACTAGGGCTTGCTTAGCACACTGAACGTGGAACGTGATTAAGTCATGGATTGCATCTGATCTGCTGTGTTTTTTGTTCTGTAAAGGACTGCTCATAAAATACAAATTATCTTCATTATTTGTTTTCCTTGCTTCCCCCCTTACTTATCTGCAACACCAAAATACCATAAGACACTACACAAGTACGTGCTTGTGCTTTAATCCCCTACAATCTTTTTTTAACTGCCCAGCTATAACAATCAGGAGATCCTGGAGAGTGACATAGGTGCAAGTGTAACATGCGGGATCCACCTAAACCAAACATCACCACCAGCCTCCCCAGACCACAGCTACTGCATACAGCTAACACACCAGGCCCGATGCGAACCCAGCTTACACCCGTCACAAGACAAACTGCATCACAGCCCCACAAAGTTGTACTCAAAGGTCAACCATAGCAAGACTCTGAAGAGCAAGGGAAGTGATGAATAAACTCTTTAGTGCTGTGCAACCAAAACACTTTCTTCAACAGCATCTAACACAGTCATAAGTAAAGCGAACCGACACTGCGGTTGTCCTAAACCCCGACACAACTAAGAGCATGCGGAGCTAAGCACACGCGCTGACAGACCTTGACTCCTGCAACAAGGACCCATTGTGAGTGAAACCTCGCTCCCTTGATGAGGAAAATCCTCAGCTCTCCTGGTCTAGGCGAGCTTTAGGAACTGAGGCCGTGTGGACAACCTGTGGCCCTGGCCCACATGCAGAAGCCTATTAACAAATCTCTTTCAAAATGCATCCTAATGAATGAAAAGTTTTGCTTGCTTGTTGCTGTGTAGCTGTACAGGACACACTTCAAAGCATTTCCTTTCTCTGCTGAGAAGCCACCTAAACTTTTGCCTGTCCCTGACATGCCCTATTTCTTTTCATTGTTCATTCCTGTAAAATGAAAGCAGGAGAGAAAAAGATGTGTATGTATCTATTATTAAAACAAGTAACAGGTTAGCTCCCTTTGTCATGTTTTCACTCTGTGAGATAAACAACAAAACCTTTCTGTATTCCTCTTTATACCTGAGGTTATTCCATCCTTCAGTGTCTCCAAACTATGGTGTTTGCAAGATCCCTGACTGCCGCAACACAAACTTGACTCCAGTCGATGGCATTTGCTCAGATACATCCGAGAGCAAAAGCTTCTATATTTTTTAATGGAAATTAGGAAATTCTCTTTTGCTCAGAAGCAAAGATTTTTGCTATTTACATGATCTACGTTCTGGTGCACTTCTTGAATACTCAACAGCGAACAGCCTGAATCCCAGCTCTCCCATTTTGGTGGCAGTAACTGGTAATATTGATGTGGTGGAGGGGAAGAAGCAAATAACACCATCTGGGGGAAAGACTGAAGGAAGAAAAATACATCACACAGCAGTGATATAGCTTACAAAATGACTTTTTCATATACAAATTCAAACATTTTCTGTGAAGCCTTAAGCTACATCTTTTCACCAAAGGGCTGCCAGCAAAGCTGCAGCCTGTTCATTTACACGTCGCTTCCCTTTGCATTCCACCAAGAGCACATTAAGCTTCCCCGTAACTTAAGTGGATGCCAGGTGAACGTTTGCTTCAACAAAACCAGCCTCCCCGGGCCCCAGTCCATATTCTCCTAGCACCTGTCCCACCGGAGAAGGAAAGAAGTGGCCGATCAGCCCTGAGCACACAATGGGAAGGGCACCGAGCACAGGCACCGCAGCCCCGCTCCGTTGTTCACCCGCACGCGCAGCGTGCTCGAAGCAGCCCTTGCAATTTACTGTATTGCATGAATGCCTGCTAGCTACGGGATGAATTATGCATCTGGGATAGCACCGGTTTCTATTTTCGCCACGCTGAGACAGTCATGTGCAGCTGAAGGACTGAATTCTATTTTCTTCCGAGCAAGAGACTTAAAATAAGTCCGGTGCCTGAGGGTGGGAAAGTGGCTCAGGCTATAAAGCAAGAACCTTTTCACTTTGTTACCGGAGTTCCTAATTTAATGGAACTGGGGTAATGGGTAGCCAATTTTAAGCAGGTGGTTTGGTTTAAATATTAACCCTCGTGGTGCATAAGGCTTCATTCAAAGGGGAAGTTCAGCTGCACGGTTACAGTTTACAAAACAAGTGCAATGCAGCGGAGAACCGAGTTGTAATTACACTCTTCAAAGTTACTTTTAATCCTCAAAGTTTCATATGCTGTGGTTTCTTAAGAAAAATAAAGCCTCACACAGAACACAATGACTGTGAAAGGAAATTAATACAGTTCCTTCTGCAAAATTGCACAGAACGGTTGGCCTTTTAAATGGCAAAAGCATATAACTAAATCTGGCTCCATTATCTGTACAGATCATGCTGATGCATGGAAATCCTTAAATTGCCAGGCACTAGAAACTTTACATTTGAAAATGTGAAGTCCCTAACTTCTGAAAGGCAATTCTGCAGCAAGCCACCACCTAATGCATCAGCAAAATACCACTGAACAACCTTCTCTTTTTTAAAGACCCAGCAGCACACCCCAAGCTGTAGCTGGAGGCTAGATCATAACTGACCACGCAGAACATAATCAGTTAGACGTTGAGGTTAATCTTCATTTCGTAAGTTGTTACCTTGTTTGCTGTTTCTTAATAAACAAAACAGCACCATTCTGGCCTTTTTGTTTGTTTGTTTTAGCTCCCCATTGTCCTTTTAACATAAGATGCTCCTATATATAAATGGAGTTTTGCCCTTCCCATCAGCCATAATGCACATGGCTGAATTACTGTTTTCTTGCTCTGCAGAGAATCCTGCCCACCCCAAAAGTAACCAACAATTCTGCACATATTTGCATGGCCTACGTTGTCCAGGAAAATGGCATCTGTAGTAC
This sequence comes from Nettapus auritus, assembly GCA_011076525.1. Classification (NCBI taxonomy): domain Eukaryota; kingdom Metazoa; phylum Chordata; class Aves; order Anseriformes; family Anatidae; genus Nettapus; species Nettapus auritus. Next base: position 134,904,828 of record CM021766.1, on the reverse strand, counting down.
TCCCAGGCTTGTCATCCACTGATGCTAAAGCTGAACCAGCAGTCCCACGGAGCTTTATTTTAATACTGCCTTCCTCCTTTCACCTCCACATAGTCTAGTTCTGAAGAAAACACCTGTCAATTCTGGATGCTTAAGCTTAAGAGGTGAGTATATTGACATTTAAAAGCAGACTTTAACGAGTAAAAAATGTGTTTGGGAACTGAGCCCTGTGGCATGCATAATATCCATCTGAATTCCAGCGAAGAAATCACTGCGCAGCTTGAATAGATGCTCCATTTCAATCCTCCCTGCGAAGCAAATGAATTCACATCTCTAAGAGGATTTGTCCCAAAGAAATACCCCTTTTCTGAGTGCTGGGAGAGTGCAAGATCCCCAATATCTCCACCCAGGCTCAGTGAAGAGCACTGAAAAGGGGAAATTCCAACCTCAGGCAAAAAGCAGCAGGTGGGAAGGACCTTGCTTAACGCAGAGCTGTGCAGGGAAGGAAGGGGAGAGATGCCTTCCTAGCTGAAACTGCCTCCTGGAGAACCTCGTTTATCAGGCATTAATGACTGATATTTAGCAGCTAATAAATATTTATTAGGTGAAAGCTAAATAAGTTTTAATAGCTCATATAATTATAAAATATTACCTAATTTTCATCATATAAGCGGGAGCATTATAACCATATGCACTGTGATGCATTGCCTTAAACTTGGCTAATTCATATACTGAAAGGCATGAATCACACAGATTTCCAAAGACACACCGATAAAATACAGGCACTTTACTAGAAGCATACGTGAGCTTAACAAGGCAGTAACTTATTTGTTGTTGTTCCTATAAAAGCTAGAGAACTCTTACATTGTGCTGAAGTATTGACAGGGCAGCCTTATCTATGTATTTCCACATCAGTTCAGATACTCCAAGTGGTATTTCTGGTTTATTTCCTCCACAGTCTGTATGACCTACCACCCTGCCCCACTTCTCCTAGTGAAGGTGGCCCTCTGCTTTCTCAAGAGCAGCTGCAGCAGCAGACACACCTCCACTTCCCGGAGTGCCACCGATAAATCCACCATTGCCTTTGCACTCGTCTTTCACGAGGTTACTTGCGATGTTGCCATGCTCCTCAGACCAAGCATCATTGCAGAGGAGGTGAGCAGCTCAGGTTTGAGTAAGAGGAGGCAATTCCTTCACCTCCAGCTTCCACACATGGCCAGGGTACCCAAGGGTGCCGGGTACCCACTTGCTCCTCATCAGTGCTTTGCATGGCTCCTGGGCAGAGCACAGCATGGAACTGACTGCATCAACACCCTCCATGTACCAAAGACAACAAAAAAGTATAAAAACAGAAGTAAAAGGAATCAAAATTTATGGTTACAGCAGTTTTTCTTCATTTTTTCCATCCTCCCAGGGAAAGCTGCCTCTCTCCCATCCATTGCTGCAGCCACTTCCAACACGTGAGTAACTTTCCTGGAGTGATACCACTTGGTTGTGAGCAGTCATCAGATGAAAGATTTTCAGCACATGAAGTCATGCTGTGGCTCTCCTCTCTCCCTGTGTCTCACAGCCTGACTTCCTCAATGCCCTCCATACCCACAGGAGATCAACAGCAACAATACAGCAGTACTCCATCTCCTAAATTCTCAGCAGGGAAATGGTTAGGGTTATTTTTGTTTGTTTGTTAGCTCAGGACCGATCCCTCTGCGCTGAAAATACAAATGCCCAAATAAATTCTGTTAGCAACAGTTTCAGCTGAGGTCACAAATAAACAGAAGTCAGCACTCGGCTACGTTTTCTTCCATAGAAAGTGCCAAGAAACCACTACCGGAGTTCTGGGCTACTTCATCCCTAACTTGTGCTCACTGTACTAGAAACACAGTGTGTTTACAGTGGAGCAATCCAGACCTTTATCACAGAACTAAAAAAGTAATTTTAAGTTCATGAAATATGAAAAAAATTACAAGAATACTTGACGTGATGTCTGTGGTATTTTCAGAGACTGGCTGTAATTACAAGCACACTAAGGAGGGTACGAAGGGACAGATCCATGGATGTTTTCAAAATTGGGCTCCTTACCAAAATACATATTTACTTGTTTGACCATGATGCTGCCAGAAGAGACACACTGTTCTGTCAGAAAACATCACCCATTTCACAACTTTCCCCAAAATACACTTTCTTTTACTTTTGTGAACACCTTACCATACAACAAACACAAGCATCTAAAACACAAGGAAACAGACTGGGATTCACAAACCGCCAGAGTTTCCTAATCACGGGGTTCTTCTCCCAGCATCAGAAAAAATAAATCCTGTGCTGCTTGGCATGCCAACATATTATTTTAAATAAATAGGAAGGCTGAATGAAAGTCCCCCTTCATCTCCCAAACCTCAAGTGAAAATGAAGGAGTTATTTCCAGAGCACGTACTCAATGACCACCCAGCAAAGCGTATTCATTTTGGTCAGGCTTCACAAGTCCCGCACCACACCTAATGAACACGCTGCCCTCTGATACCTCTTCCACCGCCAGTGTGAGAGGATTAAAAATACATATGGAAAAAGAAAACAAAACAGGCCTGAAAAATTCTTGTATGAATGCCTCTCCCTTTAATTTCCCTGGTGTTTGTTCCTGTTCCCTTGGAGGAAGCTGTCACCTCAAGCATGAGGTCTGCCTTACTGTTTCAACAGCTACTTGTGTTGTAAGGAAAATAAATAAATACATTTTAAAAATAAACAACAACAGGAATTTCTGAAGAGGAAATGTGTGGGATATCTGCTGCAGGAGCAGGCATTAGCACACCCCATCTGTCCCCAGTGGCAGAGTTCAGCCTAAGCAGTCCCACTATAAAAGCCTGGGTGCAACCATGGCTGTCGTGGCCTACACCGCTCAATCTTCTGCTCATAGGATACTTATTATGGGGGTACCTATTTCTCCAGACACTGGAAGAATAAAAATCTTTAGGTACAAAAGCTCTTAGTCAGTTGTTCATGCTTCCTCACTTCTTAACAGTTTCTTTGCTTCAACAAGCGCATCTTCCAACATGGTCTCTGCACAGCAAGGGCTTGGTCCAAGCTAAGTGCAACTGAGGAATGATAAAAGGATAAAGCAAATGCTTCGAAATAACCAAACAGCTGACAGCTGGGAAATACAGAGCTCATGTTCTACCAGTACCTTAACTCTCGTCTCATTTCTTTGGGGCCTATCAGCACTACTCAGCGTGTACTCTCAGCTCTGGAAACATTTCACATCGCTGACCACAAATGAAGTGATACAGATGTGCTTTTCCATACGCCGGCTGCAGAAGGCTCTGTGGCCAGGGAAAGGCAAGGTTTCCAGTCATGACTGGAGGCCAGGGGGATAGGGCAGCCATGCAGAGGGCGCTGGTGGTGGGGCTGGGGCCTCCTGCACAGCCCTGCAGATGGGACCTGCCCGCCCGCCCCCATCCACCAGCTCCACCTTCTTCAGGTTTTCAAGTTACTGTTGAACCACCTCTTAAATGTGCCCTGTGAAACTCCCACAGCATTTTATCACCTGCTTGCCTTGAAGGAAATCCAGCTTACTGCTGCTCTAGCACCACCACCTCCCCACCCCTCAAAAAATAAAGTCTAGAACTAGTTTTCTTTGAGGAGGAACCTACTAAGAAGGCTCTGTATCAGAGGATGATTCCTAAAACTTTAGTCACAACCCCAAACCAGTAATTTCTCATGGTCTTCATTTATTCCACTCTTTCGCATAAAGCTCTTCCCCACAAGCTTGCCCTTCATTACTGGAAGCAAACTGACCCCAAAACCTGGGAAGGTATTTTTGTTTTTTCCTGTGGGTAAGATACCCACAGGAGACTTAAAAAAAAAAAAAAAAAAAAAAAAAAAAGGCAGGTATTATTAGATGGGAGGTATAAATAGAGCCTAGGGAGGGCTCTTACAGCCCGTTCCTTGAACACGCTTCTCCCCAGCAGCAGCACACCGATGCTATTTCAGGTAGCACCTCCCATTCTTCACCCCTGGATTGCTGATAAAGTGTGGCAGCTTAAGTAGCCAAAGAAAGAAATGGTTACTTAAGGGCAGGCCTAGATACTTATTTAAAATAATAGGTTGGCATGCCAAGCAGAGCAGGATTTATGTTTTGTGATGCTGGGAGAAGAACCCCATGATTAGGCAACTCTGGCGTAAATACTTCAGGGCAAGCATAAAAAGAGCACGTGTACGCGGCCCCAGGATAGCGATGCTCGATTTTCCCCTCTGGCATCCACGAAAAGAGATTACCTCTCCAGCATTTCATTAGTGAACGGCGCTAACTGTTCCAGCAACTTGTGGAAAGAGAGCGCTGAGGTTAACGTCTTTGGTGAGGCTTTGTCTAAGGGTTTGGGATATTTTGTTTCAATGCAGCATGGGGAAAGCAGCTGTCACCTTGATTAGAGTCCCCTCGTAACTGGACACTTCTCAAACTAATCCCAGCTCCTGCAGGCTCCCCAGTGTTTGGGCGAGCAGTTACTGATGGCTTCAAAAGCCAAGTTGCTTGCACACAGGGATGCTGAGGTCCCAGGGGGAGCACGGGCTCGCTTTGCCTGCCGCCCCATCCTGCCCTGTGCCCACTGGAGCACAACGCGGCTTCCAAGAAAACCCAAAGGCAGCAAGGACTGCACAACATTTGGCTCCACACGCTCACTTTCCAAAAAAGCAGAGGGGATGAGGGATACGGTGCTCAAATCATCCACGTCTGCTTAAATGCTTGACTTGCATGCTGCCAGACACAGCTGGCTGGCCAGAGGTGGAGCAGCACAGTGACTCCTCCGCGCCACACCAGCCACCTCCAGCTTTTCCTTGTATCATGGTCTGGCTGGGATGCACCAGCCGCTCCAAATCACTCCCCACAGGCACCTCTGTCACCCCCCATCCCGTTCTTGCTCCCCCTTTATCACCAGCAGCCACCCTCGGCCGAGCCAGCAGAAGGATTCCTGGCAGTGGGCGAACGACCACAGCAAACCCAATTTTTCATCTACCTCATTTTCTGCTCTTGGATCCCGTGCTTGCAACATGAGACCAGAGAGCAGTGCCAATACTAGCAGTTACCTGGCTTGCTTGACAGCACAAAAGCAGCAGGGAGGAAAAAAAATAAAATAAATAAATCAGCCTAATGAGGCTGGAAGCACAAGAGATTGTAGAGGAAAAGAGCAAACAAGGAACTTAAGACACAAATTACAATTAAGAGCACTACAGTTACTGCGTTCTGAGCAGTGTTGCTCAGAAATACCATTACCACAAGGCAAATAACCATACTGAACAAAAGGCTGCGTTTCTGGTAGGAAACCAGTAGTCTTACAACAACGCTGCAGTGATAATGGCATGAGAAAACGTGTGAGCGACAGGTGAGACAGAATTTAAAAGCCCTCGGATCAGGTTGCTTTGTTTGTTTTTATCTTATGATAAAAACAGCCTACACCTACACAGCCAGTAACAAGAAAAACCTGAGCTCTACTGCAGTATGCAGTGTTGTACTACTGTTGAAAAATAGGATTTCCACCCCCCCCCCCCCCATTTTCTTTTGAAGATGAAAGCCCATTAAGACATAACGTCGTCACTTCTGCTTTGATTTATCCCAAGGAAAGTCAAAGAGCTAGTGCTATATCCTTAAACAGAAAAATTTACATAGCTCAGTGGACAATGTTTCATAACTAATGATGTATTTCCCTGGAAAAGAAAGCAAACTTCTATTTATTAGACACTCCAAATTTTTGAGGTGTTCACTGAAAGAGGAGTTCAGCATAAGCATGAAGTCTGCTCTTACACACAGAGCCAGCACTGTGCTTCAGGCTTTGCAATTATTCACAAAAAGACACAGCAAAAATAGTCTTAAAAAAAAAGTAATTGACAACTGCACGGCTCAGGAGAAGGGACCGCCTCTGCTTAATTGAAGGTCATTTCTGCTAAGCTGCATGCTATATTTACCACCTGGCTGGTAATGGCTGCTTTTATTCAAAACGCTCCGCAGTAAAATATATGCACATGTAGGGTAGGAAGACTATCATTGAAACCTTCTGCAAGAAATTAGCAGAACGAGGAAGGCTTGCACACTTCCTTAGCAAAATTAGGTCAGGACTCCTTTGAACGGCTCCATTTGAAGGCTGTGCCAGATTCCAGATCAAATACTTTTTAGTGTGTTAGAACCAATGGCTTAAGAGATGAACTTTCTACACTGCTGATAATTATTACTAGTACTGTGCCGTGCTGCCTCTCTCTCTCCACCTGTGGATAATTATAAATAGCCTACATTTTCCAGTCCCTGACATATGCCACCAGATCAACAGCATTTACAAAAAACAACCTTTGTAACCATTGGTCACACATTTCAAATATGACGACCACGTAACTCCGCACAGTTTGGGGAATGAGGATTTCCCCTCACGTATCCTTAACTAAACACCCCCTGAATATGTATGCATGGCTAGGTGATCAGCATCACTGTAACGAAGGATGGGAAGCACCAAGCTGGAGATCCACATGCCAAGCTCAGCACCATCTCCTGCCTTTAAGGGCTTCAGGGCTATCCCCAAGTACAGCATTCTCCAGTAGCCAAGCTGGGAAGGCAAAGACCAAAGAATTGTCCCTGGAAATATAAATAAGGTAATCATAAAACTCAGCTTTACTGCCCACCCTCTAAGGAACAGGCAACAGAGCATGCTCACTAACAGTCAGGTAAACTTTCATTAATAAACTAATTATCTACAACGATGCCCAAACCCAAAGACTGCATGCTTCAAGAAGTAAAGAGTGCTATATAGGCAGAGCAGTAACTTTAGGGTCAAATACACCCTTTGTGGAGCCTAACAGTATAACAACAGTGGTAGTAAGAAAATCTTCTTTTCTACTCTTCAAACTTACAGCTGAGTTCACTCTAGCAAGCTTGGCTGTAGGGAGTGTTGGAAAGATGCATAGAAACATCCCATTGCTCCTTGTTTTGCTTTCCACTCCACTCCCATTAGGTGACACTACTAATTGCACAGCTGGCACAGCTGTCTGCCCCAGACTCTTTTAAGGAGGTTTTCCAATTATATGAGCTGCATTAAACAACAAGAGAGGGAGAGATTAGCTTTTTCTGTGCACCTACAGAAAGCCACAGAGGAAAAAAAAATCTTGCTAATCCTCTTTTAGGATGCCTTCATCTCTGATCACAAACAAATGCATAAATGCCACGTGAGCTACTCTACTACACAGGAATTGTGCCAGCTTCAACCACAATACAGCCACAATCTTCATGAAGAGGGATCCCACATACTTTGGTTGAGACTGGCAGCATTTATTAGAAGAATTTTTCTCAGTATTCCTGAGAAAACAGTCTTCCTTTACGTGCTTAAATCAGTTATAGGTCCTCAGATTTTATGTGAAACAGCAAGAAGTACATGGTGAAGAAGTATCATGGAGACTTGTATCTGTGTACTATAGAGGAAAAAAAAAAAAAGAAAAGAAAAAAAAACATTTCTTCCCCCAAGTTTTTTTCTTATCATAATCCTATTCCTATCAAAGCTGCCTAATTCTTCCAGTGCATATGGAGAAGATGAGAAAAACAAAAAATAAAGTGACAGACATATAACCACAGTAGTATTACTAAGTATTCACAAGGTCGGAAGACTTCTTTTAACCCATAGACAAGATACACAATTCCCAAAAAGGTCTCAGAAAACCTTCATCACTATTAAGTTTATCTGGCTTTTGGTGTATGAAAATTTATGCCAGCAGGCAGTAGGCCAGTTGCAGGTCTCCACCTAAAGAGACCTACATCAAGATACCAGGTCACTAACTCTCAGTTAAGCGGGAGAGATACGGTCAGGAAAGCAGCATTAGTGAAATGACAAAACCCCAAGCAAGCCAAGGGTAGAATACGCTTTTCAAGGTTTTGAATTGCAGTAAGAACAGGAACAAAAAGAAAGAAAGGTCATTTCCCCTTTCTAATGCCCTACAGTAACAAAACAGACAAGAAATGACATTTCCAGCACAGCAATACTATTAAGAGTACCCGATGCTCTGGTGTTTTCAGCAGCTCTGAATTTCTCCCCATCCAGTGAGGCTCAGCACAGTGTCAAGGGCATACCACTGCCTCCCCACCCCAGCAGAAACAGTACTTGGGACACAGACTGGAGACCCACCAAAGGCACAGAGATCTTCCCTTGTAGTGCCCAAGCACGGCCCTGCTCTTTGACTACACGTGGCTGTTTGGCCTCAACACCACCAGAAAGAAAAGCATTTCTGATACACGGTCAGTCATTGTTGACCCTAACATCCTGCCTCCTTCGGGCGTGTTCAAGGGATGGTTGGGCCTGGCACTTAGGGACATGGTTTAGTGGGTGACATTGGTAGTGGGGTAATGGTCAGAGCAGATGATCTTGTAGTATCCTGCAGTCTAGTAGTATCCAGCTACTATCCAGTATCCAGTGACTAATCTTGTAGTCTCCAGTGACTACTGCACCTGGGCACCCTAAGGAAACATCGGTTGTTGACCAGTGCCCATGGGGCCCACCTTCCTGACCCTGAAGGCCTGCGCATTCAGGCCATCAAGCCGTAGTGGAGTTTCCAAATGTTATTCAACAGGCTGGAGATGAGGCTGTTAAATGATACCAATTTATCTTTTTAATATCCCTGCCCTTCACATCCCAACAGATGTTCCGTCAGAAGGACCCCAGCTGCTGCCAGAAGAGCAGAAACAACCTCCTGGCTTGCCACAGGCCTTCCTCAGCCACCTCCCGCTCACTGCCAAACTCTCCAGAAACTTCTGGAAGCAGCCATGTTTTCACACAGCAGACAGACATATCTAGCAGAGTGTTTTGGTCAAAAGGGAGGAAAAGATGAAGAAAGCCTGACAAATTCAGTCAACACAAGCTGCAACATTGATATATGATTTCAGCTGAGCTGGGAGACCACTGGTGCCACAACAGTGCTGGTGCCATCTCCCAGCCAGGACAGGTCAGGTACAGATTTATGCATTCACTCCCTTGCTATTCTTCCCACTTTTTTTTTTTTTCTTTCCTATTTAGACAGATTTTTTTCCAACTCGCTCATGTTTCACAGTGACAAACACATTCCTGACCCCTTACCAAGGCTCTGAGGACAGAGGAAAGGCTTTGCTGGAGAATAAAATCAAAAGCACCTGTTAGTGCCACTGAGGATCAAATCCTATTTAGGGAGGAAAATTGTTGCAAAACTGCCGCATTAAATTACAAGTAAAGAAACAAGAGGAAAAATATATGTAAAGACCACCTTGTGTTTAAGGCTTTTTTCCTGGCAAACAAGGTCAGAGAAGCTGTTCTTGCCACCCTGATTCCAGGCCAGGAGAACTACTGAGAAAATTTTGAGCATGATCTTGTTCTGTTTATTTAACTGTCAGTTCTTGTGTTCTGCGGGGTATTTCTTTTTCTGACACTTGAAAAGCATACAGCCTTTCATAAAAGAAGGTACACACACACAAAAGTACACAAAGATATATGTAGAATTGAGATGTACGTAGAATAAAGATCTACATAAAATACACACGCACAAAGTTTCAAAGAACTTCCAAGATAGAATTGCAACACCTACAGAGAACTCGGTGCTTAATGCTCTGTGCAGTACAGCCTCTACACATGCTTAACTTCAAACACACTCCATTTCATACCACAAGACAAGAATTTAGGAGATACATATGGCACCTTGGTAACTTTTCATTTCTATCCCCGCTTTTAGTCATCTTTATTGTTCTGCCATGGAGAAAGAGAGTGAGTACCACATGCTACAGATGCTTAAGGCACTAATAATCCTAAGGTATTAATTTTCTAACACTGTCTGCTGCCCCAGCAGCGCTTGAGAAGTTCTCACCTTCTCACAATGAGACTTACACAAGCCAGTTGCTAACATAACCGATTTCACACACTCTGTTCATGGACACTCCATCTCCTTGCTGCACAAACTCTCACATTAGCCAAGCTTGCACTGCCACCAGTGGCTTGTGCAAGTACCGAGCATCTGTGAGCTCCTGGCTGGAGGGAGACACAGCCCCACAGCCAGGATAGCGATGGGATGCTCTGCAACCCAGACAGCTCAGAATCCTGTTTCTCAGCAATATTGCTTTATGCACATCCTTGCTGCACGAATTATTGCTATTTATAGGGCTAAGCCATACCTATTTTTATTTACACAACGTCACAAATTTAAATTCAATGGAAGCCTGATTTTTGCATGTCCCAGTGATGGTGCATTTCCATTACTTTGAACTAGCTTCACCCTTCTGCTTTGCTTCCCTTGCAGGTTTTCATTTTAAATAATAAGAACACCATCAATGTCACACCTCCGTGACTGTATATGTGAATGAGGAACTGCACAATACTTGAAAGTGATTTGAAAGGAAAGGCTTTGTGCAGGCTTTCACCCGGTAATCAGTTTAAGTGACACACTGATTCTGGGATCTCCACATTCAGAGTGAGCAAGGATAATTAACCCAGCAAAGGAAGAATCTGTCTTCTGGACAGCTGTCCTCTCCTGTAAGATGCATCAAACCAATATCAGCCTTTCCCTGCAGACCCCAGTATGAAAAGCAAAGAAGACTCAGCTCTTAAAGCCAAAAGAGACCAAGTGCGTGGGGTTTGGCTGGCCACAGCTGTGTCCTCCATCTGTTGCATCCAGCCAGGTGTTCCGACAGGTACCTCAGGGTCACCAAAACCCACCGGGGCACAGCTGGGCTTAACGCAACTCAGCCCAGGGAAAGAGGAAAGCTTACTTCTGCTGAGCTATCTAATGGCAGGCAATGAACATACCAGAAAGGATCCCAGGAAAGATAGGAAAGATGAAAGACCTAGGTAGGTTGTCAGTTCATGTGGCAGCAAGCAGATTACAATTTTTCTCTCAAAACATTCTTAGTCTGAAGGCCACAGCGGTCAGGCACCCAACCACTCCCCAAGAAGTACTTCACCTCCCATGCCGTACTGCTTCAGCTGTGTTTCCCACAGCTCCGTGAGACCACTTACATTCACACTTGTGAAATACTGTTCAGAAAATAGGGACAGGGCCACTTCACGCTGCTTTGAAAGGCGACAAGTGACCTCCATCAATGTGGAAGCACCTCTAGAGAAAATTATGCAATATTATGGTTAATCAAGCAGGAGCAACACGTCTGACAACATAATATTTAAATCCAGACAATACATGCTGGTTGTTAATCACAGTGGTACTTTCTGAACATTTTGATTCGGTTCCTGCATATACCACAGGCTGTTTGACCTTCTGCGATTCCCTTTGTCTCCTTACCTTTAATAAGAGTACAAAATAGGTATTTATCTTCACACTCACAACTCAAACACAGCCAAACAGGTTTTTATTTGAACTTTCCCCAAATCAATTCACCTTTGGAACAAAACAATTTAGCTTAGAAGAGAGATTTCTGAGGAAGTTCTTTACATATAAACTAAAAATAGTGATTTCAAATGGAGCATCCAGCTCAGGCTTTAGTTGAGCACGGCTTGTGTGACACGCTAATAGTCTGTCTAGAGACAAGGCCAAGTCCTGCAGATTCCTCAACACCCTATTAGTGATTATTTCACGTTAGATGAACCCCCTCCTTGAGGCATTGACAAAAATCATTTGTTCCACGCAAAAGTACTTGTTGCAAACGGTTGTTAAACACTTTTTTTTCTCCTACTGCAATCAGTTTTCCAATACGCTGGAGGATTACATGTATTTTGTATTTCTGCCTAAATATCTAGTATGCTTTTGAAAGCATCCCTCAGGGCTGAGCTAATCAAGAAAACAACATACATACGGAGAACTGTCATTATTACAGGGTCAAACACTAATGCAGTCTTTACCCGAGAGACTGCAAATTATATTTCAACGTGAGGAAGAGAAATCTTGTTCCCAAATCAGCGAATAGTGCCATGTAACCTATGAATAAATTACTAGTCCTGAAAAGATTACAGATAGCAGTTTATCATCGCCTTGTAAGCATGAACTGAAGATAACCAAACAAGAATCTGTTCGCAGAAGAGCCTAAAGTAATTTTCTCATGCTTGCTGCAAGGCGGAAAGTAAAGCAACTTGAATGCGGACCAAATTGCTTGCTCATTACTTGTGCATTCTCTCTCAAATGCAGCAACACAGAGGGCATCTTTATGACTTACATTCAAGCAGGGTCTTACATGGGGCCTAGAATAAGCTTTCCATTCTCAAACACAACATTTCTGTTAAAAATCCTGGTCAGTCAAATCTATTCAGATGACAAAGGAGTACTTTTCCGTAAGTAGACAAGAGTCCTTTGTTCAGTCTCTGAGCCTCACTAAAGCCTGTAATTCTTGGCCATAAGGAAAATGTTTAAACTGTCAATGGCAAAAGTCAATTCGGGGAGATAATGCAATTAATAAATGCCAACCATATGCTTCTGCTTGACGTTTTATAAAGACAATTGGCCATGAAGAGCAGGGCAAACAGAGAGCTCTGCAAGTAACTGGCTGCTCCTCCAGGAGCTCGGCTGCTGCACGTAGGGACGAGCTCTTCCCCAAGCCCAGGACTCCCAGCCCGAACATGGCCATGTCCCCCTGCGAGGACAGCAGACAGCTCTCCATCATCCTCTCTAGATCATGGTTGTGTGTTTGAAGTGGGGCATTTCATAACTTGCACCTCTGCTCGCCAAGAAATCGGGCCTTGACCTCCAGTAGCCAAGAAATCAGACCTCGACCTCCGGTAGCCAAGAAATCAGGCCTTCATCTGGCCATCCTGAGATTGCACTTAAGATTACAACCACAGAAACTTAGATCCATCAAAACTTCAAATAAACCCAAGGCTCGTGGCTCGCTCTCCAGCGTCCACCATCTCTATCCCATTAGCTGCAGCAATTGCTGCACACCTACCACAGAGGCTTCACCTGCCCAAGAACCACAACCCCGGCACCCGACTTCAAACTCGGAGATATTTGTCCTGACTCGCCCTTGAAGACGAGGCTCTCATCTTCTTCCCCGATAGGGATCTAGAAAAAAATGCAGAGAAAACATCTCTGCACTGTAGGCCTGAATATTAAGTCGGTTCCAATGCAGACCTCAGGGCTAAGATATTAAAAAGAGAAACTGCCTCCCTGTTTGATCTCGGGTCAGGAATCATCTATTCTTTAATTTTTAAAAGATAAGCTAACCTGGGAGGGAAACATATTCCCAGAAAGTGGCTCCTGAGAACATCCAGGTAAGGGGAGGCTTCCAGCAGCGACTTCGCTGCAGCACCAGAAGGGCAAAACCCGCGGCTGGAGGCGAAAGCCGGAGCTCTCCCCAATTTCCCGCAGGTGATGGTGCGATGCCCAGCCAGGGCGAGGGGAGCAGCCGGTCGGATGGCACTGGCTGGCTCCGGCTGAGGCCACACCACGGAGCACTGGGGAGGTCTTCACTAATTATGCGGTGAGAAGCAGCCCACGTGGGCTGGGGAAGGGTAGAAATGAATCGGGACTAAAGAGTTTCCTATATTCCTTCAGAACTCGGTTGGCAATGCAGATATAACACGCTTAGGAGAGGCACTCACAGCAGGTAAATCTGAGACACCACCTCTCTCTTCTCTAACTGCTACCTCCAAAGTCTAGCCGCACGTTTCACAAACTAAAGGAAACAAACATGCCTCCTCCCTGACACAGTATCAATTCTCCAAATTTCAAGAGCAATGTAACCATTAGAAGCAAACGCAGGCAAATTATAGCAGCATGCTTCTGAAACATAAACATTTCTGAGAAACATCCCAAATATTACCCTGGTATCCTCCTTCAATAACTGCATTTATGTCAACAAAGCTGTGCTCAGGCGCTTGCAGAAGGAACAGAAAGACCACACAGTTGATGTCGATGCCTCAGCGTTTGCATTTCACTCAATGCATGCAAACCAACCCGGCATGTGCATTGCTGGGGGAGCTGGCGTGAAGCAAAGCCCCCCGGCTCCAGAAACACCACGAAGGAAGAGGAGAGATGTGATTCTTCTCCTGGTTGCGAGAGCAGCACCCGTATGGTGCGGTACGCACAGCAGCCTGCCAGCCAGCAAAGCTTTGGCTCGCCGAGGGGATTAGAGCACCACGCAGGCTCTGGAAAACCATTAGTCCCTCTGATGTGGAGCAGGAAGAAGCAGAAAGGTTTATCAGCTTCTGCAGAATGGGAACTGACAAGAACAGCGAGATACTTGGCGCTGCTCTCTGTTGCTATTAAAATCAGCAAGCGCTGACTCCTGCTATGATCCGGGCTGAACCCAAGCTCTTAAAAGACACGCCGGACCTCTCACTTACAGAGTTTGCCTTCCCTATGCAGCAGTTTTAGATCACACTTTTACAACACTTTTTTCCTTTTCCATTCAAGCCAAGCCAGGGTGAATCCCCGCAGCACCTCCACGCCTGCTGGCATTACCAGACTCCGCTCTAACCTGACGTTCCCCTTGCCCAGCAAACCACCCCACAAGCCCCATCCATCTGCTTTGCCGTGGGTGATGCTCGCCAGCAGGCACAGCTTGGCACAGCCAGGATGGGCTCACACGGGCCCTCACTCCATCCCCAAATGTCTGCATCACACACTGGAGGGCATCTGCAGTGCGAGAGCCCACGCCAGGGTGCCCGAGCACACCGCTCCCACTTCAGCATCAGGATGCATCTCCAGTATGTGTCTAACACAAGTCTGACATCAGTGTGGTCCACCCCAGTGAACAGCAGGGTTTGCTGGTTACGTGAAGCAAACACAGGGAATGCGTGGCTTTAGAAAAGAGACTCTCCTGCTGTCCTCCCCTCCCCTGCTAAAAAAAAATCTCTTGCATCATTTACCTCATCAGGAAGGAGAAATTTTTAGCTTATCGTCCTGCCAAAATAACAACAATAACAGCAGAATCAAACAAAGGGGGAGAAATTTGGAGCTAAAGCCACTTGACAGTCCTCCAGGAGCTAGCGGGTTTTTTTAAGCATCCGTATAAAACTCCTGTTCCGACCAGGACAGCATTCTGCACAGACGACACATTTGGCAGCTGTGTTTTCCCAGGGAATGCTCTACAAAATCCAACCTTAAGGGACCACGTAGCCACTGCCAGACACAGCGGAAGAAGAAAAACAAGAGAGGGGGAAACAAAACCAACCCAAACCTAGCCTCCCTCTACTTTTCCAATCCCTCCACAACTTTCTGGCAGCAGCGAGGGCACTGCACCAGGGCCAGGCTCCCCCTCGCCCCGCACCGGTACGCCCCGATAGCCCGCCTCCTGCTGCGGGAGCCTGTTCATCCTAAGGCAAAAATAAAGCATAAAACGTAATACTTTACTAATCGCTGTGGCAGTTTAATAGTTACTGCGCCATCAGAGAACTTTGTGAGAACGGCGTTTCTATAAAATTAAAATACATTGTACCTCATTAGCAAGGGGTAGCGCAGTTATGCTTAGTGGAAGCAGGAGTCGGTGCTGTACACAACTCATGTTTAATTAGTCCTTAGGAAAAGGGTTTTGCAATCGTGTCCTAAGGAATCACTAATAACGAGCCAGATTTCACGAAGGCTGCGACCGGGCTAATTTATCCAACAGCCAGACAACTTCAGAAGTGACTGGGTGCCGGTGACAATATTTAGTTCAGCGGAGCAGCTCCTTTTAATTGGATTAAATCGTCGTGGTATTTTCATTTCATACCGAGACCTCAAGTTATTATTTCCCAATATCTGCCCCAACACTGCAACCGTGTCGTTCGCATGCCCCCTTCCCTCCAGACAGCCTCAAAGCAGCGATGGAGAAGACCGAAAACCTTTCCCAAGCCTTCTCCATCTGACGGGGGGGATCGCTTGTATGGAGAGCGGCTTTTTGGGACGTGGGAATCCCGGGAAGGGAATTAATTGCATTAAGCAGAGCTCCCCGGTCAGCAGAGCCACTTGTGGATGCCCGAATCCTCCTCAGCATCTGCGGGAAGGGGCAGGCTGTGGGAAACGGGGTTTGGGGGGTCCCTTATTCATCGACGGCTGAATAAATTCGTCGTTTTGTAAGAATTTCAGTTTTTGGTGTCCTTTTCGGGCAGCCTATCGGGGCAGGGGAGGCGGACAGCAAACTTGGGGGTGAGGCTGGCTGGGAGGCAGCAGGGTGCTCCCCGCTCCTCCTGCTGGGATGGGAAGGTTTCGGGGAGGGGGGCGGCCGGCACCAGGCGCCCCCCAAGGCGAGCCCCCTGCCCCATGCGGCACAGCCCGCCCCGTCCCGTCCCGTCCCGTCCCGTCCCGTCCCGTCCCGCCGCTCACTCACCGGCTGCCCGGAGGCGAAGGCCACGAACCCGAGGGCTATCGCTAGCCACACGCCCCGCATTATTCCCGCGGGGCCGGGCACAAAGGAGGAAAGCGGGGCCGCGGCCGCTCGGCAGCGCCCGGGCAGGGCTTGGAGGGGGGGGGCGCGGGGCCCAAAAAGCCGCTGCCGCCCTCCGGCCCCCTCCGATCCGCCCGGCGGCGCAAAGCTGCCCAAAGCCGGGGCTGAGGCTGGTGCTGAAGGTGCTGCTGGGGTGCTGAGGGTGCTGCTGCTGCTGCTGCTCCTGCGGCTGCTTCCCTCCGTCCTCCCTCCCTCCTTCCCGCCCGCCCTCCGCCCCGAGTGCTCGGCGGCGGCGGCGCGGCTCCCAGTTAAACCCCGCAGAAATTCCTGCAGGATTACAACACAGATTGGCAGCTCCCCCAGCCAGTGGAAGGAGGCGGCGCCGCCACCGGCTCTCGCAAATTCAAGCAACTTTCCTCTCCCCCTCCTCGCCCTCCTTCCCTCCCTCCGTCCTCCCTTCCCCAACCTCCACCCCCGCCCCGGCCTCCCCTCCCTCGCCCTCCTCCCCCCCAAGTGGAAAACATGAGCAGCGCCGCGGGCCGAGCGAGCGGGGGCTGGCCCCGTATGAAAGCAGGGACCTGGAAAGCCTCCCTCCGCTTTAATTTTATTATTTAGTTTTATTTTTTTCTCTCTCCGAGGGAAGCCTGCCCGCTGCCGCGTGTTCGCAGCGCCGGATCCGGCCGCGCTTGCCTCTTGCCGCCCTCCCCTGTCAGCCTGGAAGGCAGCGCCAGGTGTCGGGGAGGGGGGAACAAATAACAGGACGGGGGTTAAAATTCACGGTGTTGGGGTCCCCTCTTGGCTTTCTGCCCCGATTTTTCAAGCTTTTTTTTTTTTCCCTCAGCGAGGAGACTCAGAAACTTTTAGGAGTGAGAGGGTGGCGAGCGACAGAGGGCTGCGATTCGCCCCCAGTCACGAGGATCCGGGAGCCGTGCCTTCAAACCGAGTATTTCAGGAATTGACAGCACCAAGGAGCCAAAACAAGAAGCCTCGCTGTGACGAGTCCGTGCTGTTTCTCAGCTGGGGAAAATGGTGGCATTGCAGAGCTGAGGAGCCTCGGCCTGAGCCAGCCGCCTTTGCCAGCGAGATCCCAACCAGTCCGTATATTTATCAGACACACGTGAAAGCAATGTGTATCAGTCATGCTTACATTCAGAAAGCTCAGACTGTGCCTTGTAGCCTGGCTTGGGTGGCCTGCATGCCCATAATGGTCACTGCTGGCCTGGCCAAGTCCTTCTTCCAGGCCCTTGCCCCAGAAGAGGCCAGGAGAGCCCCCAGAGGAAGCAGGGTGAGAAGCTGGAGCAGTGGGGTGAGGCTCCCCCATGCTGATGCTTCTCCACGTCCTTCACCTTGCTTGCCCTTCACCTTGCATGCTTCTGCCTTCAGGTGGTGGTGAGATCCCAGCTGCCTTCAGGCCCTGCTCTGGTTGCCTTCCTGTCACCACAGGAACGCCAGCTAATGCAGTAAAATGCGGTTCATTTAGCACAAGCAGGCTGCCACCTTCCCAGCCTCTCCCAGATGAAGGTGCACCTCTGTGTGGAGGGTGGCAGGACACATGTCCCCAGAGGGTAGGTGGCCGTGCTGCCTGCGACTCTGTCCCAGGATCGTGGTACCTCTCAAAAGCTCCCACACGTGCTGGTCCTCCGTCCAGCTCCCATTGAATTTTAGGCTGTTTTCACCACAGAAATCTTGCCAGCTTTTAACGGTCTGCTCCTGGTGGGTGTCACACATGAGCGGATTGTTTAAGAGATTCCTTCCCCTTCAAAGTCCGTTGCAAATATTTAGGGCCCGGTTCTGTGTATCCTCTTCCTTGACAGGTGGCTGGATCACAACCTAATGAAATAAGTAACAATTTCAGTACGGTTGGATGGGGAGGAGTGAAGCACAGTGAAGCAAGGGGAGGAAGGATCCGGTTGGGCCAAATGTGCAGGATCTGGGGTCCTACAGGCATCCCCGTCTGCAGGGCTGCGAGGCCTGAAGAGGCTGCAGCTTGGCTAAAGTCAAAGCAGAGACCAGAAATAGCATCGCTTGCGCTGGCAGGATCCTTAATAGCCCGAAAACAGAACTCAGCGTTAGAAACAAGCAACATAAAAGAGCAAATGGGAAGACAGAAAAGCTGAGTACGGGAAGCATCCTAAGGCTTGTCAAACACTAAGGGCTAGGTGATTTACTACAGAAGGTTTTTGGTTTTGTTTTTAGCATTCAAACCTTACAGGCACATGTCTTCAGTAAATAAACCAAGCTCACCTTTTCCTTCATGTTACACTCTATGATAATCAGGGATTTAAGTACTAAGCAGAATATCTCAAGGACCAGAATGTAATCTGCAACCAGCTAAGGGAAGGCACTCCTTGAGCGAAGGCAACAGCGGCCAGCGGGCTCCACACAGGTCACAGATGTCCACATGGGCTGTGTCCATGAAAGAGTTGGGGCCAAGACCTGCAACACCTGCAAACACCTGCACACAGCCTTAAATGCAGGGGCAACCCCTCTGATGCCAATCATGATGCTAAGCCCACACATGCTAGAAGGAGCAGAAATGAAGGCCAGGAGCCAGATAGATGGATAGAAATGAACATGAAGAGGAAAGAAGAGAAAAGAAGCAATCCCTGTATGTCACAGAAATAACTACGGGTTGTTTGCGAAACCACTTGCTGCCTCCCCACATCCCTACCCCTCCGTGCATGGCCCCATGGAGAACGACGGGGGCACTGGCACCTGCTTTGCATGTCACCCGGTTTCATAGGGATAGAAGCAAGTGGGAGGCCCAGTATGAAGCTGAAATAAAGTGGTTTTAACCCAAAGTAATTACGTAATAAGGACTACAATGAGAGGGTAATCAGAGACAGGCGATGCGATGGAGCTGCCAAGAGAAAGCTGCAAGCTTGGGGCGTTTCTGGTCCAGACTGTTGGGCAGACATCACCGCATTTCCTTCATGCCACGCCGAGTCCTTCTGGCTTTCCAACAGGCACCAGCCCCCCCATCACAGCCCTGACATTGATGAAAACCAGGCTGGAGAGAGATGAAGATGGCCCATGCAGAAAGGGACAAACTTCACTGGAGTGCAGTTTTTTTACAAAACGAGTTATCTGCTGGAAGGACCTTGAGTGCAGCACATGCAGTGTGGTTATAACACACAGAAAAGCCTAACTATAACCCAAATGTCCACCAAACTTGAACATTCAGCTCAGGGGCTTTCCTAGGGGGAAGTTCATCTCCTGGGTTTGTAGCCTCTGTTCCTGGCTCCGGCTCACTTGCTCTGGCTGCTCAAAGCACAGAGCCACACTTCTTAACCCAGGAGTGCTGCAGAGCACAGAGAGGGCTTTGCAGGGCCCTTTTAGTGGAATGTGCCATGAGGCTACTGGCATTTTAGGGAAGAGTCATGATCAGAAAGAGATAAGAGCTGTGCAAAAATCAAGTCAGGAAATTTTGGGAAAAGGACCTCAGCCTATGGCTGCCAAGTCACATGGAAGAAGTGTGTTTAACAGTTCCCATGCAATTCCCAAGCCTCCATTTCTACACAACCACATCCTGCAGGTGACTTGCACCACCAGCAGGGATAAGGTGAGAGAGCCACAGGTGGAGGAGAGCTCTAATAACTCAGTTTGTCCGTTAAGATTTGGCCAATAACAAAAGGCATGGCTGAGAATGCTTGGCCCAAAGCATCAGCAAGGACAGCAGATCTGAAATGTCATATGCAGGTGAATGGGAGGTGAGGTGGCATTGACTGGAGCTGGCCTTTGTTGTATGAACGATTGGTGGCTGCATTAGTCTCCATGATGGGGTAGCTTTGGCATCACGTTCAAAGGTCAGGAGAGGTGACAAATTTTCCCAAATAACTTATTCATAGAGGAGAAGAACCCATGAAAAGGAATATAAGAGATACATAAAACAAAGCGGCTGATGTTAAATCTGTTTGAACCCATGTCAGCAACAATCTGAAATAAAGGTTCTAAAATACATCAGCAGGACAGGTCAGTGTGGGGTTTATTACAACGTCTCCAAACTACCAAATTTTGTATTCCTAATTTATCAACAATAAAAATACCCAACTCTTCTATAAAAAGATCTTACCAATATCTGCTAGTGCAGTCATGTTAATTTCTGTATTACAACCTGAATTTAGGGGTATTGTAGGGCAGGACTTGCTCATAGGTCCATTTAAAGAGCAGCCTTTTGAAACATGGGAGAGGTGGCAGTAACTTAGGTACCATGCCACTGTTTTGTGTTGGTTCTTAGCATTTAAATTGTATGATCAGGCAACCTTCTTCAACAGGCTCTTGTTCCAAGCATCCTCAAAATGCCCAGGGACATCTTTGTTTCCCTTTGATTGAAAGACCTCTTCTGCTGAGCAGCTTCTGAATTGTAGACAGATGCTGGTTATTTGTTTTTTATTCTTCTTATTTTGGTTAGATATGAAATACAAAATATGTCTACAAGAACCGTGCCCTCCCCAATAGCTGGAACAGCAGCGTGGTAGGAGCTAAGGACACCATGAAGCAACCAGCACTTGTTGTGTCTGCTGTGGGAGCACTGAGGCTGTACAACAGGACCGAGAGCTGCACTTTGTACAAACACAGCAGAAAGTCTGAGCTCGGCCTGCATCTGAGCCATGCAACAACTGAAATTTTTTAACAAACCAAATGTTTTGGGTTAATTTTCCATGGAAAAGTAAAGTGGTAAGGATGGAGGTGGAGAAGGATGGTGAAGACCGCAAGTTCAACCCCTACATAAGGAAAAAAATAAAAACCGAAGATAAAGGCTGGCATTGCTGGCAGAGCACAAGCAGCAGTCTTGCAGGAGATGATGAGCAGGGTAAAAGCAGGCCAGCAGCAGCAAGAAGATGAAGCCGTTTTGTGTTTGTTGCTTTGGATCAAGTTGTAGTGGGTACAAATGTACACAGGCTTTGGGGCATTGCTGCAGGAAGAGCAATTCTGGAGAGGTGAAGGCTTCAGGTGAGGCAGGTGAGATGCTGAGATGATCTCCTGCATGGTGGGAATGATGTTAACAGGCTTTCCAGAAGATTTACATTCCAGAAGTTGTGATACCCATGTAGAGGGGGACACCTGAACCAGCCACTCATCCAGACTCAAAGAGGACCTTAAAACCTGGCATTAAAACTCAGATTTGGCAACACTCCTGTAGGAGGTCTAAGTCCCCGCCATTCAGCAACTCACTGAAGCCTTTAAATGTAAAATACATGCCTGAAGTGCCTTGCTGATTTACGGGAGAGATGCCTACCAAAGAACAAGAGCCAAGCAAATGACACGTTACCGACAGCTAGGGTCACCAAAAATTAGGAGACTTTGACAAGAAATGTTGTTTTCCCAGCTTTGGCTCTAGATGTTCACTGCCGTGAGGATTTCAGTGTCAGTCTGTGCTGGCCTCCTGAAAAGGGTAAAATTTACCATGCTGCCATTCTCGCCAAGGCTATTATGCTTTCCTTTTTATTACAACAAAACCTACCTTTAAAATAGAAGAGATAATTCTTTATCTCTGGAATTTTCATTTAGAGCCATGGCTCAATATTTCTTTGAGAAATTTGCATACTTGGAAGCGTCTCCTGCACGACAATCCCTGCAAATGAAATGCATTGTTGATTTAGTTTATTATCCCAAAAGATGGTATCATGGTTAAGGTTTGTATGGGGTACATCAGGAGAAAAATACGGAAGGGTTGAATTGGAGTAGATTTTAATTCTGCCAGGTATACTGCTGAAGTTAATGAAAGTCAGTTAGACATACATTTGGCTGCTGCTGCTAACTGAATAATACAAGTAATAACAGAGGCATCTATTCAATTCCTGATGAACATGAGTAATTTCCATTATCTTAAAATGTGTAGGAGTTATGAATTATAGGTGCAGAGATTGCCCAACACTTTTTCATTATTATATCTTGTTGTCAGTTGCTTATACATTTGCCAAAGTTTAATGCATCGAGCTGAAATTTCCTATGCTGGGTATCAGCCTCCGGCTGACTTCTTCTGTTATGTTTTATTTTTGTTTTGAAAGTTTTATCTAGAATAGTGCATCTGCATTCAAGAGCAAGGTTGGGGAAAGTATGTTATTTTGTCTATGGTAAGCCAAATTCTTTCAAACATTTCTTTGAGGAGATGCTTTACCTCCATGCATGGAAGCAAAGAGCAAACATTTGGCAGAAGGAGTCAACCAAACAACAGAAATTTGCTTTTCAACACATTTGGCAGATGACATCCCGGTCTGGACCACGTGTGAGCATTACTGCCTTTGCAGTTTGTTCATGCTCGGTAGAGACTTGTTGAATTCTGACATCTAAAAATCCCATCTCCGCCGGGCACGTTCCAGCTGAGAGCCGCAGAAACGTCTCTGCGGTTGGTCTCCAAATAAAAGGGCTTGCTGTAGATTTCCTCCCAGCCCTTGAGAGACAAGGTCTGCTGTGTGTGCCTGAGCAGCGAGGGGGATGAGAAGGGAACCTGGTTTACCCAGAGAGGAATAGAGGGGCTGTGGTTGTAAGAGCTGGAGAGTGAGGAGGGGCAGGAGTGGCATGGTGGGAGCAGGAGGAGAGCGAGGGTGGAGGAAGGTGATGACATGGGAAGAGGGGGACATGTGCTCTCTTCCAGATCTTGAAACTACACCTCCGCTTGTAAGGCTCCACGTTCCTCCGCTGTCAGCAAATAGCTAAGGGAAGACGTCTGTCTGCCCCAGCACTCTGCGTGGCCCGATCGGCATAAATAATAGGCTGTGTTGCGAGAGATGATGCTGCCTGTGAGATCCATGCAGCGTTTTGTTGCAGAAGTTGAAAGCTACAGAGACAATGACAAAGAAGAGTATAATTAAAGATGGTATCAGAAGGCACTGGCTGCAAGGACAACCTTAATGTTGGATGTTTCTCAACTCTGAGCACTTTGCTTTGTAGCTTAAAGGCTCTTGTAGCAAAGGTTTTCTTAATGCTACTCTTATAATATAGCGCACAACATGTCACACCTTGGATAACTGACTTCTTCCACCTGACTCTGGAAATCCCTACCTACATGAGTAATGCTTGCACATATGAAATAGTCACTGACATTAATTGGCACCACTTATCACCTCCTAACTGAGGTGAGTAAACAGGTACTGCAGGACTTGCCCATGTAACACACTGAGCGTGCTAAAGTTAGCTCAGAGTCGTATGTAATTGATGAAAGCATCTTAATGCAGTACTTGCTACCTAAATTGCAGTTCAGATATAAATACATATATAAAACCAAACCAAAACAAAATGTATTCTAACCACAAGCGGGCATCTGTCTATGTCAAGCCTTATCGTAGCTATTTGTTTTTCTTTGCATTTCTGTTTCTCTGTCTGCTGCTGTTGTTTTTACCTTCTCATGATGGAACTGGATCCGGAGCCAAAAAAATAAAATAAAGATGAGTCCAGGTCATGCGTGTTTCAGCATAATTGTTCCAATCTCAGTGTATACATCCTGAGAGCATCAAAACAAATTAGTCTGCAGTACAAGGAGAGCCTGACCATTTTTAAGAGAAAATGCAGCTGGACTTTTCATGCTAGAGAGAAAGCTTCATTTTCATGTTTTGGGCTTTTATTTTTTACGTGAGTGTAATTGCAAAATCATCAAGTATCTATAAGAGGTGGCTTATTAGGGATGAAACAAAATAATGATCAATGTCCTTCAGTGCTTGTAGAGCAGTCCCTGAGGGCAGTCTGGCACCCAGGGGAGGAGAAGAGCCACCACCTACCACCATGAGACCACGAGGTGTGGGGCTTCTCCTGGCTGGCTTCCACGGGAGGCTGGAGTGCTCCTCATTTGGGTTTTCTGAAATCAAAGGATAGTATACACATTCTCGGTAATGACCAGCTTCCTAATGATAGTAAAATGGGAATTATGTGGTGCTGCAAGCAAAGGACAAATTCTGAATGAGAGAAAATGAGTTCAAAGCGTGCAATTAAACAGTGGTAGGCTTAAGGTCTTAATTCTCCCCTCACACTATGCAGAGCAGGAGTAACTCATTTGCAGTCAGTGAGGCTACAGAGATGTAAAATGGCATCGGAGGAGAATCAGGCCATTGTTCTCTGCAAAACTCACTGATAAGACATTAATTACTGAAGAGAAAATGCCATCAAAAGGATTTTAAATGCTTTGCAGGACTCGGGAGACAAACTCATTAAATACTATGTCGTACAGGGTATTAGTTCCAAATTTGTGAATGCAGAGAAGGCAAATGCTGCGCTACAGATAAATGGCTGATTGCTTTGAAAGCCTACGTCGTCAGAAGGCCTGCTTTCTTTAGGAGAGGGAGCCAACCCCACACATTACATCCAGAGATGTGAAACAATTCCAGATGAAATAAATCACCCTGAACCTTGGTCCATCTTACACACTGAATCCAGGCCAAGAGCAGTTGTTTAAGGTTTGTAAAAGTTCACTGGACTCTGCTTCCTGCCCAGCCTGTCTCCCCTTCCTCCCCTCCACTCCCAACTCTTGTCTTAGGTCAAACCAAGCTTGGAAGCAGCACAGCTAAACACCACTGCGACAGCATCATGTGCGGTCTTTTTATCTCAACATGCAGTTAAAGTGCTGGAAATCTCACTGAAAAACTGGGGGAAGTCCCAAATCAATGATAAAATTCCTGTTTCACCTCTCCGATGGTAAGATTTTAGCCTCATCCTCAGGATAAACCCTGGCTAGCTTTGGAGAACCCAGTTGCTGAGATAGGGTGACCACGTATCTGAAGTTTCTGATGTCTTCTTGAACAAATGCCCCTAGAAGTTCACCCTTCATTAAATCCACCATGGGGGAGATGAAGCTTATTAATATGCAAGAAAGAACAGTAGAGGAGTTATCAGTGAGGAGTGAAAACACAGCCTCGTCGCAGGACTCAGTGCTGTGTCCCCCAGCCTCCGCACATCCTGGGTCCTGCTGGGGTACCCTGGGTGCTGAGGCTCCCGGTCCAGAAAACTGGAGGTCCAGAAGAACTCCTTCTCCCCAGGATTTGGCAGAGATAAGCAGGATGAATTATTTTCCTGTCTGTATTTCACTTGTGGCAAGACAATAGGAGTCAGGGCTCTTGGGGCTGAGGGCCACATCAGGCTGCGTGATGTGGCATGGAAGTAGGGCAAGAAGACGTTTGTCACATGAGCTGAGGTGAAGTGGGGATGTATGTCCCCCTCACTTCACCAGGAGAATACATGACCTGTGTGCAGTGCTGTCCTGTGCTCTGACTGTGGGACTGCCTTTCTGTCCCAGGACCTGTGTGAAGGGGAATGTTCTTCCAAATGTCCCCTGCATCACAGCATTTGTTTGTCACTGTTGGACTGGCTGGGTTTGTCTCGGAAGTAGGAGAAGGTTCAAGCTGTGTCGCTGGCGTCATTGCGTACTGCTCACACTTCAGAACTGGTGGCAGGAGCTCAAATGGATTATTCACAGTCCCTCCAGCTGCCAAAGAGGCTGTCCTCTGCAGAATGGCAGGAGTGGTTCCCTGGCTCACTGGAGGACACGTCTGCCAGGACAGCATGGCCTGGGCTGCAGGACTTGCCTTGTCATCCCCATCCACCCTGGGCACCTGCAGCTCAGGTTCCTGGGTGCCAAGAAGGTTAACAGATACCTAACCATGGTCAAAGCAGTTATGATAACAGTCTCACTCCTCAAAACAGAGACAACTTGTGCAATGGCCAGAGACTGCCCTGGTTATGTGTCAATGGATGGTGCTGTAGCATCACAGACTGGGTGCTCTTCTGCTGCCAGGTACCTCAGACTTCTCTGTCCCATGGAGTCTTTGCCATCCCACAGTTTGAATACAGCTGGTTGGAGACTTGTGGATATCAACTGTGTGGTATAATACTGGACAGCAGTGCAGATGATACGCCCAGCATGCATGGGGCCTGCAGTGCAGGGAACTGCTGGCTACCTGGTTCTAGGCCGTGTGTGATCCCCACAGGCAGCAGGAATATGCAGATCAGGGAAGGTGTGAGCCAGAGGAACCACCCAGTGTACCTGGGCAAGACCAGAAGTCACAACATCTATCAAAGGCTTAGAAGAGGCAGTAATGGGTTTTTAGAATCACAGAATCTTTAGTGTTGGAAAAGCCCTCCAAGATCACTGAGTCCAACCACCCCCCACCACCAATGTCACCCACTGAACCATGTCCCTAAGCACCATGTCCAACCTCTCCTTGAACACCCCCAGGGACGGTGACTCCACCACCTCCCTGGGCAACCTTTTCCAATGCCTGACTGGTCTTTCTGAGAAGAAATGTCTCCTCATTTCCAACCTGAGCCTCCCCTGGGTGTGAACAATTGGATTGACTGCAAACCCAGCCTGGGGCAGCCGGTCACTGTGCTAGCCCTCAGCTCTGAGGCTAGCTGGAAGTGTCCTTATCTGGCAGCAGGTCATAGGTAGGGGAAGCCTTTTTTGAGCAGTATGCTTTCAATCCAGATCTATATGGGATCTCTTATATTAAAAAAAATCATACCACATTGGGGAAAATCTCAGAGATCTGCTTTTACTGTATTTACAAAAGCATCTTTTCAAGCAGGCCAAAAAGTGGATTAACAGAATGAAATAAAAATGAATTAAAACAGCCAACATCAAAGTCATGGCTGCACTTCTGCAGTGTCCCATCACTGGGCACAAGCTTGCTGGAACTGTGTCCGTTCCAGTGTTTTGTTAAAATACTGCATTGGGAACAGTAATTAAACAGATTCTGATGATAGTTTTTAACACATGCCAGCTGGCTCCCAGCCAGTGTCAAAACAGAAACATTGTGCAAACTCATGGTCAATGATGACTTTGATCTTTGAAGGGCTTTGTAGTGGCGGAAGGAAATGGGAGGATAGGAGGGAGGGAGAAGGGTGTGAGCAAAAGGGAGGAAAAAGAGCAGCATGCGCTGGAGTGGGAATCATCTCCTGCACCTTGATGAAGGCAGTGGGTGCTTTCTTCCTTCCCCTTTTCTTTATGTGGGGCAGTAGGCACAGTCATAAACATTACTATAAAGGCCCCATTTCTTAATGATAACCCATATGAGCAACAGAGCTCCCTTGAGTATTCCCATGTGTGTGCCATTGGGACTGCTCTGTGAGTCACTGCCCGTGCATACGTGCTTGCAGGATCTGGCCAGAGCACTGGCGTGCAGTGGACACTGGACAGTTTTGGAGTCCTTCAGGACAGAACCTGGGACAAAGGCAAAGAAGTCTTCTGTGGCCAAGAAAATTATGAACAACTTGCTGTTAAAGTTATCTGCTTATACATTGCCTGAAGTATTGCAACAGCTCTTTAGACACAAGGAAAATTGTTGTTGCTGTCTCACTAGCTCCTCTCTTTAGATGCTCCAGGATCAGATGCAGATGGTTCAGGCAAGTGACATCGCTGATTTCCAGGTGCAATGCTGGCTGCACCTTGGTCAGCAATGAGCCCATGTTCCCCAGCTATGCTGGAGGGCTCTGCCTGCTGGTGCACTCTGGTGTGGCCCTCACTTCACAGATCTGAGCTGGTTTTACTCATTAATATTCTTAAGAAATTCTTCAAAGAAATGGGATTGGCTTGACAGTACAAGCTGCAATGCTTCTGTAGCAGCACAGGAAAGCTGGAAAACCACGCAAATGTCTTCACATTTAAAAAGATGACTCCTTATTTCCTTTCCAAATTCTTCACTAATGTGATATGATGACACTTACAATTTTTCCCTCTTCTTTTCTGTAATGAACATCATTTTAAATTCATTAACTTCCAGCTCTGGAAGGACACTTTCAGCAGCACAGGGTTTTGGTGTGACTGCTAAGAATTTCAGAGAAGAATAAAGTCCTTAATGAGTTCTCCTGCACTTTTACATACACAAAAAATGCTGTCACTGAGAATAACCTTTATTTTAGTTCCAGGGCTTCAGTGGAAAACTGAGTTAAGTAACTAACCTTGCATCAACCGAGTTCCCATAAGCATCTGTAATCATCTCTGTGATCTCCTCACCTGCTCTAATTGCAAGGTAAAGCAGCTCAGCATGAACTCTGGTGGGAGAGATTTAAGCTAAAGCATTTACTCCACAACTGAATGGCAGTAGCTGAATTTTGCATCTGAGCCACAAGAAAATACACTGCAGAAGATAAGAGTGCTGTTTACAGGACAACGCCTCACCCCACTGAGGAGACCTTGAACTGGAATGTAAATACAAGAAGTCTGTGAATCAGCCTTGCATTTTATACCAGTCAGATCTTCTGTATGGACATATTTTTATTGATTTATAACTGGCTAGTAACAAACAAATTGATGTGAATCACTTCTCAAGCAAATGCACACGGCATAGCTAGTCCTCTTAATTAAAATCCCATTAATAAATGCAGTTTTTGAATTTATACAAAACATATTGTCCATGTACAAAACAAGTTCTGAGAGTCCACCTTGAGCTCTGACAGCAAAAGTGGCTGTGATGTTGAATCCCTCAGCAACACTCAGAAGTACAAACACTGTGCACAAAAAGAGATCCTGGCAAGTGCATCCACCATGGGCTTATGGTAAGATAATTTCCCGTGTGTTCTCTGCTGTGCCTCATGTATCCTTGCTTCTTGAGCTTGTTTGGATGCTAAAGGAGGGCAGCAGGAACTCGGAGGTTCTACAGATTTATGGAGACCTTCTGGCTTCTACCTTAACAACAGGAGCTGGTAATAAATTCTGCATCCTGTGAAAGGTGCTTGCTTTCATTGCAGTAACATGGCTGCCAGCATTGGTACCTACTGCACATGCTGTTTTGGGAATGAGCCTCACCCCAAAAATAAAGGGATCCCATCATATGCCTGTAGGTACCAATGGCAGCTTCCTTTGTCTTGGGTTCATGCAGTTATCCATCCAGGGCTCTTCTACTGCAGCAGAGTGCATCTTTACTAGGTGAAAATAGTCAGGCCTCATGCACCTTTGAGGTATCATTTGTGTCAAGGACCTGTTTACCGTAAGTTCAGAAGGGGAACGAGGTCAAAATAACCAATTTGTACAGTCATGCAGTGAAGTCACTCTCACAGGTTCAGCCCTCCGGGATGGGGGACGGGAGGGAGGATCTGGTGCCTGAGCCAAAGTGTGGGCACTGTTGTGCTTCTTGCAGTCAGCCAAACCAAAAATGTCACCCTGTGAGAGTGTGCAAGGTTCGCTCTGGGCTGAGAAACTGCACCACGTGTGAGGCTAGACAGAGCCTGAGGAGAGCAACGTTTCATCACAAGCTTGCCTTCCTGAGCTGAGTCCTGTTTTCCAAAAGATTTCTGTGACGTGATCAAACCAGACTAGCTGTTTTCATTGGAAAAATGGATTACTGCCACCCTTATTCTGCTGGAGTGCTGCTCTGCCGTGTGAGCAGTGAAGGAGAGTTCCTAGGAGATACTTAGTCACAGCTTAAACAGATCTTGCTTTTTTTTTTCAGTTGAGTTTGATGGCTTGCAAAATGTGACTCCTCCCTTAACGAGCCCCAGGGGATCCAGTTGTGTATTTTTTCAAGCTCTGTGATGCACATATGTATCTATCTGGCACTCTCCCAAATCTTTTCAAAGATAAAATGTGAGATGAACATCTGGTTCACACTATTACAATCTTTATTAAACACTAATTTCTTCTCCTGAATAGCACCATCTGCCACAGCTCCAGCCCTTGTTTTCTAACATGGATTTTCCTTCAGAAATTCACAATAAAATAAATCTTCAACAGTTATAGTCCTCTAAATTTACTGAGATGAAAAGTACAGTGACAATAGTAGGCCCCAGGAGTTTATTTGCTTCAAAAATCCTACATTATTATTTAACAAGGTAAGAATCCTTATTATCAAGAATACCAGTCCACTTCACATTCAGAAGGGTTCATTCAAGCATTTTGATAATTCCGTTGCTGAAGGCAATTGCTGATCCTTTTTCAGCAGCTTAGAGCTCTGTTTCTTCAAGCCCTGATAGTCATGGTGTGGATTTTGCAAAATATTCCTTGCTTCTCTCAAAAATTTTCAAAAAAGAGAGAGAGCTTGTTGTAGACATATAGAAAGAGAATTTCATTTTCACCAGTTAAGTCCCTGTTTTTATGATACCTGTTCTTAAGCCCGGGAGTACCCTGAAGCCAGGAGAGAAGACACCTCTCAGGCACCTGCTCACCTGGTTCAGAAGGAAACGATTTCCAGCATTTCCTGTGGCTGCGGCACAGTACCTAGTCATGCATTTCTTTCCCATGATATCTGGAGATTCACCTCTCACTTCTCAAGAACTTGAATGTCTAAAAGAATTGTGGTCTCCAAGGCTTTTAGGCCTTAATTTTTATCCATTACTAAAGCAAATCTAAATAAAAGTTATTAAGAGACTAGATTAAATTTGCTGTCCTGGTGTCCCTGCATCACATCAATAAGAACCTCTACGGGCATCACTGTGTGCCTGAGGATCTGGCCTGTCATGCAACGACCACGCTGGGCCAGGCAAGATCCTGTGCAGTGTCCATCTCCACTGCAGGCTAGTATGGATCTGAAGAGACCCCCAAACCTGAATTTCTGCCTGCTAATCGTCTGGTGTCAATGGCAGGAGAGAGGATGGGCCAACTACAAGAGCCCTGTTTGCTGTGCATGTGACGGAGCCCTGGCACAGGCTGCCCAGAGGTTGTGGGGTCTCCTCCTTAGAGACCTTCAGAAGCCGCCTGGACGTGGTGCTGGGCACCCTGCTCTGGGTGTCCCTGCTTGGGCACGGGTGGCACTGGGTGGCTCCAGAGGGCCCTGCTGGCCTCAGCCACCTTGTGATGCTATGATTCCATGAGAACCATGTGGGGATGCTTTCCTCCACTTCCCAGAACAGCCCCTGCACCCCCAGCTCTGTGATGGCAAGCTGCAGCTACGCTTATCTTCTCAAATCCCTACGGTAAGATCCATTTTACTGCCTCTGTAATTGTAATTGATGGTGTGACAGCACGGGCATTTTTGGGCCATGCAGCACCACAATACAAAAGACAACCACAGAGGCTCATGTCCTCTGCCAGTGTGCTCTCCTGGGATGCCCTCACTGCCTACCTACCTCCCACAGCAGTTTGTTGGGGTTTATGGCCACAACAACACCAAAGCAATAAAGAAAAATAACTCAACCACAATACAGCTCCCTGGTGAAACTCTGAAGGGATATGCTACCTCCTATACTTCAAAAATTGCATTTCTAGTCTGGACCTGCTCTTTGAAAAGTATCAGGAAGATGTACCAAATAGTGACAACATGCTAGATAAGGAGTGTGCTTTTTTAATGGAAATCTGAGATTAATCCCAAATGTGCTGCTGACAACACGAATGCTTAAAAAAAAAAAAAAAAAAAAAAAAAAAAAATCTTTGGGAGGTATAAATGGTTTAGAGGATTTCCATCAGAGTTATGACCTTGTGGGTGGAGGTTTCCATCTGCATTAGCTTCACAATACATTTCCTGAAAGTGAGGGATAAACAGGTAGAAACTGAGATTAGTGAGAGTGGGCGAGTGTCAGTGGGAGCCAGAAGTGCCTCCTCAGGCCGTAATGGCTGTGGGAAAGGCAAGGGCGATGCTGCTCTGATTTAACAGAACCAGGAGGTTTTGCTGCAGAGGTTCCCAAAATCTGTACACCTGGGGAAGGGAAAGGTTCAGCCTCCCATGGAAACAAGTGCCAGCAAGGAGGATTCAGTGGAGACCTGGGCAGCCCATGGGGAAGAATGGACTTTTTTAGTGATGTCTGGATTTTGGTGGTATTCCTGCTCAGGCAGACTTCTCTTGCTCTCTCTAGTACCAACACCAGACCCAACTGCAAGAGGGCAGCTGAATTTCAGTGGGATCCTGCCTTCAAGCAGGGCAGGTACAGAAGATGCAGTCCAGGCACAGGGCATTCAGGCACACCAAACTTTCAAGGAGAACCTTTCTCCAGGATGGCTACGCACAGCCAGGCACACGCACAGACTGATGAAACCCGAAGTGACAAACCGTAAGCACGCTCACTGAGTCATTCGTGTGAGCAGCCTCCACGTACTGAGCCAGGAAATGACGGGACCTTGCTGCCCTGTGCTTTCCTAAAGGGGTTTTGGGAATTTTGTCCTCTTGCCTGAGGACGGTTGGGTGACTACACCCAGCGTGCTGCCATCCTAAATCAAAACTTTTCACCCCCTTCCATGCGCTGCATGGGAACATCTGCCTGTTTGCAGAAGCAAGTCGTGTAGCATTTGCTGCCCAAGTATCTCTCTCCTACAACCTTTTTTTTTTTTTTTTTTTTTTTTTTTTTTTTTTAAATTTTACTGAAGAGAGACCCAATTTCCTGAATTTTTAATCTGTCTTTCTAACATAATCAAATTACATCGATTACCGGGCAACAAATTCAAAAAGTCCTAAAATTGCTGTTCCGATTTTACAGTGAATTCCCATTACGTGTAGAAGATTTTGTAAACACATTAAATAAAATGCTTTTAATTCAATCAGAAAAGCAAGCAGTGTTTGTTTTTATCTATTCAACGTATTTGAGCCACAAGCATTTTTCCAAGCGAGCGGCTATGGGGGTTTGTAACGCAACTCAAAGCAAACACTGAGAATATAAAATCACACTTGTTCAAACAGGATTAGAGAGTTTATTCTAGCAGAGCTTCCAAGGATTTCAAAGAGAAAATAGAGAAAATAGCTCTTTTTTTATTTTATTTTATTTTTTTTTCAGGTGGATAATATGTGATGCCTGGTCAGTGATTGTGCTTTGCAAGATCCCAGAGGTGCTGTGCAGCCCACGTTCACGCCGTGCAGCAGGTCAGAGATGCCATTCATTTTTCACAATCTCTGCAGCACTCTCCAGTTCTGCCTTTGCTCAGCAATCACTTTCACTGTATGCTGTTAACACAAACTGGAAACCAACAAAGAACTAAAGCCCATTTCTGGTGTACAATGCTGATGGAAAACATAACTACTTCGTGCTTCTTCATGTATGCTTTTTGCCGGTTGTGTATAAGAGATGTAAGGAAGGGGGAGGTTTTCTTATTACAGCCCCACAGTCCTTAGTGGGGCAATAACTCTGGCTTGCATGGATGTGCCACTGAACCTCTCCCTGCATCCCTCCTTGTGCCTCCTGCAGAGGTCTCAGGCACCTTTTACCAGCATTTGTCAGCAAAACTTCCAGTTCAGGGCTGGAAACATCCAAAAGCACAGGGAAAGCATCATCCTCTCGTGCTTTCAGCTGTGTTGAAATACAGGCTTGATGGCCATCCTCTCCCCCCGAGGTAGGGGTTCTTGCGGGGCCAGAGCAGTATCAGAGCACCACAGGAGAGGACCACAAGCACCTGGCACAATCTAAAATATCAGGCAGCACAGAGAGATCACAGCAGGCTCCCCTAGAAGCACCTCCTAGGCACCACAACATGATTCTTTTGCCAGAACGATGTGAGAGCTGTTGCTTGGGGCTACGAATACTTTGTCCCGGCTTGTGGTTAGGAAATCAATTTGTGAGCCTGCACCAGTTTCTTAAAATGTATTTGCTGTTCCTAAGCAGTCATGGGATTGCTTGTAAAGATGATTTTCAGATTACGGGTTGTGCAACAACTTTTTTGTTTGTTTGTTTCAGCTACTCACCGTTCATTACTTGTTTTGTGCGACTGGCAATTTAAGTGACACAGTGTCATTTCTGATCCCGGATTAGATGGCTGAAATATTTTAAAGAGGAGAGGGGAGAACGGCACGCAGAAAACAATGCATTTCTGCTGTAAAGACACATTTGCTCTACAGTTCATCACACTTCCACTGGATTTTTGCAGGCATCAACAGTTGTCCAAATACTATCAAAAAGTCGGTAATATCATTCCACACTTTGTAGCAAACTGAACATGGGCTATTAAAAAATATCAAAAATGTAGATTCCTTTTACCATTTAACCAGCCTTATGTGTGTGTGCATACGTGTGCAAGCTTGTGTAGAGGTGTGTGGATGCACAAACATAAAAACTATGTTTGTGCTAACTTTATACAAATTCTGCATGCACTAACAGTTTCTGTGTTTTTATTGTGAAAATATATCATTTTGCAAGCCCTCCGCAAAGCTTAAAGAAATGTTTAGAGTCACCTGTTACAGTACAAAAACCTCTGTATGCTCACTTGATTTATTGCTCTGTTAGCAGCCAAAATTCCTACTCATAGCAAGCCAGGGAGCTGAATTTTCTTTTGTCATTGATTTCCTTAAAGTCACTGTTCAAAATCAAATAACATTTAGACACTGTGATGGTACCTAATTACTTATTTCTGCGATAATTCAGGATGTTGCGGTGCTCTAGAGACCATGGGTAATAGGAGTGAAAATTTATGTTCTCGTTTCAAATTATTACCATCAACAGAAGCCCTGAAAGAAAATAAAAGCATCCATCCCTGTGGGTATTTCCAAACCCGGGGGATATTGATGCCAGCCGCCTCGGTTCAGGGCAGCAAGGCACCATGTCCCCTGGCCACCTCACTGCTCCAGCTCTCCCCACTGAGGGCTGGCAGCACCACTTCTGGGGGCTCCTTTTCACTTCTTTGGTGATGTAACAACCACATTCATTCAACCAATTTAGGAAGAATGTGCTTCAAAATAGGGAAAATGGATGCCTCCCCTGGAAAATTTAGATGCTGAAGAGTTCTCAAATATTTTTGTCACATGAGTGGGAGGATTTCCCCATACAACTTGCGAGACTCTGTTGCAGAAAGACTACGTATAAGGGTAATATTAAGCAATAGTCATATTTTTAGCAACATTTTAAGCAATTTAGCAGCTGGCAGTAAGGGGAGAAAATCACTCCCACGTGATTCACGCTGTAGGGTTTGCTTTGTAGGCCACAGTTTGGGATGCTCTCTCCTAGCAGCAGCTATTTCTGCAACGTGCTCCAGTGTGACCCCGTGAATCATCTGGCACCGGCACGGAGAACTTTCTCAACAGCACATAATGTGATCCTGGCTTCCTTAGAAACCTGACCGTCATGGCAAAGATTTCACAACAGGATCCCAAGACTGTGTCTCAACCTAGGATATATCCGTGCCCGTAAATCGGATGGTGAGGAATCCCTTCATGAGAGCAATTCCCCATCTTGCTGCATGGCATTCCCATGGCGCTGGGGGACACGAGAACGGCCATGACCTTAACAGTGATGATGGACTGAGTTAAACTGGATCAGGGTCCTGCTGGAAGCCCTCTTACAGTTTTCCAGTCCCCCTTGCTTGGCTGTTTTAATGTAAGTAAGCACAATCTAAACTAACATACAAATTGCTGAGAGTTTTGGAGATAGATTTCAAAACCTTACAGCCAGCTGATACAGGCATGCATTTACAAAATAGCGAAGCAGTGCACTTGTCACTGCGTTTGCTGAGAAATGGAAGGCTTGGATATTTACGGAATTTATTCTCGTCTCAAAACTTCGAGTAGTCCATACTGGTGGAGGGGAGCCCTCTCTGGTGGCCATGTGCTTTGCCTGTGCAGCAGGGAGACGCCTGCAGGTGCTACCGGTCCTGGCAGAGTAGCTGTGAGAGGTAAATGGATGTGATGACCAGGAGGGAGGACCAGAGGAGATGGACCTTCTGCACCCCGGCAGATGTTTCAGCTGCTTGTGTGTGAGGTAAAGCCTGCTGCCACGAAGTGACAAATGACTACCTGAGGTCTCTTTTCATTTAACTCACAAATATTACACCCCTTGCATTCAGCTACTGCTGGTGCATTTTCTAGATGAAAGCCCTGGTAGGGCAGGGAGTGCACCATACCAAGAGCAAATAAAATAAATGAACCTCTCCTCTCCCGCAGCTGGATATTACAGCATACACAGAGCGCACCGCTGTGGCCTCCAGCCAAGCCCTGCAATTCACTAACACAATAGATGGGTTGTGGATGGTGGCAGCTAGTTAGGAACAGCATGAAAGCTTTTAATTCCTGCCTTTTATCATTTTATCTTATCACCTTGACATCACCGAGGCAGCATTTTATTGTTAAGTTTTGGAAACCAGTAAATAACGCCGGGAATTAGAGTGGTATGAGTTAAGCACCGGTAATGGGAGTGGGCTGAGGTTTCGAGTACTCCTGCAGACAGTGGAGGGGGGCAAGAGATGGGCAAAGGGATGTTTGCACTTTTTTGTTTAATCTGCTGCAGGTTGCGTGGATCATTTGCAATTAAAATGCCAAAGACAAAACAGCCCCAGGAATACAGTCATTTTCGACTGCGGCAGTGAAAGACAAGGATGTTGTAATTTCAGTGAGTGTTATTCACAGCCTCTTAGTTATCAAAAGAACCACGCTATTTAAAGGTAACTAATGGATAAAATATGAATAAAGATTAAACTACAAAAGCTAAAAAGGATTATTTAGAGCACTTCCATTATGCAGAGTCCTGACATTAATATTTAGACACTCATGAACGCTTACATAACTGCAGCTTATTTTTAATGGTCTTCTATCTTGCTTTGTTAACAGGCTGACAAAATGTAATTTAGGACTATAAGCTGTGAGCCCCACATGGAGAAGTAAAGCCTATAATTCACATCATGCTCTGGCTTTTAAGACTGAAGAGACGGTGGCGATTTTACGGCAGAATGCAGCTTGCAGGGCAATATCCATTTACATGCCATTTGAAACCTTCAGGCTATGCGGAGCACTGCAGAGTGCATCGTTAAAAAAAAAAAAAAAAAAAAAAAAAAAAAAAAAAAAAAAAGAAAAAAAAAAGCCGGTTTAGTTACAATTGAACTGACATGATGGCAAATTAATTCATAAGGTAAGAGGAAGAAAAGGAGCTGTGGCTGCATCAGGGTGGCTGCATACCTAGCGATGCTGGCAGGTCGCAGGCTTCGCTTTGCATCACTGATTCATCACCCCAGATTTTCCGCCGCTTCCTTGGTATAAAGCTGCAGAAAGGGGCAATGCATTGGACTGGTGCTTCCCGGGCAAACAGAATGGCAAGAGGAGCCAATGTTAAAAAAATAATTGGAGCTGTGTGTGCTGGGAAATCAAGGTTATCAGTCAACGTTTGTTTTCTCCTCATCCAGCCTGAAGTTAATCATTATTAAGCCTGTTTTGAGAAAGGCAGGGCTAGGGCTGACCTGTGGTAAGCCAGGATGCCACCAGCAATTAGCCAGGACTGTGTTTGATGTGCTCCATGGGGACATGGTTTGGGTGATGAGTGTCAGAGGTACAGATGGAGCACCTTGGTGACTGATACACCACCAACATGAGCTGCTGCAGCTTTTTTATCTGGTGGGAGGCCCTTCTCGTCCATGTATGCCATTAGCAGCCCCCTAATGACCTTGTGTGCCCTCGTGTACCATGGGTACCTTGCATGGAGTACCTTACATCAAGAATATTGAGACAAAAAGTCTCTTGTATATCTTGCAGATACACACCTAGGAGTATGTCACTTGGGTCATCCAAATCCTTGCCTAAGGGTCATGCAGGCAGGCAGCCCAAGAGCTTGTTCTTAAGAAATGATGTGAGTTGCCTCCTGTTGGCAATGCAGGGATCTCCTGGAGGTCTGACCCTCCCCCCGCCCCCCGATCCACCACTGCTACAGAGAAGGCTGTGGGCTGGTGGCTGTTTGGTGGTGGTAATGTAGTAGTGTGTCTCAACAAGCCATGTCTCTAGGATATATAAATGTCTGCAGGGAAATGCCTCTTCAGCTCTGACAATTTTAATTTCTTTCTTCAGTCCTTGCTATAAAGATAAAAACCTACCTTCCCTGTTTTTTTTTTGTGGTCCTCATTGTCTTTACTTAGAGGATTTGTGTCTTGAAGACATTTGTAATGGGGAGTTGGAAGTCCCAGGTCTAACCTGTGACAAACAAAGGAAATAATTAAATGATTTAAGGCTTAAACTTAGAGCGGGCAGCCTTGCCCTGGTCCTGCAGCCAGAGCAGAAAACCCCAAAGGCTCTGTTAGAAAAGAAGCATCAGGCAGAAAATTATGGGGAGTTTGGAGCTGGATCCCATGCAGAAATGGTACCAAGTGGTACATCCTGGGAAAAGTCACATTGTCCTACATGGAGCTGCAGGATACAAGGGACACAACAGGTTTTTCACATATCAAGGGCACTGTGAAATGTGTGATGTGGGGAATGGCTGTAGTGTGGCTGCTGGCTTTAAGCAACGAAGGATGGTGCAACAGAGGGTCAATGAACCATTGGCTGAAAGACAATCTTCTGCTTGGAAGCTGAAGAAAACACTTGTGAGATCTTGCTCAGGATGACACTTTCTTGTATGAGGATGTCAGCTTGGGTGAGTGCATTAACTTCTCCACACCCCAAGAGGGGGAGGAATCTCTGCTGTGATGACCACTCTTCTTAAGATGACTTCAGAGACAACTGTGGCCACTGGTATCACTGTGGCTGAGAGCCTGACGTGACATGATGCCACAGAACTGAGCTAATGAACTCCTCGGTGACACCAGGAAACTCTCACAGGTCCAAGCTGTGACTGCAGATGGCAGCAGCACTGCCAAGGACTTGTGCCTCTGCTCCCTGCTGATGGACCAGGAACCAGAGTCTCTCTAGAAATGAAGGCAGAGACGAGAAACTCCTGAGCCCTCACTGACATCTTGGGCAAATAGGGTGAATTGCAAGACTTTTTTGTGTGTGCTTGGACTTGTGTGCTAACTGCAATGCTGGTGGTGTTTTGGTTAGGCGAGGACTGTGTAGTGACAGCCCTGCTGTGCAGCACTTGGTGTTACCCCAGCTCAGTAGTTAGGGCTCAACAGAAGCAGATCTCTGCCAGTTCTGTTGATGTAAGTAGTTTCTAAGCAACACCTCTGCCTATATTTATATGTGTAAATACATGAATGTATCACTCCAGCTCAGGACGACCTATGCCATAGCCACAGGTAAAGTGGCTGTTAGCCCAAGCACTTCAGGAGAGCTGGAAAATGGTGTCACGAGATGCTGGGGACTCCAATCCTTTTGTGTGGGCTCTCAGGAAGGTGACTGTCAGTGCTGTTTGTGATGACAAACTTGATCATTAAAAGCTTGATGCTGCTGTTAGTGTGTAAAAGTTATTTCTTTTTCCAGTCTACTGATGTCCCGAGAAGCAACATGGGTTAGCTGATGGAGTGGAGTCATCCTTTTCACATGGCACTCTCCCATTCTTGCCAGGTAAATTCAGCAGAGGAATTATCTAAGCAACACCGTACAAAATGACACATGGTCCTGTTATTGAATATTTCTATTGCTTTAATAGTACTAAGCAGGAAAGGTGATTAGACTTGGTAAGATTACTGTTATGAGGAACATCAAAGAACTTGTTTCTGCTCTGGTAGATTTTCCTGTGGCTCTTATGGGCTCTTCAATTCCGTAGTAAATAATAATATTTATCAATGATATTTAACTTATAGCAGATAGTAAATAATAACGCATTAAGCATGCTGTTCAACGACATCCTGCTGCTGCTTTGAATGTTCTTAATATAAAGTTCTCCTATAGCTCGGAAGTAACCTAATTTTAATGAAATGCTGCTCATGCCCTGATTGTGGAAGGAGGTTTTGCTCCACCACCTTGATTCGAAGCTGGCAGGTGCCAGTGGAAACAACCCTGCATGCTGGTTAATCGACTTCAGAGCTGCCAAGGCATGGCTGGAACAGGCACCTTTGGTCAGAGCAAAGAATAATTCTGCCCTGGTAGCACATACCGGACAGTGTCAGTCATTTAATTTCACTTTTTGTCTCAATATTCTTGATGCAAGGTACTCCATTAAATATCAGATGACAAATAAATGATTTGTAAAGGCCATGTACCGCAGACAGCCTTCTGCTCATTTCTTGCATGAAACTGTTTATTTATTTCCTACAAAACCTGTAGAGTGGAAATTCAGACATTTAAATTGAACATAATTCTTCTGACACAGCAGGATAGCTGCTATATTCCACACAAAGCCATCTGTAGCAATAAAAATACAACATAAAACCCAGACCCCATAATGAAAAAGTCCTCTTCATTTGCTAAACCTTCTTCTTTACAATAGCGATGCTCTTCACTTCCCTCTTGCTTAGTGGTACTGCGAGTGCAGATGGGTCAGCCACGCTGGTTTCATTTGCTTCTTAGAATATGAAAATATGTCACTACAGGAGGTACCTCGTTATCCACCTGCCAAAGTCTTCTCTGTGGCACTACGGCTGCTGCTTTGTTCTGTCAGTCTGGGATTTTAATCTTTCTCCTTGTGATGGACTGGGCACCAAAGAATGGGGGATCCTTCTGGGGTGCTACAGAATAAGGTCTTTCAAGGATGCTTGGTTTTAAAAGTTCCTTTTTTTTTTTTTTTTCTGATTTTTTTTATTTTCCAGGAAGGAAAGCCTGCATGATTCTTATCCCTGCTGGGGTCTACAGAGCAGCCCA
Organism: Nettapus auritus; assembly: GCA_011076525.1. Classification (NCBI taxonomy): domain Eukaryota; kingdom Metazoa; phylum Chordata; class Aves; order Anseriformes; family Anatidae; genus Nettapus; species Nettapus auritus. The sequence continues at coordinate 134,864,295 of CM021766.1, read as the reverse complement.
AGCCACTGCTCAAAGGTGAGAGCCCACCCTGTGTGGGCAGCCTGATGCATGCAGCCTCCCTCCTCCTTGTGAATCCAGCTGGGGCATCCTCATAGCACAGGCTTGAAATTTCACCCAGTATTGATGGGAAATGTGTCTTTTGGGAACTAAACCCTTGGGTTTGAGTCCATGGACATACTCTGAGTCTAGTTCTTTAGGCTTCTAGTAGGCAATTTTACTTCGGATTTCATCACAGATTTGTCTTGATGCTCTCCGGGTCATTTCCTTGGCTGTGCCTGCCGGCGTCAGGACTGTGGCTAGAGGCAGATTGATCCTTTGATGTCCTTGCAAATGAATAAAAAATCATTTCAAATACAGTTGAGAAAGGTTTTTCAAGCTCCTGTGAACAGCCACCTTTTAATGCTAGATTATTCCGGCTTCAGATCTTTTTCCTGAAAATACCCTTGAAATAAACATGCAGAATCCCATAAAATCAGTTAGAGTAAGGCAGAATGCATACCTGCTGTTCATAACAAACAATCCATCTGACGATGAAAATTTTAGAATTAGATGTGGTCTTATTTCTAAAATAGAAATTAGATCAAAGAAGAGATCAGAATTACTTTTTTTTTTTTTTTTTTTTTTTTTTTTTTTTTTTTTTTAAAACACATTTCAAAGCACAGGATTGTACTTCTTCTTTTGTACACACTTGGAGTTATCCCCGGGTGAGTGAGGTGTCAAGAAGAGGAGAGTCTAGCTTCCAGATTTGGGTGCAACCCAAGCCAGGACTATTGCAGTCAGTACAAACACTGATGTTTGCTTCAGCCTGTGCAGGCTCTGACTTTTAGCTGTGTATTTTCCTTTAAAGTAACTGCACGTCAGTTAATTGTTTGTGTGTGTATGTATGTGCTGTGGGCCAGATGCACAGATCTGTGGACCCCAGAGAATTTCGCTGCTTTCAAAGGATGTGATGTAAAATTCTGTACACTAAATTTATTTCTTCCCATGCAACTGTGTACAATCAGTTCTAATAGGAACTAGACACTTCCTGCACGTCTGTTTTTTAATGCAATCTGCTAAGTTTTATAAGGGCCATATTTAGCTGTACATCCTCTCAACTGTTAACTGTATTATTCTTTTAAGGAAGTCATTAACTGTTCACTAAACTCTTCCTATAGTGGTTTTACAATGCAAGCACGGTGAAATGTGGTTCTCTGAGGGCTAAATAGCTCTTCGTAGTGAAAAAATCAGTGCACACATATGTTACTAGAATAAATGAGGAGAACCTCTAAAAATGTTTGGCATGATCAGCAAATAATTTCTGTTCATCTGCCCTCCAACAGCTGCTAATGCAAACTTCATACATTTAAACGACTTCCCTTTTTTACAGCTGATCCTGTGACTATCACTCATCCCTCCCAGAAATTATATTTTCAGTTGCATTTTCATTTCAGCTTGAAGGAGAGAGGTGATTTGCACATCCTGGCTGGTTCAGCAGTTGCAGTTGAAGAAGTTTTCTTCATTGCGTCATCCTGGACTAGTTCCTACATTTCATCTCACCCTGCTCTGCTATACTTTCCCTGTACAAAGTGGAACCATCGACTTTCAGCCCAGAAGGTCTATTTTAAGATTAAGGGGACATGAAATGAGGAATATCGCAAGTGAAGGCTCTGTGAAGAAGTTCACTGCACTTCCTCTTTATGAAAACAAACTGCAGGCTGCCTCTGGCAAATATAAGGATTTTTTTTTTTTTTTTTTTTTTTTTTTTTTTAATGGAAATGTACAGTGAAGACCTTAATCCTTGAACCTGTCACAGCCCTGTTCTGTGAAGTCTGTGTAGAGTTTACATGGAAGCTATAAATCAGAAAGAGAGAGCACAGAAATAAGCAGTCTGTACTTCCTGTTGGATGGCAATTGCATTAAACTGCAGGTAAGGTTTTGCTGTATCTCTTAAGCACTTGAGTAACCAAATGTCAACAAAGTAGAAACTGCATTCCAATCTTAACTCATCTGCATCCACTTCCTTTGCATAAGCCAAAAAAATGGGCAATTATTGCTTTCCAGTGTGTATGTTTTCATCCTGTGGATTATGGTTCTTTCTTCCTCTAACTGAGACTTGTGCAAATCTGCAGTAGGTTAGAAGGTGCCCAAATCACCTCAGGCATACCAAGGTCAGGAAAACTTCCATCTCCAACCCCTCTGGACCCTGCAGCCACTGGAGATGGATCAGTGTAGCAGCAGCCATGCACAGGGTCCCATATGACCCTCTTCTACCATCCACATCTGTGGGCTTCTCCTCCCACAGAAGCAACAGACTGACATAAAAAGTAAATGGCAGACATGGCAACTCCTACCAGGACAATAATTATTCTGCCTTGTTTTCTTGTGAATGTTGATGTTTGGGCTCTTTTCTCCTTTGTCTCTGTCCTGGGGCAGGTGAGAATGGAAGGGGTCAGACCCAGGTCTTGTATGGTAGCAAAGGAATGTGGGGAAATGGTCTCAGGTTATGCCAGGGGAGGTTTAGATTGGGCATTAGGAAGAATTTCTTCATGGTGTGTCAAGCGTTGGAACGGGCTGCATTTGCATGTGTCTAGATGTGGCAAAGGAAAAGAAGGAGGAAAAGAAGAGAAACTAGTGATCACATACACTGAGAACAGCTCAGCAGGACCAAGTTTCCCAGCCAGTTTCCTTGGCTCATCCTGGGATGCTTGCAGCATTGTGGTCCCAGCCTGACTTGTGATTGGTCTGCCCAGCAGAAAATTTGGTTTGCACCAGCAGAAAATTTGGGGGAGTGGAAGGAGGTGATAGGTTTTATCTTCAGTCTTGCCAATGGACACCACATGCAGTCTCAGGCTTTGCAAAGCCACAGGGCCACACCACATCCTTCTTCCCAAAACTGCAAATCCCAAGGGTGCTGATAACTAGGAAAATCCAGAGTAAAATATTTAAAAACTTCTTAGAGATTTTTCCCTTCATCTGCATCTCTAGGAGGAGTGTCCCAACTTTCAAGGTTGCTAGCCTAACATTTGGCATCCATTTAAAAAATATTTGCTTTTCTGGTTAGGGAGTACCTCTTGTTATGCAGCAAGTAACATCCAAGGCTGGCAGTGTGTGCACCAGGTGTGGTCTGACTTGCCCAGGATGGCTGTCATCTGCATTTTGGGCTTCCAGCAAGATCCCAGAGGCTCACCAACAGCCAGGACCCCATCAAACAAGGCGATAAATGAACCCACTGAGACATGCATGGGAAACTTAGTTTTAAGAGCAGGAGTACACAAGGAGCTATTATTATACACTATTAAATGGATGTAGAAAGGGCTGTTTTGATTAAGGAGCAGTTGACCTCTATTACATGCAGGAATAATAGATGATTTGGAGTATGAGTCAACAGGGAAAACAGTTTTTTGGATGGAGAATTACAGTCTAAAAACCAAAGTCAGGTGCCTGGAGTGAGGCAGATTCCTGCATCATGGAGCTGGTGGAAGAATCTGTCAATAGATGCAAAGAATCAGATTGCCTTGCCAGGGCTCCTCAACCAAAGGCTTCTGACAAAACTCCTCACCAGGGTATTAGGGAAAACAGGCGTGGGAGTAAGAGAGAAAACAAAACATGACTTCATGGCTTTCTAGTGGTGCCCAGTGCCAGGACAGGAGGCCCTGGGCACAAACTGGCCCCCAGAAGGCTCCCCCTGAGCACCAGGAGCACTTCTGTGCTGTGCGGGTGACGGAGCCCTGGCACAGGCTGCCCAGAGGCTGTGGGGTCTCCTCCTTGGAGCCCTTCAGAAGCCGTCTGGACGTGGTGCTGGGCACCCTGCTCTGGGTGTCTCTGCTTGGGCACGGGTGGCACCAGGTGGCCTCCAGAAGGTCCTGCCAGCCTCAGCCACTCTAGGATCTGTGGTTTGCAGTGGAGGAACACACCATTTACCTTGTAATTTGTGCTAGGGCATGCTGATCAATATACCTGTAAATGGCCTAGACTAGGAGGTAAGAAGCAACGTGAGAGCATTGCAGGTAAACGTAAAGCAATGAATAAGGGAAGAAAATTCTCAACTTCACAAAAATATGGCTAATTATACTGCTGAGGAACTGTTTGATTTGTGGTTATGACAGTTGGTTCTGTGAAACTTTCCTCTCAGTTTTCACTAGTGTTCAAAGAGTAAATTTAAAGTCATTTAGGGAAGTAGAAACAAAATGGAAAATATCACTGTAGATTTCCACAGCTTGCCCAAGTACTGCAGCCTGGTGCAGCCCTTGTCTCCTCATGGCCAAGGGGAGCATTGGTGTGGGGTGACCAGAGGGCATCCCATGAAGCAAACAAGGGCAATGGCAGAGGAGGCATGGCTGTCTGCCCTGGATCAGATGAGCAAGGAGGGTATCCCCTCCATGGTAAGGAGACACATTTTGGGGAGGATGTAAGAGTCTTCTGGCACTAAGCAGAGATAGCAGGAGACATACGGAAGATCAGAAAAAGGAGGTGGTCCTTCAGGCAATGGAGGATGCATCTGTGGGACACCCAGCTGAGTAACACATTGGAAGGGCTCAAGGGAGCCTGGACATGGTAACGAGGGGGAGGTCCTTGAAGAATTGCTAGGGACATGGGAATCACAGCTGGCTCAAGAGGTTTCTGGCTGAAAATAGCTGGAGGCTGGGAGAGGACTGAAGGTTAGTACCACGTGTGCTTGCTCCACTCTTTGAACCCAAATACTACAGAAAAAGGCACCCAGCGTTCCCCACAGTAGAGCTGTAAAGTTCAACCTGATGGAGAAAACAGATGATAAAACCTCCTGAACATTTATCTCCTAGTGGCAATGCTGGTAGCTCTAGACTGCCAGCAGAGTGTTGTATGCATAACTACACTCTAGATAGATTTATTTCACTTTATCTTTTAATTAAATTCATGTATGTAAGCTGCAAAAATAAACACTTCCTGGGGACTCAGAAGAGCTGTGCCGGATGGGATGACATTCTTTGGTTTTGAATCAGATCTCACAACCAGTGAGAAAGTATGATTAAGAAAGACTAAAACATCTGGAAAACAGCTGATGATGATATCCCCCCAAGGGACATAATCAAAATATCCTGAAAGAATGTTTTCATTGCAGAAGCAAGGCCAATATTGCACAAAGAGAGAAGAATTATCTTTCTTGGGAAAATAAAAAGTGTCCTTGTCCAAGGGTTTTTTTTTCTCCTCTCCATTAAAATTAAAAAAAAAAAAAAAAAAAAAAAAAAAAAAAAAAGGTAACTAATTCCTCCTTTTTCGGACAATGAAGATAAATGTTTACTAATATCTCCATATTTAGACAGGCCAGCATACTTGAGGGATATACTCACTCATTTGGTATCAAGGGTTCCTTTGTTTGCAGAAATAAAAATAGCATTTGAACAACACTCGTGGACACTTCTTCCTTCAAGCCCAACATGGCTGTAATACAAAATTGTGAGTGCTTCAAAACCCCTTTTGAAATCAGTGTCATAAACCGTCTCCTTAAAAAGTTGCTGGAGATATGGGAGAGATTTTCAAGGTTGCACACAAACACCAGCCAAGTCCTGTTGGGTTCATCCCAGAGCTGTGTTTCAGGCCCTGGTCAACAGCTGTCTGAGAAGACCGTGCTCATTAGCATTGCTTCTTAATTGGACAGACATAGCTGTCCATCAAAACTCCTTTTCATGGAGGATGAGCAACATCCCAGTGCTGTCTTTAAGGCCTGAATTCTCTTCCTCCTGGAAGAGCCAGGTTTGCTCTTGTTGGTCAGCTCCTGGTAGCTCAGCCACCTGACAGAGCCATGGCCTTTTCCAGTCACTGAGGCATTTGCTCCTTGTCTTCTCCCTGCAGGGTGTACACATCCTTTCCAAGCCTTGATCCCAGTCAAACCCCCTTCCGCAGCATTTGGCCACCTGTACTGTCACCAAATCCTGCCATGTCAGGGGGGAAGCAATGCATGGAGAGCTCTGTGTGCTCAAGCTTTCCTCCAAGACCTGCTCTGTGAAAGTGAAGATTTGATTGTGATGAGTTGTAGCAAGTCTCACAGGTCAGGAATAGCACTGGTTGGCTTAAGAATGAAGAGAATGAAAACCCTACATTTAACGAAGCACCAGAGAGGAAAATGATCTAGGCAATTCCCAAACTATTTCTCTCCCCTCCATAAAGTCTGGTTCTGGAAGACTCTGTGATTTAAAATGCATTTTGCAGGGAAAGGTAATCACAAGCATGGGGGTAACTGGAAAATGGCTTAAAATGGTAGGTGTAGAGATTTTTCTTTAATAAGGAGCTGCTCGTGTGGATGATGGAAATTTTACGGATCGCAGATCTCATCTATCTGGACTCCAGTGAACCAACTGATGGGAGAACACAGGGGAAATTATTTGTTGAAATGGGAAGATGGGATCTAATGGTAAACGCCAAGAAAAAGAAATAGGTAAAAAGCATGAATAGGGAATTACGGGATTAGAGGATAATTCTGGTAGAAGAGTCAGACTGAGGAGCAATTTTTATTTGTTTATTTAATTTGTATTTTGATTAATGGTGTTGTGGTTTAAAATAAAGTGCCTGTGACATAGACCTCAGAACATTGTCAGGTTGGGCTGGGATATTGGATGGGGAGAATGAGGTAACTTTGAAGGCACAGGTAACAAGTGGGGATTATAGAAATGGAATGGCAAATGGGAATTCAGGCACTTAGGGATCAAAAATGATGATTCCTACAATAAACCAGGAGTTAAATTAAGAGCAGAAGGAAAAATTGCAGGTGCCTCAGTTATTGGCAGGCTATAAATCACCAACACAACGTGACAAGCAACGAAGTAAGTACTGAAACATTTCCAGTGGAAATGGGAATTGTTGATCCTATTTTTCAAGGTACTGGTGAGATATAACCTAGAGGTTTGCTTTCGATTCTGGCTACGAGAAGTTGGAAAAGATAAACTAAGCCTGGGAAGGGCAGGAGCAGCAGGACACATCGAGAGTGTCTGAGCCAGGAGGATGTCTGTTCCTGGACCTCGGTGTGTATACATGCACACCATGGCCCACATCTCCTCCAGCCTGCCAGAGCAAGGTCTGGGCAACCACCACCAGCAAGCACCTTCTCTCCTCCAGGGGCACCTCCTCTGGGACAGCTGCCCCAGGAGAGTGGGCGCAAAAGGAGCTGAAGAGTCTTGGGTTGGAGCTTGGTCCATTTAGCAAAGACCTCAGTGAATTGTTGGACCACTTCCCAGCCACCTGCGTGCCCCAGGTCCTCAGAAGCTGTTGGCTCCATGTTGACCCATCATACAGACCCAGCTGTGTTCCCAGAGGACCTCTGGCAGCATTAAACAGCCGATTCCTGGAGTGATGTGTAGTTACAGAAGTGCTCTACAGTTCTCAGATATTAGCCTTTTGCAATGGCATTTAGTCAATCCTTGCTTGCACCATGACAGCAAAAGATTTCTTCTTATTCCTGAACTTGAGTAGTGCCACCTTCTGTTCTATTCCTAGTGTATTTTTCTCAACTTCTCTTGCATTGCCAAGGAAGAAGCCAATGAATCAAACAGCTTTAAAACAACGTTTTTCAGCAAGAGATTTTTCTAATATGTCTTGTGGGCAGCAGTTGCTATTACCAGCCTCTTGTGCCTGTCTCTGTGGGATTCGTTTTCCCCTCATGGCAGTATTAAGTTAATACAATCCTGCCATTACCTACAGTGTTTCCAAGGTGAGTCAAGCAATTTCAGTGGGTTCTCAGAAGCTGGCATGCTCGGCTGCAGCAATTTCTGTCACGTTGAAAGTGCCACATCCCAATGCATGGGGAGCAATTAGCTCCACAGTGTGGAGCCAACCCTGGTAACAAGGTAAAGGGATTGAGAAAATGTTGAAAAGTGGGAGAGCTGTGATTTGAAATGTGGAGAACCACCTAAGATCCCATGCTGTGAAAGCTGTGGGAGATATCTGCTAGTGGTACTGCATGAGTCAATGCTTCTGTCCCCCTGCAGGATCCACCCCCATGTCCTTCCTCACGCAGCTGTGCTGGTCAGGGACAATCCATATGGTTCCAGCTACTTGGATTTTCAGGATTTCTGCACGAGTTTCAAAGAGTTACTAGAACGTAATGGGAAATGTGATCACAAGGAGTCTTGTCTTGGTAGATTTCCTATTTAGTTAATAAGTCCGTTTATTTAGACTTAGCAATTTCCTGTGGTCTACAGAATATTTCCAGAGAGGAAACTCAAGTGCTGCTGTATAACTGCTGTCTATAAGCAACACCAGAGAAAGAAAATATACAAGCCACTTCCATTATTTCATGGTTCGGAAGCAGTTGTGCTCCTTGGTAGTAATGTGTCTCTTACACAGAGCTCTCCATGTACTTGCCCTTTCACGAGGTCACTTTCTCTTGCTAAAATTAATGCTTCCTAGATACTGATCTCATGCCAGAAGATCTGGTGACACCACTAACTCTGCACCAACGACCCCACACACATTGCTTTTCCCAGAAAACACCTCGCCAAAGGAGCCAAGCCTGCCCCAGCCCCAGCTACAAGCTGGCCCCAATTGGGGTCCATTGCCAATCACCCTACACCTTCAGATGATCTGCCCTGGTAGCACTGTGCTCGTACTGCCTTAATCCACAGAGGTACCCAAAAGAACGGGGTCACAGCCTGTCCAGCCAAGCCGGGTGTAGGACCGATGGCTTCTTGCTTTCCAACCCCACACGAGTTAAATTTCCATCTAGTGCTGCAGTGACATTTATTAAAAGCAATAGCAAAACCACTCTCAGAACTGTGCAGCATCCTGTTTCTGTCCGAAAACAATCCACTTACAAGGAGGAGCATCATCACTCAACACTACAAGAATTAATAGAAAAGGAAAATGAAGTGGGGCATGTTATGACTGGTTGCCAACACCAGGCAGCTCATGTTGATCCACGAGTGCCTCTCAGAGTTCATCCCCATAACACCGATTAAATCAGTTGTCAGTAATCTGGCTAAAGATGGCCTATGGGGCTGAGGTCAAACAGAGGAAGGAAAATCACAGCAATAAAGGAAAGTGAATCCGGGATAACATGCGCAAGAGCAAGAAATAAGAAACCTATCTCCCCTTCGAGCAATGTGAATGGTTATTAAATTTCTATGAAATCACACTACAGGTGCGTGTGCAGGATGTATCATGTAGATGTAATCCAAGTTATTGCAGGTTTCAGCTGTTAATGCAGGGACTAATGAGAGTAACCAAAACCTCTGTGCTGTCCTCCTGCCCGGCTGGCTCTGCGCGAGCCTACGCCCTCCAAAGTACCGGGTGGTTTGTAGTGGGTAAGCCTGGGAAGGGATCTGGAAAACATGCTCACAGAGTTGTTATATTTAAGGAACAGAAATTCTGACCAGCAAATTTGTGGTCAGATTTTATCGTAACATGCGTATTTATTGTTTACCCAGAAAATCGACAAATTAACAGTTCTTCTTATAGCTGCAGCAACCAAAAGCATTTGTGCTGCCCAGGGTGTATACCGTGGCTCTGAAGCCAAGTTACAGCGTACAGTTATAGCTGAGACTCTGCCAGTGTAGATTTTGGAGTGAAACAATCTTCCATCCTTCCTTTGGAAAGGCTGCCTCATGGACCCTTGAAATCCCATGCCCCTTTTTGCTCCTGCTCGTGCCTCATCTCCATGCATGCCACCACCCGAACCGGCTGCCACCTCACACCAGAGCAAGCAACCTTCCTACAGCCAAACTATAGTGATGGGGCGTACATGGAAGCCCACCCATGTGTCAAAATTGTAACCCCACTGAGGTGAAAAAATGTTGGATGTGGGGAAAATGTTGGATGGGCCAAGCCAGGCCCACTGACTGTGACGGCTCTAATTTAGGTCAAGTCCAAGTGCCCAAGGCCAGCTCTGGTCCTGAACAAGCCATAATGAACAAAGATGATGCTTCATTCAGGTACATTTTGAGTGGGAAAAGAGTGGTGGTTTAGCCATCTAGAAACTTCACCAGGCTGGTGGGGCTGGTGTCCAGCCCAGTGGGTGTCACCCCCCTCCTACACCAGCAGCACCAAGCGGCGTGTGCTGATCCATGGCGGTTGGCGTGGCTCAGGGCTCAGGACAAGCAAACACACAGGTGTTTGCCCTAGAAATCCTGAGGGCACAACTGAAGAAATATTGACAAACAGATGGACTTTAATTTGTGCGGGCAAACTCTTATGGCACTGTGTTGAGGGTGACTGTGTACTGTTCCTGCTTTTCTAGTTAGTCAGAGGTCATTTCACTGGAAAGCTCATGTTTTCTCACGTGTTTTTTTTTTCTTCTTCTTTTTTTTTTTTTTTTTTTCCTTCTTCTCTTTTTTTCTATGAAGCATGAACATGGGGTGACTTTTAACTTACTTTTAAGCTGTAAGCTGTAAGGGAGTTCCATGGGCAGAGAGTCCAAAGGCTGCCCCATGGCACTTTGTGGATGCTGTCACACACACGTGTGGCATTAGCAGTGCTGTCCCACATCCCAAGGAAACTTGCCTTGTGCCATCTTTGACATCTCCTTCTCCTCACATGCTGAGGATTTGTATTTAAGATAACAAAGTATTTTTTTGATTTAATGGGATTGGCAGGGGAAGGAAAAATCTGTTGAAAATTGTTTCCCCATCCTTTTTTAAAACAAAAAATCTCTATAGGAAATTGTTTTACCAACAAAAAATAAATTACAATGAAACTTTGTCAGGAGGGGAACAACCCATCTAGTACCAGTTTCAGACTGATTTCTGCAGCTGTCACTCTCATTCATGAAAGTACAGGTCTAAAATGCTGCCAGCAATTTGGTTCTGGGACACCTGATCCAATGTCTGTCATGAAAGGTACATTTATACTAGGTATGTTAAGGCATATAAAAGACATATAGATACCAGGTTTTCAGGCCATTATCAATGCCCCGAGTATTAAAAGGTAGTTCACTGTGCCTGTTTTATACAGCAGAAAAACTGGCTACTGATTGCTACCAGCTTCCTCACACCTCAGTCTGAAATTATTTCTGCCCTGAAGATTTCTGTTTGCTAATGTCTTGGGAGCCATTACATGAGAAGAGAAGGCGTGAGACAAAACCCTGTTTGCAAGACGTTAGCACGTATTGGCTCCAGAAGAGAAACTACAATGACAATTAGATTTTGCTGTTGACAACAGAGCAGCTAATCACTGAAGCTAAAATCAGATTACACGAAATGAAAGTCTGTTGCCTGGCTGCGGCCGAGTTTCAGATGTTCTTAGAATAAGTGTACCAAAAGGAATTGCAATCCCATTATCCAAATAAGAACCAAAAGCCCAAATCGAATGCCATAAAGGTTAAACAGCTAATTTTCAGTGCCCTCCCCTGATTCAACCAGCCGTCCTGTGGCTCGAGCCCCATCTCCAGCCATGTCGCATGCTCCGTGTGCTCCTGCCACCTCCGTGTTGAGTGCTGCCTTCAGGTCCCCACCAGCAGCACCAAAGCCAACCCACAGCAACCCATCAATTTCAGCTTGAGAGACAACGCAGACATAAATAGAAAAGTCTCGTTATTTTCTCTTGTTGGTCTCCCAAGCTTTCCCCCTCTTTGCTCACGCACTGGTCACACATAAATTCGACAACAAATCTTATCTTCTGCTTGACGCCCACACCATGGTCAGAGGCAGTGCAACATAATGTTGGCAAACATTTTGGCTACTTGGTATTTTTGCAAGTTTGCTAGTATTCAGCCAAAGTTTGCAGAGGGATTTAACCGAAAGGTCAATGAAAGTATATCTGCATATTGTAAATCTAATGATCGGGATAGATGTAATTTGTTTAAATTTAAGAAAAAGCCAAAGTAAACTCTTTAAAGAAATTGCTCATATATTTGAGGCTTGCAGTGGGGTAATAAAAATAGAAATTATGTACATAGGACATATTGTGGTGTAGAAACTTAACCTCAACATATTGATCGAGGCAGTTCTTGTCCCTGAATTAATATACGCCTACGAGTGAGTATTTGTTTTAGGGAAGATAAATAGAAAGGCCATGAATAAATATAAAAGCTGAGATGAAATAGCCATCTGGACCACATTAAACCAAAATGTGTAATTGAAGCAGAGAGAGCGTGCATCCTTTGATCCAGTCACGCACAATTGAAATGAAAGTAAATGTGCAATTCCTGTTATCAAATCATCAGAGAAGGGTCTGCAGCACGTGCACGTGAGAAGGAGTGATGGAGAACTGCAACACAATGTCCCCAAGCATTTTGGGTGGCCTCAGCCCGAATGCAGTGTTGGGGCCAAGACGGTGCTGTCAGCCTAAGCTGGGCTTGTGCTGAGCCTGCTGAAACCACGTCGGGCCCCGGCTCCTCACCTATTTCCACAGCTGAGCCAGATGGCAGGGTGAGCTTCAGTTCAGCTCTGTGTGGCCACCTGCATCCCCTTCCATGCCACAACCCAGCACTGGGGACTCCCCTGGGCAGCCGAACCAGGTAGAAGCAAGCCAGTAAAACATCGCTCCTTTTAAATCCAGAGCAGTTCTGCAAGCAATAGCACAGAAGAGTGGGGACGTGCTGTCCTGAAATTTCCTCTACCTGAGTAGAGGTGGAGATGTGGGGGCAGGATTGACAGAATCTGCTAAAGGGAGGGAATAGCATGAATTCTGCCTCCACCTTTGAAGCCAGGGCTGCCTTGCTGGTGCCAGTGCTCACTGGTGTGTAGTCACGCCATGGCACTGGAGTGGGTAGGACAGGGATCTTCTGAAAAGCAATGGCTTTAAACTAAAAGATGGCAGGTTTAGATTAGATATTAGGAATAAATTCATTACTGTGAGGGTGGTGAGGCCCTGGCACAGGCTGCCCAGAGAAGCTGTGGATGCCCCATCCCTGGAGGTGCTCAAGGCCAGGCTGGATGGGGGTTTGGGCAACCTGGGCTGGTGGAAGGTGTCCCTGCCCATGGCAGGGGGCTGGAACTGGGTGGCTTTAAGGTCCCTTCCAACCCAAACCAGTCTGTGATTCTGTGATTCTATGAAACTCTGCTTTCCTGAGCACTGCTGCCTCCTCTCCCAAGCAATTTTCTGCCCATCAGCAAATACAAGCCTGGAACAGTGCCTCTGTCTCCTGTCCCCTTGATCTCTTGGTCAAAGATGTCAGCCAGCCACAGATGTGGGTCAGGTCTGCAAACAGCTCCAGTCCTACATCCCAGTGCTGTACTGGCAGAAATCCAGTGGGCAAACTAAGAAACATCAGCAACTTTTCCCTGAGGTAGCTGATTTGGCTCATGTTCACATTACTAGGCTGGTATACCAAGAAGGTTTTCCAATGGAGCCATACCAATAATAGGAGATATCCTCTGGCTCCAAAAAAGTTACCCCCAGAGAGGCACTCCCAGATTAGACTTCTCCTCTGGATTTTCAGCTCAGCCCCTCACTTCTGTTCTTTTGAAAATAGCTGACCTGCTGAAGCCTTGAAGTGCTCATTCAGAATCCCCAGACTCCCTTGACCCTTTCATCTCAGCAGGACTCATCCAGCTCCTGGTGCAATTGTACCAGTGCCACCAGAAGATCCCCGTGCTAAGGGACAATGGCATTTGGAGGCACGGGTATGCTGCTACATGACCAACAGGGGCCAGGAGACAGAGGCACCTGCTCACAGCCCAAGCAGGAATGAGCTACTTGTTGATTTGATGGCGAGCAGCAAATTGCCAAGGTGAGGAGGCAGCGATGCTTGGGAAAGCTGAGCTCGCTGAAGGCAGTTTCTAATGAGTTTTTAGCTCACTCAGGAGCTGGCTGGGATTTCAACAGCTGGTTCAACCACAGAGGACCAAAACTGTCTCCTAGCAGAGCCCTGTCTGGAGCAGAGGAAGAAGAAATGCTGCTAAATCCAAGCAAATCATTTTTCAAGATCCTGTTTTCGACTGCCAGCTTTAGGAATAGCTTTTCCATTTCTCCCGTGCTCCTCGGTTCTGCGCCTGCGGTTTAGTCCTGTGTTTAGCATGATGAGTTTTGGAACAGGCAGAGTGTGCAGTCAGCTTTTTTGTGCTGAGGGCAACAGGCTGGATAATAACCTTGAAACAGCTCTGTGGCCAACAGCATAATATTATCTAATAACTTTCCTTCATTATTTTCTCAGCTCACAGACTAAGGGAAATGATTTGCAAATGCTCACTTATATATACACATATGTATGTATATATGTATATATGCATTTTCTGACATTGCAGCATAAAATATTCATGGGGAGAGTTTCTCCATTATATCCAAAGCTCAAGCAGAAATTTCTTATAATAGTTTGTCTGACCGAAATTATTCAGGTCATTTCATAATTGCCACAGAATAGAGATGATAATTCCAGAAAAAGAGGGAATTTGGGAAAAAGAAAAAAAAAAAAAAAAAAAAAAAAAAAAAAGTATATAGAATGGGGGGAGAGGGTAAAGAGCTCTTATAAATTAAAATTTTAAATCCTTGAAAAATTCTTCACAGAGTGACTTTCAGAGTCAGGCAGAGCCATTTCAGCTAGCTCTGTTAGGCAGTGGCAAAGCTGGCTGAGTAGCTGGGCAGAGATCTGTCTGATATATCTCCCTTACAGGCTACCCAGAAATGTAGGATTGGACCTGGGATGTGCTGGTCACGATGACAACCATTAGCCGAGTCAGGTTGGGTGCATCCCTCCAGGTAATTAGGGAAGTCGGCATGCCAGGCCCTTACATCCAGAGCAAAGACAAGGCGGCACAGAGAGGGCAGCTGAAAAAATATGCTACACCTTTGAAAAACAGACCTGAGCCCTGACAGCTCCCTTGCTTTAATTCAGCCTCCTGGCTGGAAAAAGACTTGAAACAAGTTTTCTGTCACTGGCTGTGTGCACCGCTGTCCTGCTCTTCCTCTCACTGAAAGATGTCTTCCCTTTGCTTTCAGCAGCTTGACTTTTTCCATTTTCATTTCACCCAGCTATTGGAAGCTGCACAAGGTTTCAGAGGAGAGGAGGAAACCCCACATTGCGGGCACCGACTCTTCCCACCCAGGCTGCCCACCCTCCTGCGCTGTCCCCCTGCCAAGCAAAACTCCACGTCTCCGTGATGAATGGTGAGGGGAAAAATTTTGCATGAGAAACGGTGAATTTTCAGAGCAAACACACCATGTTCATATCTGCCAGGAACAAAAGGTGCGATCTGTGGCCACATGCAGCCGAATATAAATCAGTTTGCACAGCTGAGCTAACCTTTATCCCTGCCGGTGAGGAGGAGATTTAGCCTCAATGGGGAACCACTGGTTGGATTTCTCCAGCCATAGCACCTGTGGACCCCCATGGTGGCTGGTTTTGGTAACAGGGGTTGTAAAGAAAAGCTCGTACTCCAGCACCTGGGAAAAGGAATAGTTCAAGACTTTTTTCAGTACATCACTCTCCAGACCTGGATACAAGCCCACCTGCACCTCGCAAATCTACCAGAAAAGTCCTCTGTGCTCTTCCTTGTCTTCACTGTGGTTCTGTGAAATCCAAAACTGCGGTCTGAAATCTAGGTCAGGGTGACCCAACTGCTACAGGAAGGGTGAAGTCAGAGGGTGAGGCAGATCTCTGAAGTGATAAACACACACAATTGCTACCTTTTGTCCCATTTCCTAGTCCGTCTCCCAAGGCCTGGAGTTTCTCATCTGGAGATGTGGCTTCAAGTCCCCATTGTGCAGCAACTTTTCACGTAGGCATTTCTCCTGGAGCTGGTTTCATCCCTGACTGCTCTGAGCTGTGCTCATTCTGCACTCAGCCTAACATGGCCCATACCTGGAAGGAGCCGGTTCTGTGCTTGGCAGACACAAGATCCTGTTTCCTTCCTGCAGCCTCTAAGAGGCTTGGAGTACAACTTGACCCTGTCCCCGGGGCTCCCAGACCCAGGACAGCGCCCTGCAGGTGTGGGCACTGTCTTGTAAAACCCAAGCTCCTCAACTCCCTTCAGCATCTGGTGAGGGCCAGCTGAAGGCCAGAGGTACTCCAGACACCCTGCGAGAGCCGATGAACTGACATGGGCTCACTAGTGGTCAAATGGAGGAATGATTAGGGGAAAGAAAAGCAGGGGAACACTTTATGCCTGGGATTTGCCCCCTTTCCACCCCAGTAAACATTGGTCAAGCCAAGTTTGAAGGCTCCTTATGTTCATGCGGCCTCCAGCTGAGAGCAGGTGCTGGGACGCTGGCTCGGCAGCAGAGCAGGAGGAGCAGGCCCCATATGCCGGGTGAATACATCTCTGGTCAGTCTCCACCAGCTTTGGTGGCCTTATCCTAGACCAGCAGCTGTTCATGCTTGGTTCCAGTTCTGCGGCAGCTGGAAAGTCTGAAGCGGGCTGTGAGGGAGGAGCTCTTCAGGACCTTTACCCTGTCCAGGGCTGCTGGAACATTGAAGATGCTGCTGCAGTTTTGGCAGAGGAGCTGCCGTGGTGGGGTTTGCTCCTGAAGAAAACAGTAAAAACAGGAAACTACAGAGAAGTTTTCAACAGGACAGAAAAAAAAGTCACCTTGCACACATGATTTTTCTATTGAGATGCACTTGTCAGGAGCCACGAAACCAGCACTTCACTAAGAAAGCAAAAGCCATAAAGGGTTCATTTGCTGACAGGCACAGTCTCCTGTGGCTGTTGAACTCGAGACCTACAGGGAAGTACAATCATTTATACTGTGCAAAAAATACTGGGTTTTATCCCTGCCTGCCACTGGAACACAGATGCCTACAGATGTGGGAGTGTAGCTCCCATCAGCAAGGGAGACCAGAGAGGTGGGAAAGCTTCCCAGGGGGAACCCAAAGCAAAACAACCCCCAAACCTTCAAAGACAGCTTAGCAAGAGAGGCAGATCCCACAAGCTGATTTCTGTAGGCTCTGCTTATCATTTCAAGTGCTGGAGGTTTTGCACTTTGAAGGCATGCTTCCTCTGCAGTGCTCACAAAGCGTCAGCATGATAATACGGAATATTTTTCCCTCCTCCCCAGTGTCAGTCATTATCTTCCAGCCTTCCATGTGTCTTATCTGGATCATAAATGCTAACCGCCTGGGGGCTCTTCAGCAGAGTCCTGCACAGCACAGGGACAATAAATGCACACAAGTGATCCCCCAAGGCTTGCTTTCCCAGTGCTGTCCAATTTTTTAAGACACCTGAAGAAAACCAAGCAAAGCAGAGGGGGCATGCCCACCCGCTGTGCTGCCTGCAGTGCTGCCGCCTCTCCCATCCACACTGGGCTCTGTCCGTCTGTCCTGACGTCTTGCCAGCCCACATCTTCTGGCTTTCAGCCGTCCGTAAGCTGTCAGCAGTAGAAAACATGCAAAAATCCTAATCCTTATGTCTCCAGACAGCCTCCCATGTGTGTGCACAAACAAAACGGGACCAGCGCAAGACAACCCTCACCACTGAAGGCTGGCTTTTATCTGGTGCACGTGCAGGTGCCCTGCCCCAAATGACACCTTCCCCCTTCTCAAAATGGCCATGGGGTTTGGGAGCACCCGGTTCCACTTCTCTGCAAGCCAAGCCCACTAAAGAAAGTTGAAAAAACTCTTCTTTTTATGTTATGTGCAGAGACAGGCAGGGCAGACTGGTGTCCTCATGTAAGAAAAACAACACAAGAAAAATAGTAGTACAATTTGGGGTGATTTTACCCAGCCCATTAAGAACTGTAGCTCTGACAAGAGATAAATATAGATGGCATAACAACGGGGACACAAAATACCCTATATTAGCATGCATGTTGGCTCAGTAGATAACCATTTATATATATATTTACTGTGGTCCCCACCTATTCTGCTGCATCACCTTACACAGCCACAAACCGTTTCCTAAATAAAGTTCCAAGCCCAAAGACCCCACATGAGATAAATTAACTGCAGTAAACAAACAAGCAGCTAACTGGAGCTAATTATACATCTGCCAGCAGCCGTGCTTTTAAGCACCTTAAAGGTGAACATTTTAATTACTTAATGTGCTCTATTGTTCTCAAATTAGATATGAGAAAAATAACATTGATCCAATCCTTCTTTTATTTTTATGCACCAGAGTTGGAAGGCAAGTAGCTTTGTAAGGGGATTATGTGTGTGTTAATCCTGCTTAGCTATGATAAAGTTCTCTGCTTCCTAGCGAGATGGTTTAACCCTCTTCTAACAGCCGTAGCCAGCTCCTAAGGGAGGAAGCTGGGGAATATGAATTACATCTTGGGATAGTTTGAAGAAAGAAAGGTTTGTCTCATATCTTTTCCTAAGATGAATATCGTTTATCACATGAGCAGGAAAACCATATAAAATTTAGTGGGTCCTATAAGAAAGAGGGTAAACTACATGTTCATTCTGGCATAGATCCTGTCTTTCCTTTCTGACCCCATAGCAGAGTACCAGTGGCAGCCTGATAGCAGACAGTGCCCCAGTGAAGGTGGAGATGGGAATTGCACTGGTGTGGTGTTGGATATGCAGCAGCCCCTGCGATGGAGTTCCCCATCCCTGGAGCACACTGGTCCTGCACTCTGCCCCAGAGCCCCTCCGGGCAGACACACAAGTTCAGGTGTGCACTTGGGGTTTCACAGCTAAGATTCAGATGCTTACACACAGCTCGAAGACTTTTCCAGAGTGTGTGAAGGGCTCTCCAGGGCATATGGAAAAAAGCAACACGGTGTGAGGAGAAGGGAAAAGTGATGGGAGGATGAAATCAATGGAGCGACGTGGGACGAAGGCCTGGGCCCATCTCTTGCAATTCGGGCACTCTCAGGAGGTCCTGGTGTAGCCACATGCTTGTTGTGATCCTTGGAGGCTCCTTCTGAGGTCAGCTGCATCTCCAGAGGGTGATTAAACTGTCTGTGATCTGCCTTGCTCTTTGAAGGTGCCTTCTGAACATTGCCTGTTATTTACTGCCAAGGAAGCCTGTGGTGACCCCATGCTTCTGTCACTTGTCTCAAAAGTGACAAGTTCTCCCCCACCTCCCCTTCAACAAGGGGATGAATCCAGGCCTCCAGTTGCTGAGGGAGATGAGCAAAAAACAATTGTGGATGGAACAGGAGAACAGAGGCTGGACCAGATTCTCATGAGGCCACCACTGTCCCCTGACGCCCACTGAAAGGGGAAGCCTTGTGGGATCACGTGAGATGGAAGGACAGAGATGAGCCCTGAACGCTGCTCAGAAACAAAAACAGCATTTTTGGTTCATATTTACTTTAAAATAGTTGGCATCCCATCAAGTACAAAAAATAATTAGTTCTTGATGAGAGATCTTTGACGTATCAAGGCAGAAGAGTGTAGCTGATGGAAGCAAACACCCGGGCCTGGAACATGTTTGAGAACAGCATTTAAAGAGCAGAAACCATAACTTCCACCTGGTACAAACTCACTTTGGTCTTTATCTAATTTATTCTTGCTTTAACCAAACAAGGGAAACAGCGTGATGCAAAGGCGATCAGCCCACCCAGCAGTTCAGATAAATGCAAACCCTAAAACTTGAGGGCTTAAAAGTTCTGGCATTAGAGTCAAGACTGTGTTAAATCGTCCATTTCTACAAATTACAGTTTCCTCATGTAGGTGCAAGAATATAATGCCTGCCTAGGTGCTCCAACCCATGGAAAATAGGTTTCTCTGCAATAGTGTGGAGTTGCTCATTAAAAAAGAAGGAAAAGTTTAAGTTTATGCTGTGGCCAGACTCCTACCTTGTCTTGGCTTTGGGCTTTGTAGACCTTGAGGTCTTCAGAGAGGCAATGGATGTTTCAGTGCCTGGCACTCCAGGTGATTTATAATGGTGTATTTTTAAGTCAGAATGTGCTCAGAAATACCGTGGTTATTTGGCATGGAGTCATGGCTCTTGTATGCAGCCAGTTTCAACAACCAGTGGTGCACAAGGAATATCCGCAGCCACCTCCAAAGCCAAGCCAATGCCTCAGCAGCAAAGACCTACATTTGCAAGATCTGCTGAGAGATACAGGCCCGTGCTATCAGCTAATCACTGCAGCTTTCCTCAGAAAAGCTCTCTGGAAACTTGCTAGAAGACAGATGGTCAGATACACAGGAAGCAAGCCATGATCATAACGGAGGCCCACAACAGGGACAGATTTGCAGTCACTAAGCTGAGAGACAAAAGTGATCATGGTCTCGTGTCAGATCACCACACCTGAGAGAAGCAAAAGGTCTGAAATAATCTTGCACCTCAGGGCAGATGTGGAAGGGCATGGCTCTGCAGCCAGAGTGGGTCCAGCACCTGCGTTTGACCCAACAAGCAGCAAGGAGCCCATGAGACCAAATCCCTGTTTGCGCTATTTATTTTAGAACAGCTCCAGCTGCATTATTTTTTTCATGTGTGAGGGGCATTAGTCTTCCAAAGGGCCACAATTTCACTTTGAAACTGGCTGCAGTTCAAAACCAGCATGAGAGCCTCATTCCCAGCCCCCGGCTGATGTCCCGTCTGCAGCCCTGATTCACCCAGCATCGCTTGGATGGGTGAGCTGTGAAGAACGCAAGCTGCCCACCTCTTTCATTGCTTGGAAAGTCAGATGTGTTAGGCCACAGGTGTCAAGGAGAAAAGCACGGAGCTGCTATGTCTGGTAGGAACCACGGTGCTCCAACACGCCTTTGCACAGCAGAAGCACAAATCACAGGGCAGCCAGAAAGAGAAATGTGTGTGCTCTGAATAAAATCTGCACTCTGGAGATCTACTTTGCCCTACGCGTGTTTACCTACCTTAGTAAACACTAGTTTTAAATCAACAGCTGAGATATTGGTTGTGAAAGCTCTTTGGAAAAGGTAGGTAAATTGAAGTAACCCAGCTACATAAAAAGGAGAACAGAATAGAAATGGGGGTGGTGTCACCTCACTTCTGTTTCTTTTTTGTGTAGTACAGTATGTTTTCATTTGTAGGGATTAAGAAATGTGGATAACATTTTTGGATTTACTACAGAAGCACTTTTTTTTTAGCGAGTCCCATGATAATTTTGTGGTTACAGCCTGGGAACTGAAGATCTGGGATCTTACTCTAATCTTTGTCTTCAGCTTCCTGAGGAAACATAGACAAGTCACTTACCCTTTGTCCCCATTTCTGATCTTCAACGTGAACTAACTGACCACCCCCATCAGTATTGCAATGTCCTATGCATTGTTTCAGAGAAATTCCTTTGACATTGGAGTGGTGCAAGGGGAAAAAAAAAAAAAAAAAAAAAAAAAAAGTACAGCATGAAAGGTCATTAGTGGTAATGACGTTACCACTGTGGAAAGCAATGGGCCCCAAAGAACGACACGAGCTGCCTGGACCTGGAATCAACAAGGGGAACACTTCAGCCGGAGATGTTTTGGGTTGTTTAGAGAACATCACCAGGAAATCGCATTTCAGCTCTAATGCAGCTGGTTTCTCCGCCCCGGTCTCTGTGCCACTCTTCCAAATGCATTTGAAATATGGGCAAATGGAACATGCAGATCCAGATTTGTGATCCAAGTACTGCAAAGTCAGCTGATGGGCAGAGCCACGAATGTGCAGTGAGTTCCAAGCACCATTTTGCGTCACCTGCTGCTTGTACAGCACAGAGGGGAAAAAAAAACACCACAGCACCAACCCTAAATGTCTCTGCTAACTCAATAAATGATCCTAGTTTTCTTCCAGATCATTTATTTAATTAATGGAAATGTTTCCTTTAGTAGTACTTTTCACTGTGTTCTTTTTCCGTGTTCTTTTATTAAAGGAAGTACTGAAGTCAAGCTACAACGAAACCACCACAGGTTTCCACTGGTGATGACTCTGTAGAGAAGAGATTCAGAAAAGCAAGGACCTCATGTTTCGTCCTGCAAGGAATGAGGGCTGTAATTTCTTCCCCCAGCTGCCCACATGCAAGTTAAACGATCTAGACTTCTTTTTCTCTAGGTCAGTAGGAACATCTCAAACCTGACAGATAGAAGTCATGGTAAATTGTACAAGTCAGGTGCCCATTTGAGATTTGGGACTGAAATGATTTTCCAAACCTTTAAAACTAATGCTCAGCTACAGCAGGGAATTATTGGAAAAATTGAAGTTCTGTGGGGATGGCATGAAGTCCTGAATGCCCACTGAACTCTTCAAATTCTGAGCCACATAAAGATGTGAGGCAATATTGATCTGCACAGCGGCTTCCCTTTCCCAAACCAGGCTGCAGGGAGGAGGGACAGGCTCATCTGAGCAAGCGGACAAACTCAGAGCTTCACTGCAACAGGCTGAAATGGAGGCAAGCCTGGTGCAGCAGTGCTCCTAGGAGCAGAAACCAAACCACCCCTTCAAACGGCGGTCACCCTGTCCCACCCGAATGCCCTGCACAAAGGGCAGCGGTAAGAGGAGGAGAGCCAGAAGAACCCTGCCCAGGCTTTCAGCCCAAAGATCTTCTGCAGAGAGCAGGGCTTCCTGCACACAGGGAAGGTACTTGGACAACAAATTGTTAGTCTGTACGCCTGGTAGCAACCAAAATAGAAGTCGTTCTCTCGCTTATTCTCCAAGGACTAGAGCTATCATTTCACGTTTTAATTAAAAGCCTCCCCAAAGCTACTCATTTGATTTTATTTTGCTTTGGTTGTTCTGCAGCAAGTTTGACAACATGGGCGCTTTGCAGGCCTGCTTGTATGGCACATGTAATTAAAGTCAACAGGAGTTACGAAGCCTTTAAAACTGAGCCAGGGTGGCTAAAGCTGGCAGCCCAAAATTAGAAGCAACGTTTGAAAACCCAGGTCCCGTTCTCTGTGTGTTACAGCAGCACCTAGAGGCTGCTGCTGCTCAGATTCATGACCATCCTCCTGGATGCTGTATGCATACAGACAGACTTGGACGCCTTCAAGCACCCAGACACACAGTAGTCACTGTCACAGAGGCTACACTCAGGCCCTGAGCACTTTGGTGAGATGTCTCATCTGGTAGATATATACATACGTACACACACATGAGCATTTTATGCATTTTTTTTTTTAAGCAAAACCCACTGAAATACCGAATTGGAAGGTACAACAATTGCAGAACATACTCTGGATGACATCCATAGGAATGCTACTGCTGTAAATTCCCCTGCTCCAAAACGCATTAAATGAGCTATCCAGTTATTTCACGATCATCTGCAAGCCGAGATCCATGAAAATGATGAAAATTAAATCCATGTGTATGCTTAGTATAGTCTGGCACTTACGTTGTTGCTGATTATAGGAATTCAATGTTTACAATTTACATTCTTTCCCAGACTTTTTATTTATTTATTTTTTCCCCCAAATTGAAGTACAAACTCCCTTGGCCTTATCATAATACAATTTAGACTGTTGAGGGCAGCAGGAGTGCTTCTTTGTGAGAGAAGCAAAGTCCAAGCATGAGGCACCGATCCTGGTCTGAGAAATGAAGGAAACACAAGAAGACAGGATCCAAATTAAAGATGTAGAAAGTAGCCAGGAAAAAATAATTGCTACCGACCATTTCCAAAGCCCTTTGAAATAACCATGTCTTGGACTCTGAAGTGTGAAGAAGGTTGATACATTTTGCTGCAGCTGTCTGCAATGAGCATCTGGGCAAAAGACACTCCAGTAGAGTTGTACAGGATCTGCTCAAAGTGTTCTGTCGAGAATAGCCAAGTGTATTTTGTCAAAAGAAACAGATCTGAAATCCTTCAGAACAAAAGTAGTACTGGTATTCCTTCCAGACCCAAAATGGATCTCTAGAGGTGGTTTATGCATGGACTCTCACATACAGGCAGGTTATTGGATTGATAGGTACCATATAAAACACCAGGAGCTGCTTTAAGCCTGGCAGCTGCCTATCTTCACACCTTCACAGTAAGTCCTTCCAGACCCAGATAGGCCGAGGATTGTGAAGGCACAGCAGTAACTCCAAAAGGAGCTGGAAGCAGGCAGAACCGGTTGCAAAGCAACACCTGACTTCATTAGTCCCAGGCTGACTCTAGGTAGAGACCACCCAGATGGTCTTACAGGCCCTACGACAGGTGTACTCCACCTACAGCCACAGTGCCAGGGCACTTCTCTCCAGGGCTTACCTCTCAAAGCTTGCTCCATGCATCAGCTGGCTTCAGAGGGGAGCAGGTACACAAATCTCCTACACAAATCAAGCCTACTGTATGAAGTCTTCTTGGATTTCTAGTCCTATTTTTGTAAGAAAGTGTCCAAATCCTGATCTGCCTCCCCACCCCCAACTACAAAATTAAACTGAGTTATTTGGGCTGTGTTTGTGTTTGTCCAAAATTAATTTTATCCATTTGTGAAACTGCACCTTTATGGAACTACCTTAATTTGTTGAGACAGGACCAGTCTCTGTCAGGGCTCCAGAAAACAAAACTACGTGGTGACAATGGATAGAAAAACAAAGCAGTGCAAAGATATTTCAAGTTATTTTGAATAATAACTAATAAGTAATAACTAATAATAATACAAATATTTCAAGTTATTTTGAACACAAAAGGCTCAAAATCAGCTGAGAAACCTCTGGTTAAACCACACCCTGTGACCGTGTAGTCTTTACAGTCCTCCAACATAGTCAGAAGGAGAAATACCAGTGGGAGAACAGCAGCACGGGAGAGCAGTGCCTAAGCCTAGAGGCACGTAGCCAGGATGTAGCTGAAAGTGAGCACTCAGATACCTAAGAAAAAAAAAGTTAAAAAATAAAAATAAAGTTATTGGGCTCCTCTGTGAGAAAGCAATTCTGAGTAATCAGAAGGAGCAGCTCCTCTAACAGACTATCACTGAAAGAACTGCAGCTACCACAGCAGGCATGGACACCAGCACTTTTTTAAATCGGCACTGGGTCACATTCCCCAAGGCAGACACCACAGCAGTTTCGACTCGAGCTTCCCCTCTGTGCCAAATCAGTTTATCAAACATAGCACACAAGTTCTGCCACAGGATGAGCAAGAAGAAATGTAGCTAATGTGGCTGTGGATCAGCTAACCTGGCTCATTCGACTCTACTCTGACATTTCACCCACAGCTCTACCCTCAACAGCAACTACCAAGGCACAACTACATAGAGTAATCCTTCAGAGTTGTGTGCTTACAAAGGAACACAGTTTTTGAGGTGTTACTTGTTAAAGGATGCTTCATTTTCCAATGCTTCATTTTTTTTCCAATATTTTAAAACACTGATTGAGTAGGATATAAAAAAACACCCCCTCCAATGCTGTAAGCTATGTCTTGAGAGAGGTAGTTATTATAATGTTTCATCAGGTCTTCTCCCACTCTTCAGAGGATCTACAAACTCAACATTTGCCTCTTTGCTGTCCTCAGAGGTTGAAAAAACTTCCACATCTCACTACAGCCTCAGAATTTTTTGGCTCTCTCTCTATATATATATTAGTATTCAAGAAGATAAGTTATTT
The DNA here is from genome assembly GCA_011076525.1 of Nettapus auritus. Lineage (NCBI taxonomy): Eukaryota > Metazoa > Chordata > Aves > Anseriformes > Anatidae > Nettapus > Nettapus auritus. The sequence continues at coordinate 134,839,069 of CM021766.1, read as the reverse complement.
TGAAGTCTTTCCCAACAAACATTCAGTGCCTGTAGAGAGAAGGAACTGAGGAAAAAAGGGAAAGCCTTTGCACACCAGACATCAGGCTAATGCTAACAGCAGAGGAGCAATCAGCAGCTCACAATCAGTTTTTTTTTATATACAAAAACAACGAGAAACTGCTGTTACGGAAACTATGGCAGCAGCGTAAGCCAAAGCAGAGTATTTCTGATACTCAATGACACCATTATGCTGGCAGAAGTTTACTTGCTAGCAGCCTGTCTCACTGTTCTTCCACAGGAAGTCTCGTTTCTCCTTTGAAGATCTGTCTTGAGGCCATCTCGCAACTCAGTTCTCTCGTCCAGTAGTAAAACAGATCCAAAAAGAATAAGGGGATTTTATAAGACAAGGCTTAACGTGTGTGCTATAGAAGTTGTTTATATATAACTGTTTGTATTATCAGATCTGTTGCACTGAAATAATAAATTGCTGCTCAGGAACATTTGTCAACATGCAATTACATACAATAAAATAATTTCTAAAGGTATGTAATGACTTCAAGTACGTAATCTTTTCCTGTGCCTTGCAAGTACAGACAGACACACATGGACGGGGTGACATGGGTTGATTTACTGAGTTATTGCAAAATACAATACTTTGCAATCAATACAGAGCAACTCTATTCCAAACTATTAAATACATGGTAACATCTGCGTCCTCGTGATAACATGGTAAAAAATATTAAAAGTTTTAACAGATGGAACAATAAATGATCATCTTCACAGAAGAGTAACAAAAGCACTGGTTGAAATTACACTCCCACTATTTAATTCGATGCTGTATACGATCTATACAGCAACTTCAGTACTGGAATCCAGTACTCCAGGCTAGCACTGGTTCACCTTATGCCTGCACCTTAAAACTCTTCGTTTTTATTTAGTCCACTACACAAAGTTCTCGCCACAACCCTCTGCTTATGCCCTGCTGCCCTGAATTAGCCTCCCTTCAATGACTGACATCGCTGACGGGCAGCCTCTGGAGGGCCAACTCACATCTCTCACTGGCAGCAGGGGAGATCACCAGAGGACAGAGAAAGAGCATCAGAAGCAGGAGAGTAAGGAGAAGACATTGAGGCAAAATGAGTAGTTAAAAACAGGACAGTGCATCTGTGACTATTACAAAATACCGCTCAAGCAGCAGAATTCATACACGGCCGCTTGTTGCTAAACAGCTCGGTGATTTGTCACTGTAGGTGCCGCGCACATACCAAATTCAGCAATAGCACAGTAAAATGATAAAACTGGGATCACTTCAAGTTTACAGCAGTGATCAAAAGCACCTTTCCAATGCCTGCTAGTGCAAAGCTCACATCCAAAGACGATGGAGCTGAAAATACAGTTGTCAGTCAGCAGAAGACGTGTGAGAACACGTGTGAATTCCTGGCAGAACTGTTGACAGAGGACAGGAAATACCATTTTCCAAGCAGCACTTGAAGAGTTTTCTTGTTTCCCCTCCCTCTAGCCCTCCCTCTTTCAGAGTAGCAAAAACAAACAAACAAAAAATCATGAGAAATATTTAAAAAGATGTTGTCATACAACATTTCTTCAAGGCCAACGCTGTTGTAACAGCATAGGGAAGTCAGCTTCCAATGAGACAACACTTCGTATTTGCCTTTTCAGTTTTTAGGGTGCAGTGCAGCAGTGTAAGCACCAGGTCTGCAGTTACAAAAGGTGTGTTTGCCCCCACAGGTGACTAGATGGTGTACTTCAGCACCTGCTTGCACACATAAGTGTTGTAAATACAGCTGGTGTGCATACACCTTGCAAGCATAAAAGAGGCTCTCACCTTACACAACCACAGTACTCACTATACCGAAACCATTTGGCTTCCAACCTCTTGCTTTGGTATTGGATCAACAGAAAATTTACAATGCCATTCTTCAGTCTTACACAGACCAACTTATTAACCAAGAAAATAAAGTAACGAGCTGAATATCCAAAGAAATCTACAAATACATTCATCAATATGCAGCACACCACAAATAAAGAGACAATAATACATGGATCTGCTAATATGAATGAAAACCAAGTAGTTGCAGGAAAGCCTGGAAGTCTTCCTATCATTTTTCCCACGTAACATTTAATGTCACCGTAGCAATGCTGATCTAGCAGCTTCCACTGTGTCACCTCTGAAGTTGTACACTTGCTTGATTGAAAAGGGGGGTGGGGAACAAAGGGCCTTTGAGGACTTCAGCAGCAACAGTTAAGTGCATTGAAAATGTCGATCATCTGTGGCACACAGGAATTCATGGATTACACAGGATACTTTTTTTCCTCCTATTTACACTATCATACACTGGTATAAAGTCGCTGATGCATTTTCTTTAGAAGTTACTCTGTGGCAAATCAAAGTAACTTATTCATAGAAAAAGAAAATCCCAGGTTCTTCTGAAGACTAGTGGCTAAGGGTATTGCCCTTACTGTAGCTACCTACCTCTATCAACCCCCAAATTTAATTGGCACAAAAACATTTTGATAACTTAATACAGGAACAGGTTGTTCTTGATTGTTTACCTCTTGATTTAATCATTATGTTCACACCTGGAGCGTTATCCACGTTACTAGACATTGGATTTAATATTTCAAACCCCTCAACCTCCCCCCCCAAGAAGAAAAAAAAAAAATCTGCATGAAAGAGTCACTTTGCTGTTGGGTGTCCAACTGCATGATAGGAAATACAGACCAAGGCAGTGTATCACAGTAATATCATGCTAGCTCTCAGACACCAAAGACTACAGCAAGTCTTTACAAATAATTATGTTCATGAAAGTAGTAAGCAACTGGAGCTCCAGCAAAAAAACAAGCCTGCCTTATCATCAGGCTTGGTAGGGTACCAGAGCCTTCAAAGCAGTTTCTGCTTTCAGTCTGAAGAAGCTGGGATTTCTTGGTTCCAGCTGAGACAAATCAAAGGGGAGAAGGAAGGAACACTGAACGCAATGTGACACAGCTGAAAGAATGGCAGACTTGCACTTGAAGATGCAAAATGCTGCAGTAAAGAAGAAAAACCAACTAAATAAGATATCCTTCTCTGAGAGCAGGAGGCATGGCCCTCTCTATTTTGCAACAGGTTTTTATACAAGGATTTTAAAACGTTTAAAGAAATAGAATATGTAACAGTCAAGCAGAAGGACAATACAGAACAAGAGAGACATATCTGAAGGCCAATTTCACATCATTTACAAGAAACCTGGACCCATTTCTCAGCTGGTAAAACACTGTCACCAGGTCTGTAGAGCCTTTAAATAAAAGCAAGCAGCTATCTACGTGTATGGAAATTTTAAATATTTACTAACTGTCGTATAGAAAAGTTTAGTTGTGAGAAAGCTGGGCAGTGGCTTTTAGTCAAAGGATTGCATACTCTTCTAGAAAACAACAAAAACACAGTGAAACAAAACAATCCAATCAACCATGCAAACTGATTATCAGTTTACTAACCTTCATGTTTATGTCCTCAGCTACGATATTAAAATGCACTTGTAACACCTGAACACAGAACAGGGTGTACCTGCTATGACAAAACTATTTTTCTTTCCAGCATACCCTTCATTAGCTTTTGTTGCCACATGCTGAAGAAACTAGGTTTAAATCAGTGAATGGCAAGTATCGGCAGGCGATGAGTTGCACAACACCGGTGGCTCCCTCTTGGCCATCCTTTTCTTCCACACCTTTTTTTAAATTTAATTTTTTTTTTAAAAATCAATCTTCCATTTGGAAACTCAGAACCAGGTCTGACTTTCTTTGTCATCTCTAATCACATCGTGGAGTATCTTCAGACACCTCTCTTATTTCTTGCCAATTCCATTCGTTACTTTTGATTTGGAGTGCCGATTCCTCCTTCGAGATGAATGGCTTTCGCTATTGACAGTATGTTTTGGTGGGCTATTGTCAGCACCTGCTGAGAAATAAAACACTTTTTGACTATTTGACACTGACAAGTTCTTGTCTGAAAGACAGTGAAGGCTTTCTGGAGCTACAGCATTTACAGTACGGAGTAATTCAGGCTAATACAAGCTGACCGGTACTCGTACTCCATCTAGTGGCCTAATTAAAAAGAAGAATGAAAACAAGTTTTAAGACCTGTAAAATTCCTCGTCTTAAAAGAAATTTCAGAAGTTTCTCATAGCAGAATACAGTGGTGAAGCATCTTTTATTTTGAAATCACATCAATAATTCGAACCTCTACACTTTTATTACTAGCAGAAGTTTTATTATTATCAGAATTGAAGAACTATGAAACTGAAGTCACAGATTCAGCCTTTCTTGACAGGCAGTGTTTGACTCTGAGAAAGCAAAGGAAGGCAACAGGGACTGAAAGAAGAATCCAAGAGCAAAACATGGAAGAGGCTGAAGTTTGCAATTAATGAAGAAACAGATAAAGTCAGAGAACAAATAATTGCTTGGCTAGACTTCTCCAGCGTGTATGAAGGAGAGACTTTGAGTGCAAGCAATTTTTCTCCCTATAAAAGTCCACAAATGCACTAAACTAAGTTAATATTCGCATCTACAGAAATCACATTTGGTATATAAAAGCTCAACTGTAGGTGTTTTCCAAGTATGTGATGAGTAAGAAATATTTTAATGATACTAACACATCTGGAGCGTGAGCTCTGACAGGTCACTTCCAGATGTGAAGCTTGATTTTTTTCAATAAGCCCGCACTAAAGAGTGAAAGGAAGAGTAAATTAACTGACCTCTAGCGCAGGGAGAAGTAGTTAGAGAGGTGGGCTGCCTTTAAGTACAGAAGCTGTTTATGACTATCAGCACTGCACTAACTAAGCAAGTGTCAGCATGAACATAAGCTCCAGGGCACATACTTTACTTTTAAAAAGCAGGAATAAAAGTATAATTCACAGTCACATATTTAAAATCAAACATGCAATGCTTAGGTAGAAAGCCCATCCAGAACGCTTATGAAATACGTAATGTCCTAAGCCCACAAGAATGCAAGAATGATCTGGAATAACAGGAGAAAAAAGAAACTGCTCCACGAAAAAATAAATATATTTCTAAGAGTTGGAAAAAAAAAAAAAAAAAAAAAAAAAAGGCAGTAAAACCAAATAGCTTTGTAGATGATTTATCTGTATAGCTCCTGCCAGGATGTTTAAGGAAGTCCAGCTATCTCCAAGGTAAGCTTCTCAAGCCTCATTTCCTAACGCTAAGCAATAATGCTCCCACTTTAAGAACACACATGTACAAGTGTCGATACCTCTGCTGAATTTAGAATGAAGCCAGGAAGCATCTGGACTGTACGGGCTGTCTTCACTTTCTGATAAGGTCTGCAAAACACAAGAGGGACATGTCATTGGGATGATGGTTTTTGAGACCAGCACAGACTTGTAGATTTAAACTGTGGCAGAAGTCCTGGTAAAACATACAAGCATCATTTAGGACGCTTCCCTTCATAGTTAACAAGTACAACATAGATAGAACAGTAGGAATTCACCATTTGCCAGGTGATCTGTTGTGTAACCAAGTATTCTTAATATTCCCCCAGCATTCCACCTGTACAATGGGAACGTTAGCTGACCATTCATCCCTGAATGCTTTGCCAAAATTAGAGCCTCGTTTTGAGTATCCAAGAGGACAGCACTCTTTAGAAATCATTGTGTAAGCTGGGATCTGTCCAAGGCTCACTGAATTCAGAGTTCTTTCTATTGACTTCAGCTACACTCCAAACCATCCCCTGCTCCCCCATGTATGTTAGGTCTGGTAAAGAATCCTAACATCTAGTAGCTTTGTTGTTTAACTCTGGTATAAAACAAGAACAGGTTTCCCAGTAAAATACCTTTTCTCGGTGGCCGTAGTATTCTGCGTACCAAACCATTCCATATAAACACAGGAAAGTTGTAAAGGCCTAAACAAAGAAGAAGAGAGAAAAAAATAAAAAAATAAATAAATAAATAAATATATATATTTTTTTTTTTCCCCCCCCCCCCCCCAGACCAGTTTTCAGTGGGACCATAAATAATATGTATGATCACTCACATACATGCAGGATGCACTGTCAGTATGATTTTTGTCCTCGTCCTGCATAGCCACCCTAAAAGGGCAGTCAGTAGGTATTTTTAGGTATGTTACCAGGACAATCAGTCTGGGAGAATAAAAAAATTCCTTCTCCCCGCTCCATACTTCAGACTGGGTTTCATTTTTGGTTTTGTGGTGCTCTGACATGGGAAGCAATTCAGTACTTCTAAAGTTTTTGGAATAAAATAATCGAGCTAAATAACAGAACAATAAATTCTGACTTCCTATCACCTGTTCAAACTGCATTCCCAGTCAGAAGGGAGAAGCATTTATCTGTCACAGCCCAGTAGAAATGCCTTATCTTCCATTAAAATGTGTTTGGCATCAGAGTTACAAGTCAGGCAAGACTAACGTGTTTGCTGTTGTAAAATGGGCATTTCACGCTGCATTTGCAGTATTCACACTGAAGTGCAGAAAGTTGCAGGCTGAGTGGAAATGATTTTCCTGATAAAGATGGGCTTATGCAGTTGTAAGATTTCAGTGTGAAGCAACATGCATTACTTATTAATGCTATTCATTAACTCCTGTTCTCTTCCAGAGGGCACCGTCGGAAACAGCTCCCAAATTATCCTCAACTGAACTGTCATTTTCCCTCATAAAGCTAAGTTCTACAACCACAGTTTGTTTCTTTGTTAAGTACTGGCTAAGTGGCTACATTCTACTAGGTCAAGAACTGAGGAAAAAAGTTATTCTTGTCCCTTCAGAGCATGTTCTAAACAATCTCCTATTTTTTCTTCCTAGGACATGCCCAAAGTTCTTTACCAGCATTCCCTCACAATGATCCCCTGCTGCCAATGTTCCAGAGAGGAAGCTATTTGGATGCTTTCAATGCCTTTGCTGTGCCTTATGTTTCACATGAGAAATCACACTTACCACACAGAGAAGCCAAAACACAACATACAGTATTTGTGTTTTGGAAAAGAGATCCTGTCCAAACTTTATGCACACAATAGCTTCAAGGAAAGCAATAACCCTGTGAGCAAGTAAAAGAGAAAGGGAAGAAAAAAAAAGTGGTTACAAAAGACTTAACTCTCGTGTCCACAGCCCAGACTCAGGACGGTCAGCTCTAAACAAGCACTACTCTCTAGTCAGCACATAACAGTGTTAACTCAAAGTCTTTGGAAAATGTATTTTTCATTCCTTATTTTTCTTCAGCATAAACAGCCCAAAGAAAGTGCTAAGCTAGTAGTCCACAATTCCACAAGCCTCTGCCTGTCCAAGGAACAAGCAGGAATGTGTGCCAATAGCAGAGATTTTCTGTTTATATCTACCACTGTGCTTCAGCCCTCACCAGATATAAATGTCTTTTCCATGCTGAAGGACCAATACACTCCCTGTTGGGTGAACTAGAACTACGCTTTGGGTATTTCTCTGCAGGACACAAATTTACTACAATTCTAAATAGGTTACTTAGCTCACTTCAGAAGTATTTCAATGAGAAAAACAACATGAAACAGTATTCCAAATTCTCTGAGAGCCTACACACTTGCTCTCATTTATGTGTAAACCCAGGTCCACACTGTAATATTAGGGGATTTGTGGTGAAGTGTGAGAGAAAAAATTGCTATATTTACTTTCCTAGCCAGCATTGTGAGAATAAAAGCAAGCTCCATCTCTCTCATCACCAGGTATTTATATCTTGTCAGGCTCAAAGCTACGGAGTCCTCTCTGCCACTTGGGGTGGAACAAAGGGGCTACCAATCCAAAGCTTCCAACAGCTCTTGGTGTTGCTCTGTTTTCTTCCAGCAGATTACAGCAAGAAGCAGCTTGAAGAATACTTGCAGTGTGCACACTTTCCACAATTAGATCAGTCTGCAGATACGCAATCACAAAAACTTATTTGAATATCTATTTTCTGACTTATTACAGAAACGTGTTCAGTGAGAGCTTTGAACCAAGGGTGATAGCTGCTGTGATCAACCCTCAATGATTTGAGTCAGAAAGCAAACACTCAGAATTACATTTCCCTTCATCTTGCAAAAGAATATGTTGACATTATCTCTCTTGGATGAAATAGGGAGGGTATCTTCCTTCCTTCAGAGCACAAACCTTGAAAAATTCCCCCCCAAATTATAAAATAGTTTAATATGCATCTTCTATAAGACTCTGAGATTGCCATCTGTAGCTGAAAAATTCTTTTTTTACACAAACATCTGAATTCCTAAGTAATTTAAATGTGTATTTCAGTAAAATGTCTATATTTAAATGCAAATCTCTGAAATGTAAATTCAGTTGCTCTGTTGCTACTAAGATGTTTATGCACAAAGAGCAAGTTTAATTCTAATTATAAAGAAAGTAGTCATTAACTGATTGATAAGTTACCTTCATCTTCAAGCAACATCCATACCAAATCCAGAAAGACAGGTTACTCTGTAATGATCATTAAAAAAAGCCAATGTCTTTTTAAGGACTATGTATGTTGCAGTCTCTCTTTAGTAATCATAAGGCATGTTTTGAGGTGATGAGGTGAGGGAATCCTCCCCAGGTAAGGAGATTTAGGCTAACGGAACACATTACTAACTGCTACTCTGCACCAGTAAAACTAAACAAGAGCAGAAAGTTAGTACCTTTTGAATATCCATTGGATGCTATGATCATGAGTTGAAGACAGTAATAGATTCATCCATGAAGGTGGAATCTCAGTGAGAGAGGTATTTAAGTCCTTCCAAACCCAAGGAGACATGTGTCATGTTCTCCAGGGTACATTTAAAACAAGAGTAGAAATCCCTTCAATTACATTGCAGCATGCTCCACTATCATCTCAACTAACTCTTGAAAAATGGGTATTGCTTACGGTGATGTAGTGTCCCTGAACACAAACCTGACAGTTCAGCACTTCCTTAAATGCTGGGATATCCCTGGGACAAACAATAAAGGTGAGGGACGCTTTGGCAGAGCACTGTATCTAAATTAGATTTGAGCATTTTATGGCTCATTGAAATGCTACGCTAATTTAAGCAACAGCTGCTTCTATTAAGCACAAAAATGATTTAGACAACTGCAGATAAGACATACACCAATCTCGAAAATGAGAATGAAATGCCTGTTTTCATTTAAAATCATTGCCATCAGAAATGAGCTTCTTTAATAGTTTCTTAAAATTTATATATATTTTTTTTCATAAGACTTGATTTAGGATCTTTTATGCTTGCCAGTTTGTAAGCTTCCAAGTCATAAACCAGAAGGGACATTACTGCGTTATTTGCAAGCTTTTGCAATACCACAACAGCATACGCTTCTGGTTTCCAGAAGGCTGCATTTTAGTCAAGCCACCTAGAGAAGGAAGTTCTCACCAGAAGCAATCTTGCAAACTCTTCATTTAAAGGTCTCCAAGAGATATTGAAAAAGATCGTAGCCAAGGTAACCATTGTTCACAGCATTATTCTTTTCCCTCTTCAAGAACAGAACTGAAATTTTTGAGAACTGTGGTTTGTTTCACCATCTTTTGCTGTGATTCCTCAAATAGCAGCAATGCCCACCTCGACAGCCTGGTGAATGTTACTCTAATGACAGGAAAGCTGTAGGTGCAAAAGCTTTATCTTTCTCACCTGACTGAGAATACGGGCAGCAAGGCCAATGCTACTTTGAAAGAGGCTAGCTTTATCCAGCAGTTTCTAGATCTTCCTTTTATTCTTCTCCTCACTCATTCCATCAAGTCTCATGTTCTACCTCTAAATCCAGAATTTTCCTTTCCTCTGAACTTGCAAAAAGAAGGAAATCGCTCTTTACTGTTATTTATACTAAAACCACTACAGGACAGGAACTGGCTTCATCCAAAGCCTGTTTGTGCTGGATTCATACTTAATACCTCTCCAAGTGCTTCAGGTTTGTACACAGCAAGAACACTTACCCAAACACCCAGCACTGAGTTCCCACCCTCTTGCACTGCGTATCTGTGAGGTAGGCATAGTATTGCCTGCGAAGGAAAACACAAGAAAATTCTTCAGCGATGTTGAAAGTCCCCAGAACATTTACATTTGGAAAACTAGTTTATGTTACAAATGGATCTGTACGGAAAATGAAGTGCTGATGCTTGAATTCACATGCAATCATGCTGGATGTCTACCAGATGGCTTCAATTCTAGCAGGACAGATTATCACATAGATCAAATAGCTTGAAACAACACAGAAAACAATCCTGAGAGCAAGGACCGGGAAAGTACCCAAACTAGTAGGCTAGCAGAGCTACATGTCTGCCTCTTGTCTCTCCACTGAATCTCCAATTCTTTTAGGCAACACACAACAGCTTTAGAAGAATTAGAAAATCCCCCACTTTTCCCACAGTTTCTCTTTAATTCGCTAACAACTGCACTTCCTTGAGAGATGTGGGTTTGAATCTTGGAAGTAAATGAACATGGCTACCCCATATCTTGGGTGAGTGCTCTAACCGGCACGTTCTTCTTTTCTCACTACTTTGTGAACAGTCTAGAGACCATTCTGCTCTCTTTTCTTTAAGCTCCTAAATTTTTAAAGAGAATTTTAAAATCCTCTCTTTTAAAAGAGAGGAGAAGTCTGAATAAATGCGAACAAATGAGAACAAAGTTCCTTTACCTGGTCTCTGATTTCTGCTGACAGATGGGGAAGCCAAGCGTTATTAATCAAACAACATAAGGATTGTTTAAAAATAAAGATCTCTACAGGCTGTAAAGTGCCATGAAACACCTGAAAACTCATTTAGGAGGTTATAGGATGTTTAAGGTGATTTAAATCACCGCACATAACTTCAGCAACTACCAGCTTTAAAAACCACTATTTTAGGAATAAAGCAATGCGTATTTAACTGTCCAAGCTAACATCACTTTACTCATGAATGGGAAATTCCTTGTTTCTTAACATGAAGACAGCATTAATTCTGTCTACGTTCAGCTACATCACAGGGAAAAAAAAAAACAGGACAATGTGAAATAGCACGCATGACTAAAAGCAGGGTAGTTTCTACACAAGAGTTAACACAGCATATATGCTGTTCTGTTCAGAATAAGGCAACACTTTATAACATGCTAACATTTCCTATAGACAAGAAACATAAGGAGCTAGATTAGCAAAAACAACAGCTCTATTTTCCCTCATCTACAGTTCTGCAAGCATCTGACTCATCAACTCCAACTTCTGCATGCACCCAGTCCTCAGGATAAAGTATGCAGCTGCTACACAAACAGAAGATGGGACAGACAGGTTCTGCATCCCTATGGAAACACAGATGTTACCTATATTTTACCTTACTACTTTACTGGGCAGAAAAGACACTTTATTGTGTCTTTGTTTGGTGATGAAAGCAAAAACAGGTGATTATTTTTGCTTTTCATGGCGGCTAAAACAAATTCCTTGAAATGAAGTGTAGTCTTTCACAAATTACACGTTGTTCTTGGGCCCCTAGAAGTCAAATTACTCTAAACATAATAAAAATAAATACATTACCTTACAGTGGGTGCTGTAATGATTCCTATGAAGAGAATTCTCCCCCAGCTTAAAGGGTGGCTTGCTTGGAACACAAAGATATGTTTCAAAAAGAAGGTGTTCAACTCAGTCAGCTACATAAAAAACAAAAAACAAAACAACAGTTAGTAGTGTTCAACTTGCATAACTTTTAATGAGTTACTACAGAAAAATTGCAAAGATTAATATGGTAACTTAAACAGAGAAGGGCTATTTAATGCTCCACTACAGCCTTGCTTGTTAGGCTGAGGATTTAAAGTGCCGAGGAGAAGCAAGGAATGAACAATTAAAACAAGGAATTATTCCCTAGACACCTCTGTGAAAGTATTTAGTCTCTTTAATGAAACCTGGATCAGATACCAATTTGCACTGCAGAAGGCTTCTGGAATCTTTCACATACTAAAGCAGGTACGAATAACTGAGGCCAATTTTGTAAAGGGGTAGAAGAGATCTTATCTATTTAAAACAGAAACCAACCAACCCCGCCCCCCCCCCCAAAAAAAAAAAAAAAAGCATTAAACACTTCTGGTTCTCCTTTCAAAAACTAAATATGGCAAGTTAACAACAACAACAAGCTATTTTAGTGAATTCTGTCAGCATTTGCCTGACTATGTACCCAGGCGATTGGGACATATCATGGAGTCTGGCTGGATCCCAGCCAGAATTGTGAGTATCAGTGATCCATCCAAAAGTCAATGGGAAAGAAAAAAGAAAAAAACAAACAAAAAAAACCTGTCTGGCAGTTTTTAAAACTGTATCAATTGCAAAGAGTAAACTGATGGCCAGTGCAGCAAGCTATAACACTTGTGTTTTTTTTCCCTTTTCCACAGATTCTGTAATTACACTCCCAAACTATCATGTAACTCCTGCGAACAATGCCCTGACTAGCTTTGTATGATCAATTCATTTAATTGTGCATTTCAGTGACAGCCATACATTGCATCAGAGTATCTTTTAGCCCAACACAGCCAATAAGTAACTGAGCTGATGGCAGCTTTGATTTCACAGAATTTGCTTCTTACCTGCCAAATGATCATGAAAAGGTAGATTCCAGCCACTCTTTGAAATGAAGACTTCGGGTCAAACCAGCGGACGTAGGTCCAGCTGGCTGGGGTGAACTGCAATACAGCTCTTTTGATTTTCCCTGTGGTCGTGTGAATATCCCTAGAAAAAGAGAATGGCTGGAGTGAAGACAAAGAAGAGGCAAGGAAAAAAAAACAATAGCCACATTACGGATGCTTCAGAACCATCACACTTTTTTGCTGGGTAGCAAAGATCTCTACAGAAACACCTGCGTACCAAGGGGGAGTTGAGAAATGTGATCTGTTAAGCATTTCAGGCAGGACGCATTCTGCTATGAAAGCCCACCCACCTCTACCTAGAGTCAGAAACTATCTGAAAAACGTTATCTCTCATTCTCTCCATGAAGGAAAAAGAAGTGAGGATTACAGTTCTCCAAATACCTTGAACAATCTAGAGGATATTTCTCCTTAGTCTGTGCTGCCACTGCTCTTATCCCAATGCCTCCTTGTTCCAGAGCTCGCGGACATCAGTCCTTCAAGGATCTGTCAGATTTGTTATTCATCAAATGTTTATTTAAGAGGCTGGCTCCACAGAGTCAAGCATACTGCACTTACAGCACACGCGGCCCTTGCTGTTCTGATATTTAGATGCACTCTCTTCCAGAGAAATGTGGTAGCACTGTTATAAGCTAGCAGATTTTTAAATTCCCTTTTGAAAGGGAATGGAGGTTCATCTGACAGATGACTTACGGTTATTGCTTTTGGTAACAATTCAGATGAGCAACACCACCAAAGGACAGGGAATTCTAAGAACAAATCCAGAGATTTCTGGGTTAGAAGTCAGTTCTCAACCCATTTCCCTGGCCCTTCTGGACAAAAAAAAAAAAAAAAAAAAAAAAAAAAAAAAAAAAAAAAAAAAAGATTTCATTTTTGTAATATTTATGTTCTCTTAGGCTAGTGGAATCTAAGGTTAAGGAGGGCAGGGTGGAGGCAAATATTCTAATCTTTAAGATCCATGTTTATTCATCAAAAAATGGAAAAGAAAACAAAAGGGCATAAGCAAAAGCTTCTCATTCTCTGCAGTTCCTCCTCACATTAAAGGTCCAAAAAGTCTACAAGAAAAATATCCCACAAGGATAATAAAAACTAGTTCTGCCAAAGATATTCTGCTATCTGTTTTAATTCTCAGTGAGCTCTCCAAAATCAGAGGGAACATCAACTGTAAGGCTCATTGTTCTGTCTGAACTGAAACGTGGGAAAACTGAATTGTGGCTGGAGGCTGGATGGATCTCAGAGCAATGAACAAACTTGGGAATAAAAGAAGAAAGCAGCACAGAAGTCCACGCAGGGTACACATCCGGAAGCCAAGGTTTAAGCTCCTTTTCCTTCTCTGATATTAACTCAAGGCACTAATCTCTCTGATATTAACTCAAGTTGCGCTGTCCTTTGGCAACTTGTTGTGCTTAACCCTGCTTCATCTATACCACTGGTAAGTGCAGGTAACAATGCCGGTCACCTACTGGCAGGGAAGAAGGTGGGCAACAACTACAGAAGAAACCACAGTGGGAGAGCTAAGAACTGGAACCTACTCCGCCACAAGCTGGTGCCCTTTTACACAGCAAACGCTGCTTTATTTTGCAAATACTTCCTATATTTTAGAGGGTCAGCAGTGGGGTAAGGCAATTCATAAGACAGGTACAACCAGCCTGATTTCTTTTTTGCGCTGACAGCTAGTGCTGACAGACTGCCACGCTAATATCTAATCGAGCTGAACCCAAATCTAGAATTTACAAACACTGTATAAGGAGAAAAACATTTACAATTAGCTTTGTTCACTGCCTTCCTCAAAGTTTTATTTGTAAAAAATGATAAACTGAAAATGCAAATAACTTTGCCTTCCCCCCCATTTGGCATCAATACGTATAACTTAGATTGCAAAGAAAAAATATATACATAATCATATTTGCAAAGATATGCTCTAAAGTAATATTAATACGAAACAGATTTTTAAGACTTAAATTTACAGCACCGTTAGCACATGCAGATTGCATGTTTTTTCTGTACTACATGCATTTCACATATGCAAAGAAGGTCCATTTTCCCAAATAATTTAATATTAAAACAATATTTAATTAAACTTTAATTTAGACCTACTTGAAGCTTGCCCAGTGATAGGTCCTCATCTCCAAGAAACGACAAACTACCATGCCCAACCAGATGCCACCCCCGTTACAAAGCAGGATGTCCAAAATGACTTGATCCCACCAGCATTCAGCAAAGTTAGGCAGAAGGTGCATGAAGAAGAGCTACAGAACACAGCAAAAAGATTCTGGGTGAGGAACAGCACAGGATTAATACAAGTTCACTTTTAAGAACACATTCAAATATCAGCTTTTCAGTACATGGACATGAACCACAATCACTGAAATTTGATGGGAGTCCTCCCATTAACTTCAGAAGGGCTTGGGTAAGAGTATGTAAGAGCTCAGGACTCCTTCTCACCATTCCCTGATGGGGCAATGCTGTACATAAAGATTTTTAAATAGCTAAATGTGTTGGAATTCAGGACTTAAGACTTGCTCTAATTAAAAAAAAAATCAAAACTCTCTTTCATTTACTGTTTTTAGGAAATTTAGTGGCTGTAAGAAGATTTAGAATTCACTGATAACTCTGACGCTACAAGCTTTGCTGCTATACTTGGTCCAGGATGGCTCCAGCAGTTAAGAGCATACTGGTGAGCACTAATTGTGAAGGTACTTTTAAGATGAAGATACTGAAAAATAGCCCAGAATCAATGTCAGACTGAAAAGCTACCATCACCGGGACAGAGCAAAACAAACCCAGGCCCTTAAAAATTTCCCCTGGAAAATGATTTACTTCTTTAGCAATCAGTTCCTTTCTGAACTTAATCCTCAGTTTAGCTGAAGACTGCTATGAGGCATCAGTAAGGCAGTTAAATGTGTTTACAGATGCATTTGATAGCTTTTGGTAGAGTGGAGGAGGACAATTGGCCAGACGGCCACAGTGAGGCAGGATACAAGCATAATTTACTGAGAGCTAGAAATGGATTCAGCTCTTCTCATTCTCCTGTAAAAGGAAAATAATTTTATTATTTGTTCTACAAGGGGAAAAAATAATTAAAAAAAAAAAATCAGAGCAACCCAAAAATTAAGAGACTGAAAAAAATCTAGCTGTGGACTGGCACTCAAGAGAGCCACATGCTAAGCAGTCCCCTTGAAATACTCATGCAGATGCTTAACAAATCAAATAGCTAATAACCCTCCCATAAGCATGGCACAAGTTTTGTCAGTACATGAACGTACATAATTTGATTTGTGTGTCTGTGGAAGATTATTGGTACGATTTTGTGGCAGAGTATCTTTTGTTGACAGATGTATAAATAAAATACCCCCAAAAATCAGATGTGTGAAAAGGAACAAGAAGAATGTTCTCGGTATACAGCAGCGGCTAAGTTAAAATAAATTACAGTGCCTGATGTTGATAGTGACCCTTCCTTTGAAAACTCTTGCAAAATGTATCAAAGCATCTTGGATGTTTGTACCATGGCTGTATTGAATTTCAACCTGTAAAGAAGAAAATGGGACTTCTCTTCAGGCCTTAAGCTATACAGTGTTGCTTGTTATCTTGCTACAAACAGCTTCTTTTCATGTTTTAAGTAAGTTTAACACAGAAAGCAACACTAGGCTATGAATCTCAGTATGCAATAATCCAGACAAAGGCACCAGAAGTTATAGATAGGGAGGCAGCAAAGAACAGCCCACAGGTGTTAGGCAGTCCGTCGCGGAGCTGCTCGCTGCTTTCTCAGAACAAGAGACCAAGGCCTGCCCACGTCCCAGCTTTCATCCGATAGTAAGCAGGGTGAGCCAAGTGTCCCATTTCAGAATGGGGAGCCAGCTCAATTCCATTAATGCTAACAGGAGATGCCACAGCTAAATCCCCATGTAACTGCCCCGATAACTTCTGCAGGTTTCTAATGACTTTCCTGAATTAACCAATTCATTAAAAATCCATTTGGGTGGTGATAACCTCTCCATATGTTGAACCTTACCCAACACATTGTCTGTCCCAACGATCTGCCTTTCAACAAGTGGGAACACTAGACACCCCATGCGGTGTCAAGTTGAAGACGATGGTTGTGTAAAGATCAACTGAACGATAAGGGAGTGTGTGAAACAAATCCAAATTTAAACTTCTTTTCCAGAGGGAAAAAATGAGTACAATAACTACCAAAGCTGTTCTTTGTGAATGGGTACTTGTGAAATTCTGAGCTTAAAAACAGTTTCAAAATGGCTTAAAAAACACAATATCCTTGAATGTCATAGAATGAAAAATATTTTCTGAATATGAGTTCATGGCATCAATATTTTCAAACCTAGAAATTTAATTTTAGACAACTAGATCCTTATCTGTATTTCTGAATTATAAATGCATTGTCAGATAAGCCAAGCATTCTCAAGAAGGTAAGCTCTACAGAAAACTAGTTTTAAAGATTAATCTCATGTGTTTCTATCTACATTTGGTATTTTAAGTACGACAGGTTAAACTACACTGCCCCCACAGCTGATAAAAGGTGGATTTTTTTTTCTCTGAATTGACCCATCAAAGAATATCATGAAACTCATTTTTTACAGAAACACATCCTTGCATTTTTGGTGATGCATATTCTAATTAATCAGCTTGACCGCTCAAAAACAGGTCTAACAATAAAGATCGGCAGTCCAAGCAATAGTCAATTGACTAAATCAAGTTATTTTAAATATCTATAAGTAATCTATAAAATAGATTGTTTAAAACAACTTTTGACACTTTGAAGTCCTATTTTTACTGACTGAAACACATGCTTGGGAGAATTGTGGTAAAGCTGGACATCAAAGATAAGTCATTGGTCCCCTAGACCATGGTACAGGGGACTACGATGGGTATGAAATAATTTAAATCCAATAAAAAACACATTTTTATGTCAGTGAACATGAATAAATGAGGCTTGCGGGGTATGATTTAACGAAACAAGTGGCTATGCCTTCAGGCCTCACGACAGAAAACAGCACACTGCATGATGTCCTGCTATTCCATATAGACTTTGGGTCCTCTCACTTCCCTTGGGGATCCCACAACTCCTTTTCACTGTGCAGTATTTAAACATTTTTATAGTGTACAAACCATATAAAATGTTTAAATGCTATTATATTTGGAGTAAGGGGATCATGACAGTTGATGACAAGTATTGCAAGGTGAAAAAGGAGAAAAACTGCCCAAAGCCAGGGTGTACAAATCAGCATCTGAAATAATATGAGGGTTGGCACCTATTACAGCAGAAATACAAAGTGTGGATGGCATCAGTATGGTGCCAAGACTTCCCTTCTATTCAGGTAAACCATCATCTGCCCAACTTACCTAAAACCCAGCTTGCTGTTCTCCACTATTGCAACTAAACCAATTGCTCTGCACCTGGTTTATAAGGCTTAAAATATAAATCTGTACTGAGAACTAGTGAGTCATCCTTCTAGGAACATCCACCTTCTCCCCCAGAACAATTAAAGACTCACGTGTTTTCCTGAGATAAATGAGTGACCCACCTCTGTGAGCTCCCAGGTGATGCTAATGGTCCAGCACAGCCCGTAGCTGCGGATCAGCAGCGCCTTCATAGCCCAGCCCCAAAAATGCCCAAAAGCAAATATATCAAAGTGGCTGAGGATTCTCTCCCAAGTGATAACGTGGCAGTTCACAGCATACTCCTGTTAAAGATAAAAGATATAAACAAACACCACTTCAATCAACAGGCAACTGCAGAAACACTAGAATGAGGGAATTTCTTTCTACCCAATGCAATAAGCCTGACATTATAAAGACATTAAAATATACCCCCTTCTTCTCCTGAATTCTGCAGGAAAATGCGTGAGATCAAGACTCAAGGTCATCACAGTACAGCTCTAATTTAAAGGGAGATAACGTAGACATTGGTGCTTACTGGAGCATGTATTTCTCATGTGACAGAGGAACAGCAGAAACAACAAAATCAGTAATAAAACCAGCCAACAGCACTCCAGAAAAGTTATTTGCTTTTCTTTTGGGCTTTTGATTTGAAATAACTACCTTTCCCCACCTTCATACTGTATGGGGTTCGGAAGTGCTCATCAGCAGCTAATCCCACCAGTTTGTGATGTCAAGATGTTGATCTCAATATTCATTTCAGCATCTCGATTGCTTTATTTTTCTGAATTTCCAAGAACACATTCATATTGAGAAGGCCATAGGGATCAAGGGGAAAAAAAATAAATCAAAGTGAACTGGCAACAGTTGTCACAGAGGAGCGGTCGATTCCTTAAGAATGTTAATTAATATTTAGGTCACCAATATCAAAGGAAATGTGTTCTCTCACTACGTTCTACAATGAGAGATGGAAATCACTGCTCAACTTAAAATAGATATATAAATCAGGATTCTACCAGGAGGCTGAATCTGAGGGGCTGTCTGTCTGTCACTGGGCACAAACTGAACTACCCCCAACTGGAAATGCACACATATAAAACCCGCTGCTCTCCAAGCCTCCTAAAATATACATTGCCATCTGCAGGTGACAACACAGCACTGCTCAGAGCTGCTGAATTAAGAAAGGCTTCTCCCTCAGGGCAGAACTACTGCTACCCCTGTAGAAATGAACCGTAATCACACAGAAACAGGGATGATAGAGAAATGATTAAATCCTGGTCTCCATAAAGACAAGAATGCAAACAAATTTCACACAAATATTTCTCCCATCTCTCACGTTCCCTGTCAAGAGGCAGATAGGTCCCACTATGAAACTCTAAGTATCCCATTGGTGGTGCTCCCTGACGTGAAAGCATGATACTGCTTCTTGCACATATCAGTGCTGTTGATGATTCAGAGAAAGGTGTTTCACCTGTCCTATGGCTGGAAAAGCTGCAGCTTTAGTGCAAGTACCCAAAGGTTTATAAGCTGCATTCCAAGCACAACTGGAAACAGCTTGGTAGGGCATTGGACAAATCCACACACACGTCCTCATTTCTGCTTCTTTTCCCTCACACGAAGAAAAACATCCAGGATCAAATCCCAGGAAACTGAATTGAAATCATTTTGGTACCTTGATCTACACGCACAAGTAAGTCAAAGCCACTGCATTTCTTTTCCTAAACAAAAGCACAAGAAGTGCTCAGCATACAAAGGAAGGGACAGGCTCCTAGTTATGCCATAGTATCTGAAAATCTGTGATGACTAGACACAATAAGGTTACTTTAAAAGTAAACGTCTTTTTCAGGACCCTGGTATACGTATGAAAAAGTGTTTTTGCTTTTATTTCTACTAGGAGCTTCCCCTCCATTCCATACATCATCTTTTCAACTGCTCTGCCATTCATACAAGGACGTGTGTTTAACCTCCTTTTATACACAAGCAACTTTGTCAGAACGAGACCAAGTTAGTTACAGCCTCCATTACCGTTGCACTTGAAAACTTTACTCCAACTTGCTTTAAATGACAGTTATCAGGATCCATAGTTCAGAAGAAGTTTCTGCTGCGGGCTGGAAATCTGCTGTACTGTGGTTCTGTGCCAGCAGTAATACTAGTCCTCCCCTGACCTGAATTTATTTCTAGCTTAAATGACAGGAGAGCCAGGTGAGCCTAGCTTACCAGCAGACTCTTCGTGTCAGCTCCCTTTTGTTGCTCAGCAACATCACTACCACCCATGCTCAAGCTCCATTTAGGAACGTGTCCTCCCAGCACCCTCGCAGCAGGCTGCCCGTGTCTCACCACCACCGAGCGTCCTGAAAAACATCCCACCAGGGCCTCTCCACAGGCCACAGGGGAACTTCTGCTCTGTGCCCGGAGCACCTCCTGCCCTCCTGCTGCAGTGGCCTTGGGGTATGCAGGGCTGCTTCTCACTCCTCTCTCCCAGCTGCTGTTGTGCAGCCAATTTTAGTTTTTTTTTCTCCCCTTTCTTCAATCTGCTCTCAGAAGACTGTTTTTCCACACCAACTGATTTCAATGTCAGTAAATAGCAGTTGACACAAAAGGCTCGTTGACTCTATCAAGTATAGGCACAACCTTGCATTGCACATGCCAGTAAATTCAGATTTATCCCTTCCCACCCAAGTAAAACATACCTAAAAGTAGAGAAAATGTCCAATAAGGTGCCGAGGATACATACCATAATATCTGCTTCCCTTGTGGCGTACCGAAGATTAGGATCCAGCCAGTACATCACTGCTTTTACCTGCTCAAAGTTCAGGAACAGCACGAACACCAGGAACAGAAAATAGAGCACACTGAGACCTGCAAAAAGAGATTCCACTTTAGAATCATATTCACACACAAAAAAAATTGGACACAAGGTCCAAAAAGCTTTCAAACTGGTACTCAGCACATGCCCCCTTTGCACAAATGAGTTTTCTACGCACAGTGGCTACAAGCAAAGAAGCTTAAGAAACAAGGCAGGTGGTAATCTTTGAGCACTCAGTCTTTAATATTATCTCCTGCTTCATGTGATACGATATATGCTCAACTCTATCAACCCAGTCAAAAAACAATCAGTCTAGACAGTTTGGGCATGAGTAACACAAGTCTGTGATCAGGAAGCTCTGTGGTAAGAGAGACGTCAGGATCGCAGGACTGGACTGGCTTTGAGGATTGTTGGTCTCATTAATGCAAGTCTCCGAGCCTAAATGCAGATTTCAGCACCAAGATCAATTTACTAATCTGACGACAAAGAGTGGTTACAAATATAAACTGCAGGCCTGGCACGCTTGAGTTAACTTCTGCAATGTCTGAAGCTTTTGAAGATAAAGATTATGATATGTTCTCATACCATAATAAATTAAGAAACATCAATGCATTTGAGTCTACCTCCTCTCTTCCAAAGTCAGAGTACAGATTTTATTAAAAAAAATTATCAAAACTTGTATGAAGTTAAGAAGGGTCCTTGGTGCAGATCTGTAGATAGATGAAGCTGCTTTTGGGAACGTATCTTTACATTACTCACAAGTTCACAGCTATCTAAGACCACGTTGGAAGAGGCACATAAACACACCAATTCTATGGTCTAGTACTCAAACTTACTTGTGTCCTGCAGTGATGTCACGGAAGGTAGAAAAATTAACATGAATAAACTTAGTAACTGCCACCTAAAACAAACTACAGCAATTATGAAAAGAACTGAAGTGTTATTAACCCCCAGGATACGTTAGAAAAGTTCCATTCAATTGCACTCACATGCTCAGAGAGTGTATATTGTCTTCTGCACTGTATTCTTAAAATCAGGTAAACAGATGCCAAACTACCGAAATAAGTGCAGCCTGTGGGTGGGGGCGCGTCCTGCACTGCTGAAGATCGACTGCCTTTCATCGACTGTACAGATCTGCGACCTCAAGCATGGCTAAGTCATGCCAAAGGAAGCAGGACTGCAGAAGGGAAAAAGTCACTCAGTTTTTCCCCAGAAATACAGGGGGTCGGGCTCTGACTGGGAAAGCTCTTTAAATTTACATTTGCTGTAATCGGAAGTGAGCAGTAGGACCTGTGTCTCCCCAGCTTCAAAAGGAGCAGGATTCTTTAACCAGTGCTATCTAATCAGCAGTATCCTCCCAGTGTCAACAGATGAGTAATCAGCTACTTTGGGAAGCTACTTATTTTTAGCTCTATGAAGTGGCAGGAGAAAGGAACATTCATAGTCCCGTTAAAAAGAACGGGACCAGCTTTTAAACCAAATCTGCCTAATTCCCTGTAAATATGCTTAACATTTAGGCTGTGCTCTGTGAACTCTAAATTATTTTTAAAATGTTTATGTTCCTGCCACGTAGTTCAGATGGTTAAGGAGCAGGATTTCACTCAGCAGTGTCTGTAGTTAGCGGAACTATTTTCCTCAACTATGAATACAATTAATATTTACAGTAATTTTGCTGAAGTTAAGAAAATGAAAAAATATACATTAGGAATATTAATAAATGCACATTCAGCTGTACAGTTCTGCTATTTAAGAAAAAATAACATGTTTTACAGATAAAGAATTACTCTACTAAACTGGATTTTATTAGAGGTATAAAAAAGATTTTTTGAGTTGGGAAGAGATGGCAGTAGAGGGGGGAAGGAATTAGGAAGCATATGGACAAAACAGTACTAAAACAGAATCAGAGGGAATGCTCCTTTTCTGATGATTTAATTTGCACCATCCCAACACAGAGAAACTCCAGTGATGTTCCCAAACGTAATTAAGAACAGATCATAAGCAACAGCTCAGAAGTGGGAGGAAAGAGTTATTCACATAAGTTTGACACACAATTATGTCTCATGACAAATGCATTCATCGGAAAAGAAAAATGGTTGGTCCTGCCGAAGCACTGAGTCAGAAACAACTTAAACTTACCAAAAACCATTCGCCATATTGCGGGGTGGGGGCGTGTAAAAGGTCCTGTGGAGGGTAAACAAAAAGCCTGTTAGAAAACAGTCAGTAAGGACGGCATTTCTCATCCCAAGTTTGACATAAGCATGGCTCAGTTCTCTGTCAAGCTGTATAACACACCCAAAACTTTGGGGCTCCTTCCTGTCTATTTAAAGAAAATAAATGTAACGGCAGATTTGAGAGGGGAAAGAGACTGCCAATTAGCAGGACATGAACATAACGTTCAATTATTTTAATGGGAGCCATTCCCAGAACAGTAGTATACCATTTGCTTAACAGATACCATATCTCAGCTGAGAATCTCTTGCTCAGCTTTCTAGACCACAGCTAACTCACGGCTTGCTCTCAGTGAAGTCAAATACACTCTTTTTGCACACTAGCAAAGAAACACGGTGCTCAGCCTTCAGATGACCAAGAAGTGTTAGCAGACAGGCCTCCTAAAACTTCCAAACTAAGTATCCTACATTTAATAGCATCTAAGATACCTGTGCTGCTCACAGCGTGGCTGTTATTTACTTTAAAGCCAGTGATTAACCTGACATTATTAGATGAAAAACACCTGAGTTAATGCAAAAAAAAAGCAGAAAAGATGAGTCTGGCAAAAGTGGGAAACACCTCAATATGAAATGTACTTTTAGGGAGCGAGATGTGGCCAAGTAGTTTTTTCAGTGCACGCTGTGGATTGCTCTTTCGCAGTTGTAAACACGGAGCTCGTTTTTCTCTGACATTTGGTTTTTCAGGGAGCATTTTGTGAAAGCCATCAATTAATAATGCTCAAACATTAGAAAAATACATCCCAGGAGCATGCCACGGGGGCAATCGCTGTTCATTTATTTCTGAACACTGCTGATCATAAGACTGCTTGGAGTTGATTTGGAGTTGACCCAAGAATTATGCTCTTACTGTCAGCAATGAGCAAAAATTTAAAATAAATAAAACCAGGAAAGACAGCATTTCCTCTGCAGAACTAAGTGTCACCCACAGATTTTACCCCTTTTGCACTTTCTGCTCCCCATACAACTACCAACATCTTTGTCTGACTTAAATTTCTACTGAGCAACTGTGGTTTTACACAGTAACGTAGATGGCTCCTAACCATCACCAGGTGATTTACGCGTTACGTCTCGGAATTACTGTAGAATTACACTTCTGTTAAAACACACGGAGGCAGCGTGTTTTGAAACATTACTTAAGGATCTGGCAGCATCATTACTTCGCAGTCTGAGCTGCAGCTGTGCACCTGCAAATACGGACGCTGATTTTGAAAACCCGACTTCCTTGTTAGGTACAGACGAGCTATAAATAACTGGCACTTCACTGTTATCGCCACTCAGAGTGACTGCAACCCACTTTTATACTGTAGCTTAACATAAGGGAATTCAGAGGAGTAGAGAAAAATTACATTTAAAAGTGGCACCTTAATCAAAATAAATGCAGTGGCAATAAAGACAAATTCACATGCTGCAAAAAACAATGTATGGACCTTACTCACCATTGGGAAAGGCTAGAACACTGATGATTAGAAAGAAGAAAATCACCGAGAGGATACCCCTCCAAATATTTTCCTCTGGGACAGAGTCATCCCTGAAGAGAGAGAGAGAACAAAGCGTTAAAGTGTTATTTTGAGGATGAAGTTGAAAGGCTCTGAGGATGTAATTAAATAATGATTACATGGAAATAAGTAGAAGAAATAAGCATGCTGGTTATGTACCGAGCCAAGACAGTAATTGCAGCAAACTATTTGCACTCTGCACTTCTGGCTATCCTTTCCCACAAGGCAGTTAAACATAATCAACACCTGCAAGCCAGGAGCAGTGCTTCTGCAGTGACTTCTAACAGTAACTAAATTTAAAAATCCTGCTAATTTTCACAGAAAAATCACCAGAAGTACTTTTACACTGCAAACAGTGACCAAGCCTCTGGAAGCCTGGATGCAATTCCCAGCTTTCCTTCTGCTGTTCTGGTTGATCCTACAATCCCCTTCACTTCCCTTGGCCTGTTCCCAATGCCAAATGCCTGAGGTGAGAGCAGGGTCAGGGAGAAGCATTATTCCAATCAGCCTTTAATATTTTACTGTTCCCTAGTCACAGACCCCCTGCGCCAGGGTTGGGGGTAACCCACAGAAAAGCATCTTGCCTCATACAGCTTGGAAATGGTGTATAACAGAGACACAGCCAACCCTAGAAGAAACACAGAAAGAGTCCCAGACAACTTTAGAGGTGCTACAGCTATTTGTGGCAGAGCATTTGTCACTTTTCTGGATGGTTCAGTAATAATCTGTGACAGCACAGATGTGCTCCACACCAGATATATTCGCTGCAGCCATAAAATCTCTCCCTTTGCCAGATCAGTTCCCTCAGAATTCAACCTTAATAGCTCCATGGCAGACTTTCATCATTAGGAGACATTCGGGAGCTGGGTTAGTTCGTCCGTATGGCAGCAAAAAGTACATTAAACATGAATGCTTTTCTGCAGGCCTTGGGGAATCCCTACAGCATTTTCCTTAAACCAGCTGACTCCGGACTTCCCAGTGGTTTTCCAGCAGCCACGCTGCACAGGCTGACACCTCATGCCAGCCCCAAATCCCCAGCTCCAGAACTTAACTCTGGCTCCCTTGGCAACCCCCAGAGCTCATCCCAGACAGAGCCCCAGGCCCTGAGGGCTCAGCCAAAGCCTTATTCCTGTTTTAAGGCATGCAATTACCACAGGCTGTCACTGGCGCCACCAGCTGGGGGGATTTCTTTATTTTGAAGAGATTACTGAAGTCAGATCACCACACAACTCAGTGTGGCCAGGCAGGGCTCAACTGCTCCTCAGTCCATGTAGAAGCATTTCTGGCTGGTTTGTTTGGAGGCAAGAACTATCCTCAGAAGGGATAGATAACCGATCTCCTTGCCAGAAGCAGGTAAAGACAGGTAGCAGCTCGAGACGTGCTGCGGCGTGCTAGTTAAGATAAGACCTATAATGCTTGCCCAGCAGAGTTAGTTTGAGGACACCGAAGGAAACAGGGAGGCAAAATAACTGGTGGAGGAAAGACACGATCACGACAAGCTGCAATCAGGAAAATGTGCTAAATCATCTCCTCGCTTAGCCTCAGGAACTTTGATGCTGACTTTGAAATATCGGCGTTCGTGCAGCACAAATGAGATTTCTAACGCTCGTGTGGGAGGACGGAAGAAAACTGTCTTAGTTTAAACCCACTTCACAAATGTGTTTTTCAAGTCTGGCGCTTTTTGAAGAAATAATAAAAAAACAAAGCACCTCATAACTTCATTATCTTTTCTTCTCTCCTGGTCTGCTCCCTGTTCCAGAGCTCTGCATTCCACTAGCATCTTGCAAAAACATGAAGTAGGTATTAAATCACAAAGAGAAGAATTGAGGACACTGAACTGGGGTAAAAATAGCAAGCACGCTAAATTTAGAGTGTGGGGGAAAATAAGTCTTCCATAAATGCTGCTGTGCTCCACGAACATTCCCTCCAGCAGCCACCTGACCTCCTGCAGGCTGCCTCGGGGCTGGGAAAGGGCCACATCCCTCAGCTCCAGGGAGGAAAAGGGCAGGGAAAGCAAGAACCACTCCATGCCTCCACTCTGGGGTGAGGCCTGGAAGCAGAGGAGCCTGCGTCTGGCTCGTTCAGCAGGAAACAACCTCGGCAGCTGCAGCCATTGTCAGAGGCACCAGAAGGATGTGCTTTAAAAACAGAATGCCCACTACCCCACGCTCTAAAATGGAGAAGCTAAAAACACTCACGTTTCTTCCTCTGGGTTCTGATGTCTGAAGTTCTGTCTCACCCTCATCCACCAGCTCAAAGGCGGTGTCATCTGCTGCCACTGAGCCCAAGGAGGCTTGGTATAGCCGAGGGAAAAGCATTTTGTAAGTTCACGTGAACCCTCGTGTATTTCTGGCACTGAACTATTACAGAAGAGGCAAGAGAGACCGTAAGGGAAGCCAGATTTCCTCTGCCTATGCTGAAGTTCCTGAAGAAATACATTTTGCTGACCATCAGTATGAATGTATCATGGAAAAAATCCCCTGCTTTGTAAATTGATCGGGAGTGCTACGGAACATCTGACAGCACAAGGAAGAGCAATCATTTGTCACACCTTACTGAGCACAGGAGGTGGAAATGTGAACGCAGCCAATGGAGACTCGTGGAAGAAGCTGATGGGAGCAGAAAGCCCAGAGCTGGGAGCACGCACTGGAAGCACATGGGGAGCTATTCCCTCCCTGCTCGGCTTCTCAAGAACATATGGTTTGAGCAGTGTCCCAAATAAGGCAACAGAGGCAGCGCTCTGGTATCACCCTGATGTAGGAAATTCCTGTGATGGCTGGAAATAGCAGAAAAGGGGAAGGAAAAAACAAACAAACAAAAAAAAAGTAGCTCTCACAACCTGACAAGAGGAGTAACAGAGAAGCGCTGAAGAGAAGTCAATAGGTACTTGAACACAGGAAGTGAGGCTGAGCAGAGAAAGAGAAAGGGGGAAGAACATGAAACCAAACTGAGTTAGAAAGCTAGCAAGACAAATGGAGAGAAAAACTAGTAATCCTCTTCAGAAAGAAACAAACCATTTGAGAATTCAAGAAATATTCTTTGGGCCGAGAAGAGTGCATAGTTCCGAACCTGCTAACTGACTCATCCTCTGCTTGGAAGAGTTAAAGGCAGGAGCCTTTTCTTCTCCCAAAGGTGAGCAATCAATTCCATTAGTCCCTCAGAGTGATGTCTGGATGAGAACTCCCCAATACGTCGTCAATTTGACCTAAATTATCCTGAGAGCAGGACAAGTTATCAGACAGGGGAATATGAGGCAAGAGGAACACTTACAGCAAGGCTTCCTGATTAAATATTGTACCAACACACAGAAACATCTCTGATTTAACTATTAAAAAGGGATCCCTCAGATAGTGAAGATCACACACTGAATTGTGTCTCAGGCCTAGGGATAAGTAAGGATGTTCTTCTGTCAAATGCAGAATATAATGAACAAGGCCACTGCAACCTGCAATTGCATACACACAACATCACTGAGGCATAAATGAGTCCAAAACCTGACACACTAGCTCAGCCAGAACCTCTCCGCAATTCTTATTTGCCCAGAAACCGTGTGAGAAGCTGAACCTAGAGGAGGATGCTGATGTTGTCTTCACAGTCCCATTCAGCAGGACGCAATAAAAGATACAGACAACCTGGAACAACACTGCGAGGTACCCCGCAGCCTGCACTGTTATACCTTTTGCTTACAGATAAGGCTCCTGAAGATACCCGTGCCTGTCCTCAGCTTTACTTCCATGCACGACTGTGGAGGTGAAGTCCCTGTGGTGGGGCAAGGATGTGGCTACGCTTATCAGTACTGGAGCCTATGCCAACGGGCCCCAGAAAAAGCACGCTGCATGAAAATGATGACACAGAACAGCCACTGACATCCACGAACCCTTGGTAAATTACCTGCTGGCATGATGTCATTGCCGAGCTCCGTGATAACCCAGAAAAAGCCATTTTGGGGCACTGCTGGAGCCACGCGCTCAATTTTAGCAAAAAGACCACCAGGTGTGAAGAAACACCACAGAAGAGCTTCTCTGAGGGGGGGTCTCCCACCCCCTTCGGGCCTGAGGGGGGGGCGTGCAGCCCAGAACCCCATGGGGATTCCATAGGGACCCCCCCAGAACCCCATAAGGGACCCCCAGAACCCCATAAGGGACCTCATAGGGGCCCCACAGAACCCTATAGGGAGCCCTATAGGGAGCCCCCATGACGCCCCAAAACCCCATAGGGACCCCACAGGGACCTCAGCCCCCCCTCCCCTTCACCCCGGAGCCCCCCAGGGGCCGCTCACCTGGTGAAGGCGAAGGCCATGAGGCTGAGGATGGTGAAGCTGAGCAGGGTGATGGTGTGCGGCCGGTAGAAGAACTCCAGCGTGATGTCCTCCACCTGCTGCTCGTTGATCATGCGGAAGTGCAGCCGGTAGTTCACGTCGTCCTTGCTCAGGGTCCGGCTGCCCACGCACGACGCCATTTCGGGACCTTGTTTTTCTCTCCCCCTTTTTCCCCCCTCACCCCAAAGCTTCGCCTTCGGCCGGCCCCGGCCGGGCCCCGCCGCCTCCCGCCGAGGCGCTGAGGGAGCAGCGCCGCGCCCGCCGCCCCCACGGGCGGGGCCACGGCGGCCGGGGGAGGGCGAGACGAAACGGGAGAAATGGGGGGGGACAGAGCGATTCCCTCCCTCTTTTACGGGCTGTGGGACGGCCCCTCCGCGCCCGGACACCCCTCCGCCTGCCGCGGAATGGTTTCGCCGGGAGCACGCGGCCGTGTGGGGAGGAGGGCGCCGAGAGGGGCAGGTGAGGCGGCGGCGCGGCCCAGCGGCCGTTAACGGTCTCTAACGGCCGTTAACGGCTCCTAACGGCCGGTAACGGCCCCCAGCGGTTGCGCTCGTCCCCCCTCTGGGCTCAGCGGCCGTTCCCCCGGTGGCTGTGGAGGCGCTCAGCCCTCCGCTGGTGGGTTTTGTTGGGTGTGCGGAGCTCTAAAATGGCTGCCCGGGGGGCGGCAGGCGCCGTGTGGGGGTAACTAGCGCTCCGCTGCCTGCCCGCTGCGTGAGGCGAGGGCAGCGCCTTCCTCACTGCTCCTCCCGGCCGGTCTCTCCCCGCAGGATGCCGAGCTGAGGTGGAGGATGGCGCTGTGGGCTCGGCCGGCCTCCCGCTGCTGCTGCTGGCTGAAAAGAGCCTGCTTGACGGAACCGCAGAGGCTGAGGAGCTCCAGCAGAGCGGTGCAGGCATGGCAAGGGGCTGCCCCTCTGGCTTTGCTGGCCTCTAGACACGGCTTTTGGAGATTGCAGACATGCAGACATCTATCCGTAGAAAACTGTTCGCAGCGTGCCAGTGCCGAGGATGGGTCCTCATCTTCTGAAAGTAATTTGTTACCAGTAAACCAGGAGCAACTAAAACCAGAAACAATCCCTGACCTGAACACAGAAATACTGTGTGAAGGTAAGAGGCCTTGAGGATACCTTTCTTCTTAATCTCCACGTCATGTTTCTTGTATTGCCGTTGTCTCTCTTTTTTTGTCCAGTTTAATTAAAACATTTATCTGAATTTTGTGACTTTCACTTAATTTTTGCCCCATAGCTAACGCAGAATTCCTGTGATAGCTCTAGCCTATAAAGAGTACCTTTAAGCTAAAATAAAGGTACAGCATGCTGGGTAGAAACATGAGTCTGGAGCAGCCACCTGAGGAATTTTTCATAACTATTGGTAGTAGCTGAGCAGGTGTCAGGAAGGCCACTCCCGAAGCAGCTCACACATCAATGCCATACGCCTGAGGGGTGTTGCAGGATCATTAGCAATGGGCAACAGGAGGCAGCAGAGTGTGAAGCCTCCTTAAAAACTGTCACGGTGAGAAATGCTATGTCAAACCCTCCACTGAGGGAAAGCAAATAGACGCAAGGTCTCCTTGGTGTTGTTGCCCTGACAAAATAGCCTCACTTTCCTCCAGCAAACATGTTCAGAGTGGCATTTTTTAATCCTTACTCGGATACTTATGTCTGAGGGAGGGTGACGTATCCCACCCTCTGCAGAATGGTTTTAGTATGTATGCTGAGGAAACCTGATCGGGAGTTATTAAGCAGTCCTGTATGTTCACATTCAGCTTTGAGTCCAGCCAGCTTGGATCCTGCAGAGCTTATTTTTGGGGTGGCTCAGAGCTGCAGCTGAGGTTTCTGTGTTTTTGCAGCTGGTTCTGGAATAGTGCCGCACCAGAGCTGACAGGTCAGCCAGCTTGTATGTGTCTGCACCTGCGACACAGTTGATCTACGTGCCAGATTTTTATCCACAGGCAGATTTGCTGGTGTGCGTGGAGCAATTTGCCTAGTTGGCAGTGCGCAATGGGAGAAACATAATTGGTTTGGGTTTTCTTTTCTATTTTTTATCATTTGAGGCCTGTTTTCTGATAGGAGATTCAAAGAACTTGGAGAGGCCAAAAATGCATGTCTAACAAAAAAAATAGGAAAAAGCGCTACCAGAATGGACCTTGGTGTGTCTTGGTTTGGTTTGGAAGGGGAATGCTTCATATCCATACAAATTCATAGAGAGCTGTTTTTACCGTTTAAGTTGTTAATTTAATATTGCTAAAAGAAATGTTCCACTGTGCTTCTGTTGATGAGGCTTTGAGAAGAAAGTGGCAAGAGCTACAATAATTGAGCTGTTCTGTGCAACTTTTCCTAGAACATCAGAATCCAGCTTACTTTGGAACCTGTCTTCCTAGTTCAGGTGTAGCTTTGTGTTTTTGACACGGAATAGCATCACCTTAGTTTCTAGGAAGTTGTCGTGCTAAGGAATAGGACACAGAAAATTGCCATCCTGAGGAGTTTGTAATTAGTACGGGTGATCAGCTTGACAATTGAGGTGAATGCTAGCGGTCAGCCTGCAAAACAGCAGTCTTGATCTGTCTGCTGTGAGCTTCTATCAGTGGAAAACAAAGAGTGTAGAGAAACGTCTTCCAAAAAAAACCAAGGAGTTCTGTGACTTTGAACACACTTAAGTGGAAGCAAATGTAGCGATGCTTACTTGGAAACCTTAATGAGCAGGCAGAGCTCTGTTTCTTTGGCTGTCAGAGCTGGTGGCAGTCAGCAGCCATCCTCTAATGGGTAAGACATGATGGCTCAGGTGGAGTTGGCTGTGAAATGCCTTGAAGGTCAGAAACAACTGCAGCTCAAGCGTTGGATTTGGAAGAGGAGCAAGGTGGTGCACTTACCGGGCTATGAAAAAACCTTTGTGTTAGCTTTTGGTTTGGATGTGATCAAGCAAGATTAAATCTATGGAGACATGAAAGAAGACTTTTCAAGAAGATGATGTGATCTGTTGTGTGCAGTGATCAAACTGGGAGACTGACAGCAGGCTTGCAGGGGGCTAAGCTTGGATCTGGCCATGTGAGCAACACTTGATGGGCAGTGGCAAGGCAGCGTTACAGAAGCAAAAAGTGGGAGCAGAGTGTTTTCATATGCTGTCACACAGCAATAGTTTGGCTGTTCACCTCTTGCAAAGTGTTCTTGCGTTTTGAAATGGATTCAAAGAACTGCATAACGTTTGAAGGGAACTGCTTTGTCATTCACAAAATGCACTTTGCTCTTCTGTATTTATTTCCTAGGCTGGGATGATGTTCCGCCTTCATCTGCTTTGGATGAGATTTCTGAGGAAGAAGCCGTGCAGATCCTTGCAGCCCCACTTCTTCCCCTTCAGTCTTCCACGCTCCGAGATTATGTTGATCACTCAGAAACCCTCACGAAGCTTGTCCAGCTAGGTATGTGTGATTTTGTTCATGTCGTTTCCCCGTGCCTGGAGCTTTGGAGTTCCTGTAATTTGTGCTTTGATCTTAGTGGTGCCTTTGTAAATTTGAAAATTTCAAGCTACAGAAACAGTGACCATTGCTACAGACAGCAGAGTGTTATGCAGGGTGAATGGAAAAAAGGTTGTATGACTTAGCTCTAGTCCCATAGCATATCTCCCAGAGCTTCTGGAGGTAGGGAGCACTTTGTGCAAGTTGGTTGGTCTTTTAATTTGGGCTGGATGAGGATGTTTTAATTTGCTGCGAAAGATACTGCAGCTCTCCCTCCCAGGAAGGAAGGAGAGTGATTGCTATGCAGAACTGTAGAAGTGGGGCACGGTAGACTGAAGAGGAAAGAATGAGGGCGTGGGAGAGAACTTTAATTTTCATCAAAAAGCATTTGGACTGTGCTGTAAAGATAGCTGAGTCCAAGGCTGCTGGCGTCTTCCTCGCTTCCCAGAAATGCAAGGAATACCAGCAAGGTTGGTGAAACAAATGTTTGTGATGGGGAGATCTGGCACTGTGCAGTAAGAAATTGTTGTGTGCAAAATTGTCCCAGGCATAACGGAGTTAGGAATTCCTTGTACAGATGCTTCCGTGTGACAAGAGTAGGTCACTGCGTGTGGCACATACTGGTGTATTTGATTCCTCACGTGCAGGATTCATTGGAGATGTCATCCTTCAGAAAATAACCTTAGCAAAAGTCTGAAACCAATCTGCTTGTTTTATCTGGAATCTTTCCATCGTATAGGAGGTATCGTGACCTTACTGTGTTAAGCAATCAAAGTATGCAAAATAAGTGAAGAAAAAAAGAGTAGTCCTAGAAACATCAGCATGCCTTTCTGAAACATTTATAGGGAATGAGGTCTGTGTTTAATTAAAACAGGATCTCGTTTTATTTGTTGTAGGAGTTGACTTATCCCAAGTGGAGAAACGTCAAAAGGCAGGTCAGCTCTTACTGACCTTGGACTTTGAGAAAGATGTAAAAAAAATACTCCTGTTTCTTAAGGACGTGGGTGTAGAAGACAATCAGCTGGGACTGTTCCTGACCAAAAATCCATACATCCTCGGTGAAGATCTGGACGCTCTCGAAACCAGGTATGCCTTTTAAGGAGCAACAGGATGTTAAGCCCATGGCCTTGAAGATACAGTTTCGGAGTTGTCTTAAGCTTGTCTGAACGCCCGTTGTGGCTGCTTACGTCCTCACTCAGTCCCTTGGCTCCGTGTTCCTTTATCATCAGTCAGCATTAATGTGGTAGCGATGTTGTAAGTCGAGTCACCCCCCGGATCCATCTGAAAACTGACCGTTAGCAAAACTTTTCATTTAAGTTTTCAGTCAGGCTTGTGAGATGTGTGGCTGTGTGCTGCTAGTTTCCATACAAACGATGAGGAGAAGCGTATTTCAGAAAGGAGGAGAAACAGAGTAAGACCTTCTCTTTTGGTAGCAGCTTGGAACTGAGTCACCAAGAAGACTGCCCCCTGAATGCATGTTATCTAAGATTTCGTGCCTTGATTTCTCCATCTGTAAGTACGTGCTTGGGACTGCATCAGGCCAAGTACTTCAGTGGGCTCAACTCTTGGGTGTGGGGCCGTTCAGCCACCTCTCTCCAGGCAGTTGTTGCTTACCGGTTAAGCGAATTGTGTGGCAGGCTGGCTTGCAGTGGCAAGACATAATGAGTTTGGAAGAGTGAGGATTGCTCTAGTAGGTGAGGAGCTGTCAGGAGAGGTTGGCTAGCATCAGCTATGGGTTAAGTATAGCAGGAACAATAGTGGGAATGGTCAGTAGTGTTGTGCGTGAGGGAGTAAGATACCAGCGTTGACCAACCGTTTGCTGAGTATCAAAACATATACCCCTTTTAGTCCTTTTGTGAGGAGCGTTAATATTCATGGGTTGGGAGCAGGGAGGAGAGAAAGACCAAGACATGGCCGGCAGCAGCTTCGGCCGGCGCACAGAAAGAAGGGGTTTCTGCAGAACGAGGTTCCTTGTGTCTGCCATGTCTGGAAGTGCAGGCAATCACTGCTGCTCGTCACGTGCAATCCTCATGCTACCCGTGTGCGTACGTGCCTGTGCTCACCCTGCAGCAGTTTCTGCCGTCCTACTTACCTGTCCAGCACTGGTGCAAAGATCAGCTGCTCAGGCTAAAATGTCTGTTCCTGTCTCTGCCATAGAAGCAGCAGCTTGCCATCCTAGGCAACTCACTTTACCCGTGTCAGATTAGATTCCAAAATTATGCTCCCTGAGGCTTCCATTAAGTTGGAGAACAATGTAAACCTCTTTTTTTTTTTTGTATTGTTGTCAGATGTTGATTGCTCATACAGTGATCTGCAGATGTGGAGATACTGATGAGTGGTCATGGATTTTGTTTTCTATCAATCATACTACAAAACCGTATTCCATATGGTTTTATCTTGTGGATTCTGCAGTAAAAGAAGCAGAGCAGATTTTTCTGTGCTTAATTTTAATAACAGCACAGTGTTTTGGTGGCTCTTTTCCTGTTTTCCAGCCTAAACTGAGCACAAGACTACCATGGACCAATTTTCATTGTGTGTTCCCACTTGTATTGCACTAGGCTGTCCCTTGTTGTCATTCATTGTATGTGCATAAGGATAAATGCCAGTCTCTTTAGAAGATCTCATGTCTTAGACCAGAGCTTCTTTAGTTAGCTGCCTTTTGGAGTTGGGGTGTTTTTTGTTGCTGATGTGTGTTTTGTTTGTTTTTTTAAAGCATCTTCGTGTGTGTATGTGTTTACCAAAAACCCCAAAGGTGGAATGGGTGGAATGGCTTTTTTTTTTTTTTTTTTTTTTTTTTTAAGAAAAGTCATTATGTTTATGGGCATTAATTCAGAGACTGTAAGGGAAACAAGATGTTTTCTCCATTTACTGTCAAACCTTTGTCTTCTGCATCACCCCCTCCTAGTCCTCTCTAGTCTTTTTCATGTCTCAAATCTAGATCCTGTATACTGCAGACTGTACTTGGTGCAGACTTTCTAGAGAACACTTATTTCAGAACGTTGCATTCTGAACTCACTAGCTATTTGATTGAAACTAAGCAGAGAGGAAATAAGATAGATGTATGCGTATACTCCTGTTTTCCAGCAGCATGATATAGAAAGTTGGGATTTGTGTCAGTCTTTGACTGAAGTCTGCTAATTTCACTGGTTTTAGTGTTGTCTGGATCAAGCTGTTTAGCAGTATTGCTTGTTCTCTGCCAGCAGTGGACCATCCTCTTCAGTGGCCAGTATTTCATTAACAATTCTTTGATCGGTTCTAAAGATATAATGGGATAATGCTGGTTTGTTTGGTTGGTTTTTAAGTAGCCTTGTAAATGTGTAGCTGAGCTAAAGGGATAACAGTGGGGAAAACAAGATTATTGAGGAGCTGTGTGTGTGGCAGGGTCTTAAATGTTACTGACAACAGCTGTTAATTCTTGTGTCCAAAATCAACCATCAGGTTTTGCCACGTGTGTGCACCTTGGCTGCTTTTGCATAGATTTCAACTGTTTATGAAAATGTATTCATATACTCTGAAATAATTGAGTGTAGGTTTTGAGCGAGTATTTTTGTGCAAATGTTCCTTGCTACAGGACCAATGTGGTAGCTTGTAATTGTGTTCCAGTCTGTTCCCTTTTTGGTTTATGGCTTCAAATAGTTTCTCTTTATTCCTTTGCTTTACTGTTTCCTTCTAGATCTTGGCAGGTGGGATAATGTCAAGATAGGAGACACTCAAGGTACCAGCTCTAAACTATAGGAGTGTACTTTACTGGTTTCTCTTGTAGTTATGTATATCCTAGCTTTCTTTCCTCAGCTGTATTTGCTTCTCTTGTACCTTTTTAATAACAGATTCTGAAATGGAATTAATTCATTCTTCTGATCCATACTTTCATTAGGTGTGTTGACTGTAGAAAAAAGATGCAGGAGAGTGGGTACATATTCTCAAAATTACATTAGGCAGGCTTGCATTAATTCAGTGCTTCTTCTGCAGAACAACCTGTGTGTGCATACGTGCTTTGTAATGAACTCAAAATATCTTGGTATTTAGAAAATCCAGAAAAGAAAGGCTGCCTGCTTAGATTTTGCAGGTAGTAGCTGTCCAAGACAGAAATCTGAAAATTCAGCTTTTTGGAAACAGGTATACTAGCAGACTCAGCTCTAACACAGACCTGGCTTTTCCTTCTTTCTCCTCTGTTCCATCCTTTTGTTCAGTAAGTGGCCTTTCAGAAACAGCATCCAGAAAGAAACTAGCTCATTTTTCAGAAGTAGCCTTGAGTCAAGATTGTCTGAGTTGCTTGTAATCTCCTGAAGAGTGTAGTTTTTGCTCTGATAAGCATCCTAACTCACCTGTGAAGTCAGATTTGTTTTGCAGTGACTGTCATGTGTCACTGTTACGTTAGTGAAATGGGGACTGAACAATACAATCCAATTTCTTCTTATTCAACAGATTGTTTTTTCAGCAAGTTTCTCGCTTTGGCATTGATTTTTTTTTTTTTACATTTTTTAATGTAATTTCTAAGGTAAGTGTGCTGCAGAGGGTGAATGTGGCTCAGATAGCTGTCTTTGAAAGCTGAGTATCACCTTCGCATAAACGCTTCGCTGCAGATGGACATGGTATTGGTTACCTCACTCTGGAATGTTTATTGCTGTGGATTCCGTGTTGCCAGGAAACAAAACACAAATTTCAATAGATTTGGCATTTGACTTCAGATAAACAGTGTAAAAGTCAAAACATTCCATAACTCATAACAATTCTGACAGTTGCAAATCACTGTCTGTCCTGCAGCTGCACCAGATGCTTTGTTTTTACGGTGTTGTTAATGATGACTTAAAACTGCTAACATGCTACACACAACTGCTGACTGCTGTAGGAGAACGAGGGCTGACCTTGGTGCCAGTGCTCACAAAGTTACCTCAAGCCGTGGTCACACTGAATGACTGTTCTTCTCTGATACACCATCTCCTGGAGTCAGCTGATCTTGCTGTCCCTCTTTGAAACTTCTTCCCTTTCCAGGTCGTAGAGAAGTGCTTCAAGTATGAATCTTAATGACTGGTTCCCAGGATGGAAGGAGGGGAGTCAGGACAACCAAAAGATTTTCTTATTATTTATCATTTAGCTCTGTTTCTAGGATGCTTGGCAGTTGTGTCCTTGAAAAATGGAATGGAAGAAGTACAGCATAGCCAAACTGCTTCATTCAAAATATAACGGAATAAATTTTGAAGGGACAATTGTTTATTTTTGCGTCCTGCATTGCTTCCCCCTCCTAATGTCCTCGTCTCTCAGGTTTCTGTAGCCAGTTCCATCAGCGTTGTCTGGAGACTAGGCTGCTACTTTCTGTGTTGGGATAACTGCTCAGTTGGGAATTGGTCCTCTAAATGTTGTTCTTACATCTTCTTTGAAGAGGTTTTTTCACTTAGGGTTATTTCATTTCTGAGGGTTTGGGGCAAGAGAGGGAGGTTGTGGTGGCTAGAAGGTACAAGAAGGTATTCTACCTTCTTCTCTCAACAAGACATAATTTAACACACCGCCTTTTTCCCTCACATAAGACCAAGCATCTTTTGCTGAGTATCTGCTTCTGCAGAATGTTCTGCAGTCTATGCAGTATCTTAATTAGTCAGATGAAATGACTTCTTGTATGCCCAAAGTTCATCTGACAACAAGGACTTCTGTTTCTGATTATCTGTAACCAAAGGGAACCTCTTCAGATACCAGTATGCTTTTTTAAGTGGTGGCAAATGGTTAATCATGTCTCTTGTATGCTGTATTTTCACTCTCATTCTTTTTTTTTTTTTTTTTTTTTCTGGGAGCTATGGTAACAATCCATTGTAAGTAGTACTTGAAATAGGATTTCACTTTCACTGAATTCAATGGAAATTGGAAAAGTTTTGAGTTGGAAAGAAAGAAAGATCTGTTAAACATAAAAACTTCAGTCAGCCCCTTCACCTTTCTGACAACCAGATGTTTTGTGACTAAATCCTTGGACCAGCGACTGAAAGTAGGGACCTATGGTAACCAAAGTAACTTCAGCTGATTTAGAACTGTCTCTTTGGACAATGTCTCTACAGATGGCATTGTTGTATGATATTTCTCCTCCAGTGCTATTGGCAAAACAGGGATGTATGAGGTATAGTACTCTGTTCTTTCAGCAGCAGAAATGGAATCGATTAAAATAGCAAGAGGCTGTGTATATCGTCTTGTCCATACCCTATGATGATCTATTAATGTGTTTGCAATCCAGGAGACAGGCTGGTAGTTAAATGTAGGTTAACATAGTTATCTGCTTAAGTACAGCTGGAAGGAATTAAAATCTGTCTTCAGTATTGACATTCTGCTCTGAGGTTTATTTTACTTCTAATTAATTGGAAGGGATGGTATTTTGCTTTTATGATAACTGCAGATTTCCCCCTAATTATTTTTGGCAGAGTTGCATGTTAATGCTAGAACATCTGTCCGTTTATAAGATATCACTGAGGAATTTAAGTGAGTACTGAATAAATGGAGGCAATAAAATTTTCATCACTAGATTTTATTTTGTTTTTGTTCTCTTTCTAGAGTGGCTTACCTAAAATCCAAAAAATTTGGTAATGCAGAAATTGCTCAGATGGTCTCAAGAGCTCCATATTTGCTGTTGTTTTCAGTGGAAAGATTGGATAACAGACTGGGTTTCTTCAAAAATGAACTTGGCCTCAGTGTAAAGAAGGTAACAACTATACTCTGAAGTCTTCAGGTATCTTGTCAATGACATCTGTAAAGTCTCAGAACATGAATGCTTACATGGCAGTGCTGGGGGGTTATTTACAAGACCTGCTGATGTTACCAATGTTAACACAAGATTACAGGAAGTTATAACATGATTTTAACCTTCTGTAGATGTAATGGGACATCTGACATTCAAAAAATCCTTAAGTACTGTTCTTGAAGACTATCAACTGCAGGATATTGACAAAGAAGCATGTGTGTACCCAGTTTTATTATTTGCAGTGGTTCACAGGACCGGATCCTTTGGTGCAAGCAGCTTTTTAACTTGAGGCAGATTAATTGGCTCTCTTCATCTCTTCAAGATACTGTAACACTTAACTCATCAGTGAAAGGTAGTCTAATCTGCAAATACAATATCAAACTAAATGCCAAGTCATGTGCATGATCACCAAGAGTAGTAATCTTTGTTTCTCAGAGTGCTACCACACTTACATGCTTAGCAGGTATTTAGCACCATGCTTTGGGATAGTCAGAGGAGCTAGTAGCTGGAGCTGCTTAGAATGAATGGGCAATGTGAGTTATTTCCTGCAGTAGCTGGTGATTGCAATAAATGTCAATTTTCAAGGGTAAGCGTGTGTTCTTCTGTTGGCTTCTGTTAGTTGAAGAGTCATAGCTGTCACAGTGCCTGTTCTTGGCCTTTCCAGGCTTGAGGTAAGAGATGTCTCTGGAAAAGAGTTGAGTCACTGCCTTCTACTCAGGGTGGACTACAAGTAGTCCCGTGGCTCAGGGGATGTGGAGTAATTTCTTGCATTGCCATAATGTTACGGTGTTACTAGATCCCAAGGTAGACAAATAAAGCACTGCAGTTGAAAAAATCTTTTATGGCCCCTAGCAGGTAGTGTTCTGTTTACTTCTCTTTAAAGAGATGGGGACAAACAACTCAAGCGCCGAGAGAGGGCTTTTCAGCATGATTTCTACTTAGGGGGAATGTTTTTACTCCTTCTCCCCATCTGCTTTATAGTGGCTATGGTATTTTTGGTTCTCCAAATCAACATGACGTTTGAGTAACTTTTTGCATCTTAATACATAGCTGTTCCATGCAAACTCAGCTTTGGGCTAGAGAGAAATTGAAATGCAAGTGAAAGTGCATTGCTCTTCCAATTGAAAAAAAAATAATAATCTGTATTTTTCTTTCACAGATATATTTGCAACCATGCTCTCATGGTAATCTTTCCTTTGTGTGTGTTTTCCCTAATTGCAGACAAAGGATCTGGTAATCCGTCTGCCAAGGCTACTGACTGGCAAATTAGAGCCTGTAAAGGAGAATCTTCAGGTAAGCTTATTAGCAGAAATTAAAAATTGATTGAGTACCTGCATAGTTTAAGAGTTGACAGAAGATAAAATTCCCTGGAGAAGAATCCTGTACAGAAAAAAAATCATGAAATAATTTTAGCGAAGATGGAAAATAACTGAGGCTTTTGTCAG
Organism: Nettapus auritus; assembly: GCA_011076525.1. Classification (NCBI taxonomy): domain Eukaryota; kingdom Metazoa; phylum Chordata; class Aves; order Anseriformes; family Anatidae; genus Nettapus; species Nettapus auritus. The sequence goes on along the minus strand of CM021766.1, from coordinate 134,798,639 downwards.
ACAACTTCTCTTCCTCTACGGTTTGCCAGTGGCACAGCGTACGTGGAACAATGTCTTATTCTGTCTTCGATTCTGATGTAGGTTAGAAACTTCATCTGGGTCCCTTCCTGCCAGATTTTGCTATCTGATGACACAAATTGTTACCCATTTTTTTACAACGAGTGAAAAATAGGGCTTGCTCTCTCTTTTTTTTCCCTTAATTACTATGTTTTTTTGCTAACTTGAATTGTTCATGAGGATTTAGGAGCAAGAAATGTGTGTTTGATTATTTTCCTCTTGGCAGGTAGCTAGCCTGCCAAAATGTGCATTTGACACCTATTGTCTGATAGCAGATGGTCGTTATTAACAACTGTTGGGTAAATAACTTCAAACCCACAGGGACTCCTTTCCCCTTTGAAAATGTAACTGTGTATTGGTTTAATTATTGTGCTGTAAAGCCAGCTAGGCCAAACAGCATGATGTAGTCTAACAATTTGAGAAGTCCCATTATCCTATAATGCGTAACTATGAATTAAAATATATAATTTTCACACAGGCTCACTGCTCTGAAACCATTAAGCACTGGGAATCTTGCAATCTGAAATGTGTGTGTGTGGTAAGGGAGGAGACTGGAAAGTAACAGCCTGTTCCAATTAATACTGCTTTCTTTTTAATGAACATTGTTTCCACAGGCTGGGGATTCAGTATTTTATAATGAATGTGTTTTTTGAGACTCTCAGTTCTATTTGACTATCTTGTCTATTTGCAAGGAAATACGAAGTGTAGCATCATTATTTTTAACGTGTGAAGAGAGGAGAAGGAATGTTAGGTCCTTGATACTGGAATCTACTGATTAATTAGAAGCTCCAGCTTTTCAGGAGGTTGGATGTTTCTGACTCAGAATCTGAAGTCAGACCTGTGTGATTGAAGCTGGTGGCAGGCAGCATTCTCCAAGCATAACCCTGTAACGCCTCTTCAGGAGTGATTTGGTGCTACCCCTCGGTGAGCGGGCTGCTGTTTGGAAATAATGGTTGCAACTCACGTTGGCTGTCAAAAGATACTGGTCATGGACTAAGCAAGCTCAAGGATAGGTTATTCCATCCTCCAAAGGTCTCTTCAAGCACAATTAGAAATTCACTGAGAGGGTAAAGCTGGAAAGTTTGCATTACCACCATCTGTTGTGGGAATCATGTAGGGTATGTTGATCATTGCCAGGACTTGCACAGTAAGGATATTAGCATACGTGGTAGAGAGAGTTACTGAGTATTAAATATATTATCTGAGTGCAATCAAAGCAAATTAGACTTGAGCTCACTATTTATGTCGAGGAAAATGTTTCACAGAGTAGAAAAGGCGAAGGGATTTGCCACAGTTAACTGCAGTGGGGTCAGCTGTATGGCTCCACTGATCTAACAAGTCTTTCTTGCAGTCATATTTCTTACAGCAGCGAGCTACCCCTGTTAACTCAGATCTGTGGAAAGCACCACAACAGTGCAAACACATCTCTTCGTACTTGAATGCTGTCTTAGTTGATTCGTATTCCTTGTGATGCACAACTATTTATAAAGCAGTTAAGGAAGAATCAGGAGTTGAAAGACCTGGTGATAGTCATCTCTAGAAACAATTGCCTGTAAGGACCTGGAAATCCTACAGTATCTTCAAAACCCAGTTCCATGCCCTTCCCTCGGCATTTGCCAGGCAGTCCTGGAAAAGAGCTGTCTTGGCACATCAGACTTGACAAACAAAAGCACCATCTTTGTGCCAACTGTGAAGAAGTACCTGAGCTGGATTTGAAAGTCTGGCTGTGCTGCCTGGCAAGAACACCCAATTCATGACGGAAAACAAGCTCCTTGTAAATGTCACTGGAGGATAGAAGAAATGGTTGAATTACCAGACGCTCTTCTATGCTGAATTCCTTTCTCAACAACTCAGTGAACTGCTTGCCATCCTGCGTGTCGGGAGGAGTTCTCATCAGTTTATTGAAAAAATCTGTTTTGTTTTTTCCTTTTGGGAAACCATAATTGAAGTCAAGGCAGTCTTTGAAAAAGACATCTTACTTTAGACATGAACCAACTGTAAGATAAACTGAATACACTCTGTATTCTACACGACTCTTTCAGGTTCAACTTAGGAAGGATTCTCTGGAGAGAATTTTTGTGCTTGTAACTGCCATGTGCACTGAGACATAAGCTTTTTGGTTTATATCTTGGACAAACTGAAAAACAGCATTCACAGAAGCCATCTTAACTTCAGGAGTACTCCATAAGCAAATTGCACTTCAGTCCAGGATGATAAACAGTTTAAACCTCTGTGACTTCGGAGAACTGGGAGAGGATATTATGGCTTGGATTCACATTGCTGTGTGACAGCAGTTAGAAGAATTTTGCATAAGTTTATTTCATTGGCATGTTAAGATAAGCTGTTTGCTGTAGCTGACTTTTGAAAATCAAATTCTGTTCTCTTTCAGGTTTGTCAAATTGAGTTTGGTTTTCAACGTAATGAAATTCAACAGATCGCGTATAAAACCCCCAAGATTTTAACTGCAAGTCGAAAGAGACTCCGACAGACGTTTGACTACCTGCACAACATAATGGGCATTCCCCACCACATGCTTACTCGCTTTCCTCAGGTGAGCTGTTAATCTGGGGATAAATTGTTGTGCGCATAACTGTTTCACTAGTTTGGTGAAAGTGGAGGCCTGCTGTATGCAGGACACACAGTTCTTCAACTTATGTGTGGCTTTTACTACAATTGGGAAGACTTTTATTAGCAAGTCAGCAACTGTTGGGTATTCGAGTGTAAAAGTGCCTTTCTTCTCTCCCTTGTGTATGTGCCCTTCCAGCCCTGAGTCTGGTCAGTTTTAAGTTTTTGACAGAAATAATCACGCCCGTCTCTTTTGGATTCATAAAAGAGAATTACTACCAGCTTAGGGATTCATTGTCCTGAAGTCTTCTGTAAGAGACATGAAAGAAGACAGATTATGCAGAGGATCTGCTCAGTAAGCAGGATAAACAAATAACCATTTATTTCATATTTGCTTAATTAAAAATTAAATTTTGTACATCCCAAGATCTGAAAATACAGTGAAAGGCAAAGGAAGCTTTATCCTTTTTGCAGTCAGATTGACCTTCCTTCTGCTGCGGCAATAAACAGTGAAAATAAATGAATTTCTTGATGATTTTTGTTCCATCTTCTCATTACAGTTATTTCCTCACAAACTAAAAGTTCAAAGTATTTCTCACTTCATCAAGTGCTGACAGGCAGTCAGTCTAACTTCTTACAAGGAAAAAAAAGTATAAATTGCTATTTCCAAACTGCAACAACACTCTTCCTAAAGCTAATAGTAACTCATTTTAACCTAACTGGCTAAAAAGCCAAACTTTTATGGGGAAATAGGACTCCTCGTCTGGATTTTGGTTACTTATCTTGGTCTCTAACATATCTTAGCGCAAACACTTTCTGTAACTCCACTCCATGTCTCACTTTTGTCCTCCTTGACCTCTAAGTGATCACAAGTTCTGTTGACTTCCTTCTTAGTTGTCTTATTGTGGCTTTGTGGTGCCTCACCTCATGACTTTTGTTCTCTCTTCGGAAGAGTAAGTGGTTAGTTTCCTCCACTCTGTCTTGTTGGTGTGGTCAGTCTTGCTCTTCTCTGTTCTTCCTTGCCATCTTCAAAACTGATGAGTTTCAGGGCATGACTAGGGCAGCTGAGCCTGTCATTTTTGTGTTTAAATACCACCTACCTGATGGTTGACATAAATGAGGGGGAAAGATGTAAAATATTTTCTTGCTAGATCCCCAGTTTGTCTAAAAATGCTCTTTTTGTTTTTTAGATTCATCAGAATCTGAAAATTAGACTATCTAAAACATTCTCCCCTTTTCTTTCTTAGGTTTTCAACTCAAAGCTATTAAGAATCAAAGAGAGACACATGTTTCTTATATTTTTGGGAAGAGCCCAATATGACCCAGCAAAACCCAGTTACATCTCTCTGGACCAGCTGGTATCCTTGCCGGACGAGGTGTTTTGTACAGAGATTGCCAAAGCCTCCATACAGGACTTTGAAAAATTCTTAAAAACTATTTAATTATTAACACATGTAGAAAGGAATAGAATAAAGTTGTAAAATAAACATTTTTTTAAAAACTGCTCCCTTTTATGGTCTCAAACTTTTTTAATTATTTAAGTCGTCATTAAGTATGAACACTTGTAGGATGTAAAGGCGTAAAAAGTAATTCACCGTAACTTTATGGTGAATTAAAAAGTGTATTTCAAAAGGATTAGGTAAGTATACGCTGATTGCTATTGACGTGATCCTTGTAATTAATTGCTTACTTTTAATTCAGCATGAATGATGGAGCATGCTCACAAAAGTAAATTAAGGTTGTTGTTTTTTTTTTTTTTTTTTTTTTTTCGTTTCAATAACTTCAGAGGCTTAGGAGATGGAAAAAATGACTAATGACTTAATTTTTTTCCCAGTCATCTTAAGAGCTAGTAATATTACTAGTTCTTTTGTTTGGTAGAGACAAGTACAGTATGACATATGTGAAGGCCATCATAAAAGAAGGCACTTTTCAACAGGTTACACAGGTGTTTCCTTGTAAAGCTGGCTGCTGAAGTTAGTATCCTAAAAGCTAGGCAGTGAAATTAAGCTTGAAATGTAACAAGAAAATCAGCAAATTGAATCTAGGCAAATTAGAAGAAAAGCTGCTTCTAGAATTCAGGGACACGTCTAGTTTTAAGTCAGTTTTGCTTTTGCACTGTTGAGAGGCAGAAGCAGATTTACTCCACCCTGATGTGATTTGTTTGGCTTTAGTATAGAAGAAACCAACTATACCAAAAAAAGCTATAGTGTGTACTTAATTGATAATTATCTTACTTCATTTATAACTGAGCAAAACAGAAATTATGGGAGTATTAAAAGTAGTTAATACTATCAGTGAATAAAACATTAATACAGAATTACGAAATGTTTCAGAGTGTATTTGGGCAAAGTGAAGAAACTAACTTTCCACAAATGCAAACTAATAGTTTATTGTTTACAAGTTTCTATTCTTTCAGTTAAAATAGGTCAGGAAATTGAAATCCAGATGTTGTCATTTGCATTTAAGCTTTTTATTTAATTAAAATGTTTTTTTTTAAAGGTTAGTGTTGGAACTTAAAACACCCATTTGGGCCACAGGAGTTAAAGCCTGAAGATTCTGTGTGCAGATAGCAGAATAAAATGTAAAAGGTTAAATTCCCCTTATCAGGAGGGAAATACAGTAACGTTAAAGGGCAGTTTAAAGAAAGAAGAGTGGTGAATTCTCGGCATCACAGCTTGGGACTTTGACCCGGAATAAAAATCAAAATTTGAATTGCAACACCACCCAAGGTAAGGAATGGCATCAGGATAAGCAGTGCACCGACTGATTTACCAGAACATCTTCATTTGAAACACAGGAAAAAGCCGCATTCAACGTCTGTCATGATGCTCTCGTTCCTGTTCTGATCACGACAGAGATCCCTGAAGTCCTCTGTCATATTGACTGTTCCTGCTGGAGATGCACAAATACCAGTTGAAGGGGTGGCTGAAAATGGGATGGCTGAACACTTCTGCCTTTCAAACCCCAAGATCTAAATCTAACTTTAAATCAGTTTTTTTAACTATTAAATGCTAATAAACTATAGTCTTAATCTAGTAAGAGTAACGATTCCAGAAAATGTGTGATTACAGAAAACTGCCACATTAGTTTGGTTTTGCAAATTTACTTTCCTGCCCTTAGCACTATTACCATATGATGAAGCACTATCAATTACAGAATACATATGATGTTTTGAATTTCTTAAACTTTCAGCTTTTAAGTGTAAAAATACTGCTGCCAGAGCTAAACGGGTTCCTTGAAATGCTAACTGAGTGAGCTTATGCCAAAATATCTTCCCAGAAATACCGTGAAGAAAGACAACCGAGGGAAGTGCTAAAAGAAAAGGGGAGGGGGGGGAGAAGGCCTTTCCGAGTCACGCCAAGTACTTTCTGGCTGCAAGCTGACAAAAATTTCCGGCGGGGCAGCGGCTGCCCGAAGGGCGCCCTCAGCGCTGCTGCGAGCCAGCGCATCGCGCTCAGCCGCCTGAAATTGCCTGGTGGGGCAAGACTGGCGATATAAATGAACATTTTTTCTTTATTTTATTTTTATTTTTGTCTTTAGAAGCGCGGCGGGCCGTTTCTTCAAGGACACCCGGCGAGGCGCTGACCCAAAAACCCCCGGCCCCGCTCCTCCCCTCACGGCCGTGCCCGGATCGAGCCCGCCCCGCCGCGCATGCGCTCCTTGCGCTCCCCAGCAGGCAGCGCGCCGCGCCGAGGTCAACATGGCGGCTAGGGCGACCGGTGAGCGGGGGGCGGCTCGGGACGGGCTCTGAGGGGCGGTGGTGAGGCCCCGGCACAGGCTGCCCACAGATGTGGATGCCCCGTCCCTGGAGGTGCTCAAGGCCAGGCTGGATGGGGCTTTGGGCAACCTGGTCTGGTGGGAGGTGTCCCTGCCCATGGCAGGAGGGTGGAATTATATGATATTTAAGGTTCCCTTCCAGCCCAAACCATTCTGTGATAAGTTAGCGGCTTCAGGCTTGGTTCATTTAGTGTGACTTCTTACTTCCTAAAACATGAAGGTCGAAGTCTGACCAGGCAATATGCTGACAGTGTGCAGGTACACACATAGCACTGACTTTCTGGATTGGCTTCATAAGGCAGCCCACCTAAAGTCATGAATTACAACCTTGTGTTCACTGCGTTGCCTGAACTATGCTTGTTTTAGGTTTCCAGACCCTCGTCAAATTTAGTCTGTTACTGCACAGCACTTGACTACACTTAACAACCAACCAACCCACCTTTGATATCCAAAATCACAGCTAGGAAAAGATCAGTATTCTGCATTTTCCGTGCTTTAATTCTTCTTAAAGCCAACGATTCTTCAGAGGTTTCAGTGTTGACCTTCCCGTTGACTTTGGCAGCTGTTTGAAAAAGCAGGTCTGGAATAGTATTTAGGTAATTGGAGAGGGGAGCAGAAGGTTAACAACATAATATGCCGGTCTTGAAATCGCATTAACCCATAATGAGAGCTGTGAAACTTAGGTAAATGCTTTGAAAAACAGGGTGGTAAACACTATGGTTTTAGCTCAGGTAAGAGTTACGGTGATTAAAGCTGTTGCTGACGTGTTTGGGAATGAATTGTTAGCAGTGTTCCAAGTCTTATAGTACTCTAATGTTTAAATCAAGTGAAGAAGAGGTCAGAATATCATTTGGCACAAGCACTCATTCAGTATGTTCAGTATCCAGGTAAGAGTACTGGAAAGCAGAGAGGCCTGGTCATATATACTCAAGTTCAAACCTGACGTGGTGTTACGTTACTGTACGTGAAAGAGGTCAACAAATTCTTGCATACTGTCGTGGCGGTGTATAAGGTTGCATTTTATCATGTTCCCTGACTGATGGCAGTCACTTTCAGTTTCAGGAGGTGGCCGTCTGATTGACAGAATCCGCAAGTGGTATTACAACGCGGCTGGATTCAACAAGCTTGGTGAGTGTTTTGTTAAGCCTTAAAAAGTTTGCACGATGAACAGTTCTCCATCTAGTTATGGTTCATAACTGGTGTACATGCATGCAATTTGATGCATGTCTTTTCTTTCAAGAAGAAAGTTATCAACAGCTTCAGTCACCATGAGTGCTACCTAGTAATGAGTCAGTGACTTTGTTTCTGTGTTTGCTCTTCTCTTCAGTGAAATAACTTGTAAAAACTAAGGTTGAGTTGGAGCTGTTGAAAAAACTTTCAGAAAGCAGTCTTGAAAGCTTGATTCTTTATTTTTTTCCCACCGAGTTAATTGCATGGGTTAGTACCTGCTAATCTTGCTACCTTCACAAGGGCTGCATTCCAAACAGGAGAGATGGCTGCCAATAGCAATTGGTCTGTCTGGGATACTTGTGAAAAGTATTCAACCTGTATAAAAGGATTTAGCTATTTTTGCACTTTGTTTCTCTGTAACTTGAGCTGATGTCTCTCTGGCCTATATAATGGCAAAATAGCTGTAAAAATAGCGTTTCCTTAAGTAAAGGGAATTGCCATGATGGTATTATCATTAATTCGTCCCTTGTTATTACCAAGTTTGTTTCAACAACATAGACTGCAGAATTGTTCTTGAATTACAATAAAATTTGAATATTCAGAGACTGTTACTAGTACTGGCTGCAACTTCAGGGCGTCATTTAAAGAAGTTTATATGCCTGCCCCGGGAAAGCTAAAAAGAAAAAAGCAAATTGAAAGACTAAAGTTTATCCTTTGACCACTCACTTCTAGAGGTGAAGTGATACCTATCTACTGAAATTATTTATTAATAAGTTTGTTCCATTTTCTCTGAATGTGACTGAAATCTAGTGGTTAAACTAGCAGCCATGCATCTTGTACCTTTAAACAGAAACTGCAAAACCACACCTTATATTTTCAAGAATATATGGCGCAAAGAAAAATTGTTTTTTACCAGGAGACTCCTGCCAACTCGATCACATGAGAGCAAAACCTTTAACCTCAAGGCAGTAGGGCGTGTACTTGTAACCCATATCAATTTTGAAATGTAACAGAAGTAACATTTTGTCCTTTGTTGCTAATGCTGAAATTTAAAGCAGGATTGGTTAAATTTCAGAAATCTTTTACTCCAAAAACTGTGTGTGGATCTTAAGCTTTCCAAAGGCTAGATATTCCTCTCTGGACTAAGTTCTGATGGGGGGAAGAAGTGGAAACTCAGGCACAAAAAATTTCAGTAGGTTCATGTTTCCGTTGCGTGTTGTAGCTGATGGAGATCAAGGTATTATGCACACTGGAGTTTAGGGAATAATTTGTACGTACTTAAGTAGTTATGTCTGCAGTTGACTGACCACGATAGAATCAGCTCTTAAAGCCTTTACCTAGACAGTCATCTGAAATAAAGTGAGCAAAAGTCCACCCATCAGATCCTGAATAGTTGCTGTTCTGCATATATTTTGCATGATCTTATAAAACACATTGAATCAAATACTGATTTTCCATATTCCTTCTGAAGAAAAGGAGCAAGAGCAATCAAATAGAGTATGTGAATGTCAGCGTTCACAATTTGTTCTCTGTGAGCAGTTAGTGGTTCTCTTTGCCTGGGTTGGTTGTTTTTTTGTTTTGTTTTGTTTTGTTTTTCTCATAATTCTGCATTTTAAGTGTTACATTCATGTTATGCAAAAACACCTGCGTTGGTCCTAAATCTTACTTAGGAACATCTCCTTAGTGATAATGAAAAATATCGTTGGTACAGGATTAATGCGAGATGATACGTTCTATGAAGATGATGATGTAAAAGAAGCACTGAAGAGACTTCCAGAAGATCTTTACAATGAAAGAATGTTTCGCATAAAGCGAGCACTTGACTTAAGCCTGAAACATCAGATCCTTCCGAAAGACCAGTGGGTGAAATACGAGGAGGTATGTGTATGGAGTTGCCTCAAGGTGGAGGTCTTTAAGACTGATCATTGCAGTGTCATTGGGATTTTCAGTCTCTGTGAAGAGATGCATGCTTCCATGTTATTTATAATGAGTATGAGTGTCCATCTCGTGGGATACCTTTGAAAAATACAGCTTTTGAATGCTGTTAAAAAAAACGTATTTTAACATTGGAAATTATATCTTTTTGCTCAAGATGACAAAGACTTAAACTGCAGCTCAAAACTATAGCACTTCTATATTCACATGAAATATTCTAAGCTGTCAGGTAAGGAAGTACGTTCTGACTAGCTTGGAAATTCTTTTGAATAAGTTTCTTGGTTTTGTAGAAAATCTTGAGCTAAAGCTTTTATTCATGAAAATGACAATAAAAGGAAGGGAAAGCCTTGTATTAAAATAAATGTCTTACTGTGACTTGAAAACCAAATCAAGCTACACCTTCCTTTTCATTTTTAATTGACATGTTTCTTTGTAGTGGAATAATTCACAGACTTTGCATTACTGCTCATTTCAGCTTTCTCCAAATCACCTGGCAGGATTTTTTTCACGAAACTTTGGACTGGAAAATAATATAAGAGCATTAATTTATCCATAGAAGTGGAGGTGGTTGTGGCGTTACTGATCATATTTTTGGTATTGACTCTGCATAAGTTGCTTGAGCAGCAGTTTGATCTGCAGTTATGCACAGACAAGGTGTTTGGTTTGAATTTGTTTGCAGTGCTGTTTCGAAGCTAAGTTCAAAATAAGCTTCTCCAGTGTGAGGAAAATTTTACTTGGACTTGATCTAATTAAAGGGGATCTTGCACACTTGGATATTTGTCAAAAAAAATATGAATTTATAACTGGAGGGATCATTTTACTTATTAATGTTGGGGAAGCATTAAGAGTTAGCAGTGGTTGCATTAGAGTTTGTCATTGCAGTCTTGGTAGATACCAAGCTTACCTTTTCAGAGTGAGTAATGCAGTTCTTTTTTTCTCTTCCCCCGCTGTACATTGGTTTGTAGTCAAATCTGAGGAGGAATGAGTAATCTGTATGATGGTTTGAGTTGTTTCTGGACCTCCCTTTTGAGTTGAAGTTAACTAAGTTTAAATATTCTCTTCTTTTTCAGGATAAGCATTATCTTGAACCGTACCTTAAAGAAGTAATCCGTGAACGACTTGAAAGGGAAGCATGGAACAAAAAATAACTATTGAACTACTACTTCATACGAATGTCCACTTATTTCTGATGTCTCTAAACATTTGGTTATTGAAGTCTTCAGGGAGGCAAATGTGAGAGGCTGAAGGAATACTTGTTTCAGCTTGTTCATGGGTTCTGTTCATCCAACTAAAATAAACGTGTCAAAGTATAAAATCTCCTTGGAAGACTTCTTTGTAAATGTTAACAGGCTAATGTTCAGATCTTTCCTATGAGCATATACATTACATATTAGCTTAATGGTATGCAGTCTTCATTCCAGCGTCTTACTCTTTTCAGAGTACAGCTGTTTCCTGCAGTTAGAGGATAAGGTAAGAAGTGCCCAAGGCTGCTGCTGCTAGTTGTTCTGTTAACTTAAAATGGGGGTGCTGTTTCCTTTGTCACCACTTCTCCCTGGAGATGAGAATACTGGACGGTGTTTGATGTAACAGTGGTGTCATGAGGCAGCAGTATGTGATATTCTGTGTATCTAGGCACGTACATATTTCAGTAATGACAAATGTCAGTGGTTCCTTAATCATAAAATCAGGAAATATTTTACTAGCTCTTTATACCAGGTGTGTTGTCAATACTTAAAAGATTATTTTCATATAAATCTTAATGACAGTCTCATTTCATCTTGATTTTATCCTTTTAAAAAGCTGATGTGCTTTCTACAGTATAATTAACATCCATGTAATTTTTTCTTGGTCTAGAGCATGTTATCTACAGTGAGTGGCACCAATTACTTTAAACCATCAGGCTAACAGTCTTAACGTTAGAGTTGCACAGAATTTGTGATCTACTTAAACACAGAAGCAATTCAGCTGTGTCCAGAAAGTGCCAGCCCTTGCTGGCTGAAGACCTTGAGTTTAGTCATCCCTACTATAATGGTAGTGTTAATTCTGAGACAGTCTTTGTTGTTGCACACAAACTGCAGAATTTGAGGCCTATTATATCCCTCAATATGGAGTACACAATCTTGTGCGGTAGTAACATGATATCTCTTATTATGCATGCTTGTATGCCAAATGCAGTGATCTGTGGACCAAAAGCGAGAGAGCAGTTAAAAAATAAAAATAAAAAAATACACAAATATGGAGCAAACCATGCCTGTACCTTGGGTTAATATATAACCAATTAGCTTCCATTTGCTTCTAATCCATATCTTAGCTTTGGTCATGACTCAGACTCGTCTTATCTGCTTGCTTCAGTTGCTTACAACTGTAAAATGGGTAGAGCAATTACTAGGTGAAATATTTATTTCAACACTTCACAACCTGGCATGGTAAAACAAAATGCTGCAAAAATATCTGCATCACCAATATTCCTTTAAAAACTTGTGTGGAACTTAGATTAGGAATGTGAGGTTTCCTTCACCTCCTATAGCAAAATCTTATCATTGAAGCATATGCATCATTTGTTGATGGGTTTTTGAGAACTTCCTAATTTTCTTCAAGGGACAGACAGGACCTGAAAGTTCCACACTTCTGTTGTAGGGAATTATTAGAATACCTTTTTTTTTTTTTTTTTTCTAGTGGAATTAGAATTATTTCATTAGCGATTAAATAATATCTGACAACTTAGTTATCTAATGGGAGTAGCATTTGAAGGGCATAACTGGTCTAAGCTCTATGAAAGCTACAGTTTTGTAGAAGTATCATATCTGTTTATTTGACCATAGGTTTAGATTAAGGTTCAAAGGTTTTCAAAAACAATGTTGGTGTAGACAAAAGGGGTTTGCTGGCCACAAGCGCTTAAAAATATTCTGACCTTTGAGGAGGGTGCCAAGCATCCATGTGCCAATTGGCATCACACTCCTGAAATCATTGACCTCTTTACTCTCATATATCAGGTTTCAAGAGTCAAAGGCAAGTAGTGGAGGTTAATAAAGCAGTCTTTCCAAGTGGTCTTTATTGCAGTTTCAGAGGAGGAGATGAAGCAGTGTCAAAAACTCACCTGTTGGCTGTAGCTGAGATTGACAGCTTCCATTTAGGCATGTTTTCAGATGCTTCTGGCTTGGATTAATCAGTTCCCATACTGTACAGTAGTTTTCCGCTGAAGTATTTTTCCAGAGTTCAGTGAAGACTGTTGGCTTATTTCTCAGTATATTAGAAAGGAAAATTATTTGGTTTTCTGGCAGAGATGGGTGAGTATTCTTTGAGACATTTAGGAGAATCTAAAAATAACGTGAAACAGGGAGGAAGCAGGTCATGGTGAAAGGGGGACCTCTGCCCTGGAACCAGGAGTTGTAGCAGTTCCATGATAGAGACTAAGCTCTTATCTAGAATACGTAATGTAGGATTTGGATGCTTGTGCTACCAGCTAGCAGTTGAATAACTTGGAAGACAGTTCAAAAATAAAAGGGGGGGGGGGGGGGGGAAGTTGGAATTCCATATATCTCCTTGCAACACTTCCATCCCACCTGTGTGTCTGTGGGATCCTGTCACTTTTCTGGTGCAGGCTGTGTGCTGTTCTGTGAAGAGTGTAAACCCATAGCTGCAAACCCTACAATCTGAAAAACTGTCTAATTTTAAGGAAAAGCTTGATAGCACTAAAGGGGGATAGATTGACATGGAAGGAAAGATAGCCTGATGAAGAAGAAAGCAGCATTTTATTTTAGAGAACGTTCTTCTACCATGAGGTTCCTCTGTAACACTCTTCAAGGCACTTTGACTGTTCAGTGATCTCTGACTTCCATCTGCGTTAGTGCAGAGCAGTTGCAGCTCATTTCAATATTTCTATTCTGAAAAACTACTAGACAAAAGCATTGGTATTTGTTTGGGCACACCACTGATACTACAGGAGGTGAGGAATTTGATTTGAAAAAGACCTCCTTCCTCATTCCTAGGATGGTACGCATAGAAATACAGCAGCTGATACTTTTGTGACCTGTGCAGAGTGTGGCACTTGAGGTGGTGCTGTGTGCAGAAGGTTGAAAAGTATTCTTAAAGGAGAAAGGGATTCCTGCTGGAAAAAAAACGAACCTGTAACTTAAGGTCATACCATAATGCACAAGGCAACAGTGTGCATCTTGAATTTCCAAACTTGATTTTGAAACCTTGATCTTAGTTTATATCAATTCTACATAGATTTCTTAAATTACTGGGATCTTTCCCTAGCTTAAGTTCACAGCATTTTAGGCACATCACAATTATTTGTGTCAAATTAAGAAAGTCTGAGTTAATAATATTAATCCTGCAGTTTGACAGTTTTAGCTTGAATTAATTTTCATAATTTTAAAGTGAACTTTCACTTCACTTGAAGTTCTTCTATTAAATACATAGTGAAATATAAGAATAGGTTTTGATTGCTGAAGATCGTGTTTGTTATGGCAGACTGATTTCTTTAAATTTCACATCAGTCAACCAAGAAACAATAGATTTTTCTGCAGCTCTGTAACGAGAAACATATGCTTGTTTTACATCCAACTCCCATCCAAAGGAGAGCTGCAGCAGATACAAATCTCCTAAGAATTTTGATGAAACATCATGCTTGTCATTGCAATGGAACTGTTTTAGCATTATTATGCTAAACACATTCCTACTTGAAGCATTTTCCCTCTAGGTAGCAAAAGTCAAAGATTATCCAAAGGGTTTCACTGCGGTGCTGTTGTACCATCGCAGTCAGCTTTCGTGGACTGAAATTTTGGCTGTGGTAAGGGCAAACGTAGCAGTGCAAGGCAGGGAGATGCAACCTGCACCACCGCTGCTCTGGGGTGAGACCAGAGCTGGAACTCGGTGTCCCTCCTGGTATGCAGCTGCCTTAAGTGCCTTGAGTGACTTCACTTCTTAGCCTCTTTTCCAGCTAGTCTAAGGCCCAAAGGACTGAGATTTTGGAAAATATTTAGGCGACTATCTCCGCTGTAAACTGTTTGGGTTAGTATCTAAGTACCGTTGGAGAGCTGGGCCTGATCCCAGAGCTCGGTTTCCCCAAACTCCTCTGCAGGCTGTGCAGAGGTGCAAGTTTCCTCAAGTAAAGTTATGTAAATGCTTCAGTGTTGAATAGATTTTGGCTTGCCCAGGACCTCAGTGCTGGTGATGCTGGACTAGGTGGCAGGCTGGTCTGATAAGCTGGGGTGCTAGAAATCGTCTTGGCTTCTGCTTTCCTGGCAAGGTGGGTCTTCTCATAGCAAGCCTGGAGAAGACCACCTCAATACTTTCAATTCAGTAGTGATTTAACATTAGTTTATGCTGGCAGGCCATGAGCTTTATTCCTTTTTCTTCACAAAAAGCTGGTGCTTTGCAGGCCACCAGAGAGGGTGACACCTGTGTGGCCTAACTCTGGGAACCCCCAGTTCCTGGCGCTCGCTGAGGCTTCAGTTTTCTCTAAAGACTGTTGGAATATTACCCATCAAACTGGGTCAGAAAGGAGCCCAAGCTATCTGTCCTGCTGCCAGAGTGCTCAGGGACGATTGGTGTCCATCTCCCCTGGCCCAACCTCATCTGTTTCTTTCCATGAAAACCAGAAAGGCTTCAGGAGGATACCCCAATAGTCACGGTGCAGGTCTGGGAGTGGGGAGTTCACATCTCTGCAGTGAAAGAGGAGACCTGCATCTTTCCCTTCCAAAGCCTAAGCAAGTGCTCTAATTGCTGTTGCTGTTTTATGAGTGTGTGCTGCTTCAGTCCCTACTCTGGGAAGGGAGCTGGGGCTTGAAACCCGATCAGAAAGAGGCACCTCACTCAGAACAGCTGGGCTGTGCTCTCTTCAGCGTTTCCTAAAGTGGTTCCCTGCTGGCCTGCGTGGATCTGGTTCTTTGTGTCTAAATCTTCTGGACTGCACAGGGAGGCTGGAGAGCGAGACACCCAGCGAAACGCTGCTGTGCTCAGTATTACAACACCTAAGCCCTTTTATGAAGCCTCATACTCCCGCTGCGGCCTGGCAGATTGAAATGATTGTTTATAAGCAGCAAAGTGCAGAGCCCAAGGCTCAGATCTCTTCAAGGCACTTCAGACAGCTTTTGTCTGCGAGCTGTGCTCCCTGGTGGAGTATTAGCTTCAAAAAGACACTGCTCTGAAACAGTCGTAAAAGCATCTAGGTATGTTTGGTTTGCTTCAATTGACCAAAATTTCTCCAAATGCTGAAAGATCCTCAGCTGCGTTCTCATGCCGAAGAAGATGGAGGAAAGCTCCTTTAATTTTCCATCGGTGTACGAGCAGGGCTGCACTGATGCTCGGAGCCCAGCCTGGCTATTAGAGCTAACGAGACTGTCACAGGAGTGCGGAGGTGGCTCTGATAAAAAGCAAAATGTGTGCTGCTGCCAGGTGAGGCTTGGCTCAGCTCTGCTCTGTGCATTGCAAATGCCGAGTTACCAGAGGAGAGGTGAGATCAGCATTTCTGAGCTTTATTGAGGCGCTGCTAGAAATCCTTGCACTGCGGCAGGGCAGAATCAGGACCTGAGTCTGCGTCGGGGCAGGGATGCCTTCTCCTCCCCCTGCAAAATACAGAATAAAAAGCATATTTCCTTACAGAACTACAGCTGCTTTAAGGATAGACTTTTACTCCCATTATTGGACTGGTGATACAATTATGGCACGTGTTTCAGATCTGTAATGTAACGTTTCTGCAGGGTAGCCCAGGTCCACCCAGCTTGCTCTGAGGAGCATCGCTACATGGCTCGTCTGTTGCCCACGCCTGGAGGACAGCACCTTTTGCAGGACAGCTTGTAGGTTTGCAGCTGGTCTCAAGGTAGATTTTTGGTGCAAGATTTAGGATACAGTGTGCCAAGTTTTGCACAGCCTCCTCCTTACCTGGTTGTGAGCTTTCTTGTGGAAAGGATTGGAGTAGCCATCTCCACCCCTAGAACACTGGGAAATTTATTTGTTTCATTCTTATACTTGCCTTTAAATACATATATCTAACCCTGTGGATCTGCTGTGTGGCTGGACACCTCCAAACCAGCCATTAAAGCCTCAATGCTTTGCAGTGATTCAACAAACTGTTTCAAGGAGATCGAGAGGAGGTGTGCTTTGAAAGGGGACTTCTCCTCCAGCTGCTCCCATCCAGCACTTTAAAAACACATAAGACACAATAAAGCACGTGTTGACATAAGCGATCTTCAAAAAAACCATTGGATTATTTTGAAGGAGTGTATATACACACGTGGGGAGAGTTATCATCCTTCACCCAGCAAAACAATTACATCAGTGCAGCTTGGAGCAGGATCTGCCTTAAGATCTCCCAGATGTTGCAAGCAGCACAGCTGCTGATCGGGTGCTCAGTAATTATAAACTGTTAAATGGAGGAGGGGAGGAGCAGGGCATGGGAGGCCTCGTGAGCTCGTGTTGGGAACGAGCCCTGCTTTTCTCTTCCCAGCCTGTGAGCAGGGCATAGGTCTCGTGGGGTGTGCTCTGAAGGACAGCAGAAGACACCGGTGTCCTGAAGAGCCTTCAGGCCTCAGCAACTCAACTGTTGGAGATGCTTGACCCTCAGAAAGAGGGAAGGGTTTAGGAAGCTCCTGTGCTGGCATTTCCATGGGGTGACATGTGCTGGTGGCCTAGTTCCCCGATGTCCCTTCCTCATCCCATCGAGGCTGGTTGGCCCCAACGGCAGGTGGGGCTGTGCCGTAACAGTACAAGCACCACCAGAGCGTCCTGGCATTGTCTTCTCTTTTTTAATTTCATTTTTCAGGATGACAACACTTTGGAGGTTTATGATCAACAGGAGAATTTACTACTAAGTCATATACTGATGTAATGAAATCTAATATATGCTGTGTAATGAGTTATGAGATGTTATTTAGTTTCAGGGTTTTATTACTTCAATCAGTTATGACCATATTTCCTTTTATATGATTGCTCACTCTTTAAACATACCAGATGACTGTATAAAGAACACCTAATAAAGTCTGGAGATGTTAAAATATAAATGTTTTAATTTTTGCCATAAATTTATTTTAATTCTACCAATAGTGGCTTTTGCGCTGGAAGCGGTGCGGTCATTGTTAGAAGCACAAGCCTTGTCGGCGTTGTCCTGGGCCCTATATGAGAAGTAGATGAATGACCCTGCTTAATTACAAAGCACAATTATTCACTAATGGTCATGCTTGGTCCACAGAAATGAAAAAGATTTTGGAACAAAGCTAGAAAGAAAATATCCATCTGTGATATGAGCCATTGTCTTAGTTTTCCTCTCCTATTTACCAGTGTAGCTGTGACATCCTCACTCCTGGCTGCTAACACTCTTCAGGAGGGCAGAATCAGGCTTTGTGATAAGAAAATCATAATTCATACATACCAAGCCTGTATGAATTTAAGAAACATTTGGACTGTGCACTTAGTCACATGGTCTAAATTTTTGGGTAGAACTGTGCGGTGCAAGGAGTTGGACTTGATGATCCTTATGGGTCCCTTCCAACTCGGAATATTCTATGATTCTGTGATTCTATGATTCTCCATCTCCTACATCAGAAACAAATATAAGTATGCTCTCCCCCAGCATATCTTGGCAATCCTCCTAATTTTTCCACGTTCATGTGTTGCATTTAAAAGTCATTTGGGATAACTTCATAGCGGTGGAATTATGTAGCTGTGAAATGAGACCAGAATCAAGTCTTTAATAAATCCATGTTTAAGCAAGTGAGGGACTTCCCCTGCTGAACAATTGCAGGAACCAAAAGGTGCAGTTTCCCATTCCTGATACGTTCACAGCTGAGTGCTCAAAAAAAAAAAAAAAAAAAAAAATACCATGGAGGACATTTTATGGTGGTTAACAAGCCTTGGGTAAGACTTTGTGTCTGTGGTAGTGCAGATACTGTCCCACTGCCTGGTTTTTGTAAAGACTGCAGCGACTGCAGAGCTGTAGCATGCTGCTGGTATCCTCCAGTGCAGGGATGTGAGCTGCACCTGCCCGACCTCCTTAGCCTGACCCAAGTGTGCACTGCTCCCTCCTGCAGTGGACTTCAGCCTAGGCATGGTCCTGGAGGATGAAGTGGCACCGCAGTGCTGGGACAGATCTGTCTTTGCTGCTTGGTACAAGGTGCAGAGCCCCAGTGGCTGCTCAGCAGTGCGAGGAAAACCAGCCTGGGTAGCTCTAAACTTCAATTGCTTTTTGGTTACAGCCTCATTCAGCATTTGCAGCAAACAGAAGTGTTTTCAGCAGGTTTGGTCTGCTGTGGCTGTGACTGCCACCTGCATCATGGCCCAAGAATTACTTGGTTCAGAGTGGTGATCCCTGCTGCTCTACTGCCTGGGGCAGCAAATGCTGGAGCCCCAGTTTGGCGCTCTTAATCCCCAGCCTCTGAGCCCTCTCCTCGATCAGCCTGTTTCTAGGTTTAGCTGTGGTTGGTGTTGCTGCAGTCTGTAAATCTCCTTCTGCTTTGGCAAGGCAGGGTGTCACCTCAGGAGAGTTCCTCTGCTTATTGCTTATTCAGTATTTTTTTTTAATTAAACATACGTCAAAAGGCTGCACTCCTCCCAGTATTTATTCAATTACTGGTTGAGATACTAACAGACAGAAAAGGCTTTTAAGGGTTTTAGTAGATTTAAATATCTACTTTGCTTCTCCTTCTATTAGCTCTACTACTAATTGGATAAATCCAAGGAGAAGAATTATGATGAGTAATGAAATAAAGACTTCGCTATTCACAAATCCAGGATAATAGTTCAGCGAAAGAGAATCCTACTCCAAATGAATGGCCAAGCACGCTTAAAATATGTCTTTGTACAGTAACAAGGCAAAATTTAATCCCATTTAAAAAAATGTTGGCAGTGGTTTGGAATGGGGAACACACTGCTGAACTGTCCTGCTCTAACCCTGGGTGTAGGAAAGGTTGAGACAAAGCAGCGCGCCAGGTTTGACACATCTCTGCCCTTTAGGTCCTCACTGATGCAATGAGTTGCCAATGCATTTGATGTTTAACTGCAGAAATGGTCTTATATGCAGGAGCTAAGCGATGCCGTGCTTGCTGAATGTGCCCTGTATGCTGCCTCATATGCAGAATTTATTTGCATATCCATAAAGCACATATTTCTGAACTCACTCAAAAGAGCAAGTCCACATGTTATTTTAATTTGCAAGAAACAAAATCTGTGTCCCATATGTCTTACTTAGCGGATAAAAAGACAGGTAGGCTAGTTTCTCACTAACCAAAAATTTAACATAAACACTTTTTTTCACCCCAGGTTTTATTCTTCACCTTTGCTACTCTGCTTTTACTTTGTCCACAGTATTTTAAGTGGGATCCAGAGTACTTTTCTCCAGGAATTTCATATGTGGCACTCAGCTGCCAACATAATTACTTCTCTTATTTCTAATTAAGAAGGATATAATATATACTATAGAAAAAATAGTATGGCTGTATGAGTTTCTCACGGCCATGTATTATACCCTTGGAGTTTCAGTTATAGATCTTGGAATGATAGTGTGCAGAAAGCTCCAAGCATCAGATTTTCAAGCTGAAATCAGCACTGGTTCCGTACAAGGAATGGCAAAGGGTGCTGTGGGGGCTCAGCATTACATGCTGCTCTGACACGAGCGCTGCATCCCAGCAGGGCTTTGGCACAGCTTCTCCCCCACACGAGGCTTTTGTGATCGGTTGCATGGCAGCTCCTCGATTTCTGATAGTGCAGAAGGAAAGTGTGTGCTTGACTTATTAAAATACACAAATATCAAGAGTGAAAGGTATTAATCTCCAGCACTGCCCACTAAATCTTTATGAAGGTCTTGCCCTTAAAATATCAGCTGTGAGGTTTTCCTCCACTGTTATTTTCAATATCTTTCCATTGTGCTGGACGAATTGCTTGACATAGCTTTGTGTCTCTTTTTACTGTAACTACTTCTATAAAGATTCAAACTGACAGCTCCTGCAGCAAGGCACGAGGAAATACATTCGAATAGTGCATGTGTTTTACAGCATGAGATCAGAGAGTACGCATACATCACAGGGTACCCCAGGGAATAAGAGGTAACTATGGATATACAAACAATGCATTATCTTTCAGCTCTTGATCCGTACTCTGGCATTCATTGCCTAACAGGACAAAAAAAAAAATGGTCCCACCATGTGATGGCAGAATAAGCCACAACGTGAGGTTTAGAAACCACAGAAAGCAGCAGCACAGCAATGGGATGGCCCCACTTTTGCAGCATGGGTCATGGCTCTGGGGCTTTTCAGAGGGGCGGCACCCCCGTGCCAGCAGCCAGGCCAGTAGGATGGTGCCACTGTGATGATTCCCATGGGTTCCTGCAGGGAATCAGAGGGTCTGGGGGGAGCAAAAGGGTCCCTGGGGATGATACACCCTAGGTGGGCTCAGCACCTGATGCTCTAAGGGCAGCTTGCTGACAGCAGAAGCAACGGGACACGAACATCGTCGCCGAGAGCGATTAAAAAACGTACAGTTGTGCAGGATTCTTTAAGCTCGATTACAGGAGTCAGGAACTAGTGAAGGGTTCGAGGAGCTGGAAATAATTGCAATTTGTCATATCAGGAGTCTCCTTCCCAGAAACAGGCTGTGTAAGCAGTGGCAAGTCGGCCATATGGAGAGCAGATGTCTCCAGGGAGCTGAAAAGAAGATACTTTGCTAGTACTAAAAATATTCAGTTTGAAGAGGTGATAACAAGTGCTTCTAAAGGAGAAGCAATTATTTATCATTGAGGAGACAATTTTTACTGTTTCCTAGAACACAAACCTATATGCTCAAATAACCCAGGACTGTCGTGGGGAAGAGGCACTGATTTATGGCTCGAGGCAGGATCTATAATAGCAAGCAGATTGCATGCCTTGTTTAACTGTGTGCTTTTTAAAGCACACTTTGTCACAGGCTGTCTCACAATGAAAAAGTGGGGAAATAGAAGGACAATGAGTTACCAGTGTAGAAGGTCTGATGTACAAAGAAGCCTAGTTACCTTTGCCATTTGCAACTTTGGTACTTCACTTTTTGGCACTTTAATTAGGGACAGCATTGTGGAGACTGACACAATTTCCGATGTCAGTACTGTGATGTTAGATGGTTCCTGGGAGCCTCTCCCAAGTAACAGACCTGCTTAACCTTCAGGAGTGAGGCCTTAGAGTGAGGCTTCAGGAGTGAGGCTCCACTGCTGCCTTCAGGTACCTGAGATTCTTAAAAACCTCTAATGGCTGTAGTCTCCAAGCACTTTTAAGTAGCCTTTTCCTGAGCTTATCTTTGATTATAGTTAGGAAGTTTGTCCTCATATCTGACCTAAATCTCCTCTGCTTCCAACTAAACCTACTACTCTTTGTCCCACGCTTACTGGACATCAAGGGAACTGATCTTCACCCTCGTCACAGTCACCTCTGAAGGCTGTGATCCTGTTCCCTCCAGCCCCATCCATCTTTTCTAGACCAAACAACCCCAGCTTCTCTCAACCCCTCCTCACAATCAGGTTTCATAAATCTCTTAACACCCCTGTTGGTCTCTCCAGGTCTTCTATTTTGTTTACGTCTTTCTAAAGAGGTAATGTTGGACACAACATTCAAGCTGGGATGTTCCCACCACCACAAACTTACCACCCAGCTCTTGCCTTTCCCATCCCATGTGTACACCCATGGGTGCCACTGTGGTCACCCAGTCCATGCTCACTCCACAGTGGCTCCCAGGTCTCTTCTGCCATCCATCCAGCCACCCCCTGTTTCAGTATGAGCCCTTCTGACCTCTCTGCACATGTCTCTATCTGGTTCCATTTGTTGATTCTGGAAAACCTCTCCAATTTTTCAGAGCTATTTTGAATTTTAATCCTGGGCCCCAATAAGCTCGCAATCCTCCTGGCTTAGCATGATGGGCAGATTTTATAAGCATACTTTATTCCATTATCCGAGTTACCAATGAAAATATCAAACAGAAACAGGCCCCGGACAGACCCCGGGTGACCCCATTAAAAAAGAATTTTCAGTTTGATGGCAAACCCTGATAAGTTCAGCATGTTTCTCAGCCACTTGCGCACCCACTGATTAATGACTTCATCTGGGCTGCGTTTCTTAACTGGCCTGACAAGAACCTCACAAGAGACACATCCAAATGCCCCGTTATGGTCAAGGTGAGTATCACCACCTCCCACCTGTCACATGTAAAATTATTGCCATTTCAAGGTAAAAATCATTCTCCTCAGTTCAAGACAAGATTGATATTACCATATAGCCCTTGCAGAGAAGTAAGAAAATGGAGGGCCATTGTTATACCCAGACCAGAACAGGTTGCTGCTGCAGGGAAGGAAAGGTCACAGATACCCTCCTTGGTGGGGAGTCACAGATACCCTCCTTGGTGGGGAGTCACAGATCCCAGAGTGGCTGAGGCCAGCAGGGCCCTCTGGAGCCACCCGGTGCCACCCGTGCCCAAGCAGGGACACCCAGAGCAGGGTGCCCAGCACCACGTCCAGGCAGCTTCTGAAGGGCTCCAAGGAGGAGACCCCACAGCCTCTGGGCAGCCTGTGCCAGGGCTCTGTCACCCGCACAGCACAGAAGTGCTCCTGGTGCTCAGGGTTTTGTCATTCTTCACAGGAGAAGAGGCAACTAGTTTTTGCTACACTTTCTGATTGCCCTCTTTCAATTTTTCTTAACCAGTTCCCGTGACTGGAGGATGCTAAAATCCAAGTCCGGCTGGTTCCTCCCAGGGATGTCCTAGCAGATGCTGGATGCGACGGGCAGCCAGGCACTGTCTCCATCCCTACCTTCTCCTCCCCACCCAGTGAGGGATGCTTCACCCCATCCCCAACCCCATGCACTCCTTTTGCCATCGCTGCACCCGGGGCAGAGCCTCTGGTGCTGGTAGCTCTGGGCTATGTATGTTGCACTTCAATATTCAATTCCACGCTGCCTCCAGCTTGCTGGCCCGCTGCCAGCGCAGCTGCAGCAGGTTTGGGGAAATTTGCCATAACGTGCTTGGGAATTCTCGTGGAAAGCAAGTTTCACCTACTGCAGTGGAGGTGGATGTGTCTGAGGGACTTGGCTCTCTTTTTGTCCTGAAATTCTCATCCCTGCTGGAAATCAGAAACAAGGTGGAGTTGAATGATAAGCCTGCAAGTTACGCCTGCTGTGAAAATACATTCAGCTATTGCCCCAAATTAAAACCTGCAGAAGAAAAGCATGAATTTAATGAAGGTCCAGTCCATGCTGCTAACACCTGTGAGGATGATGTTTCAACATAGGTTTTGGTGGGTGCTTGCAAACAGCAGAGATGTTCTAGCCAATGCTGAGGCAGGACAAAGCCCTGTCCTGCCATGCTTTGCCCACGGTGGCCAGGCTCCCCCTGCCCTCCAGGAACAAAATCCTAGAGCAAAAATCAGTGGTGCTCCTTAGCACCCTGGTTGTTACCTTATAGAACAGCCAGAGGTTTTTCAAGGCCAGAGGAAGATGATTGCAAGAGCACAAAATAATAAAGAAAGAGACACAGTGGACTTTATCTGTTTCCTATCAGTAAAAGTCCCGGCAATGTTTTAGTTTTTCGACAATAACTTAATTCAGCATTTTGCTGCAACGGGGTGGTCACCGGGCTTTGGACTGCAGCCCAGCCAAACAGAACAGAGCTTTTCATCAGTTAAAATCCAAGGAGGGAATAATGATCTCAGAGTTTTGTATTTATCATTGGATTTGGCCCACTGACCCACCTAGAAAAAGGCAATGACTTGAAACAATTTGCACAAAGCCAAGACCCAAAAGGCTACAGTAAAAGTAATTTTGTCCTAATCTACTTTTATTTTCTGAAAAATGCATATTTCTGGATGAATTCTGCCCCCCAGCATGGTCAGCACAGCTCTCTGTGCTCCCCAAATCCTTTCCATCCCCCAAAGGTCAGGATGCTGGCAGTGCCCGGCACCCCCAGGCAGGGCTGTGGGAGTTAGGTGGGGTCCAGCAGCAGCCGGCATGACCAAGCTGATAGTGCTGGCACTCACCCTCCAAGAACCCTTTCATGTCTCTGGCACTCGCTGTGCTCATTGCTGGCTGTTGACATTTAAAGAGCAAAAAGAGCAGGCACTGCAGGGAGAGGTTTTTTCCTGCAGCTGTGGGGTTGGGTGGTGAAAGCATGGGGGTTTTCCACTGTGTGGGTGGGAGAAGGTTGGGGTGATGGGTGTCCCCATGCTAAGGTGATGGTGTGTCTTGAATGTCCTCACACAACCAGGATAGAGAGATGCTCTGTGCCATGGGGTCCCTGATTTTTTTTCTGTGAGACCACAGTGGAAAAGACTGAAGTATTTCCAGTGTTCTTCCAAATAACAAGACCTAGACCTACTAGAGAGAGTCCACCAAAAGGCCATGAAGATGATCAAAGGCCTGGAGCAGCTCTCCTGTGAGAAGAGGCTGAGAGCTGGGACTGCTCATCCTGGAGAAGAGGAGGCTCAGGGGATCTCATCAATGCCTGTAAATCCCTGAGGGGAGGGTGCAGGGAGGATGGAGCCATGCTGTGTGCAGTGGTGCCCAGTGCCAGGACAGGAGGCCCTGGGCACAGACTGAACCCAGGAGGCTCCCCCTGAGCACCAGGAGCACTTCTGTGCTGTGCAGGTGACGGAGCCCTGGCACAGGCTGCCCAGAGGCTGTGGGGTCTCCTCCTTGGAGCCCTTCAGAAGCCGCCTGGACGTGGTGCTGGGCACCCTGCTCTGGGTGTCCCTGCTTGGGCACGGGTGGCACCGGGTGGCTCCAGAGGGTCCTGCTGGCCTCAGCCATTCTAAGATCTTTTAGCACACAACTGCAGAAAATTAAAACAAAATCCCTTGCATGCTACATCTGCAAAAGCATGCTCCAAAACCCTTTTCTGCATGCTACATGGCAAAGTCCCGCATTTCTTCTGCCTAATAAATTTCTTCTGGTATGAAATAGAGGCAAGATCTCAGCCATCTAAAATCCAAAGAAATTGGGACTTTGGGCTCAAAATCCCACCTCAGTCCTAGGTTTAGTTCTCCCCAGAGATGCCTACATCTCCCAGGCAGCCCAGGGCCTGGACACCAAACCCTTGGGCATGACAACAAACATTAACCGATGCTGTGTGAACTTGGCAGCAGGTGGAGGTTTTGAGGAGGGGTGTGCAGAGAACCAAAACCACTGGGGGAGCTGACATACATTACAACTGTGCTGGCTGTCTCGGCAGATCCAGCGATGATTAAACGGATGGAGCTTGGTTTATCACCCAGAGACAGTCTCTTGTTGGTAAATCCAGCTCCGAATTCGCTTTCAGATGAAAAACAAAAGGAAACACATGCTTAAAGACAAATGAGATGCATATTTGATTTTATTCCACCTACCCACAACATCCATGCTTACTGGAAATTTTTTGTGCTGTCCTTTCCTCTGTTTGCCTGGCCCGATCCTGAGCTCACAGCTGTTTTTACCTAGGAAAACCAGCTCGTCGAGGCACTTCAGGATATAAAGCACATTTTTGAAAAGACACCTGATAAATCCCTTTACGTTCTTCATCTTTCCTGTGAAGCTGGGTGGGGGGGTGGGAGTGGAGAAGGAGAAAAGACCTGCTTTGGGGTGATGTCATTGCCATTGGGCACATCTGCCACAAATTAAATTACCATATAGAGGGCTTATTTCACAAACATATTTCTTTTTGGCTTGGAAGGAGACATAAAGCAGCATGTCCCTTCAGTTTGCATTTGGGGAGCCTCTGAAAATGTGGGATCACCCTTCATGCTATGCCAGGAAGATTTACTAGGGCCGAGCCTCCCAGGTGATGATGCTGTACAAGTTGTATGAAAAATGAATCTTTCTTGGTTCCTTGATTAAGTTGTGACTCATCATAAATCTTCCGGAGAAATCGAGCCTGTCTTGCTAAAAGCATGAGGGACCTTTGCAAAGCCTTCTAAGAAGGTGTGAGAAAGGGATCTCACCTGTAAGGAGAAAGCTCACAAAGGGGAACCTGTTTGGATTTCAAAATACTGATTCTCAGTATTTCACAGAGAAACACATGTGCTTGCCAGAATTTGAAGACAAAAATGCAAAATCCATAGAAATAAACAACAGCATTTAAGCACGGCAGGGATAAAACACTTGCAAATAGGCAGCTTTGTCCACTCAAATATCAAAAAAAAAAAAAAAAAAGTGACTGGAAAAAGAAGGAAGAAGAGAAGAAGAGAAAATGTAGTACAGTTTATATATATATATATATATATATATATATATATACATATATATATATGTCTTTTATGCAGTCATTCCCTGAGAGGACTTTGCCTACATCTTATGTGAGGTAAAGAGGTAAATAGGAAGCAGCCCAGGAGAGCAGAGCGATCCTGCTCCATCCTCTGTCTGGCTGCTGGTGCAAGTTGCAGCCTTTCCTCATGGCAAAGCACCATGAGACACCACCACCACCTCTTCCAGCTCCAGCAGCCTCTTCCAAGAGGGCTCTGTTTGCCCAGTGGCCATGACAAAAACAGCAGTGCCTTTTAGCACACCCAGAAACCACGTCCCCAGCTTTCTGCTGATGTACCTCAGCCTGGTCAGTGGAGTCACACTGATTTCCACCAGCTGAGGAACCGTTCCTATATTTTCACCTGGTCCATGAAGATTTATATACTAATTCCCTTTAAAGCATTATAAGGAAAAAGGAAAAAAAGTCTCCTAGCTGGGTCCACAAGTCCTATTTCATAAATGAGTTATCTCAGCATGGCTGGGTCGGATCTTACTGAGAGGACAATACATTCAGTGCTGTCATGTAAATCATTTCCTTTTGAATACTTACGTCTAATCAACTTCAGACCTTGTTTTGGACACATTGTACGTTTCATAATCTGGAGAACTCTCTCTGATGAAATCCTTGCCTCCTGACCCCAAAATACATCTGAACAAAATTGTCCCATCAGGAGTTCAGATAATTGCTTGGCCTTTCCTGTCAGTCATAAAACAGACCAATCCAACTTTTTTGGACACTTCCCCACACTTTAATGTGCTTTTCAAACACATTCCGAGCAGCATAACAGAATTGGAATGGTGCTTTTATAAATGTGTGGTACTTTGTATGCTCAAGTAAAGAAATCAGAGCCTCTCTCTGCTGGTGCCGTGTGTATTATTGTGAGATAAAAGTTTACCAGCATGTAGCTCTGCAATTATTGTTCTTACAGCTCCGTTAGTCTTAAATCTTATTTATGTACCGTGGGCTTTTTTTCTTTCACTGCAGCTCCCAGGCTCTCCCTTGTCTTGTGCCAAAGCTTAGGAAGTGCCGAGGAGCCTAGGCACAATTTTAAGACCGTCTCTCCTGCTCAGAGCAAGAGTTTTTAAGAGAAATGCCCTTGTGCAAATTGCTCCGGGGCCGGTGCACTGGAGGAAGCCCGGCTCATTTCTGCCGGTGAATGGCAAGCTGCCCCGTGCACTTGGCTGCTGCTAAGTCCCGAACAATGAGAAGCATTGCAAATATTCAGACATCACAGACTAGGGTTTACCAAGATCACAGTCTCAAGTTGAAAGCCTGGGAATTCCTCAAGGAAAAGGTGTGGTCTGGGGCAGCGCATGTGAGCTGAGAGCTTTCCAAGTGCGTCTGCAGCTCTCAACATCTGATGGGAAGATTAAGTTTGTGGGCAAAACACATTGTGAAAATGGAAAGCAGACTGCTACATTTATCAGCAAGCTGAAAGGACAAAATGTACATGAATGCTTGAAAAGAAAAAAATTATCAAAAGGCCCTTCTACATCAAGAGGAAACCTTCCCAAGGAGCAGTGAGCAGGGCTCAGGTGCCACAGGGACATCCTGCAACCATGCCCTCGAGGATGCTCCAGCCAATGGAGTGCTGTGTTAGTACAGCTCACAGCTCCTGTGGGCACCTCCGGGTGTGTGGTTGCTGTGCATCCCAGCCCTGCTTCTGAGGCTTCCCAATTCTTCCCATTTCTCCCTTTGCAAGATGGTAATCCCATGCAGAGCTCTTGCTGGGTGTATAAATTGCCCTTCGAGTCTGAGGAAAAGTGTGGCTCTTTGTAGAGAAAATAGTTATCACTATTTCATAGCCTTGCTTTTCTCCTCTCTCTTTTTAATTTAATTTAATTTAATTTAATTTAATTTAATTTTTTATTTATTTTATTTATTTATTTATTTATTTTTTCTGGAAAAAGCCTTTATCTCATCAGTCCCCTGTGCTGAGAGGTAACATTTGTGCATTTGTGATTTCCAGGTTGGATGCCCAGTGTTTCTACAGCCACCTTCTTATTTCTTCACCTTGCATGCTCTTTGTAGCTGCTTCTTATCTCTGGTGTTGTTGCTGCTGTATCCTTGCTATGCAAAAACCCCGCATTGTGTGTGAAAACCAGCCTGGAAGCTGCTGCTTTGAGCACAGAAATGAGCACACTGCAGGCCAGAGCTCTGGGCACCTCAACTCTTTGCCCATACAACCTCACCCCAGGAGAAAAAAAATAATAAAGTAAAATAAAGCAAAGCAATGTAAAACAAAGTAAAGCAAAGTAAAGTAGAGTAAAATAAAGTAAAACAAAATAAAAATTAAAATAAAATACAATAAATAATAATAAAATAATAAAAATAAAATAATAAAAATAATAAATTAATAAAAATAATATAAATAAATAATAATAATAACAACAACAATAATAAAAATAATAAAGAAGTTTTCATTCTACTAGTGTTTTAATAAGCACTTTCATCAGCATCTCTTCATTACGTCCTGGCCCTGTGCGAGATTGATTATTCGACTTTTCAATATTTTATTTTATTTTTTCTGTAACTTACTGCTTACTCCGGGTGCCCCCCCACGCAGGCAGCTCCGTCGGGGCTGTTCGCGTCCCGGAGCCCCCCGCGTGTCCGTGCCCGTGCCCGGTTCCCACGCCGCGTGGCCGCGAGGTGTCGCTGCCGCCCCGGGCACGGCCCGGCCCGGCCCGTCCCCACCGGGACCAGCCGCCGAGATCCACCGCCCGTGGGGCTGCCACCATGTCCCCGCGTGGGAGCATCACGGCATCACCGGGGTTTTCAGCTGAGCCTGCTCCCCAAAAGGCTTGTCATCGCGTTTGCGTTTTTATTTATTATTATTATTATTATTATTATTATTATTATTATTATTAATTTCAGTGAATTTAGTGAATTCTGAGCAGTGCGTGGTGATGCTCTGTGGTTCTCCCAAGGAGACTGAACAGTTTGTCATGGGGCTGAAGGCAAAGCCTCCTCACTGCCTATTTCTCTGTGCTGCCTATTTCTTTGTGCTGGCCCCTGGCACACATCCCTGAGCCGAGCCACTGCAGCGTGACCCCACTGCAAGTGGCCAAGGATGCTCCTGGCTCTTGGCCCCAATAACCTGGTTGTGTTGGTGGATCACAGCATCTAGCTCTGCCCAGGACCCCAGCATCATCCCCCCTGCACCAGCATTCAACATCTCCCTTCTACCTCCGTAGGGGTTTCCAATCGATTTTCATGGGAGAAACATGGAAAACGAGATTTGGGGTAACACTTCGAAGGAGCTGGGAGGCTGAATGGGAGAACCTCCCAGGCTGTTTGCTCTTTTTGCAGGTTAGCTCAGGTGCTGCCCCAACAGACTGCTGGTGCTCCATCCTGCCTCACCCCGCACCCCCATAGGAGCTCAGAGAGCTCAGTCCCTTGGGTGTCTGCTCTTCTCCAGGCTGGGCTTTGGGAAGCTTCACCCAGAAGCAAACCTCCGGAAACTGCAGCTTCAGAGACAAGTTGGGTTTCGATGGGCAGAAAATAAAGTGAGAGCAGAAGATTTTTCCTTGGATATGTTGCTGCTGTGGTAGGTTTCACGAGGAATCAGTAAACAAAAAGTGAAGTTGTTGTAATAAACAAACATCAAAATGCAACCATTGGAAGGTCAAGGCAGAAGTCTCGGTTTGGTTTGCATTTTAACAGACACAGAAAAACGACAAGCTGAGGAAACGTGAGTTCCTAAGGCTGCCTGCGCAAACCCATACGAATCAGACTGAGAGCTATCAAACTTATTTATGCTGAATAATATCCCGTTACTCCCTGAATGAATAAGGGAGTCCTCAGTGGAGCTATCAAGGAATATGATTCCAGTAAGTTATACACAATTCTGGCCTTGTTTTCTAAACATATGCATTAATTTTTTGGTAAGAAGCCCACTTTTTTATTTTTATTTTTATTTTTTTTGGCCAATGCTCTTCTTTTCTATAGCTCTGATAAAGCTCAGTCTGTGAAATCCTTCTTAAGCTACCTCAAAGAAAGTGTTGACATCAACAAGAAGGAAGCAGTACTATAGCAAAATAAATGTAACAAGGGAAAGTCTGGGCTGTGATTGCAGGTGATGGAATAGAAGATGCCCTGCCAAACAACCAAACATTGCTATTGCCTTGCCTTGGGGCTTAGTCCCTTTGCCAAAGAAATACTGGGGGATACTACTGAACACCTCCTCTTGCAGGATGCCTGCTCCAGGGGTGGCATAGTAAAGGCATTGTCAGGACTTAGGTATGTGGAGAAAGAAAGACAACTGTTGCTATTAAGCAGAGAAAGCTGAACTGAATAAATAGCTTGCTTGAGTAAAATTGAATCTTTTATTTTATTTTTTTTTCTCCTTTTCTTTCTTAAGCTCAACAAAAATAAAAAATAAAAAATAAAAAAATGGAAAATCCCCATTGATTACATCCAGCTGTTAAAATTTTATGATACAGAGATCCCCAGTTGTCATGACCACTTCATGTATTTTAATATGCAGTCGTATTCTTTTCAGTTTCATTTTCTTCCCAAACTTTAGTTAATAAAACACCTTTCAGACAGTCTGTTCCTAGCAGTTACAGTGTGCCTGGTCTTCTTGTACATGGAGGAGAAGCGTGTGCAGCCCTGGGAAGGAAATCCCACGCAGACACATGGGCTGATACCTGCAGGATGCTCAGCACGAGGTGAAGGCACTGCATCCACAACTCCCAAGGATGTCAAACAGAGCCACGCTTAAACCCTTCCTTGTGTGTTGGAGACACATTCTGAACAGAAGCAGCTCGTTCCCAATAACCCTAGAAAAAAAACCTCTCACCTCAGCCCCGTCCAAGATTCCTCTTGCCTTCAGAGGGCTTTGGGCTCAGGCCCACTATGGATAAATCTCTCCGGACCCTGGAAATTCAGAGGCAGACCAGTACATCCCGAAGCATTGCGCATCTCTCCTCTTTTTCATCCTCAGTAAGTGCAGGGGATGAACCTGCACTGTGCATTTCCAGCCTGGATTTCCAAAAAGACTTCTCTGCTCTTCAGTTGCCATTGATAAAACACCAAACGTGAAAGCAATGTCCATGTTTTCTGCTTCTGGAGGGGCTAATATTTTCAGTCTGCTGCTGGAAATGCTCTTTGCTCACGCAAGCTATGCTACAGCATGCTAACATTTCTCTGGCTTGCTCCCAGTACCCCTATGTATAGAAAAAAACTTACATTAGGAAAAAATAAAGGCTGAGTGTAAGTATCGGTAGCCCCAGGATCAGACAGGCTGATTTAATTAATCCCAGAGCAAGTGTTTCAAATAAGGGAATCCAAAATCATGATTAAACTGCAAAAGGTATCGAAATACATGATGGGTCAGAGCTTTTTGCCGTGCTCTGCCTTGTGAAAGCTTCTTTTTGAGCTTCAGCAGTCCTTTGCATCATTCTTTTTCCTACGTGATGTTGAAAATCGTTTGGAGAATCCATTTAATGGTGCAGTTTTATGTAGAAGGTAACTGCACTGCCGCCCTAAATATAAAGCAGTCAGAGTGACTTCAAATAAACGGGTCTGGTTTTGTGAGGTGTAGCGCCGGTAAACATTTGGGTCAGCCAATGCGTTCCGTGGGCAATGTTTAAGGAAACATTATCTGTTAACATGTTTAGCTTGAGGAAGCTGAATCCTCCCTGTGCCAGTATTTATAGTAATAGTCTAATAGGAAGCCTCTAATGATAACATCTTACTACTTGTTTAATCCTCTTTTACTCAGCAGAATAACTGAGTTAATTTGGGAAGGAGAAGGAATGTGGATGCCATGCCTGGCTTGGGACGGGACAGCATCTCTGGGAGAGGACAGCTTCACTGCCCCATGGGCAAGGTGCTTCCAGGGGCAAAGTCACTGGCTGCCCCTTTGGTGCCTGTCTCTTGGTGCATGAGGGATGGGAACAGTGGGTTTTTAAATCAAAAGAGAGGAGAGGAGAGGAGAGGAGAGGAGAGGAGAGGAGAGGAGAGGAGAGGAGAGGAGAGGAGAGGA